>CM042148.1:103181927-103219427 GCA_023376005.1 Doryteuthis pealeii
TCCATTAATTAGCTCAAGTGATGACACTCATAATAAATAAGAATTTGGCAAATAAGCAACACCACATAATCAGGATTTAAGTTTTTGCATTTCATCATAGAGGATTTGGATGGTCTCATTTTTAAACCAGAGGGTGTTGCAAGATGATAATGGTCATACTTTTAAGGAACAAGAGTATTAATATATAAATATTTGTGCATTTTTGTAAGTAGATGTGTGTATTCATTTGTATACATATGTCGCTCTCTCTCTCTCTCTCTCTCTCTCTATATATATATATATATATATATATATATATATATATATATATATATATAAGGCAGAATGAGCTCTTTAGCTTTGGTACAGCAACCAATCTAGAAGAAAGGAAAGAGTTTCAATTAATACTTTGTTTTTGCCTTTGTTACCTAATTAATAGTTTGCCTATAAATTATGTATGGTTTTAATAATGACCCTATTAAAAGGGCATCCCATCATGATGTAATGGTTAATGACTTTGAATAACAAGGGTTGATATTCCATTAAATGAACTAATCAACCTATTCATATTACTAACACTTTATACACACTTATATGGCTTCCAGTAACTATTCCTATTTGCCTACAATTATGGGATTTCAAGTATTTTATGGTTCCAAGTTACTAATAATAATGATAATTATTTTTAAAACTATAGCTTCAATTAAAAAGTTGTTGAGGTGGCCTAATGTCGGTACCAGCCAGACAGCAAGGGTCTATCCCCTTTTTACTAGTGCTAGACCTAGGAGATTGTTTTTGTGTCTGGGGGGAAGCGCCACATCTACCATCACCTCCTCACTTTACCACACAGATTCCTGTGGTCCTCTTATGCTTAGTTGGTGAGGGCCGGTATCGAACCCGGAACTTTGTGGTTTCTAGGTGGACGCTTTACCAAAACTATTCCTATTTAATAATAATCATTTGTTTGCACACAGTTATATGGTTTCAAGTATTCCTACTTAGTTCTAATAGTTTGTATACACTTATATGGCTGTTCCAAGTTGCTAATAATAATAATAATCATTGGTAAAAAAAGTAAGTAAAGTAAAGTTGTTGGGGTGGCCTAAAGTTGGTATCAGCCAATCAGTGAGGGAGTCTATCCTCTTTTCACTAGTGCTAAATCAAGGAGATTGTTTTTGCATCTGAGGTGGAGCGCCACACCTACCATCAACTCCTTACTTTACCACACAGATCCTTGTGCTACTCATACGCTGAGTTGGCGAGGGCTGGTATTGAACTATGAACCTTGTGGTTTCTAGCCAAATGCTCTATCGACTGAGCTAAACCAGCCCTAAATATTGTTAATACAAATAATTTGCACACAGTTGTATGTTTTCAAGTATTCCTATCTAATCTATTAATAATGAAGATTCGCTTCCGGTTTTTGTTTTTAACAAAAACTGTCACTGCTTATATCACTATACCTGAAATCGCCATAACATAGAATAAATACACTCAAAATTTGAGCATGCAACATTAGACAGTCCTCATTGTTTTTTAAAACAAGCTTTAATAGATACATCCCCGGTTTCATATATTTATATATAGTTTGTTTTATTTTAATAGATATTCAAAGTTAATAGAACTTAGTTTCAATTTCAAATTGTTTTATTTTTTTACTCCTTTGATAAATTTGATGATTTCATGATTTATGGTTCAAACTCTCCGACATTTAATTTTTAACTTCCACCTCCTCAAGCAACATCTTTTAAAAAATTTATTTTTACATCACCCGGTGGGCATTTTTTAAAATTTTGCTAGTACTAATAATTTTCAAAAAAATGTTTTTGGTCCAGAACTAGAACCATATACTGAACCTTGGATCTATAACCCAACACTTTTATTTATAAATATAAATTAAGTATTTTTATCTAAGACAAATAATTTATACATATTTGGTTTTGGAAAGCATTTTCTATGTGATTGAATTCATTATTAAAGTAAGGTATGCAGAGTCTTATTATAATTCTCCTTTTGGTATTGGTGTTGTAGTGTGAGTAAAAATGTATGTGATCATTTTTTGGATGTGGGTTTATGGTAGAATTCTAACTTGTTATAATTCTTATTGAGTAAGATGTCTAGAAAATGTAGGAAGTTATTGGATTCTAGTTTGTGCATCAATTGTATGGTGGGTTCAATTTTATTCAGTCTGTTCATCATTTCTGTAATATCTGTTTCTTGTGGGTATATAATTAGTATGTCATCTATGTATCTGAAGTATCTGTAGTTGTTCAGATGATATCTCTAAAGGGGCCGAATTCTAAGTATGGCATGCTAAGGCACCACTATATTTATATTTATGTATTTCTCAATACTTGTTGATAATCTGATTTTATTAACCTGTCTTTATATGATTCCAACTTACTGCTATTAAATACAAACATAGAAATATATCACTACTATCCTTCCATAAAGAAAACATTTCTATTGAGAAACCAAAGTGTGACAAGAAGTAAATCTGAATTTACCTTAGACTGTTTAAGCCTCTAGTTTGGTTGCCATTAAGTCAAACAATAACCTAACAACTGAATGTTTCTAGCAAATTCTTACCCTGCCCTTAACCCACAAGAGATAAAATTGCAGCTTGTGTTTTACATAATAGACAAAGAAACCTGTCACTATAATTTATAAATTTGCTATCATCAAAGTTAATAAGACTTGAATGTCTGAGTGTGTCCAGTATTTTACACTGCTGATCTCCATGCAAATTCATCTGTGATATTTTACTTTATCTTTTCATTTATAATCTTTCTATTGACATTTGGTAGGTTTCACTTGTTTTTCTTTTATATTTCTCTCTGTTTGTCTTTACTTTTACCTTCTTTGTTGTATTGTTATTCTATATCTCTTGTTTCCCCTCTAACTCATTTAAATAAAAACTTACCATCTCTTCTTTATTATTATTGATATTTTACAAGTCTATTTGTATTCCACATTCTTTCTTCTCTTATTCCTTCTGAGTATATACAAGGTGTATCAAAAAATATCAAGATTTTTTGTACTTTTTGACACACCTTGTATTCTGAAAAAAAAAGTTCCATTCATTGTTCATTTCTGTCTTGGTAAATACAGCTTTAAACTTGGTACTATTTTGACACACCTTGTATTCTGAAAAAAATTAATGAATCGGATGTTATTTTTTTCAGGATACAAGGTGAGTCAAAAAGTACAAAATATCTCAATTTATTTGACACACCTTGTATTCTGAAAAATAATAATGTTGCATTCATTCTTCATTTCTATCTTGGTAAATGCAGCTTTAAACTTGGTACTATTTTGACACACTCTGTATTTGAAAAGAATTTATAGATGGGACATTTTTTTAGAATACAAGGTGTGTCTAAAAGTACAAAAAATCTTGATGCTTTTTTGACACACATTGTATGTGCACTGCTATATATCTATGAGATTTTATCAAAAAGTATCAAGACTGAAGTATGTGTGTGTGTGTCGGGGGGGGGGTCTCTGTGGCATAATGGGTAAAATGTTGGACTGTGAAATTGTAATGAGTTCAAATTCCAAACATGTTATTACATTCCCTTTCATTTATTTATTTTCTCTTGATTTTATACTTTTTTTATTTTCCCCTTTTTTTCATTATATTCTCTTTCCTCTTCTGTCATTCGATTCTTTTTCATCTTTTTTTCATTTCTTCATTTTCTCTTTCATTTCATTGATTTTATCCCTTTCTTTTCCTCTTTTTCTTTTAATTTCTCCACTTTCTTTTTACCTTCCATAATTTTATACACTTCTTCTTTTTTCTTCATCTTCTTAAAATTATTTCTTTCTTCTTTTTTCATTATTTCACTTTCTCTTTACTACCTGTGATTTCATCATTTCTTTTTTTCCTTTTTTTCATTAGTTCACTTTCTCTTTCTTCGATGATTTCATGTTTTTCTTCATTTTCTCTTTTTTTATTATATTATTTTTCTTCTTAATGTCATTCATTTCTTCTTCCTCTTTTTTCATTAGTTTTCTCTCTTTCATTTCATTAATTTTATCCCTTTCTTTTCCCTTTTTTCTTTTCCCTTTTTTTTTTCATTTCTTCACTTTCTCTTTCTTCTCTTTGATTTTATCCTTTTTCTCTGCATTTCTTATTTCTCGTTACCTTCCATGGTTTCATAACTTTCTTATTCTTTTTATTACCTTTTTTTCCTCTCCATAATGTTATTCTTTTTTCTTTATCCCTTTTTCATTTCTTTACTTTCTCTTTCATTTCATTGATTTTATCTCTTTCTTTTTTCTTCAATTTCTCCACTTCTTTTAACCTTCCATGATTTCGTACACTTCTTCTTTTTCAATCATCTTCTTAACGTCATTTCTTTCTTCTTTTTCATTCCTTCACTTTCTCTTTCATTTCATTGATTTTATCTCTTTCTTTTCCATTTTTAAAAATTTAACTTTCTTTTTACCTTTCATGATTTCATACACTTCTTCATTTTCCTTCATCTTCTTAACGTCATTTATTTCTTCATTTTCTCTTTACCTTCCATGGTTTCACATACTTCTTCTTTTTCCTTCATCTTCTTAACATCATTTCTTTCTTCTTTTATTCATTTCTTCACTTTCTCTTTCTTTTATTTCTCTAATCCTCATTTTCTGACTTAAACAAACCATCTTTTATCTTCATCAATTTTTTTTTCAATTAAAGCAGATAATTCTTTTGTTTACATTAAAATTCCTATTTTGCCTTCATTCTATCAAAATCAATGATGCTCTCTTTACAAGTGTATCAGTTCTCTGATATCAAGATGCAAGATTATGTGCAAACATTGCTGAAGCAAATCAATGAAATTCTAACTTTTATTCATATTCAACTCTGGCAGACGGATCAAAATTCACCAACAGTTTGGATTACAATTTACACAAACTTTATTCTATTCTGTAATGTTTCTATTAAGCTGACTTCCGATATTCATTTCTTTTGCTTCCACTCTCTCACTCTCTGTGTCTTTTTTTCTTTTTTCTTTCTCCTTATTTTTTTTCATTCTTTTTATGTATTTTTTCCCTTTTTTCTCTCACTATTTTTCTCTTTTCCTCTTTGCTTTTCATACTCTCTAAACTGATGTTTGGTTTGGTTTAGTTTCTTTATTTAATTGTATATCAATCTTTGTGGGTTATTTGATACCAAAGCAATCCTTGTAGAAGAATAGTTGTTGCACTATTTAACTGATAGTTGTAGGGATGACAAGGTTCATACATTTCCCAAAGGTATTCATCTGAAAGAGAATGTAATAGTGTAACTGGAGTTCAGACTCACTTACCACAATGTAGCACTCCGGTACATTATCCACTATTCCACATGGACTCTCTAAACTAATCTTTGATACTATCATATAGTACTAAATAATGAGAATAGAAATATCTTTTTTCCCTATAAATAATGTCTGATGAAACTTTGGGGATAGAAATGATGAAATCTCATGGGGATTGTTAATTCAACCTAGCAATTATTAATTACTCTGTTCACCTTGTATCTTTTCTTAGTAAATCTTTTTCCTATCCTTAATACTCGCTGTGTTTAAAATTTAAAATTAATGCTAAACTGTTTAAATTAGTAAAATACAGTGCTCTATGCACAATAATGTAGAGCAATATCAGAATATTTCAACTATAAATAAAAAGAAATAAAACACGGTAAAAACCTACCACTCTGAGGTTCATGTACCCAGTTTTCAGATAAGCTTGTGTCAGAAAGTCTGAAGTCCATTGACTTCAACTAAACAAATATCTGTTTTCAATGCGTTATTTAAATCATGTGACAGTTACATAGCAAACATACTTAGTCATGTAGATCAATCTGGTGCCAAATTACTAAGTAGATATTTACTATGTTATGATTTGCATGGCCACTTTAGGGTTGTAGTTGAATGAAGTGGAATTTCTTTGTGGCATAAATTTGATGCTTTTTGAAGTAGAAAGATGGAGTATCAGTTTTAATCCTTGTCTGTTTATCTGTCCTCAAAGTAGAAAAATGTAGTGTCAATTTTAATCCTTGTCTGTTGATCTGTCCTCAAAGTAGAAAAATGTTGTATCAGTTTTATCCTTGTCCTTGATCTGTCCTCAAAGTAAAAATGTAGTATCAGTTTTAATCCTTGTCTGTTGATCTGTCTCAAAGTAGAAAAATGTAGTATCAGTTTTAATCCTTGTCTGTTGATCTGTCCTCAAAGTAGAAAAATGTAGTATCAGTTTTAATCCTTGTCTGTTTATCTGTCCTCAAAGTAGAAAAATGTAGTGTCAATTTTAATCCTTGTCTGTTGATCTGTATTCAAAGTAGAAAAATGTTGTATCAGTTTTAATCCTTGTCTGTTGATCAGTCCTCAAAGTAGAAAGCTGTATCAGAGTTGATCCTGTTGGTAATTCTTTTAAGCTGTCCATCTAGCAAGTATTTTTAAGACAATTTATCAACACTGTTAAATAGTAAATTTAATACATGTTTGGACGTTTTTGATTGGTTAATTTAGCTCCCGCTGTTTTTGGAACAGTTTATATAACTGTTTGAACTGTTATAACTGTTATAGAACAGTTTAGATATAAGTTGTGGTCTTTAACACACCTTATACCCAAATAATCTAACATACCATCATGGTGAAATTTAGCTACCAATTTCAATGTTTTATTCAGAAGATTGCTAGAATTTGGAAAACTTATAATATGATATTTTTCCTCCTAGCATAATTTACAATGTTTAGACCCCTCGTTACAAGCATACACTCTTTTTAAAGTAGACCACTTAACCTCTGGTTCTTCAGCATATTCTTATTTATATATTCCCTGATGTACTTAGACAGTCTTGTGCTATAGGCTGAAGGAAATTTTGTTATTATTGTATCTTTCTTTCAGTGATCGCTATTGACCCTATATAGACCATATCCTGATCATTATTACATCTTACTTTGGATTGGTAAACAACATTTGTAATTAACCATTCTAGCTGCATTAATATATATATATATATATATATATATATAGTAAAGTAAGTAAGTAAAGTTGACGGGGCGGCCTAAAGTCAGTATCAGCCAGTCAGCGAGGGAGTCTATCCCCTTTTCACTAGTGCTAGACCAAGGAGATTGTTTTAGCATCTGAGGTGGAGCGCCACATCTACCATCAGCTCCTTACTTTACTGCACAGATCCCTGTGCTACTCATACGCTGAGTTGGCGGGGACGGTATCGAACTAGGAACCTTGTGGTTCTAGCCGAATGCTCTACCGACTGAGCTAACCTGGCCCATATATATATATATATATATACTAGACCAAACATAACCCACTGGAATTGGGATAAGGGAAAAGCAAGTTTGCAAAGGGAATTAATAAAAAAAATAAATAGATATGTCCAGAGAATTTAAAAAATAGCATTAAAATCATTTTGTAAGATTTCTAAGAAAGGGAACATTTGACCTAATTTAAATTTATTAAGAACCAAGGTATTGGCCAGGCTGGCTGCTTTTGAAATTTAACATAGAAATATGTTTCACACTCTCCAATCTCTCTCTCTCTCTCTCTCTCTCTCTCTCTCTCTCTCACTGAGAAACTAACATATATAACGAGGAGGTAATCAATATATACATAGAGAGGGGGAAAGTGATAGGCAGAATGTGAGTAAGAGACAGGTCAGTTTTTGACTTTTGGAATTTCAAATTATGACTAATTAGAACTATTTAAAATGGATTTTTTTTCAACAATCCTAAAAGATTTTAGTATGAATTTTATGTCATTAAACTAAATAAAAAAGGCTTTAGAAAACAATCATTGAATAACTCAGCTTTAGTATAATGATATATCTATTTATACATATATATATATATATGTGTGCGTATGTGTATGTGTGTGTGTGTGTGTGTGTGTATGAATGATATCAAATATTCCTCTGATAAGATTCAACCAAAATAGAGAACTCAAACATACATATGTATTCAGATATACGGTGTAGAATATAAATAATGAATACCTTCAATTTATTAGATATAAATTTATTTCAGCCTTTTTTGGCCTCATCAAATCTTATTTCTGAAACCAAATTTAAAAAGGCCCAAAAACTTAAATAAATTATATATATACACATATATTGTGTGTGTGTGTGGGTGTATATATATATATATATATATATATATATATATATACTCCTAAACTAATAGTTGATAATGCAAAAATGTATATAGAAATAATTGCAAAAAAGGACTTCAAGTACAAGAAGATATGCTAATAAAAACAAAGCAATCAGCATTTGACAAAATGTCTTTCACTCTGGTAGTAAGAGTGTTAAAGTGCATATAATACAAGTGCAATAACCTACATCCCAGACAAATTCACTGCCATATGATCTCTGATTGTTTTTCAAACATTAAAACTGGGGCCACTGTTTAAGCTGTTAGACATGATGTCACCAGTACGTGAAGAACAGGCCCATTTAATGATATCTTGATAACAGCACAAGTTTCTGGATTTCACAAACAATGTCCGAGGCACTTACATTCTTGATAATGAACATCAATGGTCAAAAGTACTCAGACTATAGATAAAAAAAGGTTTGGACAGTTTCTGTACAAGTTTGACCCACATCTGAGTATGTTATTTGCCTGAAAAAAAAAATCCTTGTCAGTCATATAAAATGAAACATATTTCCAAGAGAATCGTTTGCCTAAATAACCAATAAATATAGTAGTAGTAAAGTTGGTGGAATAGCCTATTGTCAATATTAACATTGTAGTTCCTAGGTAATGCTCTACTGACTGAACTAAACTGGCCTATATATATATATATATATATATATATATATATATATATATTATGGAAAAGGTGACTTACCGGTGAATATGGTCACAATGGTTAGTTGATGCAAAATTCAGAAAGGTAAGGCAGCGATATAACAAATAAAAAGTGCTCAATATCTTAGTAAAGCAAAGTTATTGTAATACAGGTACAAGTGATAACCTACTCCAGTTTCACCATAAGGATCTTCGGGTTAAATCCACTGGATTAATGAAGATATTGATTAATTGCAGTCGATTACACGTGTATGTCTTTCGCGATAAACAGTTCATAACGAACCATTTATCGTGAAAGACATACACGTGTAATCGACTGCAATTAATCAATATCTTGATTTGGGATTTTATATCATAATATATATATTTATATATATACAGACCTAAGATATATATATATATATATATATATATATATATATACTAAGATATATATATATATATATATATTTAGATATATATATGTATGTATGTATGTATGTCTGTGGGGGAAGGTATCAATCTTCTCTTCTGACATATTTCATTTCCTTTCTTGGCCTTAATATCTTTGTGTGTGTTTGTGAATATATATATATATATATATATATATATATATAAACAGAACCAAGATTAAAGATATATATATACATATATATATGAATAAATGGATACCTTGGTTCAGATATAAATTAATTTCAGCATTTCTTTGCCTCCTCAGTCTGATTTTTTACCAATTCATTTATTTATAAAATGTATACACAAACCTTTATATGTATATTTGAGTTCTCAATTTTGGGTAAATCCAATTGTATATATATATATATATATATATATATATATATATATGTGTGTGTGTGTGTGTGTGAGTGAATGGGGGGGGGGGCATGAGTGTGGGCATGTGTGTCTCTTGGGGATATGTATCAATCTTCTCTTTCTGACATATTTCATTTCCTTTCTGGGACTTTTTTCACAACTTTTCCAAGGTGCCTGTTTCTCTCCTTCAGCAAATTTTAATCAGACTTTCAAACTTTTTTTTCTTAGTTCTCCCTCTCGTCTTTTTTTTTTTGCTCCTTTCTTCACCCACTGTAGACAGTAGTCTGTCCAATCCACATCCACACAGTGTATAAATACTTTAATAAATATCCTACAGGCCAAAAGAGACTAAGTGGGGATATTGACAACTCTTGGCGCTGTTTTATTGGCTTAACAGTTTACACAATTTCATTACATCCTTCTCACAATTACTACATGAGTAGCACAGTTTGGATCTGTGTGGTAAAGAGGGGAGCTGATGGTAGGTGTGGTACTTCATCTCAAATGCTAAAAATAATCATCATACAGTGTTCAGATGTAAAAAAAAATATATAAATGAATAAATTGAATTAATAGAATGGCATAAAACATGGGATTAATTAGAGTCAGGTGGTAGGTGACACTAGAGAAATTTGTTGATATGTCTACATTTAGAAACTAGTTCAATTCTTTCATTCAGCAAATTTTTATCAGCATTTTGCAAAATACATAATTGGCATAGTCTGTTGTTATATTAAGCTTATAACTGCAGACTATCTTCAGGATAATATGAACTATAATACTAATAAATAAATATATATATATATATATATATATATTTAACAGCCTGACTGATGATGAATTGATTGGGTTTCCATCCCAACTGATAGCAGTTTGCAAATGTCTAGCCACACTGAAGAGATGTGATATGTGGATGACTATATATATATATATATATATATATATATATACTTTGTAAAACTATATTAAGTAGTAACTTAAAACTGTACATGAATAATAGCAATAGCCTGGTGGAGTCCATCCCTCTCCAGCTCCACAATTGAATTCAGAGTTTTCCTTCTCACAGACCAGTTGCCATACCAAGGTTAAAGAGCCCCATCTGGGCTTTGATTTTACCCATAGCTGGAGGGAGAATAGTTAGATTCATACCTTTCCCAAGGGTATCAGCACAATATAAAATGCAAATAGCCTCATTTGGATAGCTGATTCGAATTCCTATGACAAAAACCAGTATGTCATGAGATTATTGGAATTGCATAAAAGAGGTTTGAAAATATTGAATTCTTGAACATATGTGCAGCGCATATGTTCAAAAAGAAAAAAAAATGATATCTTCTAACTGAAAGAGCACTTAATGTAAAACACATTGGCAGCAATATAGGTTTAGTTGTTTCTGGGTATTAAGTTCTTAGATAAATAGGTGATGAATCCCTCTAAAAAAAAAAAAGAAGCATGATATGCCAATACAAAAAAAAAAAAAAAAAACTTGTAGACTTTAACAAGATCACCACCATCGAACAGAATATTTAATCACTTTCAAGATGGTCTTATACGAAGAGGATCAAATACTTTGAAAGGTTTAATCAGATATCAGACACTAATCTGGTTAGAAAATGGTGGAATCATCGAAAATGGACATGTCTTTGGAGAAGAAGAAGAATTTGTTTGGCAATGTGAAAATTTCATAGATTTATTAGATAAAACCCATTCCTATAATAAAAATTATGATGTATGATTAGAAAGTATCAAGATTGAAGACTAAGATTTAAAATTCAAATGGTCTTCTGGCCAGGATTAGGTAACCCTAAGTCCCAGATAATTTTATGTATCTCGTTCACTAGGACAGATTCTGTGTTGTGCATATACCATTTGATAGTGTAGTTAAAGTTTAATTCTTTGCACAATTTTCAGTGGATCACCTTTCCCACCCAGTTTTGTACTTCTTTTATACAAGTTTTCTGTATTCACTTATTTTGTGGTTAACTGTTTTGTCCCCCCATATCTTACATTTGCTAATCTGTTCTGTCTTTCTCTGGGAATTTTGGAATGAGGCTTGTTAATTAGTATTATTTGGATTAGTCCAATTGGACACATATCCTAGTGGATAAAGGAGTTAGGTTAAGTCAGTTCTAAGTGACAGTTATCTCTAGACTGCAGGTTCAATCCTGTTCAGGAGCAGCAGTAACATAGAATAATAATTAACACAGCTTAACATCTGTACCCCAGCTATGGTTAGCAGAATGAGAACAGGATACCCCCATGGACTGAATAAAGAGTTAGGTTCAAAGTTCCGTGATAGCTCCTGATTAAGACGAGAAGGTTCCTGAGTCCAACAAGAAATCCCTGAAGAAGCCCAGAGGGCTCATCAGCCAAAACGTACAGATAAAAATGAAGATGAGGACAATAGTCCGATAATCCAAATAATACTGTTCTGTCTTATCTATTTTTCCTTTGGTATAATTGGTCTTTGTGGTATTATCATTATCATCATCTTTATTATTTTATTATTATTATTATTATTATTATTATTATTGATTTAAATACTTGATTACTTATTATTATTATTATTGATTTGAATACTTGAAACCATATTATTGTATGTAGATTATTTATACTTATATATCTTATAAGAAAAAATTTGTAACATATTTAAATTTTGGCGGATCAGAACTTTGATAAAAAAAAGGAATGTCAGTTGGAAGGACAAATCTGAGGTTTGCGGACAGCTGTCTTACAGAACGGTCATCTTCATCATCATCATGTCGCACTAGTTGCATAGATATCCATGACAATCTCTTGCAAACCATCCCTATCATTCATTGCCCTTGGGAGGTCCTCTGTGCAGCATTTAGTATCTGCACAGAGTTGGTCAATGTAGGTCTTTGCTGGATGGCATACACTGGCATACCGATGTGCTGGTTTCCACAGAAGAATGTCGCTTATGAGTTCATCCTTGCTTCTTCAGCAGTGTAAATTAATAATGTTTAGATATCTAGATTTTATTGAGATAATCAGTGACGATTTAAAAAAGAATTAAAAAGGAAAAAGAAGAAAGGGAAAAAACAAATTTATGTTAAGTAGTGTAGTCTACCTTTCTCTCTTTTTTCAGTTGTGAGATTAACAACTCTTTCATTTATTGTTCTTTGTAAATCTACGCTCTTACTCAGGCATGTTTTTCTTTCTTTCTTTCTTTCTTTTTTTTAATCTTTTATTTATTTATTTGTTTATTTTCCCTATTATATATTTGTTTTCTTTTTCATTCTTACCATTTTTAAATACAGTTTACCTGCTAGGTATGAGTTAATCATTATCAACCTGTACATTTAAATGTTTAAGCCTAGGTACTACCAGAGTCCAGTGTGCTAAACATTACACTAGTTCAGTCAGTAGAGTGTCCGTCTAGGAACCATAAGTTTCTGTGTTCGATACCGACCCACACTTACTCAGCATGTGAGTAGCACAGGGATCTGTGTTGTAAAGTAAGGAGCTGATGGTTGGTGTGGTGCCTAACCTCAGATGCCAAAACAATCTCCTTGATCCAGTGCTAGTGAAAAGGGGATAGTCTTCCTTGCTGTCTGTTTGATACCAACTTTAGGCCACCCCAATGACTTTACTTTACTTACTGTCATCTAAAATGTTCAAAATTCCATAGCTACAAGTCAGTGTATTTGTATACTTCTAAAACCAGCAAAACTGAATGTTTTTTTAAAAATTGAAATAGATCAGTAAGTAGGCCTAAGCCTATTCTAGTAGTGACCACCTCAAGCAGAGATTTAAGAGGTTTGAATTCAGAGTTTTCCTTCTCCTAGACTGGTTGTCTAAGCATGGTTAAATAGCCCAGTCTGCCCTACTATTTATCCATAACTAGAGGAAGAGTAGTTGGATTCATACCTTTCCCAAGGGTATTAGTGCTATGTGAACTGTGGCTTCATCCAGGATTTGAACTTGGGTCAACGAGTCTTTTTCCTACGACTCTAACCAGTACACCATGCACCTTGTTTGAATATCAGTATACACTGAAATTTGAATATATTTACATCGTATGCACATCCATAGACATTGATGGTTTTCTCAACCATCAATGTCAAAGCATGTCATTATGAAACAAAACTGTCATCCTATGATATGATAAAAAAACATTGCAAGAAATTTTGATTGACATGTTATCCCAGGAAAACAGACAGTTGCCTGCGTCTCACAAACTTATATTGTTATATCAATAGACACAAATAAAATTTTATGCTTACTATAACTTCTATAATGCCATCTCCCCAGCCTTAAAGTATTATATGGGAAATTAATATAAACTTCTTAGGCATTATGTTCGCATATTAAGCTGAAGTTAATATCGTTTTTGATCCAAATAATTGCCTGGCTGATTTCCTTTATTCTCCCTCTTGCTATGGCTAAAGAGTAGGACAGAATGGGCTCTTTGAGCATGGTATGGCAACCAGTCTAGGAGAAGAAAAACTTCTTAGTTAGGCAGAGAATTTTTCAGCAGTCCCTTTCATATTTAGTTTTCTTCACCCTAACATTTTTAAATGCAGTTTACCTGTTAGGTACAAATTGGCTGATTTCCTTTATTCTCCTCTTGCTATGGCTAAAGAGTATTGGCTCTTTGAGCATGGTATGGCAACTAGTCTAGGAGAGAAAACTTCTTAGTTATGCAGAGTTTTCAGCAGTCCCTTTCATATTTAGATGCAGTTTACCTGTTAGGTACAAATTGGCTGATTTCCTTTATTCTCCCTCTTGCTATGGCTAAAGAGTAGGGCAGAATTGGCTCTTTGAGCATGGTATGGCAACTAGTCTAGGAGAAGAAAAACTTCTTAGTTAGGCAGAGAATTTTCAGCAGTCATATTTAGTTTTCTTCACCCTAATATTTTTAAATGCAGTTTACCTGTTAGGTACAAATTGGCTGATTTCCTTTATTCTCCTCTTGCTATGGCTAAAGAGTAGGCAGAATGGACTCTTTGAGCAGGGTATGGCAACCAGTCTAGGAGAAGAAAAACTTCTTAGTTAGGCAGAGAATTTTTCAGCAGTCCTTTCATATTTAGTTTCTTCACCCTAACATTTTAAATGCAGTTTACCTGTTAGGTACAAATTGGCTGATTTCCTTTATTCTCCCTCTTGCTATGGCTAAAGAGTAGGCAGAATTGGCTCTTTGAGCATGGTATGGCAACTAGTCTAGGAGAAGAAAAACTTCTTAGTTAGGCAGAGAATTTTCAGCAGTCCCTTTCATATTTAGTTTTCTTCACCCTAATATTTTTAAATGCAGTTTACCTGTTAGGTACAAATTGGCTGATTTCCTTTATTCTCCCTCTTGCTATGGCTAAAGAGTAGGGCAGACTGGACTCTTTGAGCAGGGTATGGCAACCAGTCTAGGAGAAGAAAACTTCTTAGTTAGGCAGAGAATTTTTCAGCAGTCACTTTCATATTTAGTTTTCTTCACCCTAAACCCTATGATTTTTAAATGCAGTTTACCTGTTAGGTACAAATTAATCATTATCAACCTGTACATTTAAAGGTTTTAGACAGTAGGCCAGACTGGGTTCTTTGACCATGGTATGGCAACCCAACAAGTTTATTATTATTATTAATTTTTTTATTGAAAAAAAAATTAAATAACCATCTGCAATCCAAGTCTTGCTCTCTTACCTGGTATAGACAGATACATCAACTAGTATAACAATACATTTTCTTCTCTTTATCTCTCATTTTAATGTGTGCATGTGTGTGTACATGTATATAAGTAGATTGAATTCTTCTATGATATCAATATTTGATTAGTTAAAAGTTTTTCCAAATTTCCCACCTGGTAAGGTTTTCTAACAGCTTAAGGCAAATGATATATTAGCACTATATGAAATGCAAACAGCCTAGTCCAGGATTTAAATTGCATCACCATGTTTGGAGATTGTCTTGGTGGCTGGAAGTGGATCCTTTTTCCTGCACATGGTCGGAGAGTTCTTCCGGTCTGAAGGCTCATGGGAGTTTGTTTTTCTTCTTTTTTTTTAAAATCTTATTTTAATCCCACAATACTTCAGCTAGTATAACGATACATTTTCTTCTCTTTTAATGTGTGTTCATATGCATATAAGTAGATTGAATTCTTCTATGAAACCAATTTTTGAATAGTTAAAAGTTTTTCCAAATTTCGCACCTGGCAAGGTTCTCCAAGCAGCTTAAGGCATATTATATATATATATATATATATATATATATATATATATATATATCTAATCATCCAACTTATTAGCAGATGTTTTTATATTTTAAATGTATCCAGAAAAGTAAAATATTGATTTTATTATTCTTCAACACCCCCTCCTCCCTCTTTTCTGGAAAAATCTTCCACTTTGAAGCTTTCTAAATGATGTGGAAGTTAGAGAGGGGAAAAAAAATCATTTTTGAACTTTGTTTTTTTTTTTTCTTTCATGCCAGTAGCAATAAAAATAACTGTCCAGTGAACTGACTCCTGCAAAATGTTTAGTCCCCCTCCACATTTTTTAAATATTCTTTAATAGCAAAATATCCGGCAATGCTTGGTAAAAAGAAAAAAATAGATAAGAGATAAAGAATATACATGAAATAATTCTGATATATATCTTATTATAATGGAGATTTTGTAAATGTAACCGAAAATAAGTCATCACTGATGTCACAATTTCCTCAGTTATTTAAGTTATATTCTCAACAATTGTGAAATTATCATTATTCAATCTTAATTAGCATCTGGGTAATTCCATGTCAAATCATCCAGGCCATGTCATCCACCCACTTCAATTTTTCCAAATTTGGAGAGCTAAAAATCGACATAACTCTGCCAATGTCTCTATTAAATTCTAGCTGAGTTAGATTTGCCGCAAAACTGCCAATATTATAAATGTATTTAAAATCCTAAAATATGTGTTATATATCTCTAAGAAATAAAGATTTACATAGTATAGTGTGGGAATAATTTGCAAAAGGATTTTAACAAACCTGGGTTTAATAAATAATTATTTGCTGTTACTAATTTCTAATACTATCATGTTATTCTCAAACGTATTAAAAGCAATCCTATGTATAATTTTGTATAGAAATCAATTAAAATAACATTAAAATAAGTGTAATGTTTTTATATTCCTTCTTATTTAGTTTTGTTAGTCTTTCTAATTTAATATCTATACATTAATATAAGTCAAAAGTCAACGGGCAGCCTAGTCTTCAGCGAGTGAGTCTATCCCTTTTCAATAGCGCTAGACCAAGGAGATTGTATTAGCATCTGAGGTTACCATCAGCTCCTTACTGCTACTCATTACTGGTATATCTAGCCGAACGCTCTACTGACTGAGCTAATATACTTGTCCCTAAATTTTCCATCCGTTATCATCTTATAATACCCACTGGTTAAAAATGAGACTGTCCAATTCATCCAAAAGAAATGCAAAAATGTAAATACTGATTATCTGATGTTGCTTATCCACTGAATTCTTATTTCTTATTTCTTATGAGTGTCATCACCTCAGCTAAATAATGGACTATTCTGTTTTATCATAAAGAAAGAAAGGACATGCTACACATAGAAAATATAATAAGAAAGAAAGAAAGATGGTAGGTAAATGATAGAGAGTGGGGTGAGAACACAAAAACAATAATGCTAATCTGTTTCGATGATGAAAAGAAGGAAAGAAAGAAAAAAAGAGTGAGAGAGAGTTAAACAAGATTAATATACATTTTACATATTGATCTATTTTGCTATAGCTCTTAAGTAAGTCATCAGGGTAGCCTAAAGTCAATATCAGCCAAAAAGCAAGGGAGTCTACCCCTTTTCACTAGTGCTGGACTAAGGAGATTGTTTTTGTCGTCTGAGGCCAATCACCACACCTACACTCAGCTCCTCATTTTACTGCACAGTCAATATAAGGTTATATTTATTTTATTCTTTTTTGGTATATGTGCTATCATTAATTCGACAAATTATTGAATAGTGTTGTAACGCGCATATCAAATTTAACAGAAATAATAGGAACAGACACAACAAGTATTAAAGAAAGGGAAAAAGGTTTAGTAAGTAAAGAAACAAGATGAACAGAGTAATTAGTAATTGATTAGGTTGAATTAACAAGTCCCTTGAGATCTCATTCTTTTCTCTTCTGAGTTTTGTCAGACATTATTAATAAGAAAAATAGATGATTCCATTGTCATTATTTAGGTACTATATGACAAATAGAAATAGAAATTGAGTTATTTCTGAATGTTATTTCTAGTTTAAATTTGTGCAATTTTTATGCACTAGCAGTGGCTACCCGGTCTCGCCTGGGTAGAGGTTTTTTTTAAGTTAGTCTTGCAGATCCATTATTACTTATCGCAAGTGAGATCCTCACTGGTAGCCCCATAAAAATCTCCACGGAAATATATAACAATATAATAAGAAATTTCCATTCAATGATTTACAATTTTAAAAAAGATATAAATGATGCAACTAATTCAATCAATCAATATTATATTTCAAAGCGAAAAAAAAAAAAACATACAAAAAAATAAGAAAAACAAAATAACATGCAAAGGACTTTCCCTTCTGTTACTATTCCTTCTAATACTTTCCCAAATATGATCAAATCTTCATTATTTTTGCTCAAAAACCAACCCTGGTGATATTTAATGTGTATATGTATTTACTTTGTTGTTAATTGTTTTATTTTCAAAGTTTCCACCGGACATACATTTACACACAACTGTATATATATATATATATATATATATATATATGTATTCTGTGACAATTCCACTGTTACAGGAAGTTATTGATATAATTCCATATGCACTTGCATATCTTATTATAATAGAAATTGTGTTTGTCTGTCTGTAATGAAACTATATTAATAAATATTATTATAACTAAACAATTGAATGGGAAACTTAGCAATGAAAGACAGGAGTGAGGGAAGAGTAAGTGTTTGTTGTTCTATTTTTTGATTATACACCCCTTTGTTTCACATCTTTTTATCTGCATTCTTATTAATATAATAGTTTATTACATTAAAACTTAAATACTTCTACCCAGAGGGTGCATATATTTCCTTGACAAATAGAAATAGAAATTGAGTTATTTCTGAATGTTATTTCTAGTTTAAATTTGTGCAATTATTATGCATGTATTCTGTAACAACTCCACTGGTACAGGATGTTACTGATATAATTCCATATGCAGTTGTGTATTTACATAAAAAAAATTCTACATGAACGTCAACATGATCATTTGCAATGTATGGGTAAAGATGTAGTCACCATTGACTTTAGAGTCAGATCAGCTTTACAAATTTGTAAATTTTATTTTCAAAAATACTCTATTAAAAAAACTATTCTATTTATAAAAAAAAAAAAAATATTAATATGTAAAGCAAAAGTAAAGTTGTTGGGGTGGCCTAAAGTTGGTATCAGCCTGACAGCGAGGGAGTCTATTCCCTTTTCACTAGTGCTAGACAAAGGAGATTGTTTTTTTTTCATCTATGGTGGATGCCACACCTATCATCAGCTCCTTACTTTACTACACAGATCCCTGTGCTACTCATATGCTCAGTTGGCGAGGGCTGGTATCGAACCTGGAACCTTGTGGTTCCTTGACTGATGCTCTACTGATTGAGCTAAGCCAGGCCTCCAAAAGTATAAGTACACCCCTCACATTTATACAATTATATTTTTGTTTACAGATTTTTAATGCTGTAGAGTTTAGTAATATATACTATCTATTTATATTCATTTAGATTGTAGGAAAAATAGATTTTCAATATTAGAAATAATAAAATACTGGCATCATTGATGAAGAAGAAAATAAAGGTGTGGCTCTCCACCTCAGAAAAAAAAACTCTCTCTGGTCTAGCAAAAGTGAAAAGGGAATAGATTCCTTACTGGCTGATACTGTCAATAGGCTGCAAATAAATGTATTACTAATGAATCTACTATAAAAATACTTTGAAAATGAAAAGAAAAGATTTCCTCTTATCATGAATTAATTATAGCATTGTTAACAAAATGGGATATTATCTATATAATATAAATGTATTACAAATAAATCTACTATAAAAATACATTGAAAATGATAAGAGATTGCCTCTGATCATGAATTGATTATAGGATTGTTAACAAAATAGGGATATTATAAGTATAACATAAATGTAATACTTATGAATTTACTATAAAAATACATTAAATGATAAGAAAAGATTGCCACTGACAATTAATTAATTATAGCATTGTTAACAAAATAGGGATATATAAGTATAACATAAATGTATTACTAATGAATTTACAATGAAAATGCATTGAAAATGACAAAAAAAAAAGATTAAATGCCTCCAAGAATTAATGATAGTATTATTGAGACATGGTTTCATTAGTATCTGCTAATTATTTTGCTACTTTATCCCATAGAATTAAAAAAACAAAAAAACTTACTAAATTCTTCTTAAGAGAAGCCTGTAGGATTTCATGCTAAACATTTTCTTTTTACACTTTTAAATCAGAGAATTTTCCTTACTGAAGAATTCTATCAGCTTTCAATGTTTTTTTTTTTTCTTTTTAAAAAATCCTTTTAAACAAAGTCTAAGTACCTATTTGTATAAATTAAACTATTGTAGATGTTATCTCCAGTAGACTCTTTAACCAAAGAGCTACTACCATCAAATCAAAGAAGGTGTTAATTCATTAATATTTATTGAAATGAGCCATTAGCACGAAGCATGGACATAACAAAGGGCAGAGAAACAATGGTTGACTATTGAAGGACATTTTTACAAATTAATAGAGAATTAAACAGAAGAACAAAGCTTCTGTGGCATCATGTTGAGCACAAAGTCTACTACTGTGTTTTCATTTGAGTTAACACCAAGAAAATAACCAAAACAAATTGAAATTATTTTTTTTGTTTTTGTTTTTTTTCTTCTCTGTTTGATGAATCAAGCAACAGAACATAAAAGAAAAAAAAAATCCTCTGGTTTCCTTCCAAACAACAAACTCGGAAACAATGAAAAGTTTGCAAGCATTAAAAAAGCACAAAGATAAGGAAAGAAAAGAAAAAATAGATTTGAAGAAATTTTGAAAAAAAAAAAAAAATGAAATAAAAAAAAGAAAACATAATAGATTGTTTCAGTATTTTCCTTCATTTTGTTTTATCTTAAAAATTATATTATTTTTTAAGATTTTTTTTTACCTTATTCCATAATGAATTCTGAATGGATATTTCACCTCATTCAAAGCCCTTAACATTTGCAAATAAGTTGTTTGCAAGTTACAGAAAGTTTTTTTTTTTTTTTAAATTCTATCAATACGTGTTTTACAGTTTTCTTTCTTTCAGTTTTTACCTTCTCTTTCAGCTCCTAAATTAACCTTTTATTTACTTTTTTTTAAAAATATTTTCTACACAAGTTTTTACTCAAAATATTTTACAATAAGATATTTAGTGCACTTTTTTCTTTAAAATATCAACAAATTTGTTTATTTATTTATTTTTTTTTTTTTTTTTTCATAAAAATTCTTTTGATTTTGATAAACTTTTAAGAAATATTTTGTATTCCATTTTTGTTTTATTTTCTCAGTTTAAAAAAAAAAAATTATATTTGAACATTGAAAGCCCAAACAACCTTTACATGCCTTTCAGTCTGTTCTCCAGCTTTTCTGCAATATCAGGGCAAAATCTTTTTTTACCCCCCAATTCTTTGTATGTGCATGCACGCAAGCCTGTGTAGATACATGCTTGCATATGTGTTCATATGTGCACATGTTTTATTTCTTTTTTAATTAGCATCATTTAATTGAAGCTTTTAAACAGGAAGCCGTTGTACCACTTATTGACTTATGACCTTTCTTTGCTTGTCTAAGTGTATGGATTTCTGTATCAGTATATATTTCTTAGCGTAAATATATTATACTTGTCTATATGTGAATATGTACATCTTGAAAAAAAAAATATATATTATATTGAGAATTTCTGAAAAGATTACCTGAATAGAATGTCTCTTGAGATTAACATTTTAAGTAGACCTTTATTCTTTTGTTAAAAATGCTCTGTCCATATTGAACAGTAAATCTAAAATATAATACAAAAGGTCAATATCTTAAAGTTACATGATTGCAGATGGATCAGGAATTTAAATATTTTTTATTTCATCTATTTATCTATTTTGAGTTGATACTTTTAAAAATATTCCTATCAATTAATACCATTCAAACAAATCTCTATCATATTTTCATTTTATTCTTGTTTTCAGATAAAGCGTTGTCAATTATTATTATTATTATTATTATTATTATTATTATTATCAATATATTAATACTCGTGTTCCTTAATTGTATGACTGTTATCATCTTGCAACACACTGGATAAAAATAAGACCATCCAAATTTATGTATTAATGATTTTGACTATTATAAATTAGATAATCATTCATAAACTTAGACATTTTCTGAGAGTACTGAAACATAAGCAGTGACATAGTTTCGGTTACAGACGGATAAATACCAAATCTCCATTATAATAACTAGCAAATATATGCACCTCCTGGTGCAAGTATTTAAGTTTTAATGTAATAAAATATTGTATTAAATTAGAAAGGCTAATGAAACTAAATAAGAATACAGATAAAAAGATTTGAAACAGAGGGAGTATAATAAAAAATTGAACAACTGAAACTTACTCTTCCATCACTCTCGTCTTTCATTGTTATTTTTTCTAATTTAAGTATTTAGTTACAATAGAAAGTAAAGAATAAAATGACAGTTATTTTATCTTGTTAATGGATTTCATTTAAGATCCATTGAAGAGATTTTTGCTTATATTCATTAAAATAAAACCAAACAGTTAGAAATCAATAATACTAAGCACATATTTATTAAATTCGATTTTTTAATATTAATATGCAAATTAGCCTTACCGTTCACACTGTAAACCGCTATTTTGTTGTTTATATAAATATAATTGCATGTTGTCAGTATGTAGACAT
The DNA here is from genome assembly GCA_023376005.1 of Doryteuthis pealeii. NCBI lineage: Eukaryota > Metazoa > Mollusca > Cephalopoda > Myopsida > Loliginidae > Doryteuthis > Doryteuthis pealeii. The sequence continues at coordinate 103,204,486 of CM042148.1, forward strand.
AGTTAACAGTATTAATAATGTAAGACAATTTTATTAATAATTGAGGTTAAATAAAAATAAAATCATGGAGAATGTGATGTCAATAACTAAGAGAATTGTGACTTGAGTAGGAATATAGTTTTGGTTACAGACAGAAAAACACACAATCTCCATTATAATAAGATAAGATATGTATTTATAAAAACTCTTACAGACATGAAATACTACTGCTATAATAAATGATATTGACAGATGATGATTAATTATAAATAATGAATAAACACATAGTAATGATATCAATACAACAATATCTATATCTAAATGTCCTGGGAATGACATTAAATTCTATCTGATGGTGAGGTTTCAGTTCTGGAGGTTTGGGGAGTGTGGAGCACCCTTCATCACCATTGCTTCCAGGTCCATTCTGACCCGGAGTGGTAGTACCTGTTAAGGTCCCATCTATGGGTTAAATAGAAAAATGTGTTTATAAATAAAAAAACTGAGTATCCATTAAGAATGAATTTAATTCAAAACTTTGTCAGCATTAAATGACCCACCAAGGTTGATATGCTGTAAAACAAAACAAATCAAACAAAAAAAACAAACTATATTTAAATGGTTATGACGCTTGTTAGAACAGTTTTTATTAATTTGATTTACATTTGAATGTACATAATTGATATTGTATAAAAATCATTTTAATAATTAATCACTTGTATTGTTTTTATAACTTCAATTAAATGCTACTTATTGGAGAATGTTTTAATTACATTATTCCTTTAAAACATTTGATATAAAACTAGCACATGTGCAAATATTGCAAAATGCAAATAAAATAAGGTTATAAATAACATCTATGTATACATACGAGGGTGTGTCCAAAAATAATGCCATTTTGTTTAGGATAGTTATGATTACCAACACGGGAACATGTATCATGCATCAAAATGAAACTGGTCCTCTGTGGATTACATCCCTACTTCTCCACATAGTCACCATTTCTCTCAATAGCAATGTTCCACCTTTGAATGAGAGCATGTATCCCTGCCTGTAAAATTCTGCTGACTGTTCTTTGAGCCACTTCTTCACTACAAATTTCACTTACTCATCACTGGAATAATGTTTGCCTCTCAAACTCTTTCATGGGACCGAAGAGATGATACTCTGAAGGCACTAAATCTGGTAAGAATAGAGGATGCAGTAAAGTTGTCCACCCGAATGAGGCAATTGTCTCCCTTGTCCTGATGCTTGTGTGTCATACAGAAAGAGGACGTTTTGATGGAAAATTGGATCTTACTCGTCAGATTCTTGCTCTGATCTTTCTTATGAGTCTAAAAACCTGAAAAGTAAGAAAGGAAAACTTTACATGAAATAAAGAAAATGGCATTACTTTTTGACTTACCCTCATATATAAGGCAGTTGTATGTATGTATGTATATATATCTGGAGTAAACTATAAAAATAAAAAAACTAATGGCAAAGTAAATATATATACACATTCACTATCAGCAGATCTTGCTTTTTGAGCAAAAATGATTTAGATTTGATTTATATTTGTGAAGATAATTAGAAAATAAAGTTTAAATAGTAAATAGCATGGAGATTTTGTATTTAATATTTTGAATAGGAAACACTCGTTTTTCTTTTCAGAATGTCTGTCTATTTTTTGTGACTGAATCAACACAAGGTCTTTTTTTATGTAGGGATTTTAATGGGGCATTTTATGAGGATCCATCTCACAATTCAGTAATAATGGATCTGCAAGACTAATGTTTTTTTAAAATCCCCCTCTACCCAGGTAATACTGGGTAGCTGCTTCTAGTTAATTCTAAAGGAGTACTATATGTGTGTCTGTATCTATGTGTGTGTGTCTGTGTGTTGTAGAGTAGCGAACACCCCTTCAGCACTCTACCAGATGGACTGGCTCATAGCCATAAAATAGCCTATGATTAAAGTAGATTAACTAGCTGAATAATATTCAGACTGACTTAGCTGTGTTGGCTATACCGAACTGACCCTCCTCTTTTAGTGTGATTTTGTCTTGTTAATTTTTTGTACTTATTTGTTCTGTGTTTGTATGTATCCATTTAGCACCGAATACTGGTGCTTAATAATATGTTATGCACAACATTCATCTGTGTATCTTTCCACCTTGTGATACAACAGAGTGTAAATCAAAAAACAATACATAAGCATTAATAAATAATTTTTATCAATCTATTATTAATCCCAAGTGATTCCATCTTTTGGCCATCATCAGGAAGTGTTTGTTTTAAGAGGAAGAATGAACTTCAAGATGATTGATTAAACTGTCAGATTTATAAATCTATTTATAAGGAGTGTATAATAAGTAATTGAGAGTTATGTCCCCTAATTTATGATTACCGCCCCTTTAGAGAACTTTCTAGGAAATACTAGACTATATAAACTCTTAATAAATGTACCAATTATTCTAAGTAGAATAAAGCTTTCCAAAGTCTATCAGTGTTATTGTTTACTCATCTATCGGTTAAAGAAAGAGAGAGAGAGAGAGAGAGAGAGAGAGAGGTGTACATGAATATGGAAGGCTATTAGTAGAAGAAAACCGTTTTTGATCATTTGTTTTTGATACTTTATTTTCAATGAATAATGCATAGTCTTATTCCTTATTTTCACACTTTTATGTGTAAATGCAATGCCATATATATATATATATTGGTGACAAATCCTTTTACCATAAGTTCACCTGCTTGTTTCCAACACTTAATTATTTCCTCAATTAGGAACCAGATGGTGGCTGTTCATCATGCATAATTAAATGCATTTTCCCTTGTTTTAAATAACAATAATTTATACATTTTCATACTATACAAGTTTTTCAATTGCTTAGTAAGTTGGTGTCGTTTCTTTGTTTAATGGCATATCAACCTTCATGGGTTATTTAATGACAAAGCCATCCTTGTAGAAGAACAGTAAGGATACTATTTAACCCATAGCTGGGCAGACCAATACAATGCATGATCAAAACAAACAATTTTAAAAGATTTATATGAAACATGTGCAAAGCTGAGAAACTTATATAATAAAGTGATGATGTCTAGACAATAGTATGTCATTTTTATTTGTATCTTGGAATAATTTATGCTTTATAGACATTTTATTTTTATTTTCTCAAGCTAATTCTATCCAGGAAGGTGCAAGGAAATTGTTTGGTTTGGTTACTTTGTTTAATAGCATATCAACATTCATGGGTTATTTAATGCCAAAGCCATCCTTGAAGAAGAATAGTAGTGGCACTATTCAACTCATATCTTGGTGGATAAGGGGGCCCATACCATTACTAAGTCTATTAGTCTGAAATTGAATGTAATAGAACACTGGAGTTCAAACTCACAGGACGCACACCACGGGAGGCTTTTGATGAAATGAAAGTAACTTATGGTGATGATGCCCCTTCATATGACCTTGTAAAATGCTGGCATCATAAATTCAAACATGGTCGGAACTCTGTGGAAACAGCTCCCAGATCTGGTCACACCCCCTTCTGCCATTGATGAGGCATCTGTCCGTCAAGTTGATGCTGCCATTTTGGAAGATCGACGCATAACTATTCGCCAAATAGCCCATGAGGTCAAGATTAGTACCGGGTCTGTGGAAACTATCATTCATGGCCATTTGCATATGCAAAAGGTTTCTGCCAGATGGATTCCCAGGCTGCTCACACCTTTCCATAAGCAAGAATGCATTGTGCTCGAGGATGAATCTGGAGACGTGCCAAGAAAATGAGTCAAAATTTTTCAAAAGACTGATTACACAGGATGAAACCTGGGTCCATCATTATGATCCAGAGACCAAAGCCCAGTCAATGCAATGGAAGCACCTTGACTCACCTCCTTCAAAGAAAGCAAGGGTGCAGCCTTTCGCTGGCAAGGTCATGCTCACAGTCTTCTGGGACCAGGACGGAGTAGAGATGTCAGATTTCCTGGCAAAGGGTACCACAATTACAGTAGCCTATTATGCTTCACTTTTGAGGAAATTAAGAGAAGCTATCAAAATCAAGAGGCGGGGCAAGATCAGCAAAGACATCCTCCTCCTGCAGGACATATGCTCCAGTCCACAACTCGCGTGTTGCCAGATCAGAAGAACAGGCATGCAGCTATGAACTACTCCCCCATCTCCCTACTTTCCTGACCTTGCACCCTCTGACTTTCACCTTTTCCCAGCCATAAAGTTGTTTTTTGAAAGTAAAGCGTTTCCCAGATGATGCAGCCTTGATTTCTGAAGTCACGTCGTGGTTGGAGGACCAACCTGGGGTGTTCTACAAAAATGGTCTCCCGAGCTGCATCAAACGATGGGAGAAATGCGTAACTCTGGGTGGTTCCTATGTAGAAAAATACTAATAACTGTGCCAAGTTTCGTTGCTCTACTGCTATGGGAAAGTGGGTCAGGAGCATTACTTATTGAACGCCCCCTTTGAATGATATCTCAGTCTAGCACATTAATAACTATGCCATGAGGACTACACAGCATGGTATACAGTCAGCATATTCTAAACTCAGGGCAGATAATGTAGTGGGTAGTAGTAATGATTGCCAATAGATCCTATTTGAGAGGGGAGAAAGTGAAAGTGGAATACATTATATTTTCATAATTGAACAGCCCAGAGAACTGTATCTCTGGGCTGCAGGTTCTATCCTGGCCAAGGGCAATAATAACACAGCTTAACACTTGTACCTGGTCATGGTTAAGTGTATGAGAACAGTCTACCCCCATGGATTGAATAAAGGATTTGGTTTTAATTTCTGTGAAGACTCCTGATTATGACAAGAACCTGAAGAAGGCCAGAAGGCACATAGGCCAAAATGTTGATGTGGAGTATGAAGAATAAGTTCCAATTACCGTCAAACTGGGAAGACAAGGCAGCAAGCGATTGTAACTTAAATACAAACTCGAAATGCTACAAAGTCCACTGCAAAATGACAAAGTATATATAAGACTCCACAATGTCATTCAAATCAAGCAGTCAAGCAACCAATCAGAACTCAAGGAATGGAATGACCCAAATCACCCTGATTCATGAATGGATCATTCTTGATTCCTATTTATACCAGCTGTCTTGGACACTGCTTGAGTTCTACTTAGCTGCTGTTATTAAAACCAACAGTAAACTAACTGACTTCAATAGAGTAGAATAGTCCGAATAATACAAATAATACAAAACTGAGATTGATAGAAGAATTACATATTTATGCCATTGTGGAAATAACATTTCAACCAGATTCATGCGTGGAGCCTACATGCGTAGCAACGTGTTTTGTTTACTTCCACACCACATCCGGTTAATGTTACTTTCTTTCAACCAAAATGTGTATTTGTTGGGTTTCCTTGCTGGGTGTTTTTTATTTGTTTATTTATTTGTTTTGCTGTGTTTTTTTTTGTGGTGTATCCAGTTAATGAGTGAATTTGTAAATAATATGATTATTGTTGTTTTTTTGTTTTTTTGTTGTTGTTGGCATCCTTCCGTCTGTAAAAGACGATGGAGCAGTGTCCAAATTTGATTTTTGCTACATAGCCTGGGTGGGTTGATATGAAGGATGTGCTGTTACCCAAGCAGCAGGTTCCCCCTTCTTCACAATGCCACCGTGGTCCAAAGGAAAGGTAAGAGACCAATGCAGTTTGACAATGGCAGTATCGCAGGAGTTGCTGTGTAGTTCAGTGTTATACCATCTTAGGGACTCCAGATTATGTAGCCTGGGGGGTTGATATGGAAGATGTGCTGTTGCTCAACAGCAAATCCCCCCTCTCTACACTGCCACTGTGGTCCAAAGGAAAGGTAAGAGACCAATGCAGTTTGACAATGGCAGTATCGCAGGAGTTGCTGTGTAGTTCAGTGTTATGGACTCCAGATTATGTAGCCTGGGTGGGGAAGATGTGCTGTTGCCCAAGCAGCAAATCCCCCTCTTCACACTGCCACTGTGTCCAAAGGAAAGGTAAGAGACCAATGCAGTTGGTAATGGCAGTGTTGCAGAGTTCTGTGTAGCATTGAAGTTCAGCGTTACGCCATCTTAGGGACTCCAGCTTGGATTTGTTTTTAAGGTTTACTCCCCTAGCTTCCTGAAGATCATATTAAGCTCGGCAGTCGTGGTTTTGTAACTCTTGTTGTAGATGGATTGACAACCAGGATCAGGGAGCAGCAGCATCTACCAATTTGGGTTTTGTGTGTGTAGTACATGTGCCAATCCTTCTACTGTCTGTGTGGATGGTGGTTGGCTCCCTTAGAGCTCATCCACTCCTTTCCAGCTCGTTTTTTTTTTTTGCTGGTGTTTACTTACCCTCCTCTCATACAGCTGGGACATACATGTTAAAAGTGCCAGTTTTGTTGCTCATACAATATCTAAGTTTTAATTTAGTATAAGTCCACATGGATGCTAGGGTACAGAGTTCTGGCTTGGACTGACATTTATATTTGACTAAATTATTTACTTTTTCTGTTGTGTTCAAAAGTTACTTGTACATAATTTTTTCTTTTCTTTTTTCTTTTTAAACCTAATCTGGATGTCTTTGGTTAAATTTTTTTTTTTTTCAAAATTGTGTGTTAATTTGACATTTCAACCTGATGTATGTGTTGAGCTTAGTGCATAGCGACGTGATTTATTCACTTTAGTCTCGCAGATCCATTATTACTTATCACAAGTTAGATCCTAACTGGATGCCCCATAAAATCCTCATGTAAATATATAATAATATAGTAAGAAATTTTAATTCAATGATTTACAATTTAAAAATACAATATAAATGAGGCGATTAATTTAATCAATCAACATCATATTTCAATTACTATTATACAAATTTTAATTTTAAATATCTTCCCAAATATAAATAAAATCTTCATAATTTTTGCTCTAAAACCAAGCCCTAGTGATAGTGAATGTATATTTTATATTAATCATACTAGCAAATATATGCACCCTCCGGGTGCAATTATTTAACTTTTAACATAATAAAATATTCATGTTAAATTAGAAAGGCTAATGAAACTGAATAAAATTCAGATAAAAATATTTGGAACAGAGGGGGTATGATTGAAAAATAGAACAACTTTGAAACTAACTCTTCCATCATTTTCCCTTACTCCGTCTTTCATTGGTAAATTTTCCTAATTTAACTATTTAGTTAAAATAGGAAGTAAAGAATAAAATTACAGTTATTTCTTCTTATTAATAGATTTCTTTTAAGATTTATAACCGAGATTTTTGCTCATTTTCATTAATATAAAACCTAACAATTAGAAATCAATAATACTAAGCATATATTTATTAAAATCAAATGTTTAAGATCAATATGCAAATTAGCTTTCCAATTCACACTGTAAACCGCTATTTTGTTGTATATATAAATACAATTGCATGTTATAAGTATGTAAATATGGTCAGCAGTCTTAATGATGTAAAACAATTTTATTAATAATTGAGGTTTAAATAAAAATAAAATCATGGAGAATGTGATGTAAATAACAAAGGGAATTGTGACTTGAATGGTAATATAGTTTCGGTTACAGACATACAAACCCACAATCTCCATTATAATAAGATGTTACTTTTCTTCAACCAAAATGCTTATTTATTGGATTCCCTTCCTGGGTGTTTTTGATTTGTTTATTTATTTGTTTTGTTGGTGAGTGGGTGTATCCAACTAGTGTGTGAATTTATAAATCAGAAGAGATTATGATTGCTGTTCTACAACAAGATTTATTGATAACTTATGTAAAGAAAGTGTAAAAGAAAACTGCCAATGATATTAAGAATGTTACAAAAACATTATCCATCTCACTGCCCAATTTCATTTGACAAATGACTTTTGTTTTAATATTGGGTCCACAGATATTGGATATTTTTCAAGACAGTCAATATTCTCGCACTCCTGTGTATTTTGAGTTACACATATTAAATGTTGGATCAGAATATTGAAATTATTTTTAAGGCTTCTGATTGAGACTAGTAACCACTAGAGGATAATCTCTCACTCTTTTTCTCTCTCTCTTTATATATATTTATATTAGTTTAGCTCAGTCGGTAGAGCGTCCTCAGAGGAATCACAAGGTTCCAAGTTCTATACCAACTCTTGCCAACTCAGCGTATGAGTAGCACAGAGATCTGTGCAGTAAAGTGAGGAGCTGACAATAAGTGTGGCGCTCCACCTCAGATGAAAAAACAATCTCCCTGGTTTAGCATTAGCAAAAAGGGGATAGACTCCCTCCTAGTCCAGCTGATACAGACAATAAGCCACTCAACCAACTTTACTTATATATATATATATATATATATAATATTATTATATAGATAATCTAGGTGCTATATTCATAAACAGTGATCAATACCAAGGCTAGAGCGTTTATATCTAAGTTAAGGTAATATGGACATGAAAATATCACCTGTTTACTGACAATTTCTCACCTATGCAATCTTTAGACCAATTGGGTTGAAGATCACATAGGTGAGAAACTGTCAGTAACCAGGTACCATTGACTCCATTCCATGCTATCCTAAGTTATATATATATCATGTGTGTATTTATGTAAGTATAAAGATATGAAAAAAATGAATATTTAAAGAATGTATCTATCAATGAATTATAGCATGCAGTGATGTTGAGAGCTTTTTGATTTAGTGCATCCTGGACACACATATTTGCTTTGAATGAGTCCTCGGGAAAATTTATGGGTCCCAACTAAAGCCGTCTAACTCCTACCTTGTAACCTATCCTGTGTAATTAATTTCTAAGAAACTATTGAAATATATATATATTTAGCTTGAAATGTGAAGAAAGAAAAAAGAAAAACACTGGGATGCATGGATATGATTTTACTGAATTCTTTTAGATTTTTGTGCATCAGAGATGCAGGACATGTATCTATCAGCATCTCTGCATATGCCAATATTAGAGTTTTTTTTATTCAACCATCTGTATTGGCATTGAATGTCCAGATAGCAGTCCAGATATATAGACAGCAGTCCAGACATTGAGAGATATTCTCTTTATTAAATAAGTTGCTCTGCTCTGAACACATCATATAAATTCAAAACTTTTTTAAAAAATTCAAATTTCAGCCTCAATACTTTTTGATAAAACCTCATTTGTTTATTCAATCTTTCAGAGACATGAAGCCTTGAAGCAAGTTTGTTTTTTTTAAATTTTTTTATAAATCTATATTTTCTGGGTTTTTTTTAATATATATTTTTTTAATTACACTCACCACCAAAACTAACTCTATTCATCATATTCTAAGATATGTGTGTGTATTCTATTTTTCAGAAATATGATGTGGACTTTTACATTGATATCCACGCACACTCAACTTTAATGAATGGATTCATGTATGGAAATACGTTTGATGATACGGACCGTCTAGATAAACAATCAGTATTTCCAAAGTTACTCTGTTCCAATGCTGAGGACTTTTCCATGTCAAACACCAACTTTAATCGAGATGCTGTTAAGGCCGGAACTGGTAGGAGGTAAGTCTTTTTATATATCTACTTCTTTTTATTTGTCAGAAATTCTGTATGATTTACTGTGATCATTTCATTATTCAGTGAAGAAATCAGTATGGAGTTACCTTTCTGGCTTAATTCTATTTGTGGCAGAGAGGAGGAGTGAGAGGTAAGAAGGTTGAGTGAGTCTGGGAGAATGCGCTGAGAGGGTAAAACATGGACTCTTGCTCTCGGCAGTTGTAATTTTGGGGGAAATAAAAATCTCATGAGAAAAGGAAGTGGCATTATGTTATTACTAAAATTCTAAATGATACAAGACAAGATATCCCTTAGCACCCCAAGCTGGTTTCCAGGCTCCAAACATCATAGAATTGTCAGTCAACTGACCAGCAGCCCAACAACCAGGATTCCAGCTTCACCAAATGATTTACTGTGATCATTTCATTATTCAGTGAAGAAATCAGTATGGAGTTACCTTTCTGTCTGTTTGCAGTTGAACCCTCTGCCTGTTTATGTTTTTCTTTATAATTGTTATTGCTGTGTCTGGCTTAATTCTATTTGTTTATCTATTTCCCTGTTCTTATCTCTGTATTGTTTTTCTTTTAAGTTTATTTTTATTACAAACAATAGCCAGTGTAAATGGTTAAAATTTAAGAGTATGATTTTAATTAACAGCTTGCTCTGTATTTATAATTTCAAATCAATTCTATTCTTTGTTAATAAGTTCTTCTTTTGGGAAATCTAATTATTGCTAATTATTTGTATAGGCATGAGAAACATGGATCATTCAGAGACCTGTATACATTTGATTTCTTTAAAATATCCCATATGATAATCTGTGTTAAGTTTTGATCTGTTTATTTCCAAACAGAATCATTGAAATAATTATTATTCATTTTAGACAGAAGAATTTGCATAGAAGGTTTAACTTTTGTAGATAAAAGGCTGAAAGGTAAGCCATGATTGATAATAATGTAAGTCACCTTAAAACTGATAATAATAAATGCAAATGTCAGTGTGTCATATTTTTCAACTTTACTCCTAGAGGCTGTAACCCAACATATATAATTTTGGAATCGGGCTGACTGTGAACAAATTAAAAACATTCTAGACCGAATGTGTTTTGATTAAAACCAAGTTTTAATTACTGTGATTGTTTTCAGGAATTTTTTATATGATTTTTTTGTGACAATTTTTTTGTACAAAATATAACTTGGGAAAAAAAAATGTACTCAATGCATGAAGTGACATTGTTGGGCTGAAGCCCCAATTAAGAGTCCTCCATAGGAGCTATCTTAATTGCCACCTGCTAGTTTAGAATTTCATTTTTTATCCAGACGATATTGATTATTTTAAGGTTCAAATTAGTAAGACTTTTTTTCACAGAAATTTGACTTATTATCTTGTAATTTTTCATAAATGTTTTTGACTGATATCCACTCTCTGATTTGTGTTCATCATGAAGTAATTAAAAATTGGCTAATATTGCAATATTTAAATCTGTATAAAATCATCATCAGACCCAATCTGTTATGTAACAAAGAAAATAGTTTTTTGATAAACATGACCAGTTATAAGGGAAAAATAATGTTATGTTATTTCCCTTACAAACTGGTCATATTTATCAGAAGACTATTTTCTTTGTTACATAACAATTGGCTCTGATGATGATTTTATACAGATTGAAATATTGCAATATTAGCCAATAAATACAATATTAATTAATAACATCTATGTGTTTTTTTTTCAAATTTCTTCTCCGATATACTGTCGGATTCACTTCCTTATTTGATATCATGAAGTAAATAATTTTTTTCTTCTTTTCATCATCAGTATTATTCTCAAGCCTTTTATCTAATGCCAGACCTCCATGTCTTTATTTTGAAGAAAGACATCTTTTTTTTTTCTTCAAGGTTAACTGGAGTTTAAGAGGCTTCCAACATCCAGCACTTGAGATTGTTTACTATACTGTATTAGAGCGATCAACTTTTAGGATTACATCTCCTTTCTCTGGCTAGTTCTCTATGATCTGTTTACAAAGATATTCTTCCTATTTTAAGATTATAACTTTTTATATGTTTGGGAACATGGCACATTGCAAAACTTTTGTATTATCCAGTGATATAAAGTTAGTCTAGAAAGTAACAAGACTACTTTTTTTTAATTTTCAGGTTGGCAACCTTGATTGAAAATTAGTTAATCAATGTTGACCTTATATACAGTAAATACATTCTGTTTCTGTTTGACCAGAGTAATTTTAGATTATTATAAATGTGTTTGTCTGAGCTAGGGTAAGTCTATGGGCCGGATTAGCTCAGTCGGTAGAGTGTTCGGCTAGAAATCACAAGGTTCCTAGTTCGATACCGGTCCTTTGCCAACTCAGCGTATGAGTAGCACAGGGATCTGTGCGGTAAAGTAAGGAGCTGATGGTAGGTGTGGCACTCCACCTCAGATGCTAAAATAATCTCCTTGGTCTAAGCACAAGTGAAAAGGGGATAGACTCCCTCGCTGATTGGCTGATACCGACTTTACGTTGCCCCGACGACTTTACTTACTTACTTACATTGGAATGGTTGATGGTTCTTTTTGGCATCAGGAAGGGGCCTTTTCTCTCTGCGCATACCTAGAGGGTTCTTCTTGTCTGGTATCTCCTGGAAGATTATTATTTTTCATTCTTTTATCCTATTTTATTTTAATATAAGTATAATGCTAAACTGAACCCTTATTTTAGGTTTGCCTCATTAGCTAAACCAAATGTTTACCTTTTTGTTTAGCTGCATGTAATGACAAAGGATAACACTGATAGACTTTGGAAAGCTTTATTCTACTTGGTATACTTACTAAAGGTTTATATAGTCTAGTATTCCCTAGAAAGTTCTCCAAAGGGGAGGTAATCATAAAGTAGTGGAGGTAACTCTCAATTACTTATTACACTGTACAAAGTAGATATCTGATAAAAAATGAACTCCTGGCCTTCAGGCTGGAATCAAAATGATATTTGTTCATTCCTTTCAGCAATTCTCTTGTCTTTAAGCAAAAGGCCTCAAAATAAATCAGGTGTGCTTGGTTCTGTAGACTCCTACCTCTCCGATTGCACCAAAGAGTCAGAGTTGGGATGGTCCAATATTAGCATTATACTGGTCACAGGGTCACGGTCCATTTGTACTCTTGCCCATGCATCCATTCATCCATACAGGCACTCTAACACACTCTTATTAAACTATGTATCACAAGTGGATGTAATTAAATAGGAATATCTAGCTGATATTTTTCTTGCCAGAAACTTAAGTTATGATCTCTTTCTCCCTGTGTCTTTTTCCAGTCGCTCAAATCAAGACTTTAAAAAATTGAGCACTGCCTTCCAGAGGGCAATAAACATTAACCTTTTTTTTTTCCACATTCTTTAAGTCCTCATAAAAACATAGTTTGATGTTATGTCTGTGTTTATAGCTGCAATAAAAAGAAGGATGGAGAAATTTATGTCCTATTTGGCAGGTTTTCAGAGACTATTTCTAATTCTTCACTAATTTGATACTAGTAATAGAAAAAGAATCTAAATTCATTGAACAATAAGAAAACAATATATATATATATATATATATTGCAGCATTGCATTCTTATTGTGTTCAGTGAGAGGAAAATCTCTTGTGTCTTTGAGATTTATCTTTCACTTAGGTTTTCAACAAAACTTATTGAAATATAAAACAATAAAAAAAATTAATTTTTAGATACTTCTTCATTGAAAAGAATAACCTATGGGGTGGCAGGTTTAATGTTTTAGGTTTAAAAAATAGCTAGATATTCTTGGTGCCTATTCCTAGGGTTTGCTTTTAACTTCATCTTATTTCGTAGCCATGCTGAAAATGAAATTCACTGAAAAGGAAGAGACAAAAGGTGGTTTTATAATTTAGGTTTTATTCACTGGTCATAGCCACCACATGGCAAGGGAATATCTCCCTGGCCAGTAGTAGTGACTAACACAGTTTAGCCTAAATTCGAATGCCAAGAGATTCTCTTTGTGGTCAGAAGTGGGTCCTTTTCCTGCACATGCTCAGAGGGTTCCTCTGGTGAAGGCTCATGGGAGTTTGTTATTTTTGTTATTTTATTTTAATTTTAATCCTCACAAACTATAAAAATTCTGAGAAACATAAGTAAATAAATAATATTGAGTCAAAGGTTTTTCAATATTTACAATATTCAGTTTGCTGCATGTATATATGTCATATAGTACCTAAATAATGAGAATGTAGTTGTCTATTCTTCCAATGAATAATGTCTGAAGAAACCTCAGAGAGAAAATGAGATCTCTCAGGATTTGTTAATTAAACCTAGCAATTGCTAATTACTCAGTTCACTTTGTATCTTAGTAAACCTTTTCCCCTATCCTTAATACTTGCATTTCTTTCTATTGTTCCTTGTTAACTCTGAGACTTGACTTACAATATCACATGACCAAAATAGTTAAAGCTGTAAATGGTATGTAGTATGATAGTAGTTGGTGAACTGACACATTGTGTATTTCTTCATTTTGATGTTTCATTTAAAAGCTGCATACAAACATTGTGTGATAGTGAAATGTAAAGTAAGTACAGTAACAAGATGGTTTCAAACATTTTGCTCAAATTGATGATCAGGCAAGGCCAGGTTGGCTTAAAACCATGGATTTTTGAGGCCACTCTGAGTCATAGAGGAAAATTGAGATTAGTATCGAGAGACTATCAGGCAAGCTCAGTCCAATGTGATTTGTAACAATTGATGTAAGTTGAAGAATAATGCAAATAACTTACCAAAATATTGCAAAATTTTAAACTCACTAAATAGATTTAAAAAATGTTAAACTTACTAAATAGATTTAAAAAATTTTAAACTCACTAAATAGATTTAAAAAGTTCTTGAAATAATTAGAATGCATGTGTAATTGAAATCCTAGTTGTGTATAAATTATTAGCCTTAGAAATACTTGAAATCATGCCACTTGTGTGCAAATTACTTGTATTATATAGGAATAGAACATAACAGAATTTTAAGTGGTCCATTTTCAAGTGGTTTTAACACAATGTCAATTTTAAGGGGTTTTAATACAAGGTCATTTTTAAGGGGTTTTAACACAATGTCAATGTTAAGGGGTTTTGATACAAGGTCAATTTTTGAAAGGGTTTTAACACAAAGTCCTTTTTAAGTAGTTTTAACACAATGTGAATTTTAAGTGGTTTTAATGCAAGGTCAATTTTTAACTAGTTTGAATTCAGAGTTTTCCTTCTTTTAAACACAAGTGTTGGTACTTTTTGTGTAGCTATTTACTTAGGTTAACTTAGTTGTGGCACAAGATCAGAAATCTGGAGTACTTAGTGACAATCAGACTCACAAATGCTAGCTCATTAAAAATTTCACCACATAAGGCACAGTAATAAACTAAGAAAATCTTAAATTTGACAGCTAGTGAGGATGGAACTCACTACTCAGTAACAATTGGGCGGCAATATTAGCTCACGA
>CM042148.1:103224427-103364427 GCA_023376005.1 Doryteuthis pealeii
TAGGGATTACGCTATTATTATTATTAAAATACGATTAAAGTGATATCGATTAAATTCATTTTTTATCCATCTTTTCTTTACTCATTTTTCCTCATATTGTCGAATTCAATTCCTATTCCATTTTTACATATAAATATATATATATATATATATATATATATATATATATATATATATATATATATATATATAATTTTTATGACTTCCTTACTTTGTTAATTGAAAAATAGGATATGATGTGATACTTTCATTTTTGTTCAATTATTTTTTATCAGCTGATTCATTAATTTTTTTCTCTATATTAACATAATATCTCATTTTTACTCTTGTTATTGCAAACTTGTGAGTGATATTTTACTAGTTCTAATGGAAGTCATAGGTCTCACCTTAAATGGATTACTTTCCCACTATGTGGTTTCCAAGATGAAAAGGACAAATTTATTTTGGTCTTTCTAACATTACAACTGACCCAATCTTAATCAATATCGGGTATTATAAAAGCTGTGTATAATTTGATTTTGCTAATTAGAATCTGAAATAATAATCCGATAAAGCTATTGCATTTCTTTCCGAACTACTAATAAAGCCAAATGAATTTTCTTCTTACCTAATTAGTCGTATATAAAACAGTCTCATTATGGAACGAAGGTTTGAACTCCTACAAGATTTGAGATGTCTATAGTTTTGAGACGGTTACATTCTCAGGCCTTCTTCAGATGTAATATGCACCTCTGCAAGGAAGGGCACTTGATTTCTGATCCCTTTTATGAAGCACCTATTTGTTTTATAATTGTATTATGTTTGGTTTATTTTGGTTTCTTTGTTAATGGCATATCAACCTTTGTGGGTTATCTAATGCCAACATCATCCCTGTATATATTTACTAACCCCTCCACATGAGCAGGATGTGACACAAGGTCAATTTTTAAGCTTAGTTTTAAAAGGTTTGAATTTACTTCTCCTAAACTAGTTGCCATACCAATCATAATAATAATAATAATAATAATGATATAACAATCAATCAATCAATAATAATATAACAACAATCATCACAAAAACACAACATCAATAATAATAATAAAAATATAATAAAAAAAACAACAATTATAACAAAAAATAAGAATCATGATAATAATGTAACAGCAGTCATAACAAAACCAACAACAATAATATAATGATATAACAACATTAATAATAATGATATAACATTGTTGGCATTCTTCCATCTGCTAAAGACAATGGTGTAGTGTCCAATTTTTTTTTAACTGGACCTGGGAGTAATGGTGATGAAAGAGTGCTTCACATTTCTTTGACTGGAACCACCATTAGCTAGAGTACCATCATACCCAGGACATGAAGACCCTCAGCCACTGCCTTCTAGCACCAATATGATAAAAAGTGTTTGGGCTTGCCATAAGGGCAATAGGTCGGGGCAATCGTATAGATGCTAGGGCTTGACATTATCAGCCAATTGATTGGAGGGAGCCTCTCTGCCCCTATCTAGCCTAAGTAAGGGCCAAAGTGGAGTGTTGCATGTCATGGACTGCTTATCCGCCAGGATTCCAACCATAAGCATCATGGATTGCCACCCACAGCCAACAAGTGGCCCCATAGGGGGAGGGGTCTTACCCTCCACAGAGGTCAATTAACATATTCTACAGCCCCAGCTGACAAGGCGGCATGGAAAGGGTAATACAATTATTAGTTCTAGTGTTGGGTCAGTAAAATGTTTATTTCTGTGTGTGGGGTTAAGTTAGGGAGTTTATTTGTGATGGAATATACCAATCATGTGATGAGCCCAGAAGTTTTGGCGCAAAATATCAAAACCCTCGAATAGATTCCGGACCAGGTTCAGTGTGCACCGAGCGGTAAGAAGCCTGAGTGAGGATAAATCTAATCAGGTTTCAATCCCGGCTGAAGGTAGCCTGCAAATTTTTAGCCACACTAAGAGACATGATACATCAAAACACGGTGTTTGTGAATGACTATATATATATATATATATATATATATATATAGAGAGAGAGAGAGAGAGGGGGAGAATTACCCATAAATAAGTACTTGAAATTCTCTGAAATCACTAAGATACCAAATATCTTCTCCATCACACCGGTAAGTCTCAAAACTTGACTCTATACACAGAAAGGACTTTATATTGTTAGTCATTGTTTAATTTTTTCTTTAATAAATTGTTAGAATTAAACTAAGTTTTAATTCATTTATTTGTTGCTGTTAGTTTTAAAAGTAAATGTTATACTAACACTAATACTAGCATAGGAGGTTTATTAGAGTTGAGAAAAATTTACTCTTGGAGAATTTTGGAATTCTATTTTTCAACTGACAAATAAATAATCAGATATAAAGATTCTGAAACTTCTGTAATTAATCTATTTTTATTCCAAAATGTTCTATGTTTAACTTCAGTAATCTGATAGTTTTGGTTTGGTTTGTTTGGTTTATGGCATCTCAACCATAGTGGGTCATTTAATGCCGAAAAAGTTTTGAAATAAATTCATTCTTAATGGATACTCAATTTTTTTATAAACACATTCTATTTAAACCATAGATGGAACCCTAAAAGGTACTACCAGTCTATGTCAGTGGACCTGGGAGCAATGGTGATGAAGGGATGCTCCACATTCCCCAAACCTCCAAAACTGGAACCTCACCATCAGATAGAATTTAACATCATTCCCAGGACATTAAGACCCTCAACCAACACCTTCTAAGATGTATATGAAAAAAAAAGGGTTGGGGTTTGCCATAATGGGCAATCATATTGGTGCTAGGACTTGACGTGACTGCCTGTCTAGCCCAATAAGGGCCAAAGTGGAGTGTTGCATGTCATGGACTGCTCACCACCTGGGTTCTATCCTTAAGCATCACAGGTCGCCACCCATGGCCAACAGGTGGCCCCATTTCGGGGTTCTTACCCCTCTGCAGAGGTGCAGTCGGTGTATTCTAATGCTCTAGCCAACAGGGTGAATCTGATAGGATCACTTGAAACTATATAACTATTTGCCAACAAATCATTTAAATAAAAATAGTCACTTGAAAAATTGTGCTGTTGGCTGGTTGGTTTGAATTTAGGGCATGTAAGGGTTGACATGTCATAAAATCCAACCAACCAATCATATGATAATATAGATTATCAGTTACTATGTTGGTATGTCTTAGAATATGGTGACTGCATCATCTTGAACATGTTGAACAAATGGAGAAACCAAACAGCCAGCAAAGGATTCATCTTAATCTTCTGGCTTCTCTTTCTGATTCAAGCAGTGTTAGGATATCTCCTTCACAGACCTGTGTACAATCTCCTTGGGAGCTAGTTCGTCCCAGAACTTTTGTTACTCTAGCGAGTTTTGGAAGGGCAAGTTTATCCATGCTGTGGTATCTCTGCAATGAGAACATGAAATATATTACTTGACCTGAATGTTATTCACTTATTTGGTGTTGGTTGGTTTAATTTTAGGTTGACATGTCATAAAATCCAACCAACTAATCAACCAATTAGTGAGCAAGTGAAAATTGGAGCAAAGAAGTGGCTCAAAAAACAGTCAACAGAATTTTATGGGGCAGGGATACTGTTGTGGGGTTTTTAAGGGTAAAAAAATAAGACAAACGACTGGTGAAAATGGATACAAATGTATTGAACAAAAATGAGTTGAAATTACATAAAAAGAAAGTGGAGTTGCGTCCGACCATACAGTTGCAAACTGACTCGTGTTGCTTGAGTGCCAAGCCACGATTGTCCCTGCTACTTATAGTAGTGGTCAGCGGATTCCATTTATGTACATAGGTTATATCATCTATAACAATAATAGTATAGATTATCAATTACTATGTCGGTAGGGCTTAGAATATGGTGACTGTATCCTCTATATTACTTGACCCTGATCTTAATGTTATTCCCTTATTAATGATTCTTTCATAATGAAAATCAAAGAATCATATCAAGAATATCTGATCTATTTTAAGTGTAATATATTCATTTATGAACTGCTGAAATTGTTTCATAAAGGAAAGCCAGGGTTTAATATCTTATTAGATTTACATTAAAAAAATAATCCATGATGATTTCCTTTGAGTTTAGCAGTAATTATATGTTCAGATACTTTCATTTCAACTTGAAATAAAATCACAAATAACTGATAGCATCTTACAGTGTTAGGACAATTGTTTTTGAAGCTCAAGGTGAGAATCAAATATATTTAGAAATGAGTCTCTAAACTTTACAATACTGAGGACCTACTGGTTTTAGAATAACATTATCAATGGATACATTTACCCAACCCCTTACTGTGAGAAGAGTGTGACACAAGGTCAATTGTTTTAAGTGGAGTAAAGCTAGTTGGAATTCAGAGTTTCCCCATCTCCTAGACTGGTTGCCTAACCAAGGTTAAGAGCCATGTGCAAAAAAAAAAAAAAATAATAATAATATCCCCTCCCCACAAAAACACAAAAACTCAGTTATACAAAAATGTGAATATATATTTACCAACTCCTCCGCACAAATAAGATGGGACACTAGGTCAATTTCTTAAGCTGAGTTTAATAGGTTTCAGTTCAGAGTTTTCCTTTACTTAGACTAGTTGCCTAACAAAGGTCAAGATCCCAGTCCACCCTTCTAGTTAACCATAGTTGGTGAGAGAATAGATTCATACCTTTCCCAAAGGTATTAACACTATGTGAAATGTTAACAGCCTTATCCAGCATTTGAACTTATCTCATCGTGTCCATTTTCTGTAATGGTAGCCATTACACCATTTAACAAAATCTACATATAAATGTACAATGAACATGATTTTTTAACCTTTAGGCATAAAATAACCCAAGACAGGTTGACATGCTGTTAAAATCAATTGATCCATCATAAGAAATATTGTATATCTTGACGTTCTTCAGTAATCAAAATCAGATTGAAATTTTTTAAAGATTTTGCAGCAAAGCACAAGTACTATAGTTAGTTTGAATTAATACACTGATTTTTGTAATATGATCATTATGACGAAAAAGATCGAACATATCTTTTAAATTTTGCAGTGAAACACAGGTACTATAGTTAATTTAAAATAATACACTGAATTTTGTAATATGATCATATTTTCTCTTTTTTTTTTTTTTTTTTTTTTTTTGTCAACTTCAAGATACCTTTACAAGTTTCCATCTTGCTTTGCTAGTGTCACTGTTCAGATTGCAATATTATTTGATTAAACAAATATGGTGTAAGATTTTGTGTTTTTTAAAAAAATGAATGAACTTATTGAATGCAGAAAGTAACTGAACACCATTTATAATATAAGATGAACTCTGGTAAATTGATAGAAACTTCCACAAGAAATGAATTTGACAACTTTTTTCTAAGTTCTGTGTAAACTATCCTGAATATATCATTCTTTTCTTGCTTGTTAGCTATAAACTCTTCGTTTACTGAGCCTATTCTCGAAGGGACTACCCCAAGCGATCTCAACAGCTTTGAATTCAGAGTTTTTCTTCTCAGACTGGCTGCCTGCCTAACCAAGGTTAAAGAGTCCAACCTGCCTTACTATTTACCCATAGCTGGAGGGAGAGTAGTCGGAATCATACCTTTCCCAAGGGTATTAGCGCTATGTGAACTGTAGCTTCATTCAGGATTTGAACTTGGTTCGACATGTCCATTTCCTACAACTCTAACCAATTTCTATGCACCTCCAACCAGATCGTACATGAATTCCTTTCATCTCAGGGAGTGTTTAATGCTATTCGTTGATATGGCTGAGAATCCCTTTGCTTTTTGAAGGTACCCAGATTGTTTTTACTGAAAAAAAAATTTGCTAAAAATACTAGACTAAGCTTCCACTTCAAAGGCCTGAAAAGTTAAATTTGATCCAAGGTTTAAGTGCCCAGGAACTAAACTTTGATCTTAGAAAGAATACACAGATACTACATTCTGTGCAGAAATGCTGATCCATATATGGAAAATCCAATCATTTTGACCAGAACTATGTTAGCATTATATTGATATCTACAAGAGGAAGAAGTGTATTTTGAGAAATTATGACCATTTTGCATTGAGACATTTGGTTAAAATTCTCAATATGACTTTATTTTTTTTATTGTTAATAAAATTAAACTCTAGATTTATTCTGTTATACAGTATTGTAATTGATTTTTTTGTTTCGTTTTTTTTAATAAATGTTTCATGTTAAACTCTGAAAGTTGTTTCATTTTCTCAGCACTAGAAAAGCAATCATTTTGATGAAGTTACAACCAATCAGTTTTAAGTGCAAACATGTTTTATTGCTTGTAGTTTTAATCACATTTTACATGGAAGTGTTTTAAAATTTGGTGCATTTTTAAATAGAGAAAAGTAAAGTTTGACAAATGTAATAAATTTTAAAAGCAAAAATGGTAAAAATAATTTTAAAATTTTCTGTTGTAAATTTGAGTTTACACAAAAAATTTTCTGGATTTTTGTCATGGGTAATAGCTAGAATGTATATATATATATATATATATATATATATATATATATATATATAATCATATAGAGTCTTGGGTTTGTGTTCTGTGGTTGCTGGTTCGATTCGGGGGAGATCACGGTATAGATTGCTGATGAGACTTAATAGGTCAAAACATGTTGGATGTGTTGTTCACAGAAATTGCTTGTCATGGTCATTTAATTATATATATATATATATATATATATATATATGTGTGTGTGTGTGTGTGTGTGTGTGTGTGTGTGCATGTGATGTGTATTTTTTCTGGATTTTTGTCATGGATAATAGCTAGAATATATATATAAATATATACAAGGTGTGTCAAAAAAGTATCAAGATTTTTTGTACTTTATGACATACCTTGTATTTTGAAAAAAATGATGTTCTATTCATTCTTCATTTCTATATTGGTAAATACAGCTTTAAACTTGGTACTTTTTTGACACACCTTGTATTCTTAAAAAAAAATGAATGGAACATTATTTTTTTTCAGAATACAAGGTGTGTCAAAAAGTACCAAAAATCTCCATACTTTTTTTACATAGCTTGTATGCACACACACACACACACACATATATATATATATAAATATATATTTTTTCTTCCTATAGTTAGGATCTTTCCATGTGTGGTTTAACCAAGCTGATGCAGGTAAACCGTACTGAGAGCTCAATGTGCTTTGTGTCAGTGAGTGGACAGACAGAGCAAGATATTCAATAAATGAAGGAAGAAATAAATTATTGTAATGAAGCAAATTTAAAGGATTTTTCCTTCATTTATTGTATGTATATATATATATATATATATATATATATATATATATATGTATGTATGTGTGTGTGTGTGTCTGTGTGTGATGTGTATTTAGGCAGCAGATTCTCTTGTAGGCAGTTTTATTAAAAATAACCAACAAGAATTTGGTATTTAGCTTTTTATTCTGGTTTTCTTTTTGGTGGACAAGATGTTGCAATGTGTCGTCAGAGTACAGGTACTTTTAATCACCTTTAATCATCTTTGAGGACATAGGTGTTCCTATGTTGTGAAGTGCTGTGTTCAAGGAATTTCTAGTTGGGTGTGATATCAAGTATGAATGTGTAGGCCATTGGTGATGGTTTGAGGTGTAGATATAACAGCTAACGGTCACATAACTGTTGATCTATTAAGGCATGGGGTTGTATCTGTTTTAAATACATTAATATATCATATTCTCGTATTAGATAAAAGATATTTTGTTTAAGGTGACCATTAACTGGATTCAGCGGGGATGGAGGATTAATACTGTGTGGTAAAGTGAGGAGCTGATGGTAGGTGTGAAACTTCACCTCAGATACCAAACTCCACCTCAGATGCCAAAATAATCTCCTTGGTCTAGTGTTAGTGAAGAGGGGATAGACTCTCTCACTGTCAGGCTGATACTGTCTTGAGGCTGCCCTGATGACTTTACTTTTTTAAAGCTATGATAAAGCAGTTATTGTGTTCTAAAATGAGGAGTATGGGTGGATAAGAAACTTTCAAGGGTTTCTTTACAATGGTGTAAGAGTTAGAAACTTAATCTTGAGGATCATTAATTTTGATCCTTACTAGGTGCCCAATAATTTTGACCTTGTGCCAGATCTGAGGAGACTGGCATTCACTAATCCAAAGGAAGAACCACTAGACTTTGGATGTGAACATGAATATGCATGGATGATAATAATAATCTTTCTTCCTACTTTTTAAAATTTTAGCATGACTAGTCGATTAATTGAAGGGGGCCTCTATCTGACTGCCAGTCTAGCCTGAGTAAGGATCAAAGTGGAATGTTGCATGTCATGGACTACTCAGCTACCAGGATTCCGTCCTTAAGCATCATAAATATGAATATGCATGGATAATAATGATAATAATCTTTCTTCTAACTTTTTAAAAATGTTAGCATAACTAGCTGATTAATTGAAGGGGGACTATCTGACTGTCCATCTAGCCTGAGTAAGGGCCAAAGTGGACTACTATGTCATGGACTACTTAGCCACCATGTTTTTATCCTTAAGCATCATGGGTCGCCACTCACGGCCAATAAGTGGCCCCATTAGGTGGATTTATCCCATCTGCAGAGGTGCAGTCAGCATATTCTTCTGCCTCAGCCAACAGGGCAAACACCTTGTATGTTAAAAAATATAATCATGTAGTGTTGTTATTGAAAAATGCATTTTTTTTTGGTACTTCTTGTGTGTGGGAAATGTGCCAGAGGTTTAAAGGAACTACTGAGTCTCTGGTCAGGGAATCAGTGGTTGATATCTTTTGCAAGTGATCTGTGTGAATGAAGCTTAT
Organism: Doryteuthis pealeii; assembly: GCA_023376005.1. NCBI lineage: Eukaryota > Metazoa > Mollusca > Cephalopoda > Myopsida > Loliginidae > Doryteuthis > Doryteuthis pealeii. Next base: position 103,233,223 of record CM042148.1, read on the forward strand.
TCCAAAGAGACAGCTTATCCCAGGATCTCTTTCTTGGGCAGTCTGCTCTCCAAATATATAAGGTTCTTTTATCTGTCATCTATCAGTTTTAATTAGCCCTTTATCTTACAACAAAATACATGTTTTGATACAAAGTGAGTTCAATGGTAATATATATATATATATATATATATATATATATATTATAGATGTACATATATATATATATATATATATATATATATATATATTATATGTACATACATATATATATATATATATATATATATATATATATATAGATATATATATATATATATATATATATATAGATGTACATATATCTATATATATATATATATATATATATTATAGATATATATATATATAATTATAGATGTACATATATATAAATATATAAATATATATATATATTATAGATGTACATATATATAAATATATAAATATATATATATATTATAGATGTACATATATATAAATATATACATATATATAAATTGAAAGTTAATTCATTTATGTTTAAATCCCGCCTAATTAAACATAAATGAATTAACTTTCAAAAATTAGGTCTGACTAAAATTAAAAAGCACATATTCTCCCAAATATATATATATATATATATATATATATATATATATTATATCGCCCTGTTGGCTGGGGCGTTAGAATGCACTGATTGCATCTCGGCAGAGGGGTAAGACTCCCCCAATGGGGCCACCTGTTGGCTGTGGGTGGTGACTTGTGATGGTTAAGGATATAACCCAGGTGGCTGAGCAGTACATGACTTGCAATATTCCACTTTAGGCTTTTCTTGGGCTAGACAGGCAGTTGGAGAGGCCCCCTCTGATCATTCGGCTGGTCACGTCAAGCCCTAGCACCTATATGATTTTCCCAAACCTATTGCCCTTATGGCAAGCCCCAACTCCTTTTTATCATATGGGTGCTAGAAGACGGTGACTGAGGGTCTACATGTCCTGGGAATGACGTTAAACTCTATCTGATGGTACGGTTCCAGTTTTGGAGGCTTGGAGAATGTGGAGCACCTCTTCATCACCATTGCTCCCTGGTCCACTCTGACCCGGAGTGGTAGTACCTGTTAGGGTCCCATCTATGGATTGAATGATGTGTTTGAAAGGTCCCTAAAGGCTCGGAAAAAGGACTGGAAGAACAGGAAATCAGAGGAAGAATCAAGACTATCCAGACCACAGAATTGTTAAAACCAGCTAGAATACTCTGAAGAGTTCTGGCAACCTAAGGAGACTGGCTGTCACTCAGACTGGTGAAAGACAGACAGTTAAAAATCATGTATAAAAACTAATGTGGAATGAAATAATTATATATATATATATATATATGAGAAGTAAATACACAAACGATGTGTTTTTATATGGCTTTTATTTAGCCAACAATTATATATATATATGTAGCGAGAGAAATCCCGAACGTAGTAGTTCGAAGTGTGCACGACTATGTTTGGCATGCAGAATGAGATCAGAGGTGAGTGGAGAGATTGAACTCGCATTCTCCTGATCGTGAGTTGTGGCCTGACGCATGGGCATTGCTAAACTATCCAGAGTGGCCTGTATGTGAAGGATTGACGCATGCTGATTAGTGTCGCACGTGCTGCACGAGCAGGTCAGTGTAAGGAGCCTGGATGAACACTGTAATTGTGTATTTATTGACTAGCCCACACAAACTGGGGAGAAAAACTTGCAGTAGGATTTTGGCTGTGACGACGAGTGGATGAGAGAAAGGATATTTTTATAGTGTTGGTGAGAAGAGTGCAGCATTGCTGGGAGAGTAAAAGCGTCGGACTTAACTGTGCCCCCCCAGAGAACATTCTTATTAGAATATATAAGTAAAGAATTAACAAAAGACTTAGAGATTTAGCATTATAGTCTATTTCAGAGAGCTTAGACTCTCCCGACTTATCAGATGCAAAACTCTAACATTAAGAGCATACATTGAGCTCTCAAACTGTGACAGGTTTTTTTTAAAACTCTTGTGTCGTAAGGAAGATTTCTTCTCTGGACTTTTGGATTATATATATATATATATATATATATATATAATAAAGTAAGCCTAATGAGCCAGAGAATATCTACCTAGGCTTCTCCTAACAGATCATAAGGATAATTCTGCATTATATGAATAAATAATTCTGACTCATTATGAATATATATATATATATATATATATATTTATTAACAATAAGTTGAGGGGAATGACACATGAAAAAGGCTTACTCTATGCAAAAAAATGGCAGAACAGGTTAAAAGAACATTATTATAAATGGCCCTTGTGCTACATCCCGTGACTCTGAGTTTCATGCTCATGCACTATTCGGATGCATAGATATTAACTGTAACTATGTTGAAGGTAGGTGAAGAGGCAGTTTAGGTTACATTTGAATTCTTTTCAAAAGTGCTCTGGTGGGATCTTTTGTCATATAAGGTGTGCTGGAATCCACCACCTAAAGTTATAGACTCCGCGTGGCCATGTGGAATAAAACCAGCCAATCAATATGCTTGAATATGTGGTTAGTTAACTACTTAATCACCGATCTTGAAAGCCGTTCATTTGCACATATTTGATATGTCCAAGCGGATCAACCTCTGCTTAACACTAGGATTCTTCACTAAAGAACAACCAAAGGATTCTACCTAACACCAAGGAACAACTAAAGGATTCTACCTAACACCAAGGAATAACCAAAGGATTCTACCTAACACCAAGGATTCTTCCCTAAGGAATACAAGGGATCACCACTGTATTTTCAAAATTGCTTACTCAAATTTTGAGTGTATATAACACAGGGTTGTTTTTATTCTATGTATTAATGATTTTGACTATGAATTAAATACTGATTAATTGACCTATGCAATTTTTGAGAATATTGTGACATAGGCTGATGTAGATTTGGTTACAGACAGAAATACACCCAATCGCCATTATTAATAGAAGATGAAATAACAATCATAAATATGTTGGTCCCTCCCAACAATAAGTTGAGAGGAACAACTTGTTTTGTTGTATGCCTAAAATATGGTACAGCTGGTTTAAGATAACAATGTTATAAATGGACATATATGAATTAATGAGATTTTGCCTAGAGTTTGGTAGAATTCAAGGATGGTGAATGATAAATATATATATATATATATATATATATATATATATATATATATATTTGTTGGCATCCTTCTGTCTGTTAAAGATGATCACATGGTGTCCATATTTTTTTTAAAATGCATCTAGGCGAGTGGTTGAACAGGCCAATTTTTGAATGGCAATCTCTGTTGCAGTGACTACAAATAAACAGTGATGCTTGCTGGAGTTACTGTTGTCTCTCCTTCCTTCTGGCTCTCTTTTCTGTGGCAGCTTCCTTTCTTTTTCACTCCTTTTCATCCCTTGTCTGATAAGGAGGTGCCAGGCTACTCAGTTATATATATATATATATATATATATATAAAATATTTGAGTTACTTACTTGTGAAGTTTCTTGGCTATGTCCATTTGGTTGGGTTTTTTTTTTTGTTTCTTTTTAAATCTGTATCAATACTAGAATATGAAAACTTGGAGAAGGGAAAAGGTACCTTGCAGAAGAGGCTTGGGGTTTTTTTTTCACTCTTTTTTTTTTTTTGGTAGTCTTACTTCTTGACAGCATTTTGGTTGTTTTTGACAATTTCCAGTTCCATGTTATTTTGATGTGTCATGGAAGACAGAATTTGCTTTTTGATCATTTAACATGGATGAAGCGGTGAAACTCTTTTTGAAGGGTGTCCAAAAAAAAAAAAAAAACATTAGATGTCTGCTTGTCATGCCATCATATCTGGAGAAAAGACAGATTTTTATATGATTTTTTAAAGTTGTTTTTTTCTGTTTGTTTTTTTTTTTTATCTGGACTCTGTTTGCAATAGTAACCATGGTCATTATGCCTCTTATTCTAGTAGTTTTGAACAAAGGCAAATATTCTACATGTATTGGGAAGGAGAGAAGGGGAGAAGGAAGAGGAGAAGGAAAAGAAAGGGTAGGAGGAGAAGGAAGAAAAGGAATAGGAGGAAAAGGAAGGTGAGTTGTAGGAAAGTGAGGAGAAGGAAAGGAAGAGGAGGAGGACAATGAAGGGGAGGAAGAGAAAGAAGGCAAGGAGGAAGGTGAGGAGAAGAGGGAAGGGAAGGAGGAGTAGGTAGGGGGAGAAAGGAAGGAAGACAAGGAAGGGGAGGAGGAAAAGTAAGGGGAGCTTTCAAAATAGTTTTGAATACTAAGAGAGTTTCTTTGATTTGAGTTTTCCTTCTCCTAGACCGGTTGCCATACCAAAGTTAAAGAGCCCAGTCTAACTACTATTTACCCATAGCTGGAGAGAGAATAGTTGGATTAGTATCTTTCCCAAGGCTATTAGCATTATGTGAAATGCATACAGCTGTCCAGGATTTGAACTTGTCTAGCCAAGTCCATTTCCTTTACAGTCAAATTATATTGAAAGCAGAAGTTCCCAGTAGATCACCGAAATGAGCATGTTCAATACTTGGATGGGTGACCATTTAAGCAACAGTAGGTACTCTAAGTAACCAAATATCAAAATTACTTGATTCAGCATTAAATGACCCAAAAAGGGTTGATATGCCGTAAAATAAATCAACCAACCAACCAAGTCCATTTCCTACAACAGTAACCATTACACCATAAAAATTAAGGGCAATCATGTAGGTGATAGGGCTTGACGTGACCAGCCAATTTACTGGAAGGAGCCTCTCAGACTGCCCATCTAGCCTAAATAAGGGCCAAAGTGGAGTGTTGTTGCTGTGAGAGATGAAAAGTATTCATGCCTTTTCCCATGAGCATTAGTGTAAAGTGAAATGCAAAAAGGTTTAAGGATTTGAACTCGTGACCCCAATTCCTATGATAACCATTACACTAAACATACCTCCTAAATTGTAAGAGTAGTGTTGCAGACAATTCTAAAAAATCATGATGTCTTAAAAATAGGACATCTTATAATGGTGAGTCTGTGTTTGCCTGTCTGTAACCAAAACTATATCACTACTCAAATAACATGAAAAATAATCTTAGAAATATTCATTAAAATTAACCTAAAATGCCAGCTGAATTGGAAAGATATATGTTTAAACCTTCCCATATGCTGGTTGCTATAACTACATTTATCCTCAATAGAAATTAATTTGTTTTTGTAATCTTATGGGATGGTAGAAGGTTTGGGTATTTTAAAGGTTTAAAGGTGGCTGGATACTTTTGTTGTGTGTTCTTAGGATTTATGCTTTTAACCCCATCTCATTTGGTGGTCACACTGAAAAGGAAGGAATTTAAGAAACGAAAAAGAAAGAGACAAAGGCAGAAGGCAGTTTTATGACTTAGGTTTTATTCAGCAGGCATAGTTGCCTGTGGAAAGGGAGTATCTCCCTGACCAGTAGGAGTGACTAGACCCAGTTACGGCCTAAACTAGAATGGCCGAGATATTCTCTTGGAGTCAGATGTCGGTCCATTTCTCGGTCATGCATGGAGGGTTCTTCCGGTGAAGGCACATGGAAGTTTGTTGTTTTTATTTTATTTTAATTTAATTATAGTTTTATTTTAATCCCCACAATCTACTGTTCAGTATGCTGAGGGACCCCAAAAGACAGAATTTACTTGATATGACAGAGACATGCTTCCGTCCAGCATGGAGGTACCACAAAAAGATGCTCCAAGGGGCAAAGGGCAGATAATCCAACACGTTGGGTCACTCAAGACAAGGGCTGCAACTCCACATTTTGTTCTATATATAACATTTATTCTGCATAAATATAACTGCCTGATTCAGTCATATCTCTGAACCTCAAATGCCTTTTTGTTTATTAACGTTTTTTTAAATTATTTTGATTATTCGGACTGTTGTCCTTATCTTTATTGTATGTAAAAATACAACATTTCGGCCGCTGTATCCATCCACCATCTTCAGGTATCTCTTGTCTATCTGAGCATAGCAATGACCCAACCTGGGAAATCATCTTGAATAGTTTGACTGTTGATCAAAAACGGTGTCAAAGAACTTTTGAAGACCTCATTCGAATAATAACACAATTGTTTTTGCACGCCTATCAATCCGAGAAGCGTCACAAGAAGCGTCACAATCATCAAAAAGATAAATAAACAGGGAACACCTAAAGAAGGCCGTAGAATACGGCAGCCGAAAACACCACAATAGAGATGAGGACAACAATCCGAAATATCAAAATACACATCAAGCCTCATCTTAAAAATTCGGACAAATAATATTTATTTTATGCCGAAGACGATTTGTTTTAGTCATTCTTTTTGAGTATTCAATTTTAAAAAATCTCATTCTTTTACTTATTTACCTCATAGATGGGACCATAACAAGTATTACTACTCCAAGTCCAAGTGGACCTGGTAGTAATGACAATGAAGGAATACTCCACACTTCAGAGCTCTCAAAACTGGAACTTCTCCACTATATGCAGTTTAACATCATAACCCTTTGCTACCGCCTTCTAGCACATACATGATAAAAACGGGTTGGGGCGTACCATAAGAACAATAGGATCAGGACAATCATGTAAGTGCGAGGGCTTGACATGGCCAGCCGATCGGCAGGGGCCTTCCGACCGCCCGTTTGGCGTAAGTAAGGGCCATAGGGGAGTGTTACATGTCATGGATTGCATCATGCCCAACAGGTGGCTCCACTGTAGTTATCCTACCCGTCTGCAAAAGCGCAGTCAATGTATTCTACGGCTCAGGCCGGCAGTGCTTCTAAAATCTCAAAGATCTAATGTAAATATATATTCTTCTGTAACTTTCTACTACCATCGTTTGTATCTTTCAGCCAAATATTTGCGTCTGAACAAAAAAAAAAAAAAACAACTATAAAATAAAGAAGTCTAATCTATGAATTGCATGTTCGAACATTTATTCCAATCAGTTGCCAAAAAATTATCAGCCTGAAAATCAATAATACATTTAGTTCTTCTTCTCTCTGTGTTTATACATATATCTTTAGTTTTTTCTTCTCTTTGTAGATCTAGACCTTTCCCTTACCTTTGTTGAACGTACATATAACAAATGCAATGTGATAAATTCCCAACAGGAAATTTTGCTGAAGACATATGGCCACCTTGACAATAACACCTACACAAACATACATCATCTTCATCTCGATCTGTTCATATTACATCTACCTCTATACTCTTGGGGAGAAAAACCATTGATATAAAATGAAATGATACTGTATTCTGCAATGGATATGTGAGCCTTAATAATATGATTAAATATTAGATTAAACAAAGACACGACGCCGAAATCACATAATTAAGGACACGTCCCCGTGTGCTGATGTAGATTTCTCTAGGGAATGCGTATATAAAGTGACAAGTAAGTAATTATCAACATATTCACGCGGAGTTTATTCTTTCATCTCTTTTGAGCATCCACTGTTTTGTTGGGGCGAGGATCACAGCAATCAGAAGCGGGACAAAGGGAAACAGGGAAGGGCAACAGCTCCGGGTTGCAGACTCAGTCGGGTGCAAAATTGCCCTAACCCAGAAGCCTTTGCATTGCTACAATATTGAGGTATATTGCCTAACTTTTGCCACTATATTCCTAAATAGAAAAACAAACTACTTGAAACAGGGATGAATGATGGACGGATCAAGTCACCTATAGGCATCCCAGTTGCAAACTGTTTTCAAAGGAACAGAATTTTGCTTTTCACCGTGATATATCTTAAGATATCTGTAAAGCGTATGGTTTGCAAAGAAAAATAATGGACGAGAAGGTTTGGATTAAAATCGTTTATTAAAATAAACATGTGTTGAAAACGTTGTTGTTGTCGTCAGAAGTATTAGTAGTAATTCTCAGGAATGGCCCTGGGGTCGTGAGGTGCAGTGAGTTGTGGGTATCGTATGATAATACGTCAGGAATCTCTCTGTGGCCTTGTGTGAGGCGTGGGGTAGTATCGTGTTGATGGTACGATGTAGGTAGATAGAAGTTGTAAGTTGATATGGTCATTTGGTGTGGATGATAAGTCAGGAAGGACCCAGTGCACCATGGTGGTCAGAGAAGGTAAGGATATCGTGCCGGCTGTGGTGAAGAGTTGAAGTAAGGTTGAGTGTCGGGGTAGGTGCGGGCGCGCGTGGTAGTGGGTGCGTAGCGGCTCCTTGATCCTGCCTGTCTGGTGCCTGCCGGTCGATCGGCGATACGAATGGCCTGAAAGCCCTCAGTCAACTGGTATGTCCTCAAAATGCCCGAGTTTATATACTAACAAGGTAGGCTCCAGAAATGCCTTTGGAGCGTTTTAGCGGGAGAGTTTTTTATTGGCTGAAAATCCGGATTCCGTTCATGATATTATTTTTTGTTGTTTTGGAATTCCTTTCAAGCGTAACTCAATCCGAGCCCATGCGCAGAATTGCGTCAATTTGGTCACCTTGTTTTAGGGAACCGTTGGATTAACTTCCGCTGGTAGGCGTCCGTGACTTGTGTTTTGTTTTGCTTTGTTAATGAGTGGATATATTGTGCGTAAGGATTGTGAATAATAAGAGATATCTATCTCTGTTATAACAACCGGTTGTTAGTAAACAAACAGACGATTTTTGACATAATAATTTCATACAAACCAATGACACTTTTTTTAATACTAAAATAGTATTAATATAAAAACAATGTAGTTTTGATATATATAAAAAAATATATATATAGTTATTTCATGTTGTTAGCATATGTGAAGAAATTAATTTTGCACTAAAGATAAACTAAGATTTTTTTTTTTATTATAAAACTTTAAACGAAAGAATTAATATTTTATCATAATTTTTAAAGAAATTATTGTAAGGGTTGAAAAACATTCGTCAACTTCTGATTAATTAGCAAAACTTCTTAATTATTAAAGTAATATCAGCGTACCAGAGATCTCAATTTGATTCATATTCTGATTAAATAAAAACTATTTTAGCATAAAAACGTGTCTTTCGTTTAAAATTTTTTAATCAAAAATAAATAACAATATTAGTTTATCTTTAGTACAAAATTAATTTTATCACATATACTAACAACAACAACAACAACATGAAATAATTAATTGTTTTTTTTAAATCAAAATCAAAAACTATTTTAGTATAAAAACGTGTCTGGATTGTATGAAATTATAATGTCAAAAAATCGTCTGTTAATTTTGTTTTAAAACAGGTGAAAAGCAAAATTTAATTCCTTTGAAAACAGCTCGCAAATGGGGTGCCTATTGGTGACTTGATCATCACAGTCTCCGAGAATCGCATAAGAGCTGGTGTAGGGTGCGACAATATAACCGAAAAATCCTTTTTGCTGGCCACTGGACAGGACTCCGGATTGAGCCACCACCATCGTAATACGACACGTAATAATATGGTGGTGACCGACCCCTCCCCCGATTACGAGGTTGGCATGCCACTGACTGCAATCCTAACTTTTGAAATAGTCAGACAATTTAAGAAAGGTAGAACTTGTCTCTGGTTTGATAAATTCGATGTGAAATAATATCTTGTCTCTTCTTTGATCGTGATCCCTGTGTAGATGACTGTTATAAACCATACCGTTGTATTGTGTACTTTTATTATTTCATCCTTTGTATCAGCTCACTGTCCATTTCAAAAAGCCGATATTAAAAAGTAAAATATAACAAATAGTTATCTTTCTTCAACCTTCAATATAGGCTTTAAAGTGGTGATATACTATTGGTATGTTCAATTTCTTTTTCAAAGGAGTTTAACATTTGTTTTTATTCTTATTTTAAAACAATTACTAAAAATCAGGGAATTGTCCAATTTTAATGAAATCTTCTGCACTTTATTCATCAAGGACTTAAATTTATTATGAATACCTTATTTTATTATTTTTAAACTTGGAAAAATAACAAATGTTTTTTATCAATTAAAATTGTAAGGGGTGGTCTATCTTCGGTGATTTGTATAAAACACATTTTCTAGTCCCTAATCTTTACATTTCTAAAAAATACCAAACCCAGAAGATCACAATAAAATAAATAAATGAAATAAAATAAAATAAAAATTTCAACACCCCCAAAAAGATATTTCTCTGAGTTTTTGTGATAAGGCTTGATTATTAGTATTACTTGGATTATTCGGACTATTATCCTCATCTTTATTGTTATCAACACAACGTTTCTTATCAACACAACGTTGCTTATATGACCTCCGGCCTTCTTCGGGTATTTCTTGTCGGACTCTGGAACCTTCTCGAACTTGGGAACCTTCTTGTCGTAATCGGGAGCCATCACGGAACTGTGAACCCTACTCTTTATTCAATACATGGAGTATCCTGTTCTCATTCCGCTAACCCTAGCTGGGATACAGGTGTTTAGCTGTTTTAATTACTTACTTTAATTATAGCGCCTCTATGCTATGCGTCCAATTGGACATAGAATAATTTTTGTAGCGTGTTTTCTCTTTTCCTAATTTAAAAAATTATATTTTTCTTTGAATTGATGCAAAAAAAGTATTTTTTCTGATTCTGTTTGATCTTTGAAGAAATGTAAAAATTAGGAACTGGGAAATGTTTTTTTTATTTAAATGTCCAATGGCTGAATCCCCACTATCTCCTGGATCCGTAGAATTTGAAAGTGAGCGGATAGGTGAATTTTTGAAAAATCGGAATCAGTATTTATTGGCCACTAGAAGGGTTGCCAGGCCAAGCCAACACCATCGTCTTTTTCAATGGTGCCGGTCGAGCTCTTGCAACCCTCCAGATTAAGACCTTCGCAAACCACTGACGACAGTATTGTATTTCTTTTAATGTTCTCCATATGCTCAAATCTTACTGTTGACAACTTTAGTTAAGGAAACAAGAAAAATTTGGACAGAACTAGGTCCCATGAATATTCCCGAAAATTTATTATCTACTCGATGTAAGAGGGGAGGGGACCAGAAAAGATCGTCAGGTCAGTCCGTGACAGTTTTTTGTGATCTCGACTCTTATCAAGGGTCTGTTAACGGTAGATTCGCACGGGACCCTGAGTAGAGAAGTACTGAAATAGAGGGTCGCCGATCTGGTAACAGATCGTGTGTCGGTACCCAATATTCTATTCTACAATAACGGACAAGAAACTAAAAAGATATTTTGTGCGGTTCATGGTATCAATAAAGACTCCGAGGAAGAACTGCTGTGAGGTGTAAATAAAAAAGTCTTCGGGGTGGCCTAATATTCGTATCAGCCAGACAGCGAGGGAGTCTATCCCCTTTTCACTAACGCTAGACCAAGGAGATTGTTATTGCGTCTAAGGTGGAGCACCACACCTACCACCAGGTCCTTACTTTACCACACAGGTCCCTGTGCTACTTACACGCTGAGTTGGCGAGGGCCGGTATCGAACCAGGGAACCTTGTGGTTCCTAGCTACCGACTGAGCTAAACCGAAGTAGGACTTAAATATTAATTTGCAAACCGGCGTATTCACCATCAAGTTCTTACATCCGGGCCCATTATGCTTAGCACCGACCGACTGAAGTTCTGAAGGTCAAGATAACTTTTTTCCACGGTATGGAGGGTGCCTCCATACTGTGGAAAAAAAGTTATATTGACCTTCAGAACTTCGGTCGGTCGGTCGGTGCTAAGCATAATGCCAATATATAAGATGTGTCAAAAAGTACCCAGATTTTTTGTATTTTTTGACACACCTTATATTCTGAAAAAAAAAATCAACGTTCCATTCATTGTTTCTTTCTATCTTGGTAAATACAGCTTCAATCTCGATACTTTTATATCACACCTTGTATTTTGAAAAAAAAAAAAAAAAAAAAAAAAAAAAAATCAAAAAAAAAAAAAAACGTTTCATTTATTTTTTTATTTCTATCTTGGTAAATACAGCTTCGAACTAGGCACTTTTATGACACACCTAGTATTCTGAAAAAAATTAACGTTCATTCATTATTCGTTTCTATCTTGGTAAATACAGCTTCAAACTCGGCATTTTTATACACACCTTGTATTCTAAAAAAAATTAACGTTCCATTCATTGTTCATTTCTATCTTGGTAAATACAGCTTCAATCTCGATTTTATGTTGTATTCTGAAAAAAATTAATGTTCCATTCATTGTTCATTTCTATCTTGGTAAATACAGCTTCAATCTCGATACTTTTATGACACGAAAAAAATTAATGTTCCATTCATTGTTCATTTCTATCTTGGTAAATACAGCTTCAATCTCGATACTTTTATGATACACCTTGTATTCTGAAAAAGAAAATTAACGTTCCATTCATTCTTTATTTCTATCTTGGTAAATACAGCTTCAATCTCGATACTTTTATGACACACCTTGTATATCTCAAATACCTCATATTCGTAATATATGCAATTATGTTTTCTGTGCACTGAAATGCCTCGTTTACAATATATTTCTGGGGAGGGTTCATCAAAAGTTTGGTGTATAGCAACATGACGGTTATGGAAAGAAAAGCTTGGCGCCTTATTATACTTATATTATCAATTTTATTTGATAACCACATTGGAAACCGTACAAATGAAAAAAAAGATAACTTCTATAAAAGATAAATACATTTCAATAGAAATTGTAACACAACAATGAAATAGACACACAGTGTATCTTTTATAAAAGTTCTTAAAAAGGGAGCAGCATAATTACCGTGTCCCCCACCCTTAACCAGCAATAGTAAAAAAAAAGCAGGATGTGTATCTGGGCTCTTTGATTAATTTTCTCTTAGTAAATTTAACGGTTGGCAGTAAAGGTGAGGATTTATGAAAATTAACTAAATTATTCTAAGGGCTAGACATTGTGGTAGTAATTAAAGTGGTAAATAAAAAAAAATACCTATACAAAAATAAAGTATAGCTTACAACATTAGGTCCTGTCAAAATGTTGTCTGCTTTTCATTTTTAAACGAATTAAAATTAATTAACTCTTAAAGTCCTATACCACCTCATTCCACCCGGCTGGAAGTCACATTCGTTTTAACTAATCAGCCCCAAACAATAGCCTTTGTTTAAATTTAATATTAAACATATGTAGAAATCTTTGATTTAAGGGAAATAATAGGTAACTTTAGATGCAAAGGTCATTGTTAGCCATTTTTTTAATATATTCTTATAGGAATGATCTGGACTTAAAAAATTCTCAACAGGATGTTAAGAGTTAAATTGATTTTTTAAGGTAAAATTTGTGTCTAAATTGAAAAGTAGTAACTTAATGAGTATCAGAAAAAAGGCAAAATAATATTACATATGTAATTTATTTTTAATACATTTTAAACTATTTTTTCGGTCAATTTTGCTCAAATATATCGTAAACGCTGACTAAAGAACTTAAAATTAGTTGTTTCACATCTTAAATGAATTTTATATAATAATTTACCATAGCAGAAATATCTAATTACACCAGAAAGTTTTTAGATAAAATAACTGATGTATTATAAAATTCTTTCATTAATAAATCAACACTAAACATTTCATTAAAATCGCATAATTCCCTGGTTTTTGGTAATCTTTTTTCAATCGGGAGAGGGTAAATTTATTTTGTAAAATACGGATTTTGTGGCAACTTTGGCGGTGCCTAGCTTACAGTGACTTAGACATGGAGATAAAATAATGTCTCTCTCGTAGACCTAACCAAGAGCGATCAATTCTCAATTGGCACTCTGTTACAAGAATTCAAAAGCCCGTATCATCCAAATGGGAGCTTTTTATGCAATCTACAGCAGGGATTTGACCAATCGGGATTGGTCTCACTATTCACTTCTGACCAATACTATTTAACTAATCAGAACAGATTTTGCTGTTATTGTTTTACCCAATGAGAATCATCGATTTTATTTGCTCCACCAAGATTTAGTTTTTAAATTGGTTGCTCTTTTGAACCACCATTTTTTATATTTATTCTTTTACAAACGCATACAGAAACGCGTTGCAGACGCTAGAATGTATGTATTTATTTTTTCTTCACCCTCCCCATACTTTTGGATTTTATGCAAAAAAGAACATTTTTAAAATTGTTGTTTGTAAATCGATTAAATAGCTACTTAAAAAATAATTAACAATTGGTAGTTATTCTATAACGGTAATTTTTCAAGATTAGTTAAACGAATTAAGGTTAATGAAATAAGAATAACTATTATATTGTGATGTCAGTTTGATTGTGTTATTAAAATAAATGTTTGTTTAGTCTCTATCTTCATTTTGGAGATAATTTAAACGTTAAGATTGATGGTACAAGTTTTTAAAAAGAAAAAAGATATGTTGTGGAATTAAACAACTGATTAAAATAATAATTTTTCGATTTGGCAATAAGTTTATAATAGGCACTGCCAAAGTTGGCCTAAAATCCGTATTTTACCAAATAACAACCCCCCCTCTACCGATTGAAATAAAAAATACCCAAAAGTCAAGGAAATATACGATTTTAATGACATTTTTAGTGTTTCTATCTGATTTTTTCAGGTCACTTTGACCCCCTCATTATTTTGGGGCGCAAAATATCGGTGGGGTTATATAAATTTGAAACTAATTACAGTATAAATAAAAAGACAAAAGACCCATGGTGTGAATAGAAGAAAAAAATTAAGGGAGCTATCCTGGTAGAAAATAACTACCATAATCGGAAAAAATAAAAAAAAAAAAAAAAAAAAAAAAAAAATTTTTTTTAAATTGGGTGGATCATTTTTTTTTTACTCTTTTCGATGATTAATGAATTGGATTATCTGATAAAAGAAAAAAAAATTACATGTTTAATATTATTTTTCTTTTTTACTGATGCTCATTATGTTACTACTTTTCGACTTAAACAAAAGTTTGACCTTAAATAATCGATTTAATTAATTTTTTTCGTTTTTAAAATGAAAACTAGTCAACAATTTTGAAAAGAAATTAAAATTTTACCCAATCCGCACAAAAATGCAAATCCTGATTATCTGGTGTTGCTTATCTGCTGAATTCTTATTTTCTATGTCTTCCACTCGGCTAAATAATGGACCATCCAACCTTCTTCAGGTGTTTCTTGGGAACCCAGGAAACCCCTGAAGAAGGACGGAGTGAGAGAGCCCTGAGATGCATTTGATTAGAGGTTTAATTGGCTTTGCACATTATAAAACACCTTCAGGTGTAAGAGGAATTACGGGGTCGTAGGGAGTTCTTATTCTCTCGGTGGTCGACAATTGTTCCGGACGAAAGAAGGAAAATAACACAAATGATAATTACACACATATATTAACAAAGGTACACAATTGTTGCAAATTTTGATGGCATTTGCTACAGGACTTATCTGAGAGGTGAAATTACAGTTCATAGGTGAATTAGGGCTAGAAAGGGATTCTACTCGCTGTGGTTGTAGAGTGCTGTAGAGACGTGTCCGTCTTGGTCGGTTCTCGTCCGATAATTAAAGTGTTGGGGATGCTTTTTTTTAGTGACTCTCCTAGTTAACTGCCCTTGTTAAGGTGACTATTCAGGTCGACAGCCTTCAGATTAGTAATGGGGTTTGGTTTTGCTGCCAACATTGGCTAGCGGCAGGGGGAGATCATTCTCTCTCGTTTTTTCCGATAAGTGTGCTATCATAGTTTTGTTTGCTGTTTGTAATCTCATTACCTGGCTATAAGCTAGTTTGATTGACACCAAAATGTCACCTTGGTGAAGGTGTATGATGTTGTAAGACCTGAAACACCTAATGATCCCTGGATTCTTATATATTCTTATACGAAAAAACAAATAAATAATCTATATATTAATACTTGTGTTCTCTAATCTTCCGATCGTTATAATCTTGCAACACTCTCTGGTTAAAAATCAGACCGTCCAAATTGTTCAAGATGGAATGCAAAAAATGTAAATCCTGATTAACTGGTGTTGCTTATCCGCCGAATTCTTATTTCTTATGAGTGTTGTCACCTCGCTAAATAATGAACCATTCCGTTTTTATTATAATGAAAGAAAGAGAAGAAAAGGGACATGCTACACAAAAATATAAGAAAAGAAAAAGAAAGAAAAGAAAGATTAGGGGAAAGATAGAAAGAAAAGTGATAAGGCTAATCTGTTTCAGCCAAACGTAATGAAAATAATGAAAGAAAGAAAGAAAAAAAGATTGTGAGAGAGTTAAGGCAAGATTATTATACTTTTTACATATTGAACTATTTAGCAATAGCTCTTAAGTAAACATATCAAACACTTAAATTATTATACTGTGGTATATCCATAGGTCCTGCTAGTTTCCAAATATTGCCTTGTTCAGCTGGTTTGTTTTGTTTTGTTTTACGGCATATCAACCTCGGTGGGTCATTTAATGCCGACAAAGTTGTGAAATAAATTCATTCTTAATGCATAATACAATTTATATAAACTCATGTTTTTCTATTTAATTCCGAGATGGGACCCTAACAGGTACTACCACTTCGGGTCAGAGTGGACCGGGAGCAATGGTGATGAAGGAGTGCTCCACATTCCCCAAACCTCCAGAACTGGAAACTCACCATCAGATAGAGTTTAACGTCATTCCCAGGACATGTAGACCCTTAGCCACCGCCTTCTAGTACCCATATGATAAGAAGGATTGGGGCTTGCCATGAGGGCAATAGGTTTGGGAAAATCATATAGGTGCTAGGGCTTGACATGGCCAGCCGATTGATCGGAGGGGCTCTCCGACCGCCCGTCTCGCCCAAGAAATTCCTGAAGTGGAATATTGCAAGTCATGGACTGCTCAGTCACCTGGGTTCTATCCTTAAGCATCACAGGTCGCCACCCACAGCCAACAGGTGGCCCCATTGGGGGAGTCTTACCCCTCTGCAGAGATGCAGTCGGTGCATTTTAATGCCCCAGCTGACAGGGTGGTTGTTCAGCTGGTTATCTGTATTTATTTCCAATTCTCTTTCGTTGTCTCCAATTGTCTTGCTTGTCACATCACTTATTGGTACATTTCTGTAAATCTGCTTTTTAAATTTTTAAAATGTCATTATACATCATTATGGTTTTGGGGTTAAACAAAATTAATATAAAAGTAGTCGTCAGGGTGGCCTAAAGTTGGTATCAGCCAGACAACGAAGGAGTCTATCCCCTTTTCACTAGTGTTAGACCAAGGAGATTGTTTTTTTTTAGCATCTGAGATGGAGTGCCACACCTACCATCAGCTCCTTACTTTACTGCATAGATCCCTGTGCTGAGTTAGTGAGGGCTGACATTCTACTGACTGAGCTAAGCCGGTCCTTAACTACTTTACAATAGCTCTTAAGAAAGCATATGAAATGTTGTAAGAATTAAATTATCATACAGTGGTATATCCACAGGTCCTGTTATAAATATTGCTTTCCAAAAAGAGGCTTCTATGAATTGGTTGTCTTCCATGAACTCTTATGCTTGAACCATATCATGTTGAGATGGTAGTTTCTGATAATTCTTTTATGGCTTTTCTCTTTGACTCTCTGTTAATGCCCATGTCAGACATAGCTTTGCTTAGAGAAAATGCCACAAACCCTTGACATTCTATTTCTAGTGTTTGATAACGCATTTAACAAGCCGTACTGTCAGCTTGGGTGTTAGAATACACTGACTGCGCCTCTGCAGAAGGGTAAGGCTCCTTCAATTAGGTGGCGACCTGTGATGCTTAACGATGTAATCCTTGTGGATGAGCTGTCCAAAGTCTCCACTTTAACCCTTACTTGGGCTGGACGGGCAGTCGGAGTGGCCCCCTCTGATCAATCGGCTAGGCACATCAAGCTCTAGCACCTATATGCTTACGCCAGCTCTATTGCCTTATGACAAGTCCCAACCCTTTTTATCATATGGGTGCTAGAGGGTGGTGGCTGAGGGTCTTAATATCCTGGGAATAACGTTAAACTCTATCTGATGGTGAGGTTGCAGTTCTGGAGGTCTGGGTAATGTGGAGCACTCTTTCATCACAATTGCTCTCTGGTCCACTCTGACCTGAGTGGTCATACTTGTTAGGATCCCATCTATGGGTTGAATAGAAAAATGTTAATAAAAAAAATGAGTATCATTACTTTGTTGGCATTAAATGACCCATTAAGGTTGATATGCTGTAAAACAAAACAAAGACAATTAGCAATTGAACTACACAGACGATTTGTTTATTGTGGCGAAAACTTCTGTTGAACGATCCACACTTTTTGTATGAGCTAATAACAGAAGAATGGTGTATCAATGTACCACAGTTTCTCTCAAACAACACTCCTTAGATTTTGAATTCAGACTTTCCTTCTCAAGACTGGTTGTCCTACCAAGGCTACAGAGCCTTACTGTTTTACTTATAGTTACACTTAGATGATTTGTTTATAGTGGCAGATTCCCTTTAACTCTTGGGTATTTAGTATTATCTGCATTATTCGGACTATTGTCCTCATCTTCATTGTTATCTGTATAACGTTCTGGCTGATTTGCCCTCCAGTTTCTTGTCATAATCGGGAGCCATCACGGAACTTTGAATCTAACCTTTTATTCAATCCACGGAGGTATCCTGTTCTCATTCCGCTACCCATAGTTGGGATAGAGGCGTTAAGCTGTGTTAATTATTATTCTATGTTACTGTTGCCCTTGGCCAGGATTGAACCTGCAGTCCAGAGATAACTATCACTTAGAACTGTCTTAACCTAACTCCTTTATCCACTAGGCCATGTGTCCATTTGGATATTTATCGATTTTTCTTCCTAGGCTTCAGCTATTTTCTTTTCCCAAAGGATTGTGAGTTCGTATGATCATAACTCCTTGGTGAGATTTTTAAAAATGGCTGTCTGGTCTTAGTGTCTTTGCAATATGTTACAAAATATTTTACAGGAATTTCACCTGTTTTCTTAAGTCTACTTTTCATCTGCCAGTCAGGTGCTCTAATTCAAGTTGGGTCTCTTGGTTGGCGTTTCTCTGGCTCCTACTTTGATGAGGTTTATATCTCTTTCTAGTTGACATCTATCTAGTTATATATTACGAGTTCAAATACATTTGCGATCTCTCGTAGAACTTTGTCGTTATACCATCTGTATCTTCTGTTACTTGAGTGCATTTCGACAATTGCTTAGGATCTGTTGTCACATCCCTCTGCCATTAGACACACACACACACACACACACATATATATATATATATATATATATATATATAGTTTGCTATATTTATAAATAAAGGGTGCTCAATATTGGTGATAGTGTTTATCTCTATCTAAGATACATGTACAAAAATTAGGCATTTCCTAATGGCAATCCTTTTCATCATTGCGTGCTTTCCTTCTAAAGCAGGAGTCACAAAACTGCGGGCCGCATCCGGCCCACAAAGGCATTTTATCAGTCCTCCCGTCAATACTTGTATTTGTAATGTTTTTGATAATGTTTTGAAAATAAATATGTTGGTTAAATTTGTTTTTGCGCATCTTACGCCACTCACCCATGAATATAACATTCGGTTCGCGAAGGCATTTTATCAGGCTCACTGACGGTACTTGAATTCAGATTCACAAATCTCACTAAACATTTCTGCTAATGTTGCGTTCTTTGATAATGTTTTGAAAATAAATATGTTGGTTAAATTTTTTTTTGTGCTTCTTACGTCACTCATCCATGAATATAACATGGAAAGATAAATTTTGTTTTACATCTTTTTCTCAGAGCTTTAGTTCTGGCTAGCAAGTATTGAGCACAATAGTAATGTGAACTGTGCTTGTTAGTTTTTCAATTATTTGGCCCACCATCAAAAATGTTTGGTGATCCCTGTTCTAAAGCATGGATGATCAAAAGCGTAATAATCCGTATTTTTGATGTTAATAAATTCTCTTTTTATAAGGTTCTCTTGGGGGATTCTGTAGAAAAACATTTGTCTAATGAAAGAACCTATTAAGTTCCTTGTTGTAATATTGGTCTTTGATGATATTGAAGCTTTATATACAAATCCTATTTTTTAATTATGAATGAGGATCAAAGGAGAAAGAATAAACTTTAAAGATTTATTTCTAAGAATTGAAGAGTTCCGGATAATCTGCCAACTAATTAGGTTTCTATTGTAACAGTATTCCAAAAATGGTATTGTTGCTTCTACTTAAGTGAAGGATTCTAATTACAATTTCATGATTGAGGATTTGGAGGATTAAAATATGACATGCCGCTTGAATGAAACACTCAGAGAATTAAGCAGTTGTAAGTTGGACTGGAAATTACTTTATTTACTTTGAGCATTTTAAATATATATTTCTTATAAAAATATTTCTATGATTCTTGTCACACTCTGTGGAAGGGTTTATTTCTTTACATTTTTTGTATATAAGATATGAGCATTAGTTTTCTGTCTGATGATTGTAAAAGTATATAGAATTATATTTTCTCTTTTCCTTATATATATATATACACACACACACACACACACACGTGTATATATATATGTAATGCCATATATTTATGTATATTCATATACACACACGTGTGTATATACATACATATATATATATATATATATAAATATGTAATGCCATATATTTATGTATATTTATATACACATAGTGTATGATATATATATATATATATATATATAATGCCATATATTTATGAATATTTATATACACATGTGTGTATGTATGTACATATATATATATATGTAATACCCCATATTTTTGAATATTTATATACATGTGTGTGTGTGTGTATATATATATATATATATATATAATGCCATATATTTATGTATATTTATATATATATATATATATAATACTCCATATTTTTGTATATTTATATACACATGTAATGCCATATATCCATGTATATTTATACACACACATATATATATATATTGTGTGAGTAATATATATATATATATATGTATAAGATGATAAATTTAAACTTTCCATTTCATTTTCCTTAAAGTTAACTTAACTTGTAGGGACTTATTCTTTTCTTACATTTCTGTTAACCTGTTTGGCACAGGCACATTTTTATTCACGTTTCTTTTTTTTTTTTTTTTGTCAGATTTTAAAAAATTTTTGTAGCTATTTCTATACATTTACACCCATTTAGAAACTAATGTATTTCTAATTTTTTTATTCTATTTCACAGTTTCTTTCTAGAATTTTTTTTCTTTTTCAATTTCTTTTTCCTTTTTTTTTTTCTCCTTATTTTTTCTTTTTAATCTTACCATTTCTTTATCCTTTGGGATATTTGGATAAGAATGCAAGCCTTAACTTAAGTTGTATTTTAAAAGATAATTTTCTGCTACCTTTTATCTAAATATTTATATATAAATAATCAAACCTACATTTATGACATTTACATTAGCAGCTTTTTGCTGTTACATTAATATGAGATAATGTTGAAAAACCTTTTTCTACATTATAATGTTTCTTCCAACTGCTTTTACTGGAAAGGTGTTAAGAGGAGATGAAATCAGTCAAATCCTTTTTCTTAAACAATTTTTATTCACTGCTAGCCTATTAGAATTTGCTGAAGCTGATTTTTCCTTCTAGTTGAGGGTTTGTGGCTTTGCCATTAGAGCAATATAGGAACAATTGCTTAGTCACCAGAATTCTGTCAAGCATCATGGGTCACCACACATAGCCAACATGTGGCCCCACTTGTGGTGAGGCATCTTACTCCTCAGCAGAGGTACAGAGGGCATATTCTACAGACTCTAACTGACGAGACATCTTCTTTTCAAATGTGAAGACTGAAATATAGAAATTTATATCAAGAGAAGAAAGTGAAAGAGCAAGAGATAAAGAAGGATAGTCTATTTAGTTACCTGACAAAAAAAATAAAATCATGAATATATTTGAATTTCCTTAAAGATATATATATTTTTTTTTCCTTTAGAAAATGATTCATTTTCCTGATCTTCCACTAGGCCAGATTTAAAACAAAGTCTTTTTAACGTAGGAAACTACAAAAAAAAAACCCCTCATGCAGTGGCTAGTGCAAAAAATGTGTAGTTTTATCGCCATTCCGTTTTTAAGGTGCCTCAGACACCAGGCAATAAACCTGGCTCTGCCCTTTTTGGGCAAGGGAGTCAGTGCTGCCTGGGGAGATTGACCCCTGGGACCACTTGATATGTATCTGGTTTAGGAGCATTGCCTTCTGAATTGGTGAATGGAGTAAAAACCTTTTTAGAAAAAGAATGTGTAATATAGTTTGAACGTATTGTAGGTTTTGTTCCTGATTGATTCCAGACCCAAAGTCCAATGCACATGGTCAATGTTTTAGCTTGGAGCCATAACATGTGCATTCTTATGCCGCCAAACTGTTGCTGAAGAGGGAAATGTTTAGATACATGTACGAGGTATGTCAAAAAAGTTCCAGGACTGGTGTCACAAAAAATTATTTCAAATCCAACTACAAACTTTATAAGAGTTATCCCCTTCAAATTCATCCCCCTGGAGTCTAATACACTTTCCTATCCTTCTCTGCCACACTTGTGTGCACTCCTGGAAGGATTTTTCTGGGATTCTCCTTAACTCTGTTGTCATGACCTTTTTGATGTCGTGTACATCCTCAAAACGAATTCCTTTCATGACCCCCCTTGAGCTTGGGGAAGAGGAAAAAATCACATGGCGCCATGTTGAGCAAGTTGCTCTAGCACAGTGATGTTCTTCTGGGCCAGGAACTCTCAGTATGAAACATGTCAAACACCTTTGACTGTTAAATACTTATTCATGGAATGCAGGTTTTTTGCTCACATCAGAAACTGTTATTTTAATGGAAACAATATGAAAGATCTATTTGAAAATGTCAACATGGAGGACATTGTCCTTTTTGAGGGAAATAAAATTATACCATAGAATATAGACATGAACTTAATCAGTACTATACAACATAATCCCCAATGGTGGTAACACATTGTTAAAACCAATTACTAAAAAAATATAAATATAAATACACAACACATACTACTTCATAACCATTAGGCATGACATAACCCCAGATGAGTTGATATACCATTAAAATCAACCAACCAACCAACAAGTTTGAGCTTTAAGTGTCAGTTTTCTGAGAAACAGTTAGCTTTGCCCAATAGTAAATAAAACCATCATTATTTAAACATATAAGTCTGTCTTTTCCTTCAATGTTATCATATGTAAAAACTTAATACCTTGTTATAATAGCAATAAAATTTAGTTCTTGTGAAATGTTCTGTTTTTAACTTTCTTAAAAGTGATTACAAGCAAATATTTATAAGCATTACTGTATATCTTCTCTTAAGAAGCCTCATAAATTCAGAGACAAAGTACTAATTGATTTAAATTGTTTGTGTTTTTATTCACTGTGTTCCTTAACTTTTAATCAAAATGTATATAGGCGGCTACATTGTACTTATATTACAAGTATATTTTATATTTGGGCTGAAATTATATATTCAATTTTCTATTTATTTTACTTTTTCTATTTTATTTGAAAATAAAAAATGTACCTTGAATTTTCTCTCATTTAAAACATTCTTAATGTCTTTTTTTTTTTGTTTTTTTCTAATGTATTTGTTCTACGTTTTTAGAACTTTTATATTGTTTTCATTTAAGATCTGATATTTTATTTGTTTCTTTAATTCAAATGTTTTACATTCCGATATTTATAATTTTATGCAAGTCATTGTTCGATTTAGTGTATATTTTATTTACTTACATTAGATTATAGTAGACATTGCGTTTTTTAAATGTCTTTAAAAGCAAATTATTTACATATTTCTCTTTTAGTTTTTATTTCTCCTTTTAAAAGTTTTGTTTTATTTCATCTTTATTATTTCTTTTCTTCTTATTTTATTAGCTTATAATTTGACAACACAGCTAAAATGTCTTTATTTTCTTGTGCAATTTAGAAAAGATTTTAATTGTTTAAATTCTATTCCTCCTTATTTTATTTATATTTTTGTACATGTTTGATTAGTTTTCATTTATAGATTCCATCTCATTTATTGATTTATTTATCTTAGGTTTGTATTTCATATCTGAATTATATATATATATATAATGTACATACAGAGATTGATTTTTCTCGATTTGTTTAGCCATACATTTAAATAGGCATTCCCGCCTAATTCATTATTAATTAATTAATTTTCAAAAATTAGGTACGACTCCAATTAAGCACATATTCTCCCAAAAATTGTCGGCAAAAAAGCCATTCCAAACATACCGTGTTTACATATATATATATATATATATATATATATATTTACATTTACCGACCCCCTCTGTATAAAAAGACATGACACATGGTTAATTTCTTAATCAGAGTTTAACTAGTTTGTATTCAGTTTTTTACTTCTTCTAGACTCGTTGCCTGACCTAGGTTAATGAGCCAAGTCTGTCTTACTATTTACCCATAGCTGGAGCAAGAGTAGTTGGATTTATACATTTCCCAAGGGTATTAGCACTATGCAAATGCATATAGCTTCATCCAGGACTTGAACTTGTGTCAGCATGTACATTTTCAATGATGATAACCATTACATCATGGGTGCCTCCATTGAGAGTATCTTTAGGTAGGAAATAAAAATTTCTTCTGTTTCCTTAAAACTAATGGACTAATTATACCATGTCCTGGGTATGACATTAAACTGCATCTAATGGTGAAGTTCTGGAGCCCTGGGGTGTGTGTAATTCACCTTCATTGCCATGACTCCCAGATCCATCCTGAACCAGAATGACAATAACTGTTTCGATCTCATCTAAATGAAAAGAAAAATGTGTTTAAAAAAATTGTTCAATACCCATCAAGAATGAATAAAACAAAAGGTCTTCTTTCGAACTTACCTTTGCAAAGCTACACAAAATACTTTGATGATTTTTGTGAATAATTAGAACACATCTCAGATTCATCGAAATGCAGGAATGTGAGATTTTAAAAATTATTTTGTCATTTGCCATGACAAATAAAGATTTTCTGTTACATCGTTGTTTACATTAAACACTCCTTAAAAGTATTAATGTTTTGTATTCTGAAATTTGATAATTAAAACTTATAGCCATTTTAAGAAAATAAATACTTTTATAGGTGTGTACCATGTGTGGTGCACATCATGGCCAAGAAGATACAAGTAAGAGCAGGAATTACATTAACATGTTCAATTTATACATCTATGAACATTATGAACTTTAAAAATTCTGAACACAATTTCGATCTAATATCAAGACTTAACCAAAACATGTCTATTTCTCCTGGTATATAAAACTCATCTACTTAAAAATAAATCTGTTTCTTTTAATTCAAATGTGACTGTCCACTGTCAATCAAAAGGACTCTCTTGGCTGGGGATTTGAAAGTCACACTGAAAGCAAGTGTTCCCACAAAATCACCAAAGTTAAGCAGGGATGATCATGTTCACTACTTATATGGGTGACCAGTTAAGCAACAGTATTTACTGTAACCAATTGAGTCCTTGGTTTATAAAAAATTACTTAATTCAACATTAAATAACATGAAAAGGGCTGATATGTTGTAAAACAACCAACCAAAATTTGGATTTGAACTTTGATTGCCATATGTCGATCACTCCTACATGAATGTTTGCCACATCTCGTAGTTAGTTAGGGAAAGGCACTACATAACAGAACATACCAGTTGAGACATCATGTAAACAACAAAAACAAGGAGTAGAAGTTTTTATTTGTTAATCACACTCTCAATAGACTGTGTGTGGCTATATAAAGATTGTGCCTGGTGACTATATAAAAGATTATTAATAAATGAGGCTGCCTTTGTTCTGTTATCTATTTGTTAATGACCCTCTCAATAGACAGTGTGTGGCTATATAAATATTGTGCCTGGTGACTATATAAAGGATGCGCCTTTGTTCATTGGTATTTTTTGCATCTTAAGAAAAGATCCTCTACTCTTGAAGGTTGCTGCTATAAATTAATGTTATATAATTTTGGATTGGACATTTAAGCTTTCTCTTTGCAAGTTGCAAGCCTTCATGTGACATTACTTCAGCTTAAGTTGTTCTTGTATTATTATGGTTTTGTTAATGGTTCTGGAATATAATATTGTTGATCTGGGAATCAACCAAATGAAAACCATTATCCAAGATTTCAACAATATAGCAGCACAGATGGCCCACCACAACTCGTTTCCAACCTTGTGAATATAGGCTCACCCTTTGCTGCCTTATAGTAATTGACATAATGGGAATTGCAAGATGATTTTATTTATACTCCATCTCTCTAATATTCCATGTCCATGTTAATATTACGAGTTTCTCTTCTCTTTATACATTGACCTCATCCTTCTTTCTTTCTTGTCTTATTCTCTCTCACCTTTGTTTAGGCCAGC
Source organism: Doryteuthis pealeii (assembly GCA_023376005.1). Taxonomy (NCBI): domain Eukaryota; kingdom Metazoa; phylum Mollusca; class Cephalopoda; order Myopsida; family Loliginidae; genus Doryteuthis; species Doryteuthis pealeii. Next base: position 103,259,470 of record CM042148.1, read on the forward strand.
ACCCTCCCCCCCCCCTCTGTCGCCCTAAATTGCAGTAGAGAGAAAACATTGGAGATAAGCAACTTTTCTGGCCGCTGATATTACGGGTTTACTCTGTGATTTGATTGTGCACAATGAGCATTGAAAGAGCAGCCATTGATACTTCACAGGCTTTTATTGTTCTGGCCGTTCAATCAAGATGGGCCTGTACTTATCACCTCTGACATTTATGATTAGAATGACTGTCTGTCCGTAAAAGTGTACAGGGATGCAGAAGATTGGCAACAGAGAAAAAGCAGCAGCAGCAGCCAGTTTCAGGAATTGACCACAAATTCAACAGAGAGATGACCTAAGGATGAGAAAGATGGAAGATGTGGACTGGCAGGTCGATAGAAGAGAAATGGTCAAACCAATCGTAGTTCCTCACCTCTCATGCCCATCCGTAGATTTCGGAAAAAGAGAAAGGTGGATTCTGATTGAAGGAAGATTTCCTTCTCCTTTCTCCATAACTTCCATAAATCCTGGGATGATCATCGCTTTATCTGAGATAATATTCACTTACCGTTTAGGTTGTGGTGCCAATGTCTGCGGCTCTCATGTTTCAGCTATCATAAAAACAAACTGCAAGTTTGTTTTTATGCAGAACAGACCCAATATTTATTTTTGTGTGTGGTTCATTTATGGAGATGGCTGCACACCTAGTTATTGGTGTAATCCAAAACAATGGAGGATTCCATTTCCATTGACCTTTTTTTAGATTTCATCTGTGCCTTACTTTCTTTCTTATTTTTTTTACTTCTCCAGGAACCTGTATATTTTAAAAAGAAAAATTATTGGATAGTTTTGGCTTCATTCCTTTCTTTTTTTTCCTTTTTTCCTTTCTTTCTTCTTTGGCATTTTTCTATCTTTTTTTATCATTTTTAGGACAGTTGTGCTTTTCTGTTTTTCTTTCTTTATTCACCAGGGATCTTTCTTTCTTTAAAAATCATTTCTGGGACAATTGTGTCTTTTTTCTTTCTTTCTTCTCCGGTATTTTTCTTTTTTCAATTATTTTTTAGTAATAGTTTTTCTTTCTTTATTCCCCAGGGATCTTTCTTTCTTTAAAAATCATTTCTCAGACAATTGTGTCTTTCTTTCACTTTTTTCTTTCTTTCTTTCCTCTGGGTTGTGATCTTCCTTTCTTTTAAATTGTTGATTCTACTTTTTTTTCTTTCCTTCTTTGTTGTTGACTCTCTTTCTTTCTTTCTTTCTTTCTTTACTTTATCATTTTTGTTCATAATTCATATCTTATTTCTTTCTTCCACATTCCTTCTCATTTCATGTGCACACACACACACACACACACACACACACACACACACACACACACACACACACATCTTCAATCCGGTTTAGCTCAGTCGATAGAGTGTTCGACTAGGAACCACAAGGTTCCAACTTCAATACTGGCCATTGACAACTCAGCGTATAAGTAGCACAGGGATCTGTACAGTAAAGTGAGGAGCTGATGGTAGGTGTGGTGCTCCACCTCAGACACAAAAAGAATCTCCTTGGTCTAGTGCTTGTGAAAAGGGGATAGACTTCTTCGGTGTCTGGCTGAAACCGACTTTAGGCCACCTTGACGACTTTACTACTTATATATGTGGGGGCGTGCACATGTGAAAGAAAAAAATAGTGTTAGATTCATTAGAAAGTAATGTAATGTTTATGCAATTCCTTTGTTTTTGTTTCTTTTCTTTATATACAATTATATTATTCTATTTAGGAATTATACAACTAATACCATGTATAAATGAATATATACCTTTATTTCATATTGTCTTATTTTTGAATTAATATATGTACATATATTACTTATGTATATATTATATGTATATGCACATATCTATTGATATTTATAGCTATATTTATATATACACATATGGATGTATATACACACTAAAGATCTCTCAATATCTCTATATATATTCAAACAAATTTGGTTATATATACACACACATATGTATATATATATATATTCTTCATTGTGTATACATAGGCAAAAAGGATACATTTTATAAACTGTTTCTTTCTTTTCACAACCATACACGTATGCATGTATATTTTATGTATGCATGCATATTTTTTTTTGTTTCTTTGCATGTTCTTAAGTTGTATATCAATAAGTAATAGTTTGTTTTGTATATCTTTTGATTTATCTCTGGTTGTTTTTTGTTCATATATATATATATATATATATATATATATATATATATATATTGATGTAACAATAATATAACATTCAATTAACAAAAAAAAAAACTATATACATTTGAAAAAAGTACTCAATATCAAAACAATGATAAAGGAGATCTACTCTCACATAAAGAAAAGCATAAGTAGATAATAGTTTTTTTTCTTAGTGAGTGTATGTGTGTATATATATATATATATATATATATAACATTCTCTTTATTGTGTATAGATATGTAAAAACAAAAAATACATTTGTGAAATGTTTTTCTTCCATTTCCTACTCTCTCTTTCACATTCTATCTTTCTATTTCCCTTTCTATCCCTCTCTCACTTTCCCATTCTGTCCCTCTCTCACATTCACTTTCAATCTTTTTTTTATTTCACTTACTATCCCTCTCTATCTCTCTTTCACCTTCTATCCCTATCTATCTCTTTCTTTCCCTTTCTATATCTTTCTATCTCTTTCTTTCACTTTCTATCTCTTTCTTTCCCTATCTATCTCTTTCTTTCACTTTTTTATCTCTTTCTTTCACTTTTTTATCTCTTTCTTTCACTTTTCTATCACTTTCTTTCACTTTCTCTTTCTCTGCACACATGAACACACATATATATATATATATATATCTTATATTTGTACATATGTTTTTGTTTTGTTTCTTTGTGTCTGTATAAGTTGTATATCAATAAATAATGGTTTCAGTTTTGTATTTCTTTAGGTTTATTTAGGACTGTTTTTCTTTTCTTTTTTTTTCTTCTGTTGTTTTAATAGATTTGTTTCATGTTGTACTGGAAACCTAAATAAATTATCTAATTTGTTCTCAGCTTTGTAATAGGAGGCAAAAAAAACCCAGCCCCCTTTGTTATGGTTGATATAAAAATGTGCACTTATTTATTGAATAGTTATGTTTAGTGATATTACAATAAATAATATCTTTCTTTTCCTTCAATATGGCTTTGTAACTAACAAAAGGAATGATTTATAACAACGTTTATATTTAAATATATTTAAATATTAAGTACTAAAGAAGACCTTCATAGAGTATTGGAAATAATTGCTTTTATAATATATAGATATGTTTGATACTTTTTACTCAAAGCAATCTGTTAAGATTTGATGTTCATGCCTGTGTATATTATTCTCTATAACAGAAAATGAGAAATAACTTCAGTCATTTTGTTTTATTTTTAGGTTTGGTTTGGTTGTTTTGTTTTATAGTATATCAACTCTCTTTTGAGTAATTTCATATTGAATCAAGTCATGATAAACAAAGGACTAAGGTTGCTTACAATACCTGCTTTTGTTTAAGTGGTTTTTATATTTAACACTCCACACGTGTATGAGGTATACTTAACTATAAAAGAATATCAGTGACATTAAATCTTATATGTACCTTGATATTTTCATTGAAGAAAATGAATATGGACATATTTCTCCTGATGGTAAAAGAAAAAAAAAAACATAAAAAATAGTAAAAAGCATAGGAAATAAATAAGTAATAGTTTTACCAAATTTGGCATTACAGACAAGTCATGCTGAAAGCACTAGTTCCACCAAAATTTATAAAGTACAAAAGACATTATTCAGGCTTTGTTGAATTTTTAAAAAATTCTTAAGCAGGGTCATCTACAAAGCATTTCTTTACTGACTGCAGTCTTGCGTAGGTCAACTACTTGTCCCCACGCTCCACTCGCTTCGGTTATTTGTGGGCATATTCCCCAAACATCCGGGCACATCAGTCAAACCTTGCACCCGTGCAACACACAATTCTTGTGCATTCGGATGGACGGGTGTAGGCCCCAACATCCGAGCACCTAAATTGCACCTCGCGTCCATCCAGCACCTAAATCGCATTTTTTTGCATTCGGGAGGGCACGGGTTCGACTCTGGCAGGCAAGACAATGTCTTACTCTTTTTCTAAATGAATATGGTAGTACTCGTTCTCCATCAAACAGGCATCAAGAATCTGGCCACTTCCATGGTTATACTGTATTCTGGTCAAGGACAGATAACCCTGTTCAGCCTAATCACAGGGACGGATCCCTCTATTGTACTTATACAAAGTTAAGCAGTGATGAGCCTGTTAAATACTTAATTGGGTGACCACTTAAGCAACAGAGGACACTATAAACAACCAGTGTCCTTTGTTTATCAAAATGACTTAATTCAGTGTTAAATGACTTGAACAGGGTTGATATGCCATACAACAAAACAACCAAACCACTCCTCTTTTCAGTTTCTCTACTTTCTTTAAGTTTTTCTTTATTTTTTCTTCTTCTACTACTTTGTTTTGACCCTGTTAACTCTTCTTTCACTCAGTTTTTCTTCTTTCTCACTATTTCTTCTTCTCGGTTATTGGAAGCAACCTGAGTCCTTTGTTTATCAAAATGACTCTATTCAGCATTAAATGGCCCGAAAGAGGTTTGTGATATACCATAAAACAAAACAACCAAAATAACCACTTAAAATATAAAAACAAGAAACAAAAAAGAAAAATGGTAAGAGGAAATAAAAAGGAAGTAATAGTTTTACCGAATCTGGCTACCTATTCAATTTATTCCTATTCACTAACAAATAATTGAATTCAAAGGAACAAAAAAAAAATAAGTATAAAAATTGTTATGGATATTGTTTAGAAAAGGTGTGTGTTCTGATTCTGGTAGTTTAAAATTTAATAGCAATTTGGCAACATCTCATATTTCTCATTTGTGCTCTTATTGCTCTTTGACAGATAAACATAAATTTTTTATTCATGAAATGGCCGTGTAAAATCAATTTGTGTTTTATGTGATGGATATTTGCTGCTATCTTTGTTGACATTCCACCAAAGTGTTGGGCATTTTATATTTTCCAGAAGAAAACTTGACGAAACTTTCTGTCAAGATTTTTTCAGGAGACAAAAGAGAAGAAAAGAAATTAAAATTTTACCAAATCCACACATCTTTCAGTCAAGATTTTTTCAAGAGACAAAAGAGAGGAAAAGAAATTAAAATTTTACCAAATTCACATATAACAATGTAATATATTCTTATACAACAAAACAAATTCCCAAAAACAGTCACAATCTAAACTGTTATTCTTATTTAACACAACAAATGAATATTTTTAACAAATCGAAATATTGCAATATCAGCATAATAAATAACGTTATTTGAACAACATCTGTGTGTTTTTCATATTATCTTACCCTTATATACTGTCAGATTAGGAAGCGCGTGGTGTACTGGTTAAAGTCATGGGAAATGGACTCGTTGCCCTGAGTTCAAATCTTGGACGTGGTAATTGCATTTCATTTAGCGCTAATATCCTTGGGAAAGGTATGAATCCTACTCTCCCTCCAGCTATGGGTAAATAGTAGGGCAGACTGGGCTCTTTAACCTTGGTTAGGCAACCGGTCTAAGAGAAGGAAAACTCTGAATTCAAACCTGCTGAACTCCGCTTAAGAAATTGACCTTGTGTTGCATCCTGCTCATGCGGAGGGGTTGGTAAATATATATATATATATACTGTCATATTCATTTCCTTTCTTTTAAGTAATATATATTTATATAATGTGTGTGTATGTGTGTTCCATATATAAATAGATAGGTTAATAATATTCAAGATAGTTGCTAAATTTACTACCAACTTAGAGTAGACTGATTTTAAATCATATCAGATTATTGATCTTTGTTGAACTATTAATATCTGTAATATTCTCAGAGGATCAATATGTAATATTCATCTTCAAAAGGATTTAGATTTAATCCTGTCCTTTGTCCAAATCAAATCAGATGAGGTAGTTAAGACACTTTTAATAACTGATTAACAATGTTGACTCTGTGCCATAAAATATCTCATAGAAAACTTTGCAGCAGCACCTTCCCCCTCATTATCGATATTTTGCGTAATGACAACAGAAGCATTCCTGTCATTGTTTCAATACCAGAAATCAAATTCTCTTTCAACAGTTTATATCTAAAGTTGTAGAATCAACATTACGTACTCACCTTCACAGAAAGGCTGTAACTGAATACAGGCTCTGTACTGACTACCAGAATACAGTCATTCAATGCAAACGTGAGACCAACCACACTGGGAGCCCTGTCGGCTTGGGCTTTAGAATACAACGACTGCACCTCTGCAGAGGGGTAAGACTCCCCCAATGGGACCACCTGTTGGCTGTGGGTGGCGACCTGTGATGCTTAAGGATAGAATCCTGGTGGATGAGCAGTCCATGACATGCAACACTCTACTTAGACCCATAGGCTAGATAGGCAATCAGAGAGGCCTGATCAATCGGCTGGTCATTTCAAGCCCTAGCACCCAACCCTTTTTATCATATAAGGTAGTGGCTGAGGGTCTTCATATCCTGGGAATGATGTTAAAATCTATCTGATGGTGAGGTTCCAGTTCTTGAGGTCTGGGGAATATGGAGCACCCCTTCATCACTGTCTGGTCCACACTGGCCCAGAGTGGTAGTATCTGTTAGGGTCCCACTTATGGGTTAAATAGAAAAATGTGTTTATAAAAAATAAGTATCCATTACGAATGAATTTATCTCAAAACTTTGTTGCTGTTAAATGACCCACCGAGGTTGATATGCCTTAAAACAAACCAAACCAATGCTTCTAATATGAGTGTAATGACAATATGAAAACTCTCATATCTTGGAAATTGTTTTTCAAATATAGCATTTTCTAAAAAGTGATCTTTAAATAAAAAGTTATAATTTGTTTTTATTTTGTTCAGGATTTGAACTCTTGTAGCTGAGTCCACTTCTTACAACAGTAACTTTTATGCCACATAGTTGAATGTAATATCTTTAAATAGATTCATTAGCCAAGCACTTGGGATTGAACCAGAGTTCTCTTGGTTACTTATTTTCTATATCTCTCTTTTGAGCAAAGTGTACAAGTGATTTATAGTGAGGGTTAATGACTCTTCCTTGCTGTGGATATTGAACCATGGACTTTGCAGTGTTTGGTCTATTCTTATAACAACAGATGCATTGTGAAGCATATAGAATAACTAAAGAAGTATTTGGAATGTGCATCACGTCTGAAGCAAGTGTGGATAGAATCTGTCAATAAAGATTCAGACAGACAAAAGAAAAAAGATGAAGTATAAAACAAGGTATAGAAAGATTTCCTGTTTATCTGATAACATAATGGGAATGTTAGAGTTGGCAGCAAAGTGATTTTTATCTGTTTGCTTTTAAATGAAATCATTATTGCCCTTAGAAAGTGAAAGTGAGGGAGCGAGACAAACTGAAAGTGAAAGTAAAGGAAACTGAAAGTGAAACTAAAACAGAAGGAAAAGAAAATAGAGACAAAAGAAATGAAGGAAGAACATAAGGATTAAAGGAAAGATGAAGAATTAAATAGAAATGAATTAAAGAACAAAAAGTAAAAGGAGAAAGTAAATAAACAAAGTAAATAATATAAAGAAATTAAAGGAAGAATTAAAAGAAAAGATAAAGTTAAGGAAAAGAGAAAGGATAGTATAATAAAAAGAAATTAAAATAAAAACAATTCAAAATAAAAGATGAATAAAAGCAGCAACAAAAAAGATAAAAGAAAAATCTAACATAGGTGCAAACAGGAAAAACCAAAACGGTAATGTAATAAAAAAGATGAATAAGAAATGAAAGAGTGATAATATCCAGAAAAAGAAATTCCAATACATTTAATAAGGCTTAAATGACACCAGAGAAAAATCAATGCTTTGAATAAATAGCCACCGGATATGTTTGCAGGATATTCTGTGGAGAATTGGTGCAATTTAGAACTAGTGCCCTGTCTTCAATAAGTCTTTTTTTTCTCTTAAAGGTCAATGGTGACCCACAAATATTGAGCAGATAACAAACAGATCAAAGAAAATGGGCCAGATTAGAATACAAACACACATCTTACACTAGGTAAGTAAGTAAAGTTGTCGGGGTGACCTAAAGTCGGTATCAGCCAGACAGCGAAGGAGTCTATCACTTGCGCAAAACCAAGGAGATTATTTTTAGCTAGGACACCTTTCCTACCATCTGCTCCTTACTTTACTGCATAGATCCCTGTGCTACTCATATACTGAGTTGGCGAGGGCTAGTGGTTCCCAGTTGAATGCTCTACTGACTGAGCTAAACAGACCCTTTCTGGATGAAACTATGAGAATACAACAATTAACAACAAAGTAAATATCTATACACATTAAATATCAGCGGTTCTTGATTTTTTGTGGAAAAATTATAAAGTTCCGATTCATGTTCATGAAGACATTTAAAAATTAAAAAATATATAATAATAATGTGTGAAATGTAAACAGTCACTTCCAGGATTTGAACTCAGTTTGCCATGTCCATCTCCTACAAGGATGACCATTATACCACACATGCCTCCTGTATGTGCATGTGTAAGTAAAAATAGTGAGTTTAGGGAGAAAGAAACAGATTATAATGAGTTTATACATATACTAGAACTGGCTACCCAGCATCATCTGGGTAGAGGGGAACCAAAAAATGTGGTTTGATTGTTAGCAGGTTAGTCACGCTGATCCATTATTATTATTATGTATATTTTAATTTGTGAGCTATACAAACACCAGTAAAAAAGTATCAAGATTGAAGCTGTATTTACCAAGACAAAAATAAACATAGATTTTTTTTTTCAAAACATGCCCACTGGTATTCATCACACTTATTCCAGTGAGTTTTCTATTGTTCAAAGCATCTCTGAAACTCAACTTTTGATATTGTATAAAGCTGTCATATTTCTTTTGATGTCCTCGATTATCATAAAGGAGGGGTCCCCATGACATAATGGCTAATATGCTGGACTGCAACAATATAATGAGCAAGTTTGAACTCCAGTGGCTCTATTGGATTCACTTTCAGATTAATATCTTTTGGGATAGGTATGAATCCCCTCATCCCCCCCTCTATGGAGCTTATTGTCAAGTAATGTTGAAAGCACCAGTTCTGCTATATCACCGCAGTTAAGCAGTGATGAGCCTGTTCAATATTTTGATGAGTGATCATTTAAGGACTTAAAAGACTTATTGAAGACAGGGCACATGTACTGTAAGTAAACTGAATATCAAAATGACTTAAATGGCCTGAAAGGGTTGATATGCCATCAAACAACCAACCAACCTCCAGCTATGGGTTAAAAAAGAAAAAAAAAGAAGAAAAAAAGAAGAAAAAAGAAGACAAACAAGACATGATGGACACTGTTGGAGAAGCAAGGCCCAATAACTTTAGAGATTATTTATCTCCACTGAAGTTATAATACAGTTTTCTAGCAAACTTCAAATTTACACATCTATTGGATAAGATAAAAATTTTAAAATATTATTCTCTTCTTGGTAGGCCCAAGAACTTTTCAGATTATTTATCCCCACTGAAGTTATAATACAGTTTTCTAGCGAACTTCAAATTTACACATCTATTCGATAAGATAAAAATTTTTAAAAATCATTCTCTTCTTGGTAGGCCCAAGAACTTTTCAGATTATTTATCCCCACTGAAGTTATCATATAGTTTTCTTATAAACTTTGGATTTACATACATATTGGATAAAATAAAAATTTTAAAAATGATTTAAAAAATTTATTCTCTTCTTGGTAGGCCCAAGAAAGTTACAAATTATCTATCCTCACTGAAGTTATGATAAAGTTTTCTTACAAACTGGCTTCGGATCTACACACCTATTGGATAATAGATTTACACACCTATTGAGGAATTACTGTTGTAAACTTTGAAAAGTTAAACTCTTGAGAGGTAAACATCAACAAGTTTCTGGTGATCTTCCCATTCTTTGATTATGAGATAAAACTTGAAACTTTTGGCAATTATAGTCTTCTTACCTTGACCAAATCTTTTGGCATTGATCATTCTTTACAAAGTGTTGTCATGGTGACAGGAATGTCTATCTGGATTCACAGCTCCTAATTTCAAGTGTTTACTTACTTTATCAGGTTTCTTTAAGTTGGAATAAGTGCCAGATGCTTGGCAAAATAACCCTTTACCTTGTTTGACCCATAGATTGGACACTAACAGGAACTACCACATTGGGCCAGGATATGGGAATAATCACAATACCCCTTTACCTTGTTTGGTTGACTGGCACTATTCTACCTTCTCACTTGTGCAAAGGAATCAGTTGTTTAACCAAATGGCAACAAAAGAACATAAAACAATAAAATAAAAATGATAGAAATATAGGACACTAATTGGAACTAGCACTCTGGGTCAGGATATGGGAATAATGTCAGTAAAAGAGTATACCACACACACCACAGATCTCCAGAACTGTAACCTCACCAGCAGATGCACTTTAGTGTCTTAAAAAAAATCATGAATTTATGTCCTTTCTTTCCGTATTGAATTGTTAGATTTATGGGCTAGAAAGAGGTTTGGGGTGGTTTAAAGGTGGCTGGATATTCTCGGTGCGTGTTCTTAGGGTATTTGCTTTTTACCCCATCTCATTTGGTGATCTTGCAGAAAACAAAGGAATTTGTGGAACAAAAAAAATAGAGAGAGAAGGAGATTTTATGATTTAGGCTTTATTGACAGAATATACTTGCCCATAGCAAGGGAATATAGAATACAATTCTATATTTTTAAATAAATACATGTACACATTTCTTTTCCCAAACTTAAGGAAAAGAAATTAAAACAAACATAAGAACACAAATCCTTTCCTAAATTTAAGGAAAAGTGATTAAAACAAATGTTTACACAAAAATCAAAATTGATTGGCTAGGTAAGCATTGCTCACTACTATGTCCGTGCATTTGATTCTCATTTCTGTCCACATCTAAACGAACTTTTCCAAACTTAACATACAAACTTTTACATTTTACATTACGCATTTCTTAGAAAACCTTTCCACATCATATATACACATTCTATCTCTTTTGTACATTCACATTTTGTTGATTATCGCAAATTTATTCTTTGAATAAATTTATTTGTTATTTTGTAATTATATGCATTCGTTTTATCATTTCCCCGTATTTTCTACCTAAACTGTGTCATATTTTTATTCGTCATTCCTAATATTATTGAACACTATCTCATAACCCTCTACAGGAATATCCCCCTGGTTGAGGAAGCAACTACAAAGTTAAGGCCTAAACTCGAATGGACAAGATATTCTTTTGGGGGTTGGGAGTCAGTCCTTTTTGTCACACATGTGCGGAGGGTTCTTCCAGTGAAAGACCATGGGAGTTTTTTTTTTTTTTTTATTTTAGTTTTATTTAATCCCCACAGATTACTTCATAGACTGTATCTTCATTTGCATGTCATAACAGCTGATGCAAGCTGGTCATGGATTACTACTAACATGAATATATTTACTCAATCCCTCCACACAAACAGGATGTGACACAAGATACATTTTTCAGCAGAATTTAAAACGTTTCAATTCAGATTTCAGACATTGATTTCCTTCTCTTAGACTGGATACAATATAAAGTTTAAAGACCCCAATCTGTCCTACTAATTACCTCAAGCTGAGGGTAAATATTTTGATGCATATTTAACCCAATTGGAAATGCAAACAGACTCTGCAGGATTTGAAGCCAAGTCATCGTCTCAATTTCCAACTTGTTTGAAGGAATCATACAGTAGTTTAACCAATCAACAACAAAAGAACATAAAACAATGAAATAAAAATGATACAAATATAGGATTGGAATGAAACATGTAAATTGAGAAATATAAACAAAACATTACTAAAACATTTAAACATTTTAGAGACACTGACAAATGATGTTTTGTTTATATAGTTCTCAATTTACATGTTACCTTTATTGATTAAATTAAAGTTATTTTATATTAGACAATACTTTTTGTTCCAATCCTATAAAACCTGAGAGTAAACATAACGTAAATGTTAAATATTATTAATAAATACATTCATTTAAGAAAGAAGAAAGAGAAAAGTTCAGTGTTCTCTCCCAGCCTCCGAGTAAAAAAAGATTATACAAATGTCTCTTTCCCCTCTGATCAATCGGCTGATCACGTCAAGCCCTAGCACCTATATGATTGCCCTAACCCTATTGCCATTATGGCAAGCCCCAACCCTTTTTATGCTAGAAGGTGGTGGCTGAGGGTCTACATGTCCTGGGAATGACATTAAACTCTATCTGATGGTGAGGTTCCAGTTTTGGAGGCCTGGGGAATGTGGAGCACCCTTTCATCACCATTGCTCCCTGGTCCACTCTGACCCGGAGTAGTAGTACCTGTTTGGGTCCCATCTATGGGTTAAATAGAAAAGTGTATCTATTAAAAAAAATTGTGTATCCATTAAAAATGACATTATTTCAAAACTTTTTATCAGCATTAAATGACCCACTGAGGTTGATATGCCATAAAACAAACCAAACCAAACCAAATATCTCTCTCAAGTGTTGTGTTACAGGTGTCTGGTTCTTGGGACAAACTTTAGTGAACAGAAAAGGTCTCAAATTAGGCACCAAAGTCAAATGATGTAGTTGGTGGTTTAAGGATTGTCTAAGGTGTGTCCCTCAGTTGCTTGGTGGGATTCAACCTAGAGATAGAGGTCATGGCCTGGGACTGATAGAGATGGAACTAAATTGAGGGAGAAGGTTGGTTGGATTTTACAGCATGTCAACTCTTGTTGGGTTATTTTATGCTAAAGTCATTTTGTTTTATTCATTCTTGATGGGTACTCAATTTAAAAAAAAACAACATAGATGGGACCCTAACAGGTACTACCATTTCAGATCAGAGTGGACCTGTGAGTATTGGTAATGAACTCCCCACTCTCCAGAGCTCCAGAATTGGATCTTCACCATTAGATGCAGTTTCACGTCATACCTAGGACATTAAGAACCCCAGTCACTGCCTTCTAGTACATATATGATAAAAAGGTTTGGGGGATTGCCATAAGGACATATAGGTTTGAGACAATCATATAGGTGCTAGGGCTTGATTTGACCAGCCAATTGACCGGAGAGGGCCTCTCCAACTGCCTGTGTAGGGGCTAAAGTACAGTGGTCCATGTCATGTCTTTGCATCAGAGTGGACCTGGGAGTAATGGTGATGAAGGGGTACTCCACACTTTTCTGAGCTCCATAATAGGAACTTCATCACTAGATGTTGTTTAATGCCATACCCAGGACACTTAGGGAGAAGAGAAACTTTTGATGGAGGCAGAACAGTCACTACTATTGCCTATTTTAAACATCCACAAATTTCTTCATATTATTAGTCTTTAACCCATTCAGGAGAAATGGTTTATGCAGTGTTTGCGTAACTTTTTAAAATTAGCTTTTAAAAAGTTAGCCATTTGAGTATAGGGGTAAATTAGAATTTTTTTATTTTTTTATTTTTGGCTTTCTTCAATTTGAAAAAAAAATGTTCCTAAATCTCATTATTTTCCTCTTGCGCCTCCAGGTAAAATTCTTTCCAAAATTCCTGGATAATAGTATCCTTGCATATAGCCATGTAGGATCGATGGCAAAAAGTATTCCCTAACAACTGCTTCACATTATTTGTTTCTTAATTACCTGAGGCTCCTTGTACTTATAAATGTGAATTTTGTTAAGATTTTCCATTTGCAGAGTTAGGTATTAACAGACCTAGATATATTGATATTAACAGACCTAGATAGATAGATATGTATGGTTTGTTGGATTTTATGTCATGTTAACTCTTCTTGGGTTATTTTATGCCAAAGACGTTTTGTTCTATTGATACTTGATGGGTATTTAAAAAACTTTTTAAACTCAGTTTTTTAAAACTCTTTTTTTGCTGACCCATAGATGGGACCCTAAGAGGTAAAACCGCTTAGTGTGGCCCTGGAAGAAATCATGAGTAATCAAAGCTCCAAAATTGGAACTTCATGATTAGATGCAGTTCAATGTCATAGCCAGGACACTTAAGATACTCAGCCACTGCCTTCTAGTACATATATGATAAAAAGGTTTGGTGGTTGCCATAAGGGCTGTAGGGTTCAGACAATCATATAGGTGCTAGGGCTTGACGTGACCAGATCGAAGAGGGCCTCTCCAACTGCCTGTCTAACCTAAGTAAGGTCCAACGTGGAGTGTTGCATGTCATGGACTGCTCAGCCATCAGGGTTCCATCCTTAAGCATCACGGCCAACAGATGGCCCCAGTGGGAGAATTTTACCCAATTAGATATCCTGAAGTATGATAGTTTAATTATTATATTTCCCCTATTTCTTTTTTCTTTTTTATTATATTTTTTCTGTGTAGCATGTCATTTTTCTTCCGTTTCTTCCTTTTTAATAAAGGAATGGTCCATTATTTAGCTGATGTGACAACACTTATTGGACGATCTCATTCTTAATCAGAGGGTGTTGTAAGATGATAATGGTAATATTTTTTAGGAACACCAGTATTATTATATAGATTATATCACAAGCACCTTTAAATAGTTATTGTAACAGGAATAAACTCTAAATACATTAATCTATCCCAATTCCACCATTCATCACACTTGGTTATTCTCAAAATTTCACTCATTTGAAATTGATCATGCATAACATTTAAGTTTGGTGATTAAATGTAAAGTAGTATCTTCTGTGTGTTACGCCCATCAACCAAGTATATTGAAAATGCTGGAAGTTGGAAGACAATTAAATTGCTTAATGACAACTGGGACGATAGAACATAAGAAATATAGACATTTATAAGTTCTGATAATTATAAATTATTTCATGGCAGTGTGATTAAATTTTAATGTATAGATCTTTAGCAAAAGTGAAAACTCTTGCCAAATAAATTAGAAATGGGATTCAAAATGTGCAATTGGAACATTTTCATCAATCGCATTTATCTCTCTTCTCTAAAGCTTGATTACTTCAGATATAAAAGTGATCATCAACAATAAGATTTTATCTATTATTTCCATTCCAAAAATCAGCTTCTTAAAATGGTTCATAACTCTTTTTTTTTTCTTTTTTTTTTAAACTCTTTACCATATTCTTGTTGAGTTCTGTTAGCAGAATACACCAACTACATCTATTAAACTGCATCTAATGGTGAAGATCTAATTTTGAAGTTCTGTGGAGTGTAGAGTACCACTTCATCACCATTACTCTCAGGTCAACTCTGGCCCGGAGTGGTAGTAGCTGTTAGGGTCCTATCTATGGGTTAAATAGAAAAACCATTTACCATATTTTAAACTGTCCTGTCGGCTGCGGCGTTAGAATGCACCGACTGCAGAGGGGTAAGACTCCCCCAATGGGGCCACCTGTTGGCTGTGGGTGGCGACCCGTGATGCATAAGGATAGAGCCCAGGTGGATGAGCAGTTCATGACTTGCAATACTCCACTTTGGTCCTATCTTGGGCTAGACAGGCGGTCGGAGAGGCCCCCTCTGATCAATCGGCTGGTCATGTCAAGCCCTAGCACCTATATGAAAGGCGGTGACTGAAGGTCTACATTTCCTGGGAATGACGTTAAACTCTATCTGATAATGAGGTTCCAGGTTTGGGGAATGTGGAGCACTCTTTCATCAACATTGCTCCCTGGTCCACTCTGACTCGGAGTGGTAGCACCTGTTAGGGTCCCATCTATGGGTTAAATAGTAAAACATGAGTTGATAAACAAAATTGTATTATGCATTAAGAATTGATTTATTTCAAAACTTTATCGGCATTAATGACCCACTGAGGTTGATATGCCATAAACCAAATCAAACCAATTTTGAAGCTCTGGGAAGTGTAGAGTACCGCTTCATCACCATTACTCTCAGGTCAACACCAACCCGGAGTGTTAATACCTGTTAGTGTCCTATCTATGGGTTAAATAGAAAAACCATTTACCATATATTTGTTGAGTTCTGTAGGCAGGGACTAGAATACACAAACTACATCTGTTAAATTGCATCTAATGGTGAAGTTTCAATTTTGAAGCTCTGGGATTGTAGAGTAGCCCTTCATCACCATTATTCCCGGGTCGACTCTGACCTGGAGTGGTAGTACCTGCTAGGGGTCTATCTATGGGTTAAATAGAAAAAAATGAGGTTAAAAAAATTTTTTTTTAAGATTTTGAATATGCAACAAGCATGAATAAAACGAAATGTCTGATCCCAAAAAGGTTGACATGCCATAAAATCCAGCAAACCAAACCAACTATATACCATTCATTGGGGTAAGACATCCACGGCAAAAGAGCGTGTTCTGGATATTATACTAAACTGCCTCCATTTGTCTATTGGCATCACTTACAGTATATGAGATATATAGCAATCAACATTATCATCAATCCCTGCTGATAGCACTGACTCCTTTGATTGTCTATCGGCATCTGTCCCTATCATCCATTGCAGTTGGCAGGTCCTCTACATGGCATTCAGTGTTGCACAGAACTGATATAAGTTTTTGATGGTTGGAGAACACTGGTGTGTCCATTTGTAGGAGTAAATATATTTATTTACCCAACCTTTCCAAAAAAAATTAATCACACGATATTCACATATCTAACCTCATAGAATAGAAGGACTTAATCCATATACAGTGATGCTGATAGCTTTTTGATTTAATGCATCCTAGGATGCACATATTTATTTTGAATGATCCTCGGGAAAAATTATGGGTCCCAGCTAAAGCTGTCTAACTTCTACTTTGTAACCTATTTTGTTTAATTCGTTTCTAAGAGGCTATTGGAATGTATTTGCAATTAGCTTGAAATGGTGAGAGAAGAAAAAAACACACTAGGATGCATGGATATGATTATACTGCATCCTTTAAATTTTTGTGTGTCAGGGATGCAGGACACATACGTATCGGCATCTTTACATATGTCAATATTATCAGAATAAACAAGATGACTAATCTCTTGGTATTTACAGATGTTAAATAGCTCTTCTCATTTATTATCTTACTTGGGTCTATCTCTTCTATTTCGGCTGAGTCCTCTCTGGTCTTCTTAAGTTGTTTTTGGATTATCTTGAATTTGTCTTGGGTCTTGTCTTCATATCCATGTTCTGTTAGTTCTTATTTATGAACTAAGACATTGTTTATTTTCAATGTCTTTTATTTGTCAAGGACCTGTGTTACATACATAAGACAAGAGACATCTTCTTCCCACCAATGACATCATCTGAGAGGAACTTCTGGGACAGACTCCATTCACATCTATTTCAGTCAATGACAAGGTTCACTCTAAACTATACTTATAAATGAATGAGAACATCATATCCAGATCAATAAGGAGTCAAAATCGATCAATCAAACTTATTTTTTATAATTATTTAGGAATTAACAATTAACTTTTGAATTTGAATATTTCTACATTTTGTTACAAAATGAAAAGGCTACCTATGTATGTAACACAGGTACTTTGTGTGTATAGTCATGGACATCTGGTGGGAAGAAGATGTCTCTTGTCAGAAAATTCATAAAATATAAGGAAGTATTTATTTCAAAACTTATCAATTTGTAACACAACTAGAACTGATAAAATTATAGAAAAAGAAGAAAGTGAAAAACTCTGACCATTGCAAGGATAATAGTCCAGATAAACAATTAAATAGACTACCTATGTATATATAACACAGGTCCTTTGTGTGTACAGTCATGGACATCTGGTGGGAAGAAAATTCATAAAATATAAGGAAATGTTTCTTAGCTTGTGTATTTATTAATTTGAAACCAAACAAGATTTGAAAATGTTATAGAAAAAAAAGAAAGTGAAAAACGCTGGTCATTGCAAGGATAAACAATTAAATACAAAGATTAATTTTGTAAATACCAATGTATAAGATTTCAGGAATAAAAGCCATAATTTTCAAATTATAATACAACTTTATATCAACATAAAGAAACAAAACACATTTAACAATATTTGAAAATAAAAATAAAGATAATGTATTTGAGATAAATTCATTAATTCTAACAATATATATTTTCACAAATATCAAGTCACACAATTTCATATGTAATTTTATTGTATACAGAGTATTAAATGAGATTTATTCATAGATTGCTACAATAAAACTGATATGAGAACATAAAGTTATTCTTTTTTTTCGAAACTTGTGTAGAAAAAGAAATAATAATAATGCTGGATCAATATGTTAATCACTCCATTATGAGTGGATACTGTTGTTGGACACGTGCCAAAGATAATAAAGTTCTTGTTGCTCATCATTTATGTAAGATTTACGAACAGAATTGATTATAATACACAGAGATGCATGATAGCCAGAGATATCACACTCCATTATTATCAAATACCATTACAGTCTGAAGCTCATCTAATATTATAATACAACAGAATCTATCCTGAGACGTTGTGTGGGTTGAATGGAACTGAAAAATAAAATATCTGCAGCTTGGAAATGCGAAGGGCATAGTAGAAAAATTCAAATCCTACAAAAAGCTAAGCAATAAAAATAAAGAAATATTACTGCCTTCTTTTATTCTTTTATACAAACAGATTCCATCAAGTAATAAAAAAAGAGGGGAATTTTATATTTTATACCATCAAACAGAAAGAAAAAAGTAAAGAAAGAAGGTGGTAATGAAAAGTTAAAAGGAAAATAAAATAAAACATATTGATACCTATTTTACAAAGAAATTCACAGATATACTTGTCTACTAGTCTCTCTCTTCATTTTTACCTACCTATCTATCACTTCATTTGTACTTACCTATCTATCACTTCATTTTTACTTACCTATCTATCACTTCATTTTTTTACCTACCTATCTATCTCTTCATTTTTTTACCTACCTATCTGTCACTTCATTTTTGCCAGCCTATCTATCTCTTCATTTTTACCTACCTATCTATCTCTTCATTTTTACCTACCTATCTATTCACATACCTACCTATCTCTTCATTTTTGTCATTTTTTACCTACCTATCTATTCATTTTTTTACCTACCTATCTATCAGTTCATTTTTTTACCTACCTATCTATCTCTTCATTTTTACCTACCTATCTATCTCTTACCTACCTATCTCTTCACTTTTACCTACCTATCTATCACTTATATATATATATATATATATCAACCCATTTGAACAATTAGGATGTGACACAAGGCCAATTTCTTTAGCAGAGTTTTAACAGATTTGAATTCATAGTTTTCCTTCTCCTATACTGGTTACCAAATCAATGTTTAAAGAGCCCAGTCTGCCCCACTATTAAACCATATAGTTGGATTCATACATTTATCAAGGATATTAGAGCTATATAAAATGCAATCAGCCTCGTCCAGGATTTAAAGTCCTCTCGCAATGTTCATTTCCTATGCTGACAACCATTACACTGTGGGTAATATATAAATACATATATGATATTAATTATTTGCATCTGTTTGCTTGTAACTGAATTATTGGGAAAGTGGGATATTTGAGCATAAAATTTTCTGAGATAATATTCCTTGAGATTTGTTCAAGAATGAAAATGAAATTGGTTTTAAATTGATATGACTACCAGGAGCCGAGTTATGGATTCTTTTAGGGTTTTATTTTCCAGACCTCCAACCAAACTGAAACTTATGTGTCGCCTTTGCAAAAAATGCATGTTCCTGTCGCCATTCCCCTTCAGGAGCACCTTATGCACCAGACAATAAACCCAGCCCTTACAGCTTTTAGATGAGGAGGCAGGTGCTGCTTGGTGGAAAGGACCCCTGGGACCATGTTTAACTTTGTCACACTTACATCACTACAATTATCTCTCTTCCCTATCATCCTTTTGAAATCAAATCAAGGCCAAAATAAGTTAGTAGTAGATTGTGTTTCAGCTAAAAAAGACTAGAAAAAAATCAAATAAAAAATTTCTTTTAAAAAATATTAATGTGCAAAAAAAGAAATGACTATAAATTGTAATGACTAACGATAACACCGATAAACTTTGGAAAGCTCTATTCTACTAAGAATAATTGGCCCACTTATTGAAAGTTTATATAATCTAGTATTCACTAGAGAGTTCTCCGAAAGGGAGATAATCATAAGATAAGGGAGGTAATTTTCATTTTTCCTATTGTGCTGATTTAAACTGCAAATGTGGAGTTACCAAGTTAGAATCAGGAAATACGTGAACGCAACTTTGAATTTCAAATAACACTGTATTATTACACTTATACATACAAGAAATTATATGTATAATAATTTCTGTTGCAAACGGTAGTATTGTCTGCGGCAAATATCAATTATATAAATATAAAAGAATACTGCTACTTAGAGAGAGCAACAATTTTTACATCTTGTCTTAGAGTTGCTGGTTCAAAAAGAGGAAGATTTCTATCTTTAATTGATGCTGCTAAAATTTGTGGGCCTGTGATTGGTTGGTTTGAAAAGAAGTATGTCGCCCAAGGGAGACAACTCACCTATCTTAGATATATATTTTTTATAATTGTCTTCTATGTAAAGAAATTGGTGGGAATTAGATGCGTCTTTCCAAAATTGTTGGTATTTTTCTATAGTTTATGTTTTTTTCTAATGATCTCATCATTTTCTTAAAAATAGTTGTTTTAATAATTACTTTTTTATATTCTTGATATCTATGTGAATTGTTAACTAATTTCATTTTGGGAATTTATTTACTAACAAATGAAACTATTTCTCTGAATGTTTGAGATGAGGCTTGAAGATTAGTATTATTAGCGTTATTCGGACTATTGTCCCCATCTTCATTGTTATTTGTACAACGTTTCGGCCGATATACCCTCCGGCCTTCTTCTGGGGACAATAGTCCGAATAACGCTAATAATACTAAGATGAAACTATTTCAATATAGATTTTAGAAAAAAAAAACCTTGCTAGGGAGTCCCTGTGGAGATTTCCTTACATGCTGGACTGCAACATCTTAGTAAGTGAGTTTAAACTCCAGTTATGCTATTACATTCACCTTTGTACAAATACCCCATGGAAATGTATGAACCCTTTCACCTCCGAGTTATAGGTTAAATAGTACCACTACTATTCTTCTACAAGGGTAAATTTTGCATTAAATAACCCATTAAGGTTGATATGTCATTAACCAAGAAGAAAACAAGAAAAATCTAAAGATACAAACACTAAGTGCTTTTTTAGTATTTGTATTTTTAGATTATTTTTTGTTTAATCGCATATTTAATAAAATAAAGTAAATGAGAAAAAATATATCATAGAACACATTTCTTTTTATATGTTCATATCTGGTGTTATTCCCTTCACCTGGGCAACACCAGGTAACCTTTCTAGTAAATATATGTATATAAACAGTGATGATGATAGATTTTTAATTTAGTGTGTCCTGGGATGCATAGATTTGAGTTGAATGAAACCCTGGGAAAATTTATGGGTCCCAACTAAAAGCATCTAACTCCTACCTTGTAATCTATCCTGTGTAATTCATTTCTAAGAAACTATTGAAATGTATTTACAGTTAGCTTGAAATGGTGAGGGAAGAAAAGAGAAAAACACTGGGATACATGGATATGATTTTACTGCTTCCTTTTAGATTTTTGTGCATCAGGGATGCAGGATGCATACCTATCAGCATCTCTGTACATATATAAGTAGTCGGGGTGGCCTCATGTTGGTATGAGCTATACAGTGAGGGAGTTTATCCTCTTTTCTCTAGTGCTAGATCAAGGAAATTATTTTTAGTGTCTGAGGTGGAGCGCCACACCTACCATCTGCTCCTCACTTTACTGCACAGATCCCTGTGCTACTCATACTCTGAGTTGGCAAGGGCTGGTATCGAACCAGGAACCTTGTGATTCCTAGCCGAACGCTCTACCAACTGAGCTAATCTAGCCCTATAATATATATATATATATATATATATATATATATATATATATATATTATATCGATTCACACCT
The DNA here is from genome assembly GCA_023376005.1 of Doryteuthis pealeii. Taxonomy (NCBI): domain Eukaryota; kingdom Metazoa; phylum Mollusca; class Cephalopoda; order Myopsida; family Loliginidae; genus Doryteuthis; species Doryteuthis pealeii. The sequence goes on from CM042148.1 coordinate 103,281,470, forward strand.
TTTGTTTACATTTTAATACTTACGAAAAAAACAACTTCCGGTGAAATTCAAAAAACAAAAACAAACATTCCCCTATAACAAAATATCTTATTCAACACACATGTAATCAGCTGCAATTAATCGGTACCTCGATTAATTCAGTGGATTTAACCCTGAAGATCCTAATGGTGAAACTCGAGTAGGTTTCTATTGTATCCATTTCTTTAATAAATTTGCTCTACTTTGTATTGAGCACTTGGTATTTGTTTTATCGCGGACTTAACCCCTGGATTTTGTGCACCTCCAATGATCGTGCCCATATTCACCGGTAAGCCACCTTTATCTATATAAAAAAATATATATATATATATATATATATATATATATATATATTATGTAAGTGACTAAAAGATATTTAGAAAATGAAACTGGAAATAAAAAGCCATTTCTGTTCTGAATAATGGTGATAGTTAATATAAGAGAATAAAAAAAAAAAGTGACACAATAAATGGGTTCACTGCATGAAGTGTTCTGCAAGTAATCAATATATGTCTGTCGTTTGAACTTAGTATCTAAGCTTGCTATTGGATTCTAGCATCTATACTTGTTACCTATTTGTGTCCTGCAGTTATCTACAACACGGAGTGAGTTAGGTGTGACCATTGGAGCAGAAGTAATGGGGGTGGGTGGGTCTGAGACAGAATTGGTTGGAATTGGTCGAGGTCAGGAGACAGAATAATGAATAAGTGCAGAAGGACAGAAATGTTTATGTACTCTAGTCAGAGTGTGTGTGGGAGGAGGGAGTTGAAAAGGGACACACAGACAAAATGAAATAGAAAAGAGAGAAATGAAAGGAAATTGTAAAAAGAGCAGAAGAAAATTTTAAGAAAAGAAAAAAAAAAGAAAGAATATCGAGAGAGAGAGAGAGAAAAAAGTAAAATAGAAAAAGAGAAGAAGAAAACTTAAAAGAAGAAAAAAAAGAAAAGAAAAAGATCATCATCATCATCATCATCATCCTGTTATGCTGGCAGCACGGATATCCATAACACTCTTGCCATCCTTCCCTATCATTCATTGCCCCTGGGAGGTCCTCTGCACAGCATCCAGTATCCACACAGAGCTAATCTCTGTATGTCTTTGCTGGGCGACCTACTCTGGAGTGCCCATTATTGTCTTCCACAGAAGAACATCAATTATGAGTTCATCTTTGCTTCTGTATGGCCACCTGCTCCATATCACACAAACCATCCATGTGAAGTGAACAAGACACACTGGGCATTGCTGGAGAGAAGAAAAATATAGAGCAAAAAGAAAGTGAAATAGATAAAGAAATTAATAAAACTTAAACAAAAAATGAAGTAGAATAAGAGAGAGAGAGAAAGGGAAATAGAAAAAGAGTAGAATGAAACTTTTTTAAAAAAAGAAAGAAGGTGAATTGCATTAAGGCCAGAATAAAACTTGAAAAAAATTTAATAAAGAGTAGTAAAAGAATGAAAAAGAGAAAGAAAGTGAAATAGAAAAAGAACAGAAGAAAAAAAGTAGAAAGAGTGAAAGAAAGTGAAATTGCAAAAAGAGCAAAATAAAACTTAAAAAGGAGAGAGAGAAAGACACACACACACAGTGGCAAAAGAAAACTTTAAAAAAGAGAGAGAGAGTAACAAAAGAGAAAGAAAGTGAAATAGAAAAAAGATCTGAATGAAACTTAAAAGAAAGAAACAATAGCAAAAGGAAGGAATGAGAAACATGGACAGACAGATAGACAGACAGACACAGTGGCAAAAGAGAGAAAGTGAAATAGAAGAAAAGCAAAAGAAAACTTAAAAAAGGAGAGAGAGAGAGAGTAGCAAAAGAGAAAGAAAGTAAAAAAAAAAATCAGAACGAAACATAAAATAAAGAGAGAGAGAGAAAATGAAGGAATAACAAAACAAAACTTAAAGAAAAAATGAGTAGAAAAAATTATCAAAAAAAAAAAAAATGGTCTGAAAGAAAGGAAGAGAACATGACATTTCCAATACAAAATGGTTTGTAATTGAAGCAGCTGACAAGACAATTGTATTAAAATATGGAATATTATTTTAAAACTTCAATAAACTGTAATGGATCAAAATCACATTGTATTAGTTTCACTGCGTGTAAAGTAATCTAGTTTGAAGAACTGTCACACAATGTAGTTTGTCAAAAAGTAAAAATATAGAAACATTTAGAGTAAATATTATCCCTATTGTAGATCTATCGGAATAAGCAAATATTAAAGTTCACTTCTAAAATCATTTTGTTTTCACCCAAACAGATCTATAGCAATAAATATCAAAGCTCTGTCCTCCAAAAATGTTGTTTTTTCCTCCATCATAAATTTGTAGAGATAAGTAAAAATGCATGGTTACCTCCACTGATTTTGTTTTCCTCCAACATAGATCTATAGAAATAAGTAAAAATGCATGGTTACTCCTCCACTGATTTTGTTTTCCTCCAACATAGATCTATAGAAATAAGTAAAAATGCATGGTTACTCCTCCACTGATTTTGTTTTCCTCCAACATAGATCTATAGAAATAAGTAAAAATGCATGGTTACTTCTCCACTGATTTTTTTTCCTCCAACATAGATCTATAGAAATAAGTAAAAATGCATGGTTACTCCTCCACTGATTTTGTTTTCCTCCAACATAGATCTATAGAAATAAGTAAAAATGCATGGTTACTCCTCACTGATTTTGTTTTCCTCCAACATAGATCTATAGAAATAAGTAAAAATGCATGGTTACTTCTCCACTGATTTTGTTTTCCTCCATCATAGATTTAGAGAAATTAGTCAAAATTTTTATTCAATCCTCCAGTGATTTTTCCCCACTGTATATTTAGAAATATATATATTTACTAAGCCTTCACACAAGCAGGATGTGACACAAGGTAAATTTCTTAAAGTTTAATAGATTTTAATTCAGGGTTTTCCCTCTCCTAGACTGGTTACCTAGCCATAGTTAAAGAGCCCAGTCTACACTGCTATTTACCCATAGTTGGAGGGAGAATTGGGTTCATACCTTTCCCAAGGATATTAGTGCCATGTGAATTGCTTCATTCAGGAATTGAACTCTGGTTGACGAGTCCATTTCCTACGACTCTAATTATTACACAATGCGCCTCCATTTAGAAATATAAGTAAGAATATAAATTCAGTCCTCAAATCATTTTGTTCTCAAGTTGGAAGTAGATAATCTATCTATATGTATATAAAGGGCAGTTGTGTGTATGTATGCATATCCGGATTTGAACTCAGGGCGACGAGTCCATTTCCCATGACTTTAACCATTACACCATGCACTTCCATAAACAAATCAATATAGAAATGCAAAACAATCATTTTTTTCAGGCCGGACTAACATAAGGTTTTTTTTTTTTTTATATGGGGATTTTTATGGGGTATCCAGTGAGGATTAAACTCACTATTCAGGATCTGCAAGACTAGCTTGCTAACCATTATACCACTGTTTTTTTTGTTTTTTTTTCTCTCCTCCACTCAGTTGATGCCGGGTAGTCCCTTCTAGTTAGAAATAAAGTAATGTTAAGTCTTCACCAGAATTGTAACTTGGTTCCATTCCATTTTCCAAAGTTTTTACAACTTGAACCAAATTCAGTTTTTAGAAATTGGTTACATTACCCATGATTGTATTTAATTAAATGCTATTCTCATCCCCACTCATCTGATTTCTTCTGATCATAAAATTTAATCTACATTATTCAGATGAACATATAATAATTAAAACAACTTGGCAGTGATTTGCAGATGGGAGCAAACAAAAATACTTTTGAAAAAAAAACAAATAACTAATAAAGAAGAAAAACATTTTTCTTTTTTTTTTTTTAATCAGACAAAAATCAGACAAAATTATGTCTGTTAGAAATCACTAAAGAGTAGACCAAAAGAAACCCAACAAAATTATAGAGCAAATAAAAATCACAAACAAAACGAAGACACACAGACATGATACATTTTAAAATTGACAAGCAGACAGAAAAGTGAAATCAAAAATATTTAAAAAAAAGAAAAAAAAAAACGACTCAAGAAACATAAAATACAAAAGCAAAGAAAAACAAACAAACAAAAAACGCAAGTATGTCAGTAAAAACACAGAAGAATCACATGCCACATTTTAATTTGACTCAAACACCAATAATTACTTAAAACATAAATAAACAAAAACAGACACTTCAAACAAAATATTAAAAGAAAAAAAAATCATATTTTATATTGTCAAATTAAGAAAAGAAGATAAAAACCTAAAATGTACTGATATTAAAAAAAAGCAAAAATAAAAAAATAAAAAACAATTAAGGGTGAGGGGGTGGATGGAATCAAAATATTAGAGCAGACCTTGCGCCAAGATTTATAAAACACCAAAAATATTGATGTTACATTTTCAAGTTGACAAATTGACTGAAACAATATAAAACAAACTTTGAAAAGCAATATATAATTAGAACCAATATACAAGGAGTCGACAAAAATAGTTTTAAAAGATTTATTTAAAAAAAACAAAAAACTAAAGAACTATTTAAGATATTGACATAGTTTTGTTGAGAAACACCTAAAGTTTATTGCAACTTTCAGTCGATTCATCGCTGAAAGTTAGACACTTCATAAAGCAATCAATATGACTTCTCAACAGCTATAGTTTTTGACTCCTTGACTGACAATAAAACACCTGGTGCTGTTGAAAATCTGACTATAATGGAGATTGTATGTTTGTCTGTAACCAAAACTATATTACTATTCAAGTCACAATTCCCTTAGTTATATAAGTCACGTTCTCCACGATTTTATTCTTATTTAGCATTGATTTCTAATTGTTTGGTTTTATATTAATGAATATGAGCAAAAATCTCGGCAATAAATCTTAAAAGAAATCCATTAACAAGAAAGAATAAATGTAATTTTATTCTTTACTTCCTATTTTAACTAAATGATCAAATTAGGAAAATTTAGCAATGAAAAATGGGAGTGATGGGAGAGTAAGTTTCAGTTGTTCAATTTTACGATTACACCCACCTGTTTAAAATATTTTTATTTGCATTTTTATTTAATTTCATTAGCCTTTCTAATTTCCTGTAATATTTTATTACATTAAAACTTATATAATTGCATCTGGAAGGTGCATATATTTGCTAGTCTTGATCATAAACTTTAAAATATTCAAATAAATTCCTGTCATTATTGTAATCTGAGTCCTTCTGCTCAATTACAATGAACTAACCATTTAAGATATTGACAGCTTTGTTGAGAAACACCTAAAATTTATCACAGTTGACTCATTGTTGAAAGTTTGACACTTCATAGAGTATGCAAACTTTTTCAAACAATTGGATGTGAAATTACTATCCTCTGTGAGCCGCACAAACTAACACAAATATACTTAAATTGTTTTTCAGATATCGATGGTCTCCTAGGACATTAACTTTTATATAACACCCTGCTGTTTAAATCTTTGCCTGCCAAATTCTCCCCGCCCTGGCAGTACCAAATTTTCTAGGTATTTTTTTACCCGTATGATGGGATATTTCAAAGTGCACTATCTATTCACCTCAGAACTTATTCTATTCAAATAAATACCTATTATTATTGTAATCCAAGTCTTTCTACTCAATCATAATGAACTACCCGTCAGTTTTTGTACTTTGCTTTGTAGTGGTGGGAGAGCTACTGTGAGAGGTTTTCAGTAGTCAATGAGCTAAAATTCATTGTGCAATTTTGTAACCATTGAACAATGGCATTTTTAGAATACATTTTGAGAAATCACCACTGACTATGACTATGAAGTCATAGTCAGTGGTGATTTCTCAAAATGTATTCTAAAAATGCCATTGTTCAATGGTTACAAAATTTGTTTCACTTGATTCAAGTACACAAAATGATGTCTCAACAGCTATAGTTTTTGACTTACTGACTGACAATAAACACCTAATGTTGCTGAAAATATTCATAATAAACTTAAAAGTATCTCTCTACAAAACTATGTCATAAGGGTCAATAGCTTAAATTGATTTTTTACAAATAATCTTTGAAAGTATTTCTTTCATAGACATCCTATGTATAAAACAAACTAGGAAAAGCAATACTATAATAGAACAACTTTTGACACATCCATAAAGCTATCTTCAGAGAATTCCCCAGCATGTACAGAAATCATGGTTTTGCCCTGAACACTTAGATTTTGTGACAAGTGGACAAACTATGGTGTGTAACATGTCAAACACTTGCACTGTTAAACATTTTCTCATAGAATGTGGAAATTCTGCTCTAAGCAGAAAATGATTTTTCAATGCAAATAATATGAAAGATCGATTTGAAACTGTCTTCTCAACAGCTATAGTTTTTGACACTCTGATTTATTATATCATGAGCAGTGCCTGTGCTAAGGTTTTATTGGTCCTCTCTGAATCTATTACATATTACTCTGTACTACATGTCAATTTTGTTTAGCTTAGTAGAAAGTCTGATTAGGAACCACAAGGTTCTGGGTTTGATATTCTGGGTTGATATTCAGTGTATGAGTAGCACAGGGATCTGTGCAGTAAGCTGAAGAGCTGATGATAGATGTGGCGCTCTACCTCAGATGCAAAAACAATCTACTTGGTCTAGCACTACTGAAAAGGGGATATACTCCCTCACTGCCTGGCTGATACCGACGTTAGGCTACCCCAACAACTTACTTATTTATATGAAATATATGAAACATGCTCCTCTGGGGTCCTCAAGTAGGCTTGGGGTCTTTCTGGTTGGGAGCTTCAGGGGTAGTGTTCATCAGCCATGGTCATGAGTGTCAATAACCTTGATGTATTCAGTTTAGTTCTGTTAACACAGATCAGTACTCGGCTGATTGAGACTGCTCTCCCTTTAGAGTGTTGGTAGGTAGTTTACATACCAGGTTGGGCTGTTACACTGTGTAACTTGTCTAAGTTCATTCCCTGGATTCAGATTGGCTGCTGGTCCTAGTGTGGACACTTTGGTCCATATATACTCAACATGACTATTTTCTGTGAGTTAGTATAGGGTCTGTATTTGGTTACAGCGTGTCAACTCCTTGTCTAGCAACTAGATGCTAATTGTAGTCTTCTAGTGTAGGTGAGTATAATATTTTGATTCTACAGCCTAAATTGTTGTTTTTTAAATGATTTAAAAAAAATTTTCTATTTCTTTTGTGGAAACTGTATAAAACAAATTTTGAAAAGCAATACTATAATGGAACAATCAAGAATTTCTAATCAAGAATAATTTCAAAATACTAGGCTGAGCTTTTTGTTGATGAAATTTCAATAGAATTCAAAGAAATGATATTCAGATTAAGGGAGTTATTCCTCAGACTCTAAATTGGCCACTTTTTCTTTCATTAATTAGCAAGTCTCTAAGTCTTACCTATGATGACAGTATATTCACAAGAGGACCTGATTTAATCTATAAGTAATATACTAATGGAGCACTCAGGGGAACGGGAATCTGTTTGATTGACTTGGAACTAATTATTTATCTACCTTATTTATTCTTAACACTGTGTTTGAATTTAATGGAAGTAAGAGACATTTTGGTTGGTTGATGGTGTTACAGTATATCAAACCTTATTTGTTTATACTATAAGATCAGTTAAGCAATTATGGTTTAAAATTATATATATATACATATATATCATTATAATGGCACACAGTAATAACCTACTCGAGTTTCACCATAAGGATCTTCAGGGTTAAATCCACTGAATTAATCAAGATATTGATTAATTTCACCAGTAAGTCACCTTTTTGATATAAATCATATATATATATATATATTATATATAATGTTGTTGATGTGAAGTGCAAGTATGCTTCTTTGTTGGTATATCTGGTGAGTCTAGTTTTTTAGTGTGAATAACTCGAATCAACCAAGGCACAGATGACCAGCAACACAACTATAAAAGCACTGAAAACTAAATAAAACAACCAGTCTAGATTATCTTGATAAAGGAAGGTCCGTCTTCTGAAATAAAGAATGAAATGAAATGAAACTTAACACTTAGACTACAGCTGGGTTTCTTATTCATTTCACAGCCCATGCTTCATACAAATCCTAAAAAATATATATTATAGATATATTTATATAATAAAAATGCATACAAATATAATATATTCCCACTAAGAACTAGACTCACCATATATATATATATATATATATATATATATTACATGGAAATGTTTGTAACCCCAGGTTTAGAGCATTTCAAGTATATTGGTCTGATATAAATCTCACAATAATGTACTGTTTTTTTTGCTGTGTTGCAGATACTAATGTATATATAAAGATAGGGTAGTGAAGACATGAAGTCAATGGTGCTTGGTAACTGAGAATTTCTTGCCTATGCAACTTTCAAACCAAGTGAATTTTGGGGGTTTACTTTTCCTTTATTTCCTGTTTAGTTTGTGTGTAGGTATATATATATATATATATATATATAGAGAGAGAGAGAGAGAGAGAGAAATTTACATAGATACATATGTAAGAGACACAGAAATATGGCAAGTAACTTAGAGTAGAAGCTAAGATAGAATTTTGATTTTATCTTGAGTGTAAAATAAACTTTGTTGAACAACTTTAAAACAAATAGAAGAGGTAAGAAAATGGTGAAAATTTAAATACTATAAACTCTAAGACTGAAAAGTTTTAAGATTTAAACTCATGTATAAAAGGGAAACTATTATTGAACAAGTGGACTGGAGAAAGTTGAGTACATTTTTTTTTTTTTGATCTGAGAATTTAAAATTGTAAATTATTTTCTTGAGTTTACAAAATCAATATTACCAGTCTGAATAGCAAGTTCATTGGTTAGCAGAGATTTAAGACCACCAGAAGGTTAATGGTGCGACGAATCGTCCAATGAAATTAAATGGAAGCTAGAAAAAGAATTTGGGGGTTATTGAATTGACCTTTTTCTGCAAGTTTAGCCAAAAAACTAATAAAAACTATCAGTTTGGTGAGTACAAAAAAAAACAAAAAAAAAAAACAAACCAATAATAAAAGGAGTTGCTCTAAAGTTGAAAGTTGCTGACATAACTAATGGTTATTGGGACTTGAAATTAAATTGCTGAAGGTTGCACTTCTTGTGAAGTTGTTGGATTGGTTTTGTATATAAGGTGTGCTGAAGTCCAGCACTCCAACTTATAGACTCTGAGTGGGTGCATGGATTAAAGCCAACCAATCAACAGTTTGAATACGTGGTTAGTTAACTATTTAATTGCCAATCTTGAAAGCCACTCATTTGCATGTATTCGCCACTGACAACGTTTAAGAAGGGTCATGAGTATCTTAACTGTTTTATTTATCTTTTACTTTTCTCATATCCCATTGATCTTCCTTATCAATTATCTAGATCCTATACATTTCTCCCACCATAAATATTCTGCTAAATCAAATTTTTTCACTCTCAGTTTTGCATCCATGCATATTAACTGAGGAAGATCCTAAAATGGAATAGCAGAAACAGTGTGTCAAAAACCCTAACAAAGAACAATAAAAAACAAAGAAGTTCCAATATCCAAAGAAATTCCTACATGTTAATGACCTTTATTTGGGGTGTTCAGTTGAGGTGCCACACATAAAATCATGATGAGAATTTTAGTTATATATGAATAATAAATTTCCTTCTGGTGAATCTAAGTTTAAACAAATCATGATATATGTCTCTCTCTCTCTCTCTCACTCACTCATATATATATATATATATATATATATATACAAAATACATTTGCTACAGGATATATAGTTATTATTAGTGCTAATTGTTATATATGGAATAATCAATTGTAATGATTATATATGGAATAGCCATTTGTAATGATTATATATATTGAAATCATTTGTCATAATTACATAATCATTTGTAAAAAGATGTGTCGAATAATCATTCATAATTATTTTATTTGGAATAAACGTTTGTAATATATATATATATATATATATATATATATATATATATATATATAAATAATTTATAATAATTATATTCAGAATAATTATTTCTAATAAGATCATAGAATAATCATTTGTAATAGTTATAATTAGAAGAATTATTTTTAAGATAGTGATAAAAAGGGATTTTAAATTCCTAAAATTAATCACAATGGTGACTCTTATCTAACCCAAGTACTTTTCTTTTCTTTTCACAAAGTGGATGCAAATCTTAATATTCCTACCATCATATCTAAGTAAAGTAGATGGAGTGGCTAATTGTTGGTATCAGCTGGATAGCAAGGGAGTCTATCCTCTTTTCACCAGCACCAGAGAGATTTTATTTGTATCTGAGTGGAGTACCACACCTACTCTTTGCCATACAGATCCAAGCCATGCTACTCATTTACAGATTTGGCGAGGGCCTGTATTGAACCTGGAGCCTTGTGTTTCTGAGAAAATGAATATAAGTAGTATAGTAATGAATTGAGCACTCATTTTGTGAGCTTTATCAAAATAATACTGGAGATCATAGTTATTTACTAAGCTTAGATTAGATGTGGCACAAGGCCAGAAGTATGGGGTGCCCAGAGAGAATCAAACTCTCTAACAATGGTCTGCTAATTTAGTGTTGTAAGGGAAGATATTTCCCCTACAAGATAGTTGAACTCGTCTTATATTTGAAGTATGGAAAAGATTACTTACTTTTTAATATTTCAGATAGTCCTCTGTCCTTTATCAAAAATTAGGATGAAAGTTTTCATTTCTTTCTTTTTATTAAAAAAAAGTTTTTTGACTTAGAAAAAAAAAAAAGACTTTCACACATATAAAGATACAAATACCCAAGGTCATTCATAGTTGAGTTACATAGTAATATTTCTAGTCAAGTCATTTTGAGTAGAGTAGCTAATCATACTGTTGGAGAACTCTGCATTGACTCTATTATTTATATTCCTGTACAAATTAATAAACCTTTTTTTTTATTTTTTTTAAAAGATTTTCAATGTTTTATTTGATAAATTCAGTCACAAAGGTAAATGAATGCATTTCAAGAGGAGAGCATCAACATTATACCACGTGAGGTGCCCATAATACTTGAGATCTTATAAAGAAGAATATGATCATCTTCATTTTTTTCATCTATATTTTATATACATTAAGTGGGTGAATCAGTTTCATTACCACTTAAGTCTAAAATGAATGTGTACTTCATTCTCTAAGGCATACTTGGCTAATTAATAATGAATAATGTTGAACAATTGGCAGACATTTTGTTCATATTTTTTTATTCTTTATTTATTTTTATTTTTTTTTAACTGGAGACCAATAATTTTTTCCCCTCCGAGTTGATGGAATTTATCAGCTAGTAGTCGCCAAAGAAATATTATGATTTAAAAAAAAAAATTGTATATTTACCTTCATATCATTCTTGTAAAATTTCTAATTTAGGCTATGTCACCAGTTCATTTTTCCTCGTTTATCTTATATCGACTTTTTAAAAACTTCAAAAACTCTTCTATATCAATTCTTTTAGAATCTAAAAAGAAAACAACTTTCTTTCCACTAAAAAAAATTCACAGACAATGACCTCTGGTCAAACTAGTTGAAAACAATCAGAAAAAATTAATAACACAAAAGAAATATTTGTATTTTATCATTACTCTTCACACATACACACACACACATACACATATATATATATATATATAGTTTGATATACTTATAAATAAAGTGGTCAATATCATTTTAGAGCATATATATCTAAGGTAGTATAGCTATCCTAAATTTAGGCACACACACTCACACACACACACACACACACACACACACAAACGTATATATAGTTTTAAAGTATGTATAGAAATAACCTACTCAAGTTTCACCATAAAGGATCTTCAGAGTTAATTGCAATGACTCACTCAAGAAGATCCTTTATGGTGAAACTTGAATAGGTTATTTCTATATACACCTTAATACTAAATCTGCTCTACTAACATATTGAGCACTTTATATTAGTTATAACACTGGCTTATTCGGTTAATATTTGTCTTGACTGTCAATATTGTGATTAACTCAATATTTTATTCACTGGTAAGTCATCATCTTTATCATATATATATATATATATATATATATATATGTATGGTGGAAAGTCTTATATTAGAAGTATAGAAAAGTAAAAGATTGCTTTCTTTTAAATTTCAGACAGCCCTCTGTCCTTAATTAAAAATAGGATGAAAGTCTTTATTTTATTTTATCAAAAAAGTTTTTTGATTTAGAAAAAAAAAAAGAAGAAAAGACCTTCATTAAACGAAGATGAGATATCACTAATATGAATCTTCAGATCTTTAAGATTTATTATTTATTATCATTATACTCCCATTTGTCCTTTTTTTGTTGGTGGGTGTAACAATCTCTCATCTCTTATTGTATAATCTTTGAGTTCCTGAATTGCTACACCTGTTTCTGATTTAAAGTAATAGTCAAAAATATGAAATAAAATCAATTTGCTATTATGGCACCAAACTATGGAATACATTACCCATTGATATTAAAAACTCTCCAACTATATACTCATTTAAAAAGAATTTAAAAGGGCACTTGTTGAATTCAAATAAGATTATGTAAAGATTGTCTTCCATACTCAATAAAAAAAAATTGTAGTGTTTGCACTCAATGTATCTATCATTTTTGCATACATGTGAATGTAGATGTATGTGCATATTATGTACATGTATATATTTATTTATTGAACATTTATTAAAATTTGTAAATTTCTTTGAACTTCTTTGCACTTTAAGGGAGCTCACTTCTTGTTAGTTAAACTATTTAGAGAGCCCACCTCATAATAAAAATCTCTTGTAAAAACCCGTATCCTAAAAAGCCCAAAACCCATATAGAAGACAAAACCAATTTAACTGTTTTTGGTATAATAAATAAAGAAGCTGTAGAATGTTCTTAGTTGCATGTTTGTATCATGGCAGGTTCAACAGATATAACATGTGAAGGAGTTATATCAATGTTGGAAGGCTTAAAGTAACCTCCCAATGTCGGTACAAGTGTGAACATAAAAACATTCCAGCAAAGATGTACAAGAACAATATTTATTCCATAAGTGACGGAGAAACACATACATGGCAAAGATATACAAAACAGATACATAAATGTATTATGAGGAAATAGGCGTACGACTTGCGTCGTAGGGAATGTCACTTACTGGTAGCTGGTTAGGGGACAAAGCCCCCACCTAAGAGTTAGAAGCAGCAGGTGCATAGACCATGTTAATTCGTTGCCAGCCTGAGTGAAAAGAGACAGGAATTCAGACTTCCTGCCTTGTCGCCAAATACCAACACCACCTATCTACCCAGACTTACCGTTTTACTGACCAAACATTGGCATTAAATGACCCACAGAGGTTGATATTTCATTAAACCAAACTCTAACTCCTTGTGAGTTTTAGACACCAGTTTCAAGTGTTTCCAAGACCCTTCTTAGTATTCTAATAGATCTTAACAGTGTTGTGATCTGGATGGTCTTAATTCTTCCTTGGATTTCCAAATCCCCTAGTCTCTATTTTTGGGGACTGTTCCAAGGGCTTCAACTATGATTTTGTTTCAAGATCATCATTATCATTATTACTATAGCATTATACTATATTTTGATAGTCAGCTGTGTGCATTATATTTTCAATATAAAAAAAGTGATGTTTATGATCTAGAGTATTATTCACACCTATGAGTGAATCCTGCTTCCCTCCCCCTTCTTTGATTAGACCTACTTACACCACATCATTTATTGACTAGGTCACACCTTTCTTTTACTTTGTGCAATGTGAAAGCAGAATGGAAGCCAAATAGGTGAGATGAAGTATTGCTGCAACATTTGAACTTTTGGAGAGACCGATAGCTTCATTTTTGTTTTCTTCTTTTCTGTTATAACATTTTATACAGTTTGGCTTCTAGCATGAGAGAGAGAGAGAGAGAGAGAGAGAGATGGAAAGAAACATTTGGAAACTGTTGGTTAAATGCAAATAGATATTTATTATACAAATCAAGTTGTATGCTTCATATATGCATCTATTTTCTTTTTGTATATGAGGTGTGATAAAAAAATATCAGGATTTAAGCTTTAAATGTTAAAGATTTTTAATCTAAATGAAAATATTTACATAGTTGAACAACTAATATAATTAAGTAATCATAAGAATAGTTTGTATTGGTATACACAGACACTCTAAGTTGTCTTAGAATCAGGAATAGAATACACACACACGAATATATATATATATATATATATATATATTTAATATACCAAGCGTGTTGGTAGATCCTTGCGGAGAGAAAAAACCCGGCAGAGAGTTTGATGTAAAATATACTACCAACATCAACCAGGAAGAAAAAATTTTTGAAAAAAAGAAAGACCAAGATATTCGTACCAACAAAAAATAATCTATTGGTATAGTATTTGGCCAAAAGAAAAAACAATTTATATGCATATATATGTATATAAGATTATATATATTCATATAACCGCTAGGAGAAGCTAATTTGTAAAAAGTCGATACTAAGTAGAGCCAAGTAATAAGGATATCTACTGAGTCAGACGAACCTACTGTTAGTTTCATAAAGCTCTTCAGGGCTAAAATCAGATTTTACCTGAAGAGCTTTATGCGAAACTAACAGTAGGTTCGTCTGACTCAGTAGATATTATATATATATATAATATATATATATATTATAATAAAGTCAAAATATAACAAAAATATAAATATATATATATATATATATATATATATATATATAAGCTTCTGAAATAGACTATAATGCAAAAACTCTAAGTCTTTTATTATATTTTTAATTATAAATTTGCTCTGTGACTAACAATAAGAGCACATATTGAGCTCTGCAAACTGCGACAGGTTTTTTTTTTTTAAACTCCTATGTCGTAAGGAAGATTTCTTCTCTGGACTTTTGGATTATATATTTTTTTTTTGTTGGCATCCTTCCGTCTACTAAAGACGATGGCGTAGTGTCACTTTATTTTTCTTTATTTTTCTTTATCTGCATCTGCGTGAATGGCTGAACAGTCTGATTCTTGAATGGTAATCTCTGGTGCAGTGACTGCAAGCAATCAGTGATATATATGAAAAAGGGAAAATACTAATAGGAATATTTTTTATATTATATATATGAAAAAAGTGAAAAGTCAAATAGGACTATATATATATATATATATATATATATATATGTGCTTAATTGAAGTCGTACCTAATTTTGAAAATTAATTAATTAATAATTAATTAATTAGGCGGGCATACCTATTATGTAAGGCTAAACAAATCGAGAAAAATCAATCTCTGTATGTACATTTCAGCCTATTAGGCCTCATCAGCAGAGCTATAATAGGAAGACCGCCTTGTGCTGATGAGGCCTAATAGGCTGAAATGTACATACAGAGATTGATTTTTCTCGATTTGTTTAGCCTTATATTTGAATAGGTATGCCCGCCTAATTAATTAATTATTAATTAATTAATTTTCAAAATTAGGTACGACTTCAATTAAGCACATATTCTCCAAAAAATTGTCGGCTAAAAAAAGCATATCAAAACACATCGTTTGTGTATTTATTTCTTAGATATATATATATATATATATATATGAAAAAGTGAAAAGACAAATAGGAATATTTTTTATGTATGCATTTTTTTCTCTCACATTCTTTTTCAAAACTCCAAGCAATATATTTGTAGAACTTCATTTTACAATAAAAGTCCATCCATAAATTTCTCTCCTAGCCAATTACATTCTTTGTTACATACATTGTTGCAAAGGAGTTTAACTACATTAAGTCTTCACAAAAGTCTTTTATTCAGTTAAGAAGTCTTGCAACACTTCACTGGCTAAAAACTGATTCAATTGTAAAACATAAAACTACAAATAACCTGAGCTAAAAAATCTGGCTGACTCTAAACTGCTTGAAGTAAAATTGAAAAAAATAGACTGAACAGATGTCTTTGAAGAAATAGTATACTAGATGTGCTATAGACAGATTATTGATGATATGGAAATATGATCTCTATGATGATATTCAAAGCCCTGCTTTGGCCCTTTCTTGGGCTAGAGGGGCAGTTGAAAAGGCTCCCTATGATCAATTGGTTGGTCTCATCAAACCCTAGCACCTATATGATTATCCAACCCTCTTGATCTTATGGTACCCCCAACCCTTTTTATCATATATGTGCTAGAATGTATTGACTGAGGGTCTTAATGTCCTGGAAATGACTTGATGGTGAGGTTCCATAGGCAGTTGATAAGACGCAAATCTGAAAGTGAAATTAATTAAACTCAATCTGATGGTGAAATTCCAATTCTGGAGCTCTGAGGAATGTGGAGTACCTTTTCATCACCATTACTCCCATGTCCACTTTGAATCTGAGCGTTAGTATCTGTTAAAGTTCCATTTATGGGTTGAAATAAAAATCATGAATTCAAAATTTGAGTCTTTTTAAAAATTGAGTACTCATCAAGAATGCAGGGGATAGCATATTCAAAGCTTTGCTGACAGGGAGGTAATCTTTGATTTTTAGTATCTTACCCCCCTGTCATCTGGGGCATTAGAATACACCGACTGCACCTCTGCAGAGGGGTAATTCTTCCCCCAAGGAAGTCACCTGTTGGACGGAATCCTGGTGGCTGAGCAGTCCATGACATGCAACACTCCACTTTGGCCCTTACTTAGGCTAGATGGGCGGGCGGAGAGACCCCCTCCAATCAATCTGATGAAGGTCCAGTTCTGGAGATTTGGAGAATATGGAGCATCCTTTCATCATGATTGCTCCCAAGTTCACTCTGACCTGGAGTGGTAGTACCTGTTAGGGTCCCATCTATAGGTTAAATAGAAAAATGTGTTAATAAAAAAAATTGAGTATCCATTAAGAATGAATTTATTTAAAAACTTTGCCACCATTAAATGACCCACCGAGGCTGATATGCTGTAAAACAAGCCAAGCCAAGCTTAGTATCTTACAAGATCTTCACAAAATAACAAAATAGATAACAGATGAATAAAAAAAAAAGAGGAAATAGTAGGAAAAAGAATGAAAGAAAGAGGAAAAAATAAATGAAAAAGTAATGTGAATGACAATAATAAAGAGAAGGAAAGAGACTGATAAAAGAAAGTAAGAAAACTAAATAAAAAAACTCTGATGAATGAAGAAAGAAAAAATAAAACAAATGAAAGATAAACAAAAATAGCACTTGGCTCAAAATGTTGAGCT
Source organism: Doryteuthis pealeii (assembly GCA_023376005.1). Taxonomy (NCBI): domain Eukaryota; kingdom Metazoa; phylum Mollusca; class Cephalopoda; order Myopsida; family Loliginidae; genus Doryteuthis; species Doryteuthis pealeii. The sequence continues at coordinate 103,298,699 of CM042148.1, forward strand.
TGGAGATACAAAATATTATAGAAAAATTCAACACAGAAAATGATTTTTCAATATGAAAAAAAAATGTAAAACTGGTCACCATTAAAGTAAGACACAATTTACATCTTATAAAATATTTAGTTAGAATAAAAAAAGATATGTTTTATTGACAGTTGAAGTGATATAAATATTAAACATTTCTTTTAACTTTAACCTATACATTTCTCTTTTTTTTATTTTCATTTTCTAAGTAATCACTACAAATAAAACTGTAAAATAAAAAAAAATAAAAAATCTTTCAGACAAAAATTGAAAAAAAATCAGTCGGGAGATGGAAAAGAAATTTATAAAGAATATCTCTAAACTTCTGTTTTTTTTTTATTTCTTATTTTTTTATTTTTTTATAGATAAGCTTGCTTAGATGAAACATACTAAATTTTCTAAATTTTTCATAGAAAAAAACAAAATTATTAATCTTTTTTTATCTGGTTACATTACAAAAGATAAAACAGAAATAATTGTTCAATACTTGCTCCTTTATACAATGTCTTATGCAAGCACTGACAGGGGATGTCCCCATAGGAATCCAAGCACTGCAACACTGATGGAAGAAGTGTGTCGACAGCAAGTAGGATAATGCTGAAAAATACACCTCATTAGTCACATTCCAGGAGAGTATCTTTATCAGTCTAATAACTTTTTCGACTGACCCTCATATATATATATATATATAATATTTTCTCTACCATCTTGATCCTGATGTATGGAAAACAAGACTTGAATATCTACACTTGAAGATTAGAAAGAAGAAATATTCTGTGGTCTTTAAAAAAACCTGCTTAAACAATATATACATACACACACACACACACACACACATATATATACATGTATGTGTCTGTGTGAGTCGGCAGGGCTATATATATATATAATGTGAGAAAAGACACTATGGCAAATCTGATCAATATGTTTTGCTAGATGAATAGTGGAGACACTTGGTGTAATTATTATTGTCATAGGAAATGGACACCGCAAGATGAGTTCAAATCCTGGACGAGCTTATTTGCATTTCATATAGTGTTAATACTCTAGGTAAAGGTATAAATGCAACTTTTCTCAATCCGGCTATAGGTAAATAGTAGGGTAGACCTGGCTCTTTATCCTTGATAGGCAACCAGTCTAGGAGAAGGAAAACTGAACATTCTAAGAAATTGACCTTGTGTCACATGCATAGGGGTTTGTAATTATATACATAATGCTTAGCCTCATCAGAATGAGTCTGTTATGCACAGAAAATGAGACAAAGGAGAGAACACATAGTAGTTTTTAGAAATATTGTATCAGTAACATAGATGCTTTTTTGTGTGCGATTTACTTGTATTAAGAAAATTTACTTGAAGTTATAATTATTTCTATGAATTTTTCAGATGAGGCTTGATAATTAGTATAATTTGGATTACTCAGACTATTGTCCTCATCTCTATTGTTATCTATACAATGTTTGGGCTGATGCATCCTCCTGCTTTCTTGAGGTTTTTCTTGTCAAATTCGGGATCCTTCTTGTCGAACTCGAGAACCTTCTTGTCATAATCGGGAACCTTCTTGTCGTAATCGGAACCTTCTTGTCGTAATCGGGAAACTTCTTGTCGTAATGAACCTCTTGTCATAATCGGGAACCTTCTTGTCGTAATCGGAACCTTCTTGTCGTAATCGGGAACCTTCTTGTCTTGTCATAATCGGGAACCTTTTACTTATAAAGTTGTACAGATAACAATAAAGATGAGGACAATAGTCTGAATAATCCAAATAATACGAAGTTATAATTGTTTACAACTGGTTATTATCAAATAAGAATAGTTATTCAATAAGTCCTATTCTATCTGTCTATCTATCCAAATATGTCCATATCTATTTATGATTCTATATCTATCTATCAAGCCAGATGTCTGACCCTATCTTTCTGCAGTTAAAACCTGAAAAGTTGTTGAATTTGGCAAATTGCAAAAAAAAAAAAAAAAAAAAAAAAAAAAAGAACTGGCTTCAACAAAAGAGCTGTCAATTGCAACACTAGAATGTTTATAAATCTCTTTTGAGAAGGAAATCCAGTTTGTGGCAAAAGATGTTGATTGTTTCAAGTCAGCTGTGTCTAAAATCTACTGCATGTATAAACAAAAACTTTTTAACAGTTTTTTTTATGCTGAATCCAAAAATCATACACGTTTTTTCTATTTAGATCAAATTTTTAAGATACAATCTTTACTTGAAAGAACAGTATTAAAGCTATAACAAGTAGAGTCCACAGGCTTTTGAATAAGTGTTATTATTATGTACAACTTGTGAAGTATCTTAAAAACCATACCTGACTAAACACAATGAATGGTATTTTTGAATTCAACATAAAGTGGCGATCATATATCACTTGATAAACCTTTGACCCTTGGAAAAACATTTTTTAACACAGGCCAGTGTTATTTTTGAAAGATGTTTATGAAGTAATTTCAAGAAGAAAGAAATGTCTTTATCATTTTCATAAAACTGCATGGGTTTGGTGTCTTTGGAGGAATCATCATTTCATTAAAGTGGTGTTTATGAATCACTATGTCCTGGCTGGTTTATAGCTCATTGCTTGTTGCTGGGTGGAGAATCAGATAAGAAATCAGATTTTGTCTAGAAAACACTCATAGTGAGAAAAGAACTGTAACATCAATTTATAGTGAATATTATTTTATTTTCAGCAACAGCTCCAAGTTAACAGGGATAGAGCATCGGGAAAATTATAGTTAAATTATCTACCCTAGCACCAGAGGGTGAATTGCCAATATACGATATTGCAGCTGAAATTAAATTCCTTGACGAAAGTCACTTATCGTGTTGGGCAGTCAACCAGCGAGTTGTTTTTTCAAGCGCTCCCTTTACTTTCTTCACCCTCAACACTCATTGTGTTGGGCAGTCAACCAGTGAGTGATGTCATCCAGCATCACCTTTACCTTCACCCTCAGTAAGATAAGTCTGGCTGCAAATGCCACAAGTTTGAAACCTTTTGTACTTTTTGTACATATAGTTCTTTATCTTCAATTGTTGTTCTCATCTTCTTTCTTCTGAATTTACTAGCTTACTGGGAATTTTAAGAGCCCTGCAAATAACTCTTAAGAGGTGGTATAAAGATGTAACCATGAATGTGGTGACAGACAGGTTAAGAGTTAAAGAATAAAACCAAACAACTAGAATTGGAATAAGACATGTATTACAGACATATAACAATAGGGTTGCAGACATTTTGGTTTGTCTGTGGAAAAATGTTTACAATTTGTCCACTTAGCTGAAATCCTGAGGTAGGTTAGTTATCAAAGTCCCTTACCTACGGTCATCTGATAGTTCCACTGGATATAATAGACGTTCTATTTTGACTCCATTGAGGACTGAATCAGAAAGAGCAAGAGTTTGCCTTTTTGGCTTTGCCGCCAAAGTATGCTGGCCTGTGATTGGTTGGTTTGATAGTGAGGCTCGTAGACAAGGACGATAACCCCTACCTCAGATTTCTTTATAGTGGAAGATTTTCTTGGCAAGCCTAAATGCTTTGGCTGATTACTGTCAGATGAAAATGTGTGCTGCCTTTCTGTGGATCTTGTCCTCTGTCTTGTCAGATGGTTAAAAGGTTCATTATCAAGCGCTTGTTCCACTTTGCTTGGAGTCAGCAAAGTTCATTTGACTTAAGAGCTGACACCTTATATCATAACAATATAAGCAGAACATGGAAGATAGCAGAGAATCAGCAAAGAAAACTTAAAGCAATGGGCTACAGAGAAACAATCATGGAGTGTTGATAATTGAATTAAAGTAATATTCATTGATGAATTACAAATCTGCAATGACCAAGGCAATGAAGCTGGAACTTATGTCTTGTGCATTTCCAATGAAACATATAAAGATGACTGTCTGAAGAAAATAGATTGTGGTGATTGTGAAAAAATGGTGCTTCATAGCTGAAAACTTGCTCTATTCAATGGTGTTATTAATCCCTTTGTATCTGTTATAGTTTCCCTGGTAATAAATAGATATTACTTTTGGGGTTATCCTCATAAAAAAACAAGCTCTACCACAGTAAACAGAAAACTTACGTGTCGATGTAGGTCGTAAATAAAAAAAAAATCAAATTTTTTGAAAAAAATTGATAAATTCAAAATTTAAACCATAGGTTGTTCTTAAATTGCTCAATGTGTTTGTTTTTTGTTTTTTTTATTATTATTTTATTAAATTATTTTTTGGAATTTCTTCAGATTTCCTCTAGAAAATCTGGAAGCCATAGCAGACAATAAAATATAGATGTTGTCTCGCAGTACCAAATTTTTTGGAAATTTAAATTACTTATATTTTTCATGAAAAAGAATATATATACATTATACAATGTGTATGTGTGAGTATATATGAGTGTGTAATTTGTGAATATAATATATATATATATATATATATATATATATATATATATGTGTGTGTGTGTTTGAATATATATACATTATACAATATATATATATATACATATTCTTGCAAAACTCATAATAACCAATAACATACACAACCCTAATTATTTATTCTTATTACTTATTTTATTAGGATTATTATTTCTTCTCCAGTAAACAAACTTGAAGGTATGACTCAATGGTTATGGAACCATCATGATGCCAAAGCCATTTGAGGTTCTCAAGAAATAATCCCATAGCACTTGCCTATGGTAGTATAAGTAACGGTAGGAGCTGAGTATCAACTGCTAGAAGTTTTGGTGTCATGTTTCAGGTCTATTTTTCTTTTAGTTATTACAGTCTGATTATCAGATATTTGACTTTTATATTATTGCTAATTCTATAAAAGGATTGCAAATATCACAGGTATCCTCACCTTTTGTGTAACATGATATAAATACAAATTTGTGTAAAATGATTTGATATAGATAAATAAAAGATTCTATTATACTCTTGATAAAAAAATAACAACAATTATAGTTGTGTCCACAGTCAACTAATATATACGGCCTCACATGTAACATAATTTTAAAAGGCCATTTCATTTTATATTTAATTCATGTCTGTTTCAAATATTGTTACAACTCTACAAAAACTGTTGTCTATGTAATGATAAAAGATTGTAAACAAACTAACAAAAACATCTATTAATAATGGAGATTTGCTTCCAGTTTTTGTCTGTAACAAAAACTATGTCACAGCTTACGTCACATTACCCAAAATCCTCATAACATAGAATAAATACACTCAAAATTTGAACATGCAACATTAGACAGACCTCATTGTTTTTTAAAACAAGTTTTAATAAATACATGACTGGTATTATATATCTATATATAGTTTGTTTTATTTTAATACATATTTAAAGTTTACATTTCAGATTGTTTTATTTTTGAATCCTTTAATGAATTTGATGATTTTACTTACTTAGGGTACAAACTCGCTGACATTGAATTTTTTTAGTTCCACCCCTCAGGCAATATGTTTACAAAAATCTATTTTTACATCGCCCGGAGGGTGTTTTTTATTTTGTACTAGTAGTTATAAAAAAATGATGCTGTTATACAAAACAAATACTAGTAAAGCCAAAAAAGTAACAAACTTAGCAACAATTTCTCTATGATTTCAGGTTATATCACAAAAAAATTAATTAAACCTTTTCAATGTGAAATGTATTCCCTGTTCATGGTAAGCAAAGATAATGATGGTACTACAGAGAAGCAGTATTTCTCAAGGACTTACAATTTTGCACCGAATGAGGTTCAAAAAACATACCATAAAATATTTTTTTAAATAGCTACAGTCAAAAAATAAACTCTCACCAACCGTCATTACCCCAGGGAGGTCCTCTGCACAGTATCCAGTATCTGCACAGAGTTGCTCTATGTATGTCTTTTCTGGACAGCCTACTCTGGCATGCCCATGTGATGGCTTCCACAGAAGAATGTCACTCTAAACATTTATTTAATATTTTTTGTTGGTTTCTTTATAAGTGTATTTAATTCTGTACTTTGTGGATTTGTATTACTTCAATATTTTCAGATGTAAACAAGTTGTTATTGTTCAATTGTACTTTTTAGCATTGATTCTCATATTTAATTAAGAATGTTTCCATAGACCTGATGACATCAGAGAATTAATCAATCATATTAATTAAGGGAAACCTGTATCTATTTTTTTTACCTTTTATCTATTATTTTCAATGAGTAATATGAGCTTCTTCTGTCTTAGCCAAATAGAAATTAGTGACTTCATTAGAATCTTTGGTGATGAATAAATAAAAAATACTTTAACTCTTGGTCTACCAAATTTTCTTGGTATTGTTTTACCTGTATGGTAGGATATTTCAGAGTTCACTATTCACTTCAGTATTCATTCTAACTGATCTTTTTTCCCCTTTCTTTTAAAGACACATAAAAATAGGCATGGAAGACTCAAGCTAAAATGCAACAGGGATGAAGATATCTTATTAAAGCAATCTAGATTAACAACGCACAGTATTTTCCATTACAAAAAAAGCAAACATTTATATATTCATGAGATTGTTATGAGCAGAATATACTTAGATCAGAAATTTTAATATATATATATATATATATATATATATAGGGGCTGGGTTAGCTCAGTCGGTAGAGCGTTCAGCTAGAAACCACAAGGTTCCTAGTTCGATACTGGTCCCCGCCAACTCAGGGTATGAGTAGCACAGGGATCTCTGCGGTAAAGTAAGGAGCTGATGGTAGGTGTGGCGCTCCACCTCAGATGCTAAAACATCTCCTTGGTCTAGCGCTATTGAAAAGGGGATAGACTCTCTCGCTGACTGGCTGATACTGACTTTAGGCCGCCCTGTCGACTTTACTTTTTTTTTATATATATATATGAATAAAAGAGTTTTATAAATGAAAAACATACTTGTTACTTTTTCTTCCTTCCTATTGTGATAAACCTCTAAAATAAATCTACAAACCATATATATATATATATATATATATATATATATATATATATATCTTATCCTTTATTGTTTTCTCTCCACAGGTTTTCCTCATTGTGATAGATTTATATAATTATATATAGATATATAAAATGAAAAATGTAGTTGAAATTTGCTTTCCAAACGTTGCTGAAATTATTTTTGTTTGTGGAAAAAAATACAAAAAAAATCATCCATAATATTCTAAAATTGTTTACTTTTTATCCTTGAAATCTCTTGACAATAATTTAGGAACTCAACAACACCAAACATAAATAATAAAATTTAACAAAAAAAAACAAAAAAACAAAAAAACAAACAAAACAAAATCTTGATCCAAATCTTGAAAAGGATTCAAGTGTCATCTTTTCATTCTGACTGCATTTCAATTGATTGTGTCAAACAAAGAAAACAAAATCACTGAATGGTTGGATTAAAATTCCTGATATTATCTTTAAAATAAAAAAAACAATATTAAGAATAATATAAAACAAATTAAAGTTTTAGATGTGAGGTTTAGAGGCATAAGGTTTAAGTAACCTTATATAGGATTACTTATTCCTTTGTCTCAATCAAAATAGATTTCTTGATTGAATAAATGTGAGCCTTTTTCCTTCAATGTAAATTTCAGTTATTCATACAATTTATTATAATTAATTTTAACCAATATTTTTTTTTTCATCTTAAGAAAGCTTATCCTTCATTATTTTTGGTTCAAATTGTTTCCTCATTGTGGTAGATAAACAACACCCAAAAACTAACAAAATTTATCATGAAAGAAAGCACTAGTCAAAATGGATAAGAATCATTGATAATATTACATTTAAAGATAAGAATGAATAAAAAATGGTAAGAATAATACACTGAAAAATAAAGCAATAAATATCATATATATATTATATATATATATATATATATATATATATCGAAGTTCTCACTTACAGACACATATATATGTGTGTGTGTGTGTATATATATATATATATATATATATATATATATATATATAGTGAGAATTTTAGTACTATATATATATATATGTGTGTGTGTGTATTAGATGTATATATATAGTGAGAATTTTAGTACTATACACACACACACATATATATATATATATATATATCCCAATCTGCATTACTACTTACCTAGAGTTGAGATAGAAGAGATGGATTCATGCCTTTCTCAAGGCTATTATGTATTTACTTTATTTATATATTATAATATATTTATATATTATTTATATATACTTTATTTCTGTCATGTACAGGTTGTGACAAAAAGTCAATTCTTAGGCAAACTACACACACACATATATTCCTGGCGTCTATGAAATTGGGTTGTCTTTAGCACTTTGCTTTCATCCGTCAGAAGTATCAGGTGTCTGACATAAGTTTCAACAGGTAATAGTCAAACTCCCATCCTTTAAATTCTTTTTAAGCAAAGAAAACACAAGAGACATTGCAAAAAAAAAGGAAAGTGAAGGATGAGTTTAAAAAGCTTTGTAGCTCAGATGGTTTCAACGTTTTTGATTGATTGAGTTTAACGGTATGTCAACCCATCTATGGTTATTTTATGCCTACAGGTTAAGGAATCACGTTCATTGTATGTTCATATTTACATTTTTGTGGAGTCAAGATTTTTTTACACATGGTCGTTTTGAATAAAAATGAATTTTAAACATTTTTGGACCTGTGAGTAATGATTCCACACTCCTCAGTTCTCCAGAACTGGGGCCTCACCATTGGATGCAGTTTAGTGGCATACCAAGAACTATGATCTAGGGGAGGGGTGCTTAACCCTCTACAGGGGCTACAATCTGTGTATTCTTCCACCAGTGTTTCTTAGACAAACATGACAGGAGTTTAAGCCTCAGTGAGTGCTTTTATTATTTCCTATATACACAATTTCCAAATTATTATAAATTAACAACACAAAGTGGATATATATTTTTAAAATAAAAGACCCTTATTAACAAAAACAATTGTATACAAAACAACAAAAACAAATATGTGAAAATTTTCCTGATTTGTAGTTCTATTCCTTCTGTTGCTTCTATTCATCAAATCCTAGACAAGGTTTTTTGCATTTTACATGGTGTTAATATCCAGCTATGGGTAAATAGTAGGGCAGACTGGGATCTTTAACCTTGGTTAGGCAAGCATTCTAGTAGAAGGAAAACTGAATTCAAACCTGTTAACTTCTGCTTAAGAAATTGACCTTGTGTTACATCTGACTCATGTGGAGGGGTTTGTAAATATGTATTCTGATTTCTAAAAATAAATGATCAATTGGATAAGATATTTTTTTTAATATTAAAAAATACAAAATTTGGTCCAACATGTGCAGTGAATATATATATATATATATATATATATATATATATATATAAACAAATTTGGTTAAAAATAATGGAATCTTTATTTTTTAAAACTTTTTCTTTCAACTTTTCTAACAATTTTTTAAAAGTTATCTTGAAAAAAGTTATCATTAGTAAACCAAGTATTTTCAGTTCTTTTCTTAATCATAATCAAGGCTTATTACAAATTATTATTTGTATAAAATATTGTTTTGTTTTTGTCTTTATATATATATATATATATATATATATATATATATATATAAGGATAGATATCTTAAGAATATAAATTTATTTCAACATAGTCTCTTCAGTTCTATTTTTGTTGTTTTTTGTTTCTAATACTTCACCATCAGTCTTAGTGCGAAAATCACACCAGTAAGACCAACGGTGAAGTATTAGAAATAAAAACCTTCAAAAATAGAGCTGAAGAGGCTATGTCGAAATAAATTTATATTCTAAAGGTATTTATCCTTTTATTTATTTATTTATTCATTTCTAATACTCCGTATATGTAAAAATATATACACAAATCTTTATATGTATGTTTGAGTTCTCAATTTGGATTGAATCTTATCAAAGTAACACTTGATATCATCCATCCACACACACACACACACACACACACACACACACACATATATATATATATATATATATATATGAAATATAAGGACTAGAATCTGAATAAACCCATAAATTCCATTGTTGGTCGTGTTCATCTTATTTTATTTCTGCATTTTTTCTTTTTTTAACTTTTAAATCGGAAATCTTTTTCTTTTTTTTTTCTTGTTTTCCTCCAAGGAATTTCTAGTGTATTAACACCAGAACTTATTTAATTTTGTTTGCTTTCAAACAACAAAACTACAAGAGGGTTGGATCAATATTCTCTTGTTGGTTTCCTGATCTAATAGAAGAATTATCAGAAATTGCTGTTGCTCTTGTGGCACTGGCATCCAATCACCTGATCGGATCAATCATACCAAAAAGAAAAAAAAAGACTAAATGAAAACAAATTTCTGTGGTCTTTTTTTTCTTCTTTCTAGCCCGTAAAACCCAGATTAGCATCTTGTCTTCATCTTGTTTTTTTTTTTCTTTTTTTACTGTTTCTGATTTCTTTCTTCCATTTTGCTCCATCCTTATTTTGTTTTTGTGATATTTTGTTGCTAGGCTTTGACCTACCATAGTTAAAAAAAAACAAACTTTTTTTTTATTTAAAATTTACTTTGATCTTTTTAATTGTCTATTCAATATACAGTGGTACCTTGATGTACAAGTTTAATTTGTGCCATCGTATCTCAGTTTTCTTGTATATATCAAATCAATTGCCTCCCTTGAAAAAAACTGAAATACCATTAATTCAATCCTACCTCAAAAAACCCTCAATTTTTTTTACACATTTTTAAATAAGAAAATTAGCACTGTATTGTATAAAAACATAATAAAATAGAATGTAATATGTTTTAATGCTTATTTTTTTTAATGAATATATTTAGAAACTTAACTCCAAATTTCTCCCATGTACCAAATTAACTTCGTATTTTTTACCTGTACAATGGGATGTTTAAAAATTCACAGACCAGTATTCTCATTTTTGCTGTATTTATCCCACTATCAAATGTTTTTTTACTATTATACATTGATTCTTTTGGACTAGTATTCTCATTATTGCTGTATTTATCCCACTATCAGATGTTTTTTTTACTATTATACATTGATTCTTTTGGACTAGTATTCTCATTATTGCTGTATTTATCCCACTATCAGATGTTTTTTTACTATTATACATTGATTCTTTTGGACTAGTATTCTCATTATTGCTATATTTATCCACTATCAGATGTTTTTTTTACTATTATACATTGATTCTTTTGGACCAGTATTCTCATTATTGCTGTATTTATCCCACTATCAGATGAGATGAGGTGTTACTATTATACATTGATTCTTATTGAACATATTCAAAGTATGATGAGTTCATCATTTTTGGCAGCGTTTGTGTACAACATACATTGTATTAAGAAGCATGTATTGGAAAATTATTTCAATTTCATTATTTTTAATGTAACTTGATAAAAAAATTCTAAAAAAAAGAATTTTTCTCTTAAGCAAACTCAGAATGATTCGTCTGAGCAGGCTTATCTAAAAAAAAAAACAAAAAAACACAAGTTTAAAAATATTCTTCTTTATAAATTTCTTTTTCTACCTTTTTAGAAAAAAAAATGAAGAAGAAAGAAATACATAGGCTAAATTTAAAAGCAGAAAAAATTTAATATTTTTATCACTTTAACTGTCAATAAAACAAGATGCTTTTTTTTTTTTGCTTTTTTATAAGAGATGTAAATTGTGACCATGTTTTTTTTTAAACATTGAAAAATCACTAAGCTGAATGTGCAAAGTTTTTCTTTAACACAAAATGGCAAACTGAGAATCTCATTTTTATTGATAATAGTCTAATAATAATGATAATAATAATATTGATAATAAAGGAAACAGTCAAAGTCATAATTGTCATCTTTGTGGGGGCAGGGAAGAGACTGGCATGAATGATAGATGAAGACAGAATTCAGTACAGTAAACCAAAAATGCATATATTTTGTAGAATAAATATCATACTCACCTTCACAGGAAGGCTGTGACTAGCATCCAGTAACCAGACAAAAAAACCTGTGAAGCTAAGTATGATGTTTATTCTACATATTTATATTCCAATCTTCAGACACAAATTAAAAAAAAATAAGAAAGGCACACATGCTTCAAAACTAAAAAAAATTTGACACTTGATTTTCTTGATCAAAAATTACATTAGGAAGTTTATTTTAGACTTGGTCTGCTCAACACAGCAATGATTTACTAATTTCTATGTTCAATGGCATATCAACCATTGGGGGATATTTAATGTAAATGTCAACCTTGTATGTATTTACCAACCCTCAGCACAAGCAAAATGTGACACATGATCAATTTATTCAACAGAGTTTAACAGGTATGAATTCAGTGTTTTCCTTCTTCTAGACCAGTTGCTATACCAAGGTTAAAGAGCCCAATCTGCCCAACTACACCCTAATCCTTGGCAGAAGTGCCAATCTGTATATAAATAAGCCTATAATTTTTTCTTTACTCAACTATGCTAGCTTTATCAATGAATTTCACTATGATAAATAGATATCTGTATTTTATATTGTTTTTATCATGATTAAAGTTAAATTATACATTTCTTATGCACAGTCGTGTATATCCCAGTAAAGAATAAAATTTAGATAAAACTGAAATTTCCATTGCTGCAGATACTACACTCTAAACTTTGGCAAAAGTGCCAGTCAGTATGTAAATGATCCTATCATTTTTCTGTAGTGAACTACGCTAGTTTTATCAATGAATTTCGCTATAATAAATAGATATTTGTATTTTATATTGTTTTTTCATGATTGAAGTTAAATTATAAAGAATAAAATGATGAAAAAAATATCTTGTATAGTCATAGCCAGAGGGATAATAGTTTGAGGCATACCTTTGTGAATGGTATTAGCAAATTGTGAAATCCAACCAGCCTCATCCAGGATTTGAGCTTGTTTTAATTTACAAAAGCAAGAGAACCTGTCAACTATTCCATTTTGTTAATTCCCAGAGTGAAAATAAAACAAAGCAAAAAAATTGGAAAAATGCTTGAGTGCTGAAGAAGTTATGGAACATTAAGAAGATGCTAATGCTAACCATAGTTGGAGACTGGATGAACTGGAGATTACAGGAAAATTGGATACCCTCCAGACCACAACACAACTGAGATCAGTCCTGGGTGGGGAAGGTTATCCACAGGAAATTGTGCAAGAAACTGAAATTTCAACATCCTATCAAATGGTTTTCTTGTGGAGTGTTGTTTCCACGATTTTGTTTAAAATTGCAGACATCATTCTTGTGCAACTCCCATCTAGCTTATTCTCAATGTGCTCCCTTAGGGTCCTTGCCCCCTATCACACAAACCATCCAAGTGGGATAAACAAGACATGCTGGAGAAGCAAGGATGAACTCATAAGTGACATCTTCCTATGGAAACCAGCACATAGATATGCCAGAGCTGGCCCTTCAGCAAAGACAAGACCTGTGCAGATACTGGATGCTGTGCAGAGGAACTCCGATAGACAATGAATGGTAGGGACGGTTGGTGAGAGATTGACATGAATATCCGTGCGAATGGTGCAACATGATGATGATGATTAAATAATCTTTTTTTTCTAAAGACAACTCATAACCAATCATAAATCATATTTTAGAATTTAGTATTTTTATAAAATAATTTGTTCAAAATATAATTAGCACAATGATGATAATGATAATGCCAAAGTGTCATATTATGAATTAAGATCTAACATGACAGATTGATTAGCATTATTTCAAAACAGGATTCTGGTAGTTTTAATTAGATTCCTCCATGTGCTTCTTTTAAGAAAACCTTTTTCAGTCTTAACAAAGTTTCTTTAATCTTCTTTTTTTTTCTTTTTTTTTTTTTTGAAGCAGCTGGGAAAATTCCCAAAGTAATTCGTAATGAAGACACTAATTGGATCAGAGGTGAACTGATAATGATCGGATTCTAGACAAAAATGTTTTTTGGCCCCCTTAACCCATAGACTATGTACTTCGAATATCATTAGATCCCATAAAAGAAATAGGCTCACATTAAGAAATTCAAGAAGTATCCAGTATCCTGCAGAGACTATAACAGATGCGGACTACACAGATGATCTAGCACTTCTTGCACAAACCAAATTTTTGCTACATAACCTGGAGAAGGCAGCAGGGAACTTGAATCCCACAAAAGAAAAAGGTCTCACACTAGGAAAGGCAAGAAGCAGTCAATATCCTGCAGAGATTATTACAGACTACACAGATGATCTAGCACTTCTTGCATATACACCAGCTTAAGCCAAATCTTGCTACATAACCTGGTGAAGGTAGTAGAGAACATTGGCCTCTATGTGAACTCCGATAAAACTTTCATGTGTTTTAAAAAGGAAGAAGGCATCTCCACACTTGACGGTAAGTTGGCATAAAGAATTCATGTACCTAGGCAGTAATATCTCATCCACAGAAAGTGATGTTAATGAATGCATAATGAAGGCATGGTCTTCTATGGAAAAATTATTAATCACATGGAAATCTGATCTCACTGATAAGTTAAAGCAACAATTCTTACAAGCCGTAGTTGTATCAGTGCTACTGTACGGCCGCACCACTTAGACCCTGATGAAGCACCAAGTGATAAAGCTAGATGGGAATTCTGTGTGCAATCTGAAACAAACTTAGAAACAACACCCCACAAGAAAACAACTGTATGGCCACTTGCCCCTTATCACATAAACCATGTGAGTGAGACAAACAAGACATGCTGGAGACACTTAGAAAAGTTTGTAAATGTATTACGTAGCAATGTAAAAAAAAATACTCCAATAAATATCTTTTGTAATTTTTTAGATTTGGAGAGTTCGAGGCCACCTTGAGTACACGTACATTTAGGTATCTGTACAAACACCATCTGCTCAGCTTCAAAGGGTTAATTATTTTTGCAATAATATATTGATTCATTTGAGATCACTGTAGAAATGAGATTTTCGTTAATTGGGCCTCTGGGTACTTTGAGCTTTCAGGCACTGCCTGATTGCCCAATCAATCAGTCCGCTGCCGAAATGGATACACCTCCAGCCTGCAACTTAGTATCCTGTCTGGTACAAGTTTAAGGGATCTGATGATACATTTTCCAATTCTACCATCATTTGTCAAGTTTTGAATGAATGATAATAATTTACAAGTTGTATTCGAATGCCACATCCAGCTAATTAACTAAAAGTGATAGCTTAATGAATTGTGTAACAATTTTGATTTATCTGGATACTTGATGAAAGACTCTTCCCGTGCAGTTGGCCATCACACTCGTCTCTTGCTTGATTATATCTTTGGCCGCGTTAATTATCTGACAACTGAGAATGACATATGAATCGGAAATGCTGGTTTAACTACAACAAATTGCTCTTTATTCTGGTGAACTGATTTCAGCATTTGAGCTGTGATTTGAGCTGAGATTTGGGAAAGAAAAAAAGGATTCTTAATAGAAGAATCAATTGTTGGATCAATGTGGCAGTATCGATCTGTGGCAAATCTAATCCTTGCAGAGCAAGAAATACGAGGGAGATTCAAAGATTATCTGCACTCGTTTTATGGAAGCCGAGTTCATTATGGATGATTTGATAAGCAGAAGCATGGCTAATCCGCAGAGAACAAGTTACCTCATATATGATAACTTGCAGGTTTGCCATTACCAATTTTAAGCTTGCTGAATTTTCTCATCAGTAGAGGAGGTTGATGGGCATCCTGCTCTCATCATGTCACACTTGTTTGACCACTTTTAAACTTCTCTTTATATATACATATTTGGGGGGGTCTTTTTGTTTTTTTTTGTTTTTTTACAGATCAGCTTCCAAAAAATCTGCTTTCTTTGGAATTATAAAAAAATACTTGTTTATTGTTCTTTTTCTCTTAACTGAACATCACCTTACATATTTCCCCTTGAAGAAAACATTTTTTCTTCTTTTTTTTCTTTTTTTCTTTTTTAACCTTTTAAATTGTGGGTAATCTATTCGAGGACAGACAATCAAACTCTTCCCAATCATTGATATAGATACATTAGAAGTTTTTGTTTTCTTTAGTTTCTAGATGCATTGGCCAATGGTTTTAACTATAAAAATGCATTAGAAATGATTTTTTTACTATAAAATGCATTAGAAATAGAAATGATTTTTTTTACTATGAAAATGCATTAGAAATGATTTTTTTACTATGAAAATGCATTAGAAATGATTTTTACTATAAAAATGCATTAGAAATGATTTTTACTATAAAAATGCATTAGAAATGATTTTTACTATAAAAATGCATTGGACAATAATTTTTACTATAAGAAATGCATTGGACAATAATTTTTACTATAAGAAATGTATTGGACAATGATTTTTACTATAAAAATGCATTAGCCAATGGTTTTTACTATAAAATACTAGTGCCAATTTCGTTTTCCAAAGTTTTTATTTTAGCCCTTCTCCTTCTATTATAAAAGAAGAATTAAACACTATTTTTTTCCCAAATAAAACAAAAATATTTAATTCTATTCATCACAGTTCATTTATTTATTTATTTTTTTTTTTTGTAGCTTTTTTATTCAGTTTCCTGTTTTGCAATTGGTTTCCTCAAAGACAGATTCTGTTTGTTGCCTTTCAATTACTTCACAGATAAATTTTAATTTCTAGCTCCAATATTATTAGCACAACAGTAAAAAAAATATCCAAAACCATTTATATTTGTGTCTTGCTTTTCTCTCACTCATTTTTTTTCTTGCACCAATATTTATAGACATGACACTTTAAAAAATGATGTAAAACCAATTATCTAAAAGGATGAGTCAAAAGTTTTGCAATATCTTATTAAGGTGAGGAACACTTTGAAATGTTCCTGATGCTCTTGCCAAGGTTGTGAAGTTAATGAACCACATTGGACTGTGATATGCTGAGCTTGCTTGATGCTCTCAGGGAAGTGTGTAGTACCTCTTCATTGCCATTGGCTATGATTTACTCTGACCTGGAGTGGTAGTACCTGTTAGGTTCAAATAGATCTGTTCAGAAATGTATTTGTATTTGAATGAAATTCCCTAACATCCAGGCATAAAATGACCCTAGATGGTTTCACATGCTGTTAAAATCAATCTCTCAATCTTGAGTATAATATGATGCAGGTGGTATTTTAACAAGAAGTAGTTGTTAGACATATTGTATGTGTATATGTATATATAAGAATTAGATATGGGTAGAATGATCATCTTTTATGTGGAATTTAATACATTGATAATAATATCACCTGTCATATTGTATAATACCACTTAGTTCACAGAGAGTAAGTGAACTGGATAAACCCATTAAAGCCATACAGGTGTTGCTGTATTTATGACAAGATTATGTCCCAATGGGACCATCTTAAAGCACACCAATTGTTTAAATTGACCCTAGTGTAATCTAGACTAGCCTCACACTCCAACAATTTTATAATAAAAAACGACATTGTCATTTTTTGTTTGTTTTGTATAATACTTGTAATAATAATTGTTTGTATAATGTAAAGTAAAGTAAAAAGTAAAGTCGTTGGGGCGGCCTAAAGTCAGTATCAGCCAGTCAGCAAGGGAGTCTATCCCCTTTTCAATAGTGCTAGACCAAGGAGATTGTTTTGGCGTCTGAGGTGAAGTGCCACACCTACCATCAGCTCCTTACTTTACCACACAGATCCCTGTGTTACTCATACGCTGAGTTGGCAAGGACCGGTATCAAACTAGGAACCTTGTGGTTTCTAGCTGAACGCTCTACTGACTGAGCTAACCTGATATTATTGTATAATTAAAGTATTTCATAATTTGCTTGAAGCATTGTGTTCATATTGGTTTGGTGGTTGGTTTTGAGGGCTATCACATGCAAGTGTAAAGAAAAATAAGGTAACAATGATATTGTTTGTTAACCTTTGGTTTATTCTTAATATTACAAGATAAAGATCTCTTTGTCAGAAGATTTCTGAAAGTCTGGAGCTTTTGCTAGGAAACGTCCATTCTGTATTGTGTCTTATATCTTTGAATTTCTCTGTGAGTATTTATTGTATAATAATAGTAATGAGTTAGTAAAATATGATAAAAATCACAGAAAAAAAACCCCCACTGATACGAAGTTAGACATTGAGATTTATTAATGTTTGTGATTGCTTATAAGACTGGGGGTTGTCATTTACTAATCCTAGCTTTATCTGGCACAAGGTCAGAAGTATGGAGTATTGGATATGAATACATAAAACCATAACTGTATGCAAACAAATGATTATAGACACATAGAAAAAAAATGCAATGGAGCATTTTTAAGAAAATAGTTAGGATTGTAATCAAATATTTAGAAGTTTATTAAATTTCAGCATTAAATAATCTGTATTGATTTGATCTGTCATTAAATAAACTAGCAAATATATACACCCTCTGGGTGCAAGTATTTAACTTTTAATGTAATAGAATATTATGTTAAATTAGAATATGAATGCAGATAAAAAAAATTTGAAATAGTAGGTGGTATAATCGAAAAATAGAACATCTGAAACTCTAGTATTTCATTACTAAATTTTCCTTAAAATCAGAAGTAAAGACAAAAATTGTATTTATTTCTTCTTATTAATGGATTTCTTTTAAGATTTATTGGATAGATTTTTGTTCATATACATTAAGATAAAACCACAATTAGAAATCAATAATACTAAGCATGTATTTATTAAAATCAAATTTTCAATATCAATATGCAAATTAGCCTTCCCATTCACACTATAAACCGCTATTTTGTTGTATATATAAAAATATAATTACATGTTATTTGTATGCAGATATGGTCAACAATACTAATAATGTAAAACAATATTATCAATAATTGAGGTTTAAATAAAATCATGGAGGATGTGACATAAATAACTAAGGGAATTGTGACTTGGGTAGTAATATAGTTTCCATTACAGACAGACAGACACACACATAATCTCCATTATAATAAGATAAACCAAACAATTATGAGGATTTTTTCATACTTAAAAAGTTGATATATAATATTGTATATGGTAGTTAAGATTATCACCAAGAATAAAGATACCATTACTGTTTGTCATTCCACGAAGATGACTGCGGCCTGCGGTGCCAGTCATCCATTAATCAGTGAATTCTTCCCTCTAGATACTGGCATCAGAATCTGTTTAAATATGGTGGATAGAATTAGTCAACAGTTTCAGGACAAAGAGATTCTTGTATTTGTGCCATAACTGGTTGACTAGCTTGTCTAAGTGGAACGCATTTTTAGCAACCATGTTATTTGAAAGCCATTCCGCCAAACCACTAGTTCAAGTTCATATAATAACGAGGTTCAGTGGACTTTTGTCAGAGTGATAACCTTTGTTTCAGACTATTGTCTATGTTCCCTTGAGGGCATGCAACGAGATAACTGTATTTGGCATTATGTTTCCTTTATGTTCCTTGACGGTTTATTTATTCTTGTCTTTCTCTGTTCTCTCCTCTAGGAATCATTTACTTTGTTCCGCTTTGTTAATTTTACTCTTTCCTCATTCACTTTCATTTTAACTACACTCATATATATATATATATATATATATATATATATATATATATAAAGAGGTTGTTTAACACAAACTTGACAATCTTATTTTGAACTGGATATTTTTTTTATTGTTTTATCAGTAGTATATCTTTTAGGTTTTACTAGAAGCTGTTACCCAGCGTCACCTGGGTAGAGGGAGGCGTGAAAAGGAAGTCTTGTAGATCCATTATTGTTGAATTGCAAGTTGGAGCCTCACAGGATACCCCATTAAAATCCCTAAGTAAAAAAAAAACCTTGATCCTGACAATCTGAATAGAAAAATTGTTTCCAATTCAAAATACTGAATGCAAAAAAATATTCCATGCTGTTATCATTTAAATTTTAATCCTTAATCATCTTCATGAATATAAATCAAATTTTCCTTATTTTTGTTCAAATGCAAGACCTGGTGATAGTGAATGTGTATATATATTTACTTTGACTTTCATTGTAATATTTTCTTGGTTTCCTCCGGACATACATACACACAAATTGCCCTTATATATATATATATATATAGATTATTTAGTAAGAATTGCATTGTAACACTATACATTCTTCTGTCCCTGGGCACAAATATTTAGGTGCAACATGTGCATGTATGTAGGTGTCAGCATATTTATATAAGTATTTACCTAACCCCTCTGCCACAAGCAGGATTTGACACAAGGTCAGTTTTTAAGTGGAGTTTAATGGGTTTGAATTTAGAGTTTTCCTTTTCCCAGACCAGATGTCATACCAAGGTTAAAGTGCCTAGTCTGTCCGACTATTTATCCATTCTCTGGGGGGAGAATACCTTTCCTATGGGTGTTAGTGCAATGTGGTTAGAATTCAGGGTTTTCCTTCTAGAGAATTGTGAACTGACAATTTTAGATCAGTTGGTAAAGCATTTGCCTAGGAACCACAAGGTTTGGGTTCAATACCAGTCTCTGCTGACTCAGCATATGAGTAGGACAGCTTAGGTAATCTGATCTGAATGGTAAAATGGGGAGCTGACAGTAGGTGCGGCACTCTATCTCAGCACAATCTCCTGGTCTAGCGCTAGCGAAAAGAGGATAAATTCCTTTGCTGTCCAGCTGATACTAACAATAAGCCACTCTGTCAACTTACTATACTTACTTATCTATCTATCTATCTATATAGTGAGCCACTTATTTTACAAAACTAATATTACATTTGATTTATTTTTTATTAAATAACATATAAGTATGTAGTCTACTGATTTACAGAACAAAATGAATAATATAAACGTGAAAAATAAATCTTTAGCCTGTCTAGACATAAAATCATTATATCCCAATTTTCCTGTTAATAAATGCATTAAAGATTTAGAAAATCATCTCAAGAAAACTAACATCACATTACCCATGAATAAAATTATCAAGATTTACACATTATGTACTAAACACTGCTTTTTGCAATGTAATTCATTTGTTTGTTATACCTCCTTGGGCATCGTCTATTTTTTTCTTCTATCTTCTCACATCAACCTTTTTAAAAATAATGAGAATTTTAGCACAGGACATATACAATATCAATACAATGAAATTCTGTTAAGTAATTTGTAATGGTTTTTCATAATGGTACTTTTTACAAACAAAACTTTGGCTTACCCATAGGTTTGCCTCTAAGTGGTGTACTTGCATGTCTATAAAGTAAAGTGAATTTTATTCATTTTACAAAACTAACGTTGTGTTGTTATTAATGGAAGAAATTTTGAAATAGAAATTTTGAAAATTTCATCTTGGAATGTTATTTACAGTTTAAATACTTGTAATAATTATGTTTTTATTTATTCTCTTGAATTTTCATGGTACAGCTAATACATGAAAAAAAGTAAAGTTAGTGGGAGTGGCCTCTTGTTCGTGGAGCACCAAGCCTACCATCAGCTCCCCACTTGACTGCACAGATCCATATATATATATATATATATATATATATATATCGCGTTTGGAAGTAAAAAAAGCCTTTCAAACCCCGATTTGGAAAATTTCCACAAACTTTTCCAACGTACCAGCTATATCTATATCTAATATATATATATATATATATATATATATATATTTTAGCAGCAAGTTATTATTTAAACAGGTTTGGTTGAATACCATGGAATATTTCTTAATTTTCAGTTGCTTACGACCAAGCCCTATAGGGTTTTTAATCCGAATAGAGTGCTCTTGACATATAAAATTCCACAATTATATATATATATATGTTCTAACTAATGTATAAAAGTTAACAGAAATTATAGGAAGAAACACAATGAGTATTAAGTATAGGGAAAAGGTTTACTAAGCAAAGATAAAAGGCAAATGGCATGATTAGCAATTGCTTAGTTGAATTAATAAGTCCTGTGAGGTCTCATTCTTTCTTCTATTTGACATTTGTCAACATTATTTATAGGAGAGAAACTGAAGATTCCATTTTCAATATTTAGGTAATATATATATATATATATAATGTATTATGTATTTTAATGTATTATGGTAAAGTCAGACTGAAAGCACTGGTTCCCACTAGATCAATGAAGTTAAGCAGCAGTGAGCCTGTTTAATAATTGAATGGGTGACCAGTAAATCAAAAGTAGGTACTGTAAGCAACCTGAATCCTCTGTTTATGAAATTAAATAAGCCATAAAACTAAATAACCATTTTCACATAAGACAGTTACATGACCACATCAAACAAGGGATGTCATGAATGTTATTCTTCTTGAGATCTTAAAATTTACATTTTTGAAGTCTTATTTGCAAAAGTCTATCAAATGATGTAGATTAAATTATCAGGTTTTTCAACATTTTGTTCATTCTTTAGTTTAATCTTAAAAATCTGATAAAGAATAGAAATTAGATTAGAAAAGTACACAATAATTTAAAGGACTGATTTCATAAATAGAATAAATAATTCAATTGTATATTATATTTCATAAAACTAAACAACTAACCAACTAAAAAACCAACCTGTTTAAATAATATATGTGCATATGTGTGTGTGAAAGATCTAAAAGAATATACCTTCTGATTGCACTGTTTTTGCAATTTGAATATTCAAAGTGTTTTATTGGACCACTTGCATGGTCTGCTCAAACACCACCCTGAGCCAATCAACTTGATACTATCCCCTGATTGGCCACTCCAGCTGATCATCATGGATGTTCTATTTAGATCTTGCATACCTTGCATTTGCTCATAGACTAACTGGCTGGCTCATTCTATATAACTTGTGTCACATGCTGTCAACGGTTACCACTTAGTCCCCTTGAACAAAGAGTCCAACCATTCTCACCTTCATCACAGATTAGGGAAGATGCCTACACTCACAGATACAAGATAATCAGATATACCATGTGACTTTCATCACAGAGTATGGGAGATTTATGTATCTCAGGATGCCTCAAGGTTATCTTGCATCTGGAGATGCCGAGATAATCAAAGATATACCACATGAGTTGAAGATAGTAGGCAACTCTACTATATGAGTCTAGTATTGAGGAAGCCTTTTATCACACCATTGATTTTCTGCTCTGATGTGCAAAGAACAGAATCAGGCTCAACAAAATAAATTCCAGTTCTGTCAGGATGTGGTGCAGTTAGAAGGCCTCCAGATAACACCTTCTGGAGTGACCCCTTCTGAGTTCATGCTAGAGGCAATACTGAACTTTCTGGTCCCAAGGACAATCACCAATGCCAGATTGTGGTTTGGGCATACTCATTGGGTTTAGTCATCCTGCCTACAGTGCCATGTCAGAATTTATTGTTAAATGCAATGTTTTGGCTGATGTGCCCTCCAGCCTGCTTCACCTGTTTCTCGTCAAACTCGGGACCTTTTTGTTGCACTCTGGAATATTCTTGTTGAATTGCTAACTTGCACATAATTATATGGTTTCAAGTATTCCTATCTAATACAAATAATTTGCCCACAGTTATATGGTTTCAAGTATTCCTATCTAATCTTATTGTGTTTATCTGTCTTTAACCAAAACTATATCACTACTCAAGTCATAATTCCCTTTGTTATTTACCTCATATTCTCCATGATTTTATTTTTTATTCAAACCTCAGTTATTAAATTTTTTTTACATTAATACTGTTGGCCTTATCTGCATAATAATAATATGTAATTGTATTTATATATACAACAAAATAATAGTTTACAGTGTGAATGGAAAGGCTAATTTGCATATTGATATTAAAAATTTGATTTTAATAAATATGTGCTTAGTATTATGGTCTTCTAATTGTTTGGTTTTATCTTAATGAATATGAGCAAAAATCTCTTCAATAAGTCTTAAAAGAAATCCATTAACAAGAAGAAATAACTGTAATTTTATTCTTTACTTCCTATTTTAACTAGATAGTTAATTTAGGAAGATTTAGAAAATGAAATACAGCTGTGCTGAAAGAGTAAGTTTCAGTTGTTCTATTTTTTGATTATACCCATGTCTGTTTCAAATCTTTTTATCAGCATTCCTATTTAGTTTCATTAGCCTTTCTAATTTGATATATTTTATTACATTAAAACTAAAGTAATTGTACCCGGAGGGAGGCATATATTTGCTAGTATAAATAATTTGCACACAGATTCAATTTACAACACTGCTGAATACTGATCACCAAATACAAATTTCTACAGTTTGCAGTTTTCACCCCCTCCCCCCAACCAAAACTGTTTTTCTCACATGTGAAGTTTTTGGTAATACTAAAGTAGCTACTTATAATAACCTGCTGTTATGAGATGGTTATAATCTATTGTTAAAGCGTATTCACTATTCTTCTTTGAATAGCAGGATTCTTTCTCTTTGGATAGAATCTCAACAATCCTGCTGTTCAAACAAGAATATAAACCAATGCCTTTTGTGATTCTTTTGGCGAATATATGAAAGCCTATATTAATCATATTCAGTGCTATTAAAGTGATGTTTTTGTATGATACTGAATGACCCATGAACCAATTGGGTTCCCATTGTAACACCAGTTCAATATGATATTGATGCTTTTCTTTAGGAAGGAGTGTAAGATACTAATTAGCATTTCATAGTTATCTCTGTTACATAGTGAGAAGTAGGACAACTGCAGAATGATGTTCAATATGAACAAAAACGCCACAAAATAATCATGAAGTTAAACAAAAAAAAAAAGAATTGGCAGGAAATTGCCTTAATCTCTGTGCTACAGTATTTCAAGTGTATTGCTTTAATAAAATTCTCACTATGATGTACAGTTATGGGTGGAGGTCTTTGTGGTGTAATGGTTATTGTCATAGGAAATGGACACTGTGAACAAAGTTCAAATACTGGATGAGGCTGTTTGTGTTTCACAGAACACTAGGAGAAAAAAAAAAAACCTTTAAAACTCTGAATTCAAACCTGTTAAACTCCACTAAAAAAATTGAGCTTGTGTTACACCCTACTTGTGTAGGGGGGGGGTGGGGGTGAGTGAATACACAGTACTGTTTTTGCTGGGTTATGTTTACACACACACACATACACATGGTTACTCTCATACTCTCATTATATATATATATAATTTATTAACATTAATAATATGAATGCTATATTTATAAGTAAATAGTGCTCAATGTTGTGCTTTTTAGTATTAATTGGAAAATTTCAGACCATCTTTATTGTTATCTGTACAATGTTTAAGTTGATGTGTCCCTCTGACCTTCTTCCGATCGGTATATTGGCCAAAACATTGTACAGATAACAATAAAGATGAGGATAATAGTCCAAATAATCCAAATAATACTTACAGACTTATTTGAACTTGGCTCACTGATTCTATTTTTTTATCCATTATGCTAATTATACCTAAATAACAAAAAAGGAATAAAATTGCTCTGAATATTTCATATTTAAAAAATTTCAATCCCATTCATAGAATATTGGCAGAATTTAAAATAAGAATATTGCAATTCTTGTAAATGTCCTTGCAGTTCTCTTTTCCATACCTTAACCATTGAGCTTTGTGCTTAAATCAATAGAGCAAAAGTTTTTTGGGAGAAAACCTGTAAATTCTAATCCTTCATTCTAATTTATATTTGGTTTTTTTGGGTTTTTTTTCATTTTTATTTATATATTTATTCATTTTTTTTTCTTTAGCTCCAGAGGCAAATTTATTTCCAATTTCTTTTCCTAAAAAGGTCACTGCAAAAATCTCCATCCTTTCCTTCCTTCCTATTGTCCAATCATTTTGCACTTTCACAGGGTTTTCTTGAGGGATTTGTTTTTCCAGCTTTTTTAAAAATTCCTGTTTACCTCCCAATCTTCCTTTCTAGCTCTCTCTTCCCCTCCCTAACCTTCTCTCTCTCTCTCTCTCTCTCTCTCTCTAACTCACTCACTCTCATTTTATTAGTAATTAATTCTAATTTGAAAACCTTGGAATTTTCTCATATTTTCTGATTCCTCGTTCTCAGTTTAATTCATTTGTTCCGATATTAAAGTAGATGAATATGTATATTTTATGATATTCCCTTTTTTGTTTTCTCTGCATGCTTTGGTGGTTGATATGAAGAGCAACCCAAAAATAATTATGATTAAATACATATGTTATATCTATCTCTTTTTTTGTTTGTTTATATTTTACCCATTTTTATGCTAAGTGACTTTATCTGAATAAAAGTTTGAAACACTAAGCCAGTCACAGATAAGTGAAACTATAGTTGACAATTATACAAACTAGCAAAAAATATTTGCACTCCGGGTGTAAGTATTTAAGTTTTAATTTAATGAAATATATAAAATTAGAAAGACTAAAGAAATTAAATAAGAATGCATATGAAAATATCACTCATTTTAATTATATTTTAATTGGTTTCTGTATAAAATCCATTATAGGATTGATTTTAATACAGTGGAGAGTAAAACTATAATATAAGAGATCAATAACACTAAGTAATTATTTATCAAACCCATGTTTTTTTAAACCAGTATGCAAATTAACCACACCATATATTATGTAAACCTTTATTTTTAGTGATATATAAGACACATAGCAGGATTTTAAATGAACTAATAACATGGGCTGTTTTGCTGTCTTTATTTGAATAGAATAAGTTCTGAGGTGAAATAGATAGGGAGCTTTGAAATATCTCATAATACAGGTAAAAAGAAATACCAAGAACATTTGGTACAGCTGTGAAATAAATTAGGTTGGTAAAGAGTTAAAATGAAAATGTGATCAACATTAAAATAGACATGGCAGCTTCAAAGGTGCTTCAGCCAATGGAAAAAGGGGTTCATTCATTGATTAATTTTAATGGTGTACCAACCACCTGGGGTTATTTTATGCTTAAAGGTCAGGGAATTGCATACATTGTATGTTCATATTTACATCATTTGACTATAACAGTTGCTACCACTCTGGGTCAGAGTGGACTTGGGAGTAATGGCAATGAGAAGAGACTCCACATTCTCCAAAACTGGAACTTGACAACTTTAGTGCCATACCCAGGACCCCCCCCCACACCGTTTTTTTTGGTGATGGGAGTTTTACCCCTCTGCAGGGGATACACCAAGTGGATTATTTTGATTAAAATTAACGTTTCATTCATTGTTCATTTTAGTAAATACAGCTTCAGTCTTAATACTTTCTTAATAAAAAAAGTAAAGTTGGCAGAGACCTATTGTCAGTATCAATTGGACAGTGAGAGAGTCTATCCCCTTTTCACTAGTGCTAGACCTGGGAAATTATTTTGCTGAGGTGGAGCGCCACACCTTCTGTTAGCTCTCCACTTTATCGCACAGATCAGATTACCCCATCTGCTATTCATATACTGCATTGGCAGGGGCTGGTTTTGAACTCAGAACCTTGCAATTCTGAGGTGGGTGCTCTACCAAATGAAGTAAACTGGCCCCTAACTAAGGGGGTGGAAAGTTTTTTTTTTAATAAACCTTATATATATTTGAAAACTCACTATTCTTGTGAATAATGTATGTCTACTTTAAGCATGTCAATATAAAACTGGGAGCTGAGTAGTGAATCTCAGTTCGTTTTTTATTTTCCTTTCATCTTAAGTATTATATAATGGAAAATGTTAGGAAATTGTAGAAATAAAATTATTGAAAATTGGGGGGAAATTTTTTTTTTATTTTGTTGGTTTAGGGCATGTGTTGAATGCTGAAGAGAATTAGTTTCATTCATTATTCATTTCTGTCTTGGTAAATACAGCTTCAGTTTAGATACTTTTTGTGAATATGTCATATAAAGGTTTCTTGAATGAAGTATTAGATTTATTGATGCTGTTGCCTCTAACAGAATCTATCATTAAAACTTTAAATTGGAGACCCTGACTAACTGGACATATTCTGTTTTCTTTTATAAATCAGCTACCGAAAAATATACTTACTTTCTTTCTTTGGAATTATAAAAAAAAATATATCTTCATTATTCCCAATCTCTTAACTGAAGATCAACAAATGGATATTGGTGCCATTTTTTTTTTTTTTTTTTTTTTTTTTCTCAGTTTTTACTTTTGGCATTTTCTTTCTATTATAAAAGAGTTAAATATTAAGTTTTTCCAGATAAAAAAAATGTTTATTTATTGGTTTAGGACAGATGTAGGATGCTGAGAAAAACTGTTTCATTCATTGTTCATTTCTGTCTTGGTAAATACAGCTTCAGTGTTGATACTTTTTGAACATGTCATATAAAGGGTTATTGAATAAGATTGTAGATTTATTGATGTGGTTGCCTCTAACAGAATTCATCATTAAAATTTTAATTTGGAGACCATTCTGGTTTTTTTTTGTTTTTTTTTTTTTTTTTTTTAAGGTTTACAAAACAAAATGTTTACAAAAAAGAAATCTACTTACTTTCTTTGAAATTATGAGAAAAAACAAACTTTATTATTTCTTTTCTCTTAACTGAACATTACCAAATGGATATTGGAGTCAAATTTCTTTTTTCTTCAGTTTTTATTTTCACCTTTTTTTTTCTATTATAAAAGAATTAAACACTATTTTTTCCTGATAAAAAAGATGTTTATTTAATTCAATTCATCACAGTTCATTTTCATTTATTTTCATTTCATTTTTTTTTGTAGCTTTTTTATTCAGTTTCCTGTTTTCAGTTCCGTAATCTGCAATTGGTTTTCTTAAAGACAGATTCTGTTTTTTTGCCTTCCAATTATTTCTCAGATAAATTTTAATTTCTTGCAGTAATATTTATTGGTATAGCCATTAAAAAAATCTGTGTAGAACCATTTATCTCTCTTTTTCACCCTCTCTCTTCCTTTCACTCTCTATCCCTTTCTCTTCCCCTTACTTTCACCTCCCCTTCTCTCTGAACTTGTGATATTTTTTGTATTTTTACTCTTTCTTTTTTTATACTAGTTTTCTTTTCATTACCTCTCTTTCTTCTTCAATTTTTAATGGTCATGTTTATTCTTTATCTCTTTCTTTCTCTTTATCCCCTCTCTCTCTCATTCTCTCTCTCCCCCTCTCTCTCTCTCTCTCTCCCCTCTCTCCATTCTCTCTCCTTCTCTCTCCATCTCTCTCTTTATCCTCCATCTCTCTCTTCTTTCTCCCTCCACCTCTCTCTCTCCTCCATCTCTCTCTCTCCCTCCATCTCTCTCTCTTTTTCTCCCTCCATCTCTCTCTTTTACTTGCTCTCTCCCCATATTTTCTGTATTTTCCTCTTTCTCTTTCACTTCTTATGCTCAATATTTTTCATTTCATTGTCTACTTCTCTCTACTATTTACTGGCCATGTTTATTCTCTCTCCCCTCTCTTACTTGCTCTCTCCCCTCTCTTGCCATATCATCTGTATTTTGATAGGGAGGTGTGTGGTGTACTGGTTACAGTCATAGGAAAAGGATACGTCTACCCAAGTTAACATTTTGGATGAAGCTACAGTTCACATAGCGCTAATATCCTTGGGAAAGGTATGAATCCAACTACTCTCTCTCCAGCCATGGGTAAATAGTAGTACAGATTGGGCTCTTTAACCTTGGTTAGGCAAACAGTCTAGGAGAAGAAAAACTCTGAATTCAAATCTGATGACTACTAGAATAGGCTCAGTCCTACTTCAATTTCAATCTATTTCAATTTTTTTTTTAATTCTCATATTTCTTCTTAGACTTTTTTATTCTGTACATTCTTTTATGGCCATTTTTATTCTTTATCTCTTTGGCTCAAAATTTCTTTTTCTTCTTCTTTTTCTTCTTTTTCTTTTTCTTTCTTCTTTTTCTTTTTCTCTCTTCTTTTTCTTCTTCTGCTTTTTCTCCTTCTTTTTCTCCTTTTTTCTTTTTTTCTTTTTCTTTTCTTCTTCTTTTTCTACTTCTTTTTCTTTCTTCTTCTTTTTCTACTTCTTTTTCTTCTTCTTCTTTTTCTCCTTCTTTTTCTTGTTTTTCTTTTTCTTCTTCTGACTCTGTAACTCTTTTTTATTCATTTCACCCTTAATTTCTTTATTTGATTTCCACTATTTTCTTATCAGCTTTTCTCTCTCTTTATCATTTACATCAATTTTTTTCATCTGTTCTTCATACTAAACATGAGCATTCTCTATAAAATATAAAACCATGTGTTTTCTTTACTATGTAAATGTCCATGTTCTCTCAACTCTCTCTGTGTATGCATGAAAATGCAGAATTTTTCTTCCTGAAGACAAATTTCCTCAAAAACCTTTTGAGGACAGCAAAAGAAAATCTTTGATGAATAACTTTTTTGACTAAAGAAACATTTCTGTTGTCAAGCAATGTCAAACTCTTTTACATGAAAAAAAGGTAAAGATAAATTTAAAGTTTTGTTTCTGCCTAAATGTTCTGAGTCTTTTTTTTTTTCTTTCTTCTCCTTCAAGCAAGTTGCATGGTTTGTCTGTTAAAGAGACGTTTTAAGACAAACTTGAAACAAATGACAAGTGTAGACCATAAAATATACCCCATCATTGTACCTGATTTTTTTTTCATTTTTACTTATACAAAATTATTTGAAAACTTTAGATAAATGCATGTTTCTTTAAAGAAGGCGCGTGGTGTACTGGTTAGAGTCATGAGAAATTAACTCGTTGACCCGAGTTCAAATCCTAGATGTAGCCACAGTTCCATAGCACTAATACCTTTGGAAAAGGTATGAATCCAACTACTCTCCCTCCAGCTATGGGTAAATAGTAGGTCAGACTGTGGTGCACCACATCCAACACAAAATCAATCTCACTGGTCTAGCACGAGTGAAAAGGGGATAGACTCCCTCACTGTCTGGCTGATACCAACAATAGGCCAACTCATTGACTTTACAACATTTTACTCGAGTTCAAACCCTGGACAAAGCTACAGTTCACATAGCATTAATACCCTTGGGAAAGGTATGAATCCAACTGCTCTCCCTCCAGCTATGGGTAAATAGTAGTGCAGACTGGCTCTTTAACCTTGGTTAGGCAACCAGTCTAGGAGAAGGGAAAACTCTGAATTCAAACCTCTTAAATCTCTGCTTGGGGTGGTCACTACTAGAATAGGCTCACGCCTACTTATTGATCTATTTCAAATTTGAAAAAAAATTAAAGAAATTTTTTTAAAGATTTTAAATTAGAATTTTCTCTTTTTTTAATTGCAAGTTGATACCAAGTTTCATCTTCTTTGAAACAAAGTTTGACCGTTTATCTATGGGGAAGTCCCTATGGTGTAGTGGCTAACATACAAACTGTGACATCATAGTAAGCAAGTTCAAACTCCAGTCATGCCATTGCATTTACTTTTGGATTAATACCCTTGGGAAAGGTGTGAACCTCATCTATATGTTAAATATAGTGTATATGTATTTTTACATCAAACTGTTTTTTAATTAATTTAAATAATTCCATGCAGAATAACCCTGATGATCCTCTGATGAAACTCGAGTAGGCTTACTTTAACTATATCGGTTTTCTAAACCAGATCTACAAATGTATTGGGCACATATTCATTTATAATTAAGACATATTCAGTTATTTTTTGGTGACTCACTCATTTTTTTTGCTTTTTCTGTTAAGTCACCCCTTTTGCATAAACATAATTTTAGTAATATATAGATTAATTGTAAATCTTTGGCTATGATAAAAGTAGTTTAAAAATTTATCTTTTGTGATTTTCTGATTCAAAGACTATATACAAGGTGTGTCAAAAAAGTATCAAATTTTTTGTACTTTTTGACACACCTTGTATTCTGAAAAAAATTACATTCCATTCATTTTACATTTCTATCTTGGTAAATAGAGCTTTAAACTTGGTACTTTTTTGACACACCTTGTATTTAAAAAAAAAAATGAATGGAATTTTTTTTTTTTTTTTAATACAAGGTGTGTCAAAAAGTACAAGAAATCTTGATACTTTTTTGACACACCTTGGATTTCTACAAGATTTAATGACACACCTTGTATTCTGAAAAATAAAATTCCATTTATTCTTCATTTCTATCTTGGTAAATACAGCTTTAAACTTGGTACTTTTTTTTGACACACCTTGTATTCTGAAAAAAAAATAATGAATGGAACGTTTTTTTTTTTTTCCAAAAAGTACAAAAAAATCTCTATACTTTTTTTTAACACACCTTGTATTTCTACAAAATTTAATATGCTTATAGGTCCTTATACAAACCAACCATTGTTATGACTGACTTTAGCCAGTGTCAATCCACCAAGAATTGTAAGATAGATTATTTACCTTGAATTGTTGGAATGGCTACTTTTGCCTACTTACAAAATTTGTTCATACTTTATTTTTAGTTTGGGGGCATATTGTAGACTGGGTTAAGAGAAAGATAAGACAGCTAGGTGAAATGCATTGTCACTATGTCAGTGCCTGAAGAAACTGTTATTTATAATATGATTTTCTTTTGTATATATAGAAAAGGGAATGCTTTAATTATGAAGTTATTCACTCAAGTTCCTTCATAGTTTAAAGAAAAGTTTTGCTGAATATTCCAGTCAATTAGATAAATGGCTCCATAAATATTTAGGTACCAAACATGAGCACATTTCAGTATTTTTATCAATATAAGTAACCCATATACGTATGAATTGATAGGAACATAATATTTGTTTTGCTTATGATATGAATATAGCATATATAAATTTCATATGTATACATATATATATATGGGAGAAATATGAGGAGGTTAATCCGACAATATGTGGAGAAAAGTAGACAAACACGGGATTTATGGAAACTGGATGTTTATTGTTGACAATGCAGCGTTTCGGTCATTTAGACCTTCTTCAGGACACAAATATAGTTCTTGCTTCAATGAAGGGCATTTTCAAAAAGGGCATGGTTTAAAATAACCTGATCTTCCATCTGATGAGACTGGATTTTGGGGAGCTATATTAAATCGACTTAGATTTATATAGGCCCCAATTTCGGTCAAAATAAATTTATTATGGAATTACGGTGTTGAGTTTTTCCTTCCTTTCTAAGATATATATATATATATATATATATATATATATATGGCATGTCAATCTGTCTAGGGTTATTTTATACCTGAAAGCTAGAGAATTGCATTCATTGCATGTTCATATTTACTTTTTTGTGTAGTTATTTAAGGAGTTTATTATGTATGTGGATATGAATTTTATCATTATAAGAATAATTTTTAAGCAGATCTATTAGACTCACGGATGGGACCCTAACATGTACTACCACTGGGTCAGAGTGAACTGAGAGATAAATGCCAATGAAGAGGTTCTACACCCCTTAGATCTCTAGAACAGGATCCTTATAATCAGATACAGTTTAATGTCATACCTAGAACATCTCTATGAGATGTGGTTGTTACCCCTCTGCAGGGTATACATTCTAACTCCCACCGACAAGGTGACTTGTATACGTAAAGTATATATATATATATATATATATATATGTTTATTTATCAACCTCTCCATACGAGCAGGATGCAACACAAGGTCAATTTCTTAAGTGGAGTTTAACAGGTTTGAATTCAGAGTTTTCCTTCTCCTAGATTGGTTACCTAGCCATGGTTAATGGTTAGGGCTATGTGAAATGCCAACAGCTTCATCCAGAAATTGAACTCGGGTTGACGAGTCCATTTCCTTTGACTCTAACCATTAGACCATGTGCCTCCATATAAGTATATATGTTAATAGATGTTAGGTTCAGACCTAACAAAATTCTAGAGTTAAATATGAAGTTGTATAAAGTGTTTGCTTTTCAAAAAATGGCTCTTCAGCTTAAAAAGGTACCTTGGTTATATATGTAACAATGATTTTTTTATCGTGGAAATGAATTGTAAACCAACAAGAAAGTTACTGTGAGTAATCAGGAATTAATATTGTTATTTACTAAGCTTAGCTTTGATGTGGCACAAGGCAAGAAGTATGGGGCACCTAATGAGAACCAAACTCACTAACAATGGTCTGGAAATTTAGCTTGCTAACTATTACAATATGTAAGGTGCCCATCAGGAATTGATAGAAAAGGACTGTTGCATGTATGTACACAACCCCTCGGCACAAAACTGGATGTGATGCGAGGTCAATTTCTTATGTGGAGTTTAACTGGCTTGAATTAAGAGTTTTGTTTTTCCTAGACTGGTGGCCATACCAAAGTTGAAGAGCTCAGTCTGCCCAACTATTTACCTATAGCTCTAAGGAGAACTGTTGATTCATTACTTTCATACCTTTCCCAAAGCAACCAGCCTCATCCAAGATTTGAACTGTTGCTGCATCAAATTTTTACAATGATAGCCATGACATTATCATTTTATACAGCCCTGTCAGCTGGGGCATTAGAATACACCAACTGCACCTCTGCAGAGGGGTAAGACTCCCCCAATGGGGCTACCTGTTTGATGTAGGTGGTGAGTTGTGATGCTTAAGGATGGAACCCAGGTGGCTGAGCAGTGCATGACATGAAACATTTCACTTAGGCCCTTACTTAAGCTAGACAGGCAGTCAGAGAGGCCCCCTCTGTTCAATTGGCTGGTCATGTCAAGCACTAGCATTTATATGATTGCCCCAACCCTTTTTATCATATGGATGCTAGAAGGTGGTGTCTGAGGGTTTCATGTCTTGGGAATAACGTTAAACTCTATCTGATGATGAGGTTTCATTTTTGGAGCTCTGGGGAAAGTAGAGCACCTCGTTATCACCATTGCTCCTGGTCAACTCTGACCTGGAGTAACAGTACCTGTTAGGGTCCCATCTATGTGTTAAAGAGAAAAATGTGTTTATAAAAAATTGAGTATCCGTTAAGAATGAGTTTCAAAACTTGGTTGGCATTAAATGACCGACTGAGATTGATATGCTGTAAAACAAAACAAACAAGCAGGCTGCAACACAAAGGTTAATTTCTTGAGTGGAGTTTAAGAGTTTTCCTTCTCTTAGCCTGGTAGCTATATCAAAGTTAAAGAGCTCAATCTGCCCAACTATTTACTCATAGCTTTAAGGAGGACTGTTGGATTCATACCTTTCCCAAAGTAACCAGCCTCATGCAGGATTTAAACTCCTGTTGTTGTGTCAAATTCCTACGATGACACCATCATTTTATAAGTTTTTCTTCTGTGCACATATCTTGATTTAAATAAAAATTAAAGGTTAAATCAATGTTATGCCTCAAAGATACGTGGTTCAAAGTTAACCGGCCTGAAAAAATGTAAAAGTTTTAAATAAAATAACTGGTGCATTATATCTTTTATTCATTGATATATCAACACTGAAAATTTCATTAAATTCGGTTAATTCTCTGATTTTTGGTATTTTTTTTTCAATTGGCAGGGTGACATATGATGGTGGAAATTAGGTCTGTTAAATTCGATTTAACCAAATTATATTTTAAGCCATCATATATTTTTAATCACACCATGTACATTTATGCACATATGAAGGTTTATAAAGTGTATGCTCTTCATTCATATGCCCAAAAGAGATCGGAAAAGGTGCATTATTTAATCATGCAAAGTGTATAATGGAAAATTTGGAAGTAGTAGATAATGGCTAAGTAGGTAATGGAGCTGATGACATTCCGTGTGCAATTTAGAGTCTGACGTATATCAGCAGGAAGATGGCATGGCTATGGTATCACCACTGTCTCCAGCGGTGGCAAATGGGATATTTTGAGGAAATGACCACGAGAATTACACCAATGAAATCAACCATTTGGCAGAGATATGTGGATGACACCTTCATCCGCTGACCTCACCAGGAAGATATACACGTAATGTTAGACCATGTGAACTCGCTAAGAATTTCAATACAGTTGACAATGGAAAAGGAAATGGACAATAAACCTGGACTTCCTGGATGTACTAATAACTTGCACATAGCAGGGGTTCAAAATATATGTTTACGGTAAGCCAACTAGACAATGTATGAATGTTGATTCTTACCGTCCGTGCAATGAAAGGGATTGTCAGTTGTTTACAAGCTAAATTGATAAGTGTCAACCCAAGCCCAAATTTGATCAAGAAATCGTCATTATTGATATACTCCCTAGAGAATACTATTTCTCTGAATAATAAAAATCTAAAAAAAGCAACAAGAAAACTCAAATTGAGTCACGGTAAAAAAACATACATAAGTATAAAGGTAAATATTCTAGGTAAAATAGAACATTAGGTTTATAAGTTCCAAATATTCCCTTACATGGCACAATATATATAGGCATTAATATAGTTCTAAGTGACAATCATCTCTGGGCTGCAGGTTCAATCCTGGCTAAGGGCAATAGTAATATAGAATAATTAAAAGAACTTAAAACTTGTACCCGGTTATTATTAACAGAATGAGAAAAGTCTACCCCTGTGGATTGAATAAAAATTCAGTTCAAAGTTCTGTAAAGAAAGCTGGAGGGCACATCGGCCGAAATGTTGTGCCTTCCAGCCTTCCTTAAGGAACTTTGAACCAAACCCTTTTATTCAATCCATGTGGAATTGGGTGCCTTGATGGAACTTTTAACCGAGACCTTTATTTAATCCATTAAAAATTCAGACAAATAGAAAACATATTGTTTGAAATGAATTATGCATTTTTCCTGTTTTTTTTTTGTTAAATCCTAGCTTTGACCATTATTTCTGGGAATACAATAAAAACAAAAGATTAATTTTTGTAAAATTCTGTTGAAAATTTGTTCTATTTCAACACTAAATCCAAACAGTAAAAATAGTATATTTTATGATCTGCATAAAATGCAAAATATGTATGAAAAGTGTGAAAGTATGCAAGCCATGGGATTTGTGCATGAAAATGAGGACATCACAGAAATAAACACTGATCACCAAATAAACAGTGAATTGTTGAAATTTTTTGCTAGCTATCATTTTTTTTTGTTTTGTTTTTGTAAACTTTTCAACAATTTAAACTTTTCCCTCTTATCTTTATTTTTACTTGATTGCATTCATTGTTTTGTTAGGGACAAACTTCTTTTTTTTCTTTTCTTCTTTTTTTTCAAAGTTGTTTTGTTTTCAATTTAGAAAAGACAGAAAAAAATTACTATTAAAAATATCTATCACTCTACACCACTGAAGCACACAGAAACAGAATTATTGCCTGCCAATAACCGGCACTAGCTCAACACCCTGAGTCAATCAGTCCTATTCCAGATTATCTTGGGTTCAAGACCTTCCAATTCAAACTTTTGGTGATTTCCCATTCCATGGTTAAATTAAAATTCTAAACTATATTTTCTTACAAATGATGTACCCTGAGAGGGTTGAGTTATCAAATAATGCATTGATGAATGATATACCCTGACAGATTCTGGATTTGAGATTTGGGTTATAGGAGATCAGAGAACAAGGAATACTCTGGAGTGTAAGGCCCAGGATGAATTGATGCAAAGATCACAAAAGCAGAGTTGACATCAAGTTCCCTTCTGATTGTCTCGTTGATTGTTGTGAATTGAGGGAAATGACTCGAACTATGGCAGAAGGCAAGTGGATGTAACCCAAGCATATTGACTGTGGCTCATCTATGTGAACGTCAATTTGAGCAGAGACATTGATTTATGTGGCCTCATCATTGAGAAGGGTTAATAGAGAATGTTACAGTAGAAATTTAAAAATGACAATAATTCTAAATTTACTGGGCTTTGACTTTTTACTGACTATCCTGTAGCTATCCTCCAGTTAGTCAGTTTGGTCTCTGGAAGCAGGGGGTGAAATTAGAATTTAGGGAGTTCTACCTTTGGTTTCGAAGTAGGCAAATGTGGCTATTTCTTCTGGGTACTATGGTTAACTTGGGGCTAAATAAAGACGTCTTTCTTAGTCTATACCTTTCATTATGCAACACTAGGCAAATAAAACATTTTAACTTTTAGGTTCATATTAAAACTCTCTCAGGACAATACAAAAGAATGAAAAAAATACTGTCTAAACAATGTTGGATGTTTTTAAAATGATGGGAGTTATGAAATATATCTAGAGAAAAAGCTTATAATTGTATTTTGGCAAGCATTCATTTTGAAAATCAAGACATGATTGGTACACACAAAGATGAAAATGAAGAAGTGATCAGAGACATCCAAGATGTTTTTTGACAAAGGTTTAATGTAAACCAAAATGTTTAAACATCGACTTAACCATCAAAAATAAATTCATATTTTTTTCAAATACTTTTTCTATCTTATATATATATATATATATATATATATATATATATTTGATAAATTTATCAAATATAATAAATATTTATTAAATATATTGCTATATCCATCCACTCACTGGCACTAGACACATCAAGCTCTCACTACAGTTTACCTGTATCACTATGGTTAAACTACACCAGGAATATATATATATATATATATATATGCATTCATGTGTTGGTGCATATTTACACTTCTGAGTAAATTGCAACAAGTAAAATTTCTTTCTTTTGTCTTTCTTTATGACCTTTTATCCTCATAAGTTTGTAGAGTGTGTGTGCATATAAAAAAGCAAACATTTGGATGTGTGTGTGCCCTTAAGAGCATATTCATAAATTATATTCGCATTTGTCCATTGTTAAAGATTAGGCAGAGAGAAAATTATGCAACTTTATGCATTTATATAATCTTGGCTCTGATTATTCTTCTAAAATATATAGATGCATGCATGTGAAATGTAAAATCAAAGTCTATTTAATACAGTCAAAACAGATAGTTCTTCTATCTACCTACCTATATATTTGTGTTTATACATAAGTATGTGTCCCTATAATGAATATGTATATGCGATAGGGAATTAGAAAAATGTCTAAATTTATGTAAAAAAATTAAGTTATATATCTGAGTGTGTAATATATATATAGAACATATGCATAAATGTGCAAATCTGTATACAATAGAACATGAATATGTATGAAATAAAAATTTGTATAGTGTGTGTATATAATTAACAAAGCATTTTTATTTTGTGTTTACAGTGCAAATTATGTATGTATAAAAATGTGAATGTGAAGTATGCACACATACTTCAAATTCACAGTGGGATTTATGCATGAAAAGAGTACACACATACAGGCACTCATTTATATATATATATATATATATATTAGTCTATGTCTTGTGTGTGTATTTATATGTCTGTGAGTCTATGTCTCCATGTGTATATATCTGTGTCTAGGTATGTATTTGTGTGTATCTGTCTATATATGTGCCTATATGAATATGTATGTGTGTATTTGTCTATATATGTGCCTATATGAATATGCATGCATGTATTTGCATGTCTGTCTATATATGTGCCTATTTAGATATGTATGTATTTGTGTGTCTGTCTATATATGTGCCGATATAAATATGTATATGAGTCTATATGTTTGTGTCTAAATATGTCTTTCTCTCTCTTGATATATATGTGTGTGTGTATCTAAATACATATATGTAGGCATGTGTATGCATTTGTGTGAGGGCGTATTAAAAGCACAATGGAATCTTTTTGTATGCCTATGTATTCTTGTAGGTGTGCTTATGTGTATATTCAGATGTGTGAGTAAAATAGTGTGTGTGCATTAGTGTTTAAGTCTCTCTGGGTGCTTCTGTGAATGAGTGTGTGTGGGTGTGTGTGTCAGATCAAAAGAAGGTACTGTGTTTCCTTCACCTGAGATGCTCCATTGAAATGACCCTCCCAAAGATGCATACAACTTTGCCCACTCATTAGAGCCATTGTACCATTTTTGTCAGCAAGTCCACCCAAAACGTAAACAACTCCCTCAACGAACGTTCGATTTTCTATTTACATGCCTTCAATTCATCAAAGAATTTCAGCCAACAAGCCGAAACTCTTTGGCTACAAAAAGTGTTCAGAAGTTCAGCCAAGTCCAAATACCTGGAATAGAGTGTTTTAGCTGTTCATATAACTACTTTGAAGAGTTTGGCAAAGCCTTCTACATGCAGGAGTGGTAGTACCTGTTAGTGTCCCATCTGTAGGTTAAATAGACAAAAAGTGAGTTTAAAAAATGTTTTTAAAAATTGAGTACTCATCAAGCTTTTGGATTCGTAGCAGTAGTTTAGCAGAAAAAAATAATGTATATATGTATAGATTTTAACTATAGTAATTGAACAATAGTTAAAATCTATACATATATACATTTTTTTTTTCTACCTGACTACCGCTATGAATCCAAAACTTAGTTGGCATTAAATGACCCACCAAGTTTGGTATGCCATAAAACAAACAAAACAAACCAAACAAGAATGAATAAAATAAAAACGTCTTTGGCATAAAATAACCCAACAGTTGTTGACATGCCGTAAAACCCAACCAACCAACTACTTCATGCAATTCCATGTTAGATGCTAATTAGATTATAATTGAAAAGGATATTATCAATCATTGGATTAAGTTAAAACCTGAAAAAAAAAAAAAGAGTGGTGACTATTTGTTGAAAGTTGGAATTTGTATTTACCCAACCCACAGGAAGGATATAACATTGGGTACATTTTTAATCATTGGATTAAGTTAAAACCTGAAAAACAAATTGATTGGTGACTGTTTTTGTTGAAAGTTGCCACAGGAAGGATATAACATGAGGTAAATTTTTAAGTGGAGTAAGTCTGGTTTGAAATCAGTCTACCTTCTAGATTGGTTGCCTCACTAAGGCTAAATATTCCAGTTAATTCTTCTATGTACTATATGCTTAATTGGAGTCGTACCTAATTTTGAAAATTAATTATTTAATAATGAATTAGGCGGAGATTGATTTTTCTCGATTTGTTTAGCCATACATTTAATAGGTATTCCCGCTTAATTTATTATTAAATAATTAATTTTCAAAATTAGGTACGACTCCAATTAAGCACTTATTCTCCCAAAAATTATCGGCAAAAAGCCATTCTAAACAAACCTTGTTTACATATATATATATATTATTATTTGCCTTAATGAGGAGCAGGTTACAAACGATGTACTGTCATTAAAAAAATTACTTTAACATTATTGTTAAAGTGAATGAGTATGCTGTTGGTTTGAACAATTACTAAGCACAACTGAACTGGTGCCCAAAGCAGCTGGTATTTATGAAACTCAGGAACACTGCATTGATTCATTTGGGCGATTTCTCTCCTTGAGTCCTGATTGGCTGCTAGGTTTCTGTAGTCTTATGGTGCTTGATAAATAATCTGGCATTCTGCAGTATCATATATCGGCAATTTTGGCCCCTGGTGCCAAGGGCAGATAATTAATTCTTAATTTTTCCCAAGCGACATAAAACATAAATTCCTGAATTAGAATACATTGCATGTTCATCTGTGTGACTTTAAAATCACACCAGGAGTGAATCATTGCACATTAGGTCAGCACACCATCTACCAAACACTACCAACCATAATTTCTCGAACTGCTTTGCTTATGTGCTTGATATACATACTGCAAACTAGCTTGTACCAAAATATTGCAAAACTTTTGAATCAACCAAGTATTCTATGACCTTTTTCCTTTATATCATTGATTATATAGAAATTGAAAAGGGCAATATATACTTTATAAGACATATATCATACATTTACAAGACAAAAGAAAATGTTTGTTTGTTCTCTTTTTTTCACCTGTGTCTGTCTAATATAAAAGTATTTTAGTGTTTTTCTTTGATTGAAATTTTGAAGAAAGAATTCTAATATATCTGTCAAATGCATAATTGGACAATTTTGAAGTTTATATGCTAAAATTAAATTCCAGACAGACTTCTTTATTGGTATCTGCAATAGATAGGTTTCAAGAACCCCCTCCAGGAAGATAGGGAAATAAAGTTGTCTATTGCCCCCACCCCGCCATTATCATTTAGAACCTTGTGGCTCGCATACAGTTGGACCCCCTACCTTAGGCTCCTGGCTGAAAAATAGCTGAAAATGTAAAATGATGAAATCTTTTATTCAACCGTCTGAATGGCTGTAGTTAGTGAAAATAGATTAATTAATTAGTTAATTAGGACTGAACCTATTCTAGTAGTAACCATCCCCAGCAGAGTTTTAACAGGTTTGAATTCTATTTTCCTTGTCCTAGACTGGTTGCCTAACCAAGGTTAAAGAACCCAGTCTGCCCTACCATTTACCCATAGCTGAAGAGAGAGCTGTTGGATTCATACTTTTCCAAGGGTATTAATACTATGTGAACTGTAGCTTTGTCCAGGATTTGAACTCTGGTAAAATGTTGTAAAGTCGATGGAGT
The DNA here is from genome assembly GCA_023376005.1 of Doryteuthis pealeii. NCBI lineage: Eukaryota > Metazoa > Mollusca > Cephalopoda > Myopsida > Loliginidae > Doryteuthis > Doryteuthis pealeii. The sequence goes on from CM042148.1 coordinate 103,340,792, forward strand.
GGCTTATTGTTGGTATCAGCCAGACAGCGAGGGAGTCTATCCCCTTTTCACTAGTGATAAACCAGGGAGATTGATTTTGTGTTGGAGGTGGTGTGCCACACCTACTATCAGCTCCCCACTATACCGCACGGATCCAAGCTGTGCTACTCATGTTGTTGAGTTGGTGATGGGCTGGTATTGAACTGGAATCTTGTGGTTCCTAGCTGCATGCTCTAGTGAGCTCTGTTATTTAACAATCTGAATGGCTGTATTGTTGCAATTCACAAATGGGGATTCCCAAGACAAAATTCAGGACACCCCACTTTGCTTCTAGGTAGTAGAACTAATAATGATGGCTTGGGCTCTAAGGACTAAGAAATATATTTAAATTAGCTGTGAAACCAAGTGTTAAGATAAAATGAATCAGACAAAATGTTTCACTGTGAATGAAGAAATAAAAAAAAACAGTTATTATCACTGGAAACAGACCTGATAAACTGAGTTCAAATCCTGGATGAGGCTCTTTGCATTTCACTTTCCACTGATACCCATATGAAAGACATGAATTCCACTCTTTTTTCTTTCCACTCCCAGCTATCAGTAAATAGTAGAGAAGACTGGTTTCTTAAGCCTTGAATAAGCTACCACTCTTGGAAAAATTAGATTCATTGATTTTAATGGCATGTCAACTTGCCCAGGGTTATTTTATGCTTAGAGGTTAGTGAATTCCTTGATTGATTGATTTATTGATTTTTAACAGCATGACAGTCTGTTTAGGGTTATTTTATACCTAGAGGTAAGGGAATTATGTATGTTTCTATTTACATTTTTTGTGTAGGTATTTCTTGAGAGTATTTTTTATGCACATGGGCCTAGCAAATATGAATATTTTTTAGATATATGTACCTGATCCATAGATGGGACCCTAAAATGGTCAAAGTGGAAAGAAAAAAAACTGTAGATTGAAAAAGGCCAAAGATAATTTAAGATTTCCATTCAGGATGTGATGACACTGATTTTTTTGGTGTGTGTGTGGGGGAGGGGGGTTAAGAAGATTTAAATTAATTATTTTTTACATTTTCTAAATCCTATCATTAAAAAATTATGGTTATGTTCTTTAAGGTTTGGTTACTAATCCCTAAGGAATGTGACAAAGAGAGGGTTAGTGTGCTCTTTTTCCCCTGACTCGACAATTTTTATATTCTGATGTATAAACAGTTTAGAATAATTTTAGAACAATTTTAAAACACTTAATTTTAAATAAGGCAATGGTTATTTGTCAGAATTTTTGAGAGGTCTTGAGAATAAGTATTATTTAGACTGTTGTCCTTATTTCTTTTTTTTATTATTCGGACTATTGTCCCTATCTTTATTGTTATCTACACATCATTTCAGCCAATGTGCCCTCCGGCCTTTTTCAGTAATTTCTTGTTGAACTCAGGAAACTTCATTTTGTAATTAGGAGCCATCACGGAACTTGGAACCCAACCCTTTATTTAATCCACAGGGTATCCTGTTCTTGTTCTGCTATTTATAGCTGGGGTACAGGTGTTAAGCTGTGTTAAATATTATTCTATGTTACTGTCGCCCTTGACCAGGATTGAATCTGCAGCCTAGAGATAACTGTCACTTAGAACTGTCTTAACCCAACGTCTTTATCCACTATGCTATGTGTTGAATTGTCTTCATAATGTAATGGATGGCATATCATTTTGTATAATGCTCCACTAGAAATAAAGGGCCAGTTTAGCTCAGTCAGTAGTGTGTCCAACTAGGAACCACAAGGTTTCTGGTTTGATACCAGCCCTTGCCAAATCAGCGTATGAGTTGCACAGGGATCTGTGCAGTAAATTAAAGAGCTGATTGTAGGTGTGGTGCTCCACTTCAGATGCAAAAACAATCTTCTTTGTCTAGTGCTAGGAAAAGGAGATAGACTCCTTTGCTGTCTGGCTGATACTGACTTTAGGCTACCCCAACGACTTTTTTCTTTGTTTGGTTTAGAAGAAAATTAACTATTAGAAAGAAATTGTTAAGAGTGTACTTATTTAAGCTGGGATATTGTGGGTTAGAACAGGGGTCACTAAACTACAGCCCATGGGTACTTTATCAGGCCCACCGATTTTACTTGATTTTGTTTGCGTTCTTTGAGAATGTTTTGAAAATAAATTTTGTACATATAACGTCACTCATCCATGATTATAACAAAAATAAAGATAAATTTTGTATTACATCTTTTTCTCAGAGCTTTTGTTCTGGCGAGCAAGTAATGAACACTATAATAATAATGTTGACCATGCTCGTTATTTTTTCAATTATCCAGCCCACTGTGAAAAAAAGTTTGGTAATCCCTAGGTTAGAACATAGCTACAAAATTTACTGCAAATGTAGGTTTCTTTATACAGATATTGTCAGAATTAATTTTAAATTCACTAAAGCCTAAAAAATTATTTATATTCTCTGTACCAAAACTAATGCAATTTTTAAATGCTTTTTTTCCCCTCTGTCTTGTGTCTCCTCTGTTGTTGAATACTGTCATTTTTGATTTGGCTGTTTGCAGAGATTTCAGGAATTGCCTGGAAATCAAATCATTTTCACACGTCTTCTACTGAATACAAAAGAGTTCCTTATAATGTATTCTGTCATCCAATAATGACCTGAGGTCACATCTCAATTGGCAAATATTGCCACAAACAATCACACAATCTGCAAAAATATATTGACTTTAAATTGATAGGAATGATTCAAATGATGATGATGATGATAGTATGGCAGAAAAATGAGAATGATGTAGATGATGATGATGGATGATGCTACTGCCATACACACTTTTGTTAATTTTAATCATTTTTACCGTTCAGGGTTTTTCCAATCAGATTAATTATTGATGTAGTTGATACTGTGACTTACTCTTTTTTTTTCTATTTCTTTTACTGATGAGTCATTTTCTTTTTTCAAAAATTATATATATATATATATATATATATATATATATATATAAAGATATTAAAACACCACAAAAAGCTGTTAAAGTGAAAACATTTTATAACTTAGCTGATATTGAACAATATTTTGATTTTATGAAAATCGTCATAAGAGCTTGTTTATAATCCGTGCTGTTAAGAGCGGAAACGAAAGTCATATGAGTTCAAAACAAAAACCTTGACATTGCAAAATACCAGATTTACTCAACTTAAAAATTTTCCTCATGTTATATCCTTCCTGTGGCAAAGGGGTTGGGTAAATACAAATTCCAACTTTCAACAAAACAATCATACAGTCACCAATCATGTTTTCACTTTAACAGCTTTTTGTGGTGTTTTCATATCTTTTTATATATACTCATACTGTCGGATTCATTTCCTTTCTTTTAACTTATATATATATATATATATATATATTCAAGGTAGCACCTCTCTCTCTCTCTCTCTCTCTATGTGTGTGTATATATATATATATATATATTCAAGGTACCTTCTCTCTATGTGTATATATATAAGGTACCACTCTCTCTCTCTCTCTCTCTCTCTCTCTCTATATATATATATATATATATATATATATATATATATATATATATATATATCTCTCTCTCTTCTCTATATATATATATATATATATATATATATATATATATATATAAGGTATCTCTCTCTCTCTCTCTCTCTATATATATATATATATATATATATATATATATAAGGTACTCTCTCTCTCTCTCTCATATATATATATATATATATATAAGGTACTCTCTCTCTCTCTCTATATATATATATATATATATATATAGGTACCTCTCTCTCTCTCTCTCTCTCTATATATATATATATATATATATATATATATATATATAAGGTACCTCTCTCTCTCTCTCTCTATATATATATATATATATATATATATATATATATAAGGTACCTCTCTCTCTCTCTCTCTCTATATATATATATATATATAAACAGTGGGGACTTTTGAGTGCCATAATTTCATATTTCTGGGTTATGATCTATCACTTAAGCAATTATTTTTGGTTTTGTGTTGAGAACTAAAATTTGAGGTACGAGTGACCTTCAGATAAGCTTATGTTAATAAGTTCACTAAAATAAAATTAAGTTTCTAGAAAAATATATTATCTATAAAAATGAACATTAAAACATATTACAGCACATAATTCATTTCATTCATTTTTTATTATGTTATTATACAATGATAACCATTACACGACACACACCTCTTGTTGAGCATTAAAGGTAAATTTGTTGTAGAATTGGAAACAGTGAAAAGCATTTGACCATATAAATTACTGTTATGAAGAAGTCATTATTTTTCATTCGTCTGAGCAACTAAACTTTCTACAATATCTGATTTTGTAAAGTTTTTTCTCTGCTGATAATTATCAAGAATTATCAACATTATTGATTCAATTGGAAACTATTTAACCAATTAACTACACCATTAATCTTGATTTTGATACTTATGAAAAAAATCTACAAGGTATGTTAAAGAAATATCGAGACTGAAGATTGAAATCAACAATGAATAAAACGTTTTTCTTGAAACTAATTTAATTCACTTATTCTAGTGAGTGTTCCATTGTTTAAGAAAACAATAATAATGACTGGTGAGTACTAAGAGTTCTATACTTGCACAATCTAGTTTTTCACCAAAAGATGTTCATTCAAAAAGTATTAAGACTAGATCCATAATCGTTTTTGTGTCATTGGTATGATATTAAACTGCATCTAGTGGTGAAGTTTAAATTCTGGAAATCCGGGGAATGTAAAGTATCCCTTTACCACCATTACTCCCAGGTCCACTCTAACCCAGAGTGGTAGTACCTGTTAGGGTCCCATTTATAGGTTAAATATATTTTTTTTAAAAAGAGTATTAAAAAATCTATTTAAGTCGAGTTAGAAAAAGAAAATTGAATATTTAACATGAATGAATGAAACAAAACATCTTCAGCATAAAATAACCCAACAAGGGTTGACATCCTGTCAAACCCAACCAACCAGCCATAAAGGTTTTTCCAATTGGCACAGACATTGTCTACTCTAGACATCATCACCTTTATTATATTGTGCATGTTTTCATTTTAAATTTTAAATCTTAGAATGAAAAAAAAAAAAACCCAAACAAAGAAATTGAGCTAGGTAATCAATTTTAAGTTGAATAATTGAGTTCACATTGAATGACAAAGTTCTATTGTGGGAATCTGCAACAATAATACAGCATTCTTCCACGAACAAAGCAAGTGCTGAATACCGAGTTCCAATAGGCACCTGTTTGTTCTGTTGCTCATATTCTTTTATTCTCTGAGAAATTTGCATACGCCTCAACTTTAATTCATCAATTCTTTTGGCCTTGAGATCATGTCTCTCAAATTATGTCTTTAGAGCAGCCATATTTCTATTTATGAATTTTGCACACCAGGCAAATGTGAATGCACTTTATTCCTGTAAGTAAGCCATCTTCTCTTCTACACTCTGGGGAATGTGGATTTCCCATTTATTGCTATTACTACAAGTGTTGAGTAGCCCTTCATTGCCATTACTCTTTGGTTCACCCTGACCTGGAGTGGTAGTACCTGTTAGGATCCCATCTATAAATAGATCAAAATTAGTTATAAAAGATATGTTTAAAAAAAAGAGTTAAAAAAAGATTGAATACTTAACAAGAACGAAAAAGATAAAAACGTGTTTGGCATAAAATAAAGCAAGGATTGACATTTCATAAAATCCAACCAACTAACCAAAGGGAGACAATTATGTTTGTCTTCTTACACACTTAATGCTCTAACTTGGGGGACGAAGCAATTTCTAGTGTAATTTGTACCCCATGGGGTGGGATTGGTGAAACAAACCTGCTGATTTTTTTTAATTGACTCCCTGACGTTAGCCACATACTGCAGATCATTTTTTAATCATTTAAATTCTTGACATAATGGAAATAACCATGAAATGCCAACTAGAATCCTACACTTCTGAATTAGTCATTTTTTTTGGGGGGGGGGGGCAGGAGCCGCAGGGAGATCCTTAAGCAAAGCACTCCGGTAGGATCTTTTATTGTAAAGATCCACATGAGCGGTTGCTCTGATTCCTGCTATTTTCTGCTTCAGGTCAGAAATCATCTGTTGGATTTCTCTAAATTCCACAGTAGTAGTCAGTTTTGGTGTTTTCTCTTCCACAGGAATGGTAATGATGGTGGAAGATATCTGTTATGTTGTTGTTGTTGTCGGTCCCCTTCAACTAGTTTAGTAGCAGTCCTTGCCAATTTTTTCACTTCTACAATGGAGACCCAATAGTTTTACATCATCTAGTACATATATAAAGGTAGTCTGTCTCAAGCATAAAATTGCTAGAATCTACACTAATGGATATTATCATGCACATAGAAAAGTAAATGGCCGTACAATACTTAAATGTACTTGGAATAATATTTGACATTTATTTGCTTTTTAAATGCACTTTAAGAAGAGGAAGCACTTAGAATTCAAAGTCAGCAATAAGAATGCATTGCATCAGCATTTCTTTGAATCTATCTAACAAATTGAAATCAGTTTACAATGGTTACTGGACAAAACACAAACACTTAGATCTTAAATAGATCAGTTGCTTCTAATTGGATCAAAATGTCTGTTAATTTCAACATTGGTAGGACTAATTAAAATTAATAAGAAAAATTGATAATGGTAATAATAATGAACCAGGAAAAAGAGACTGGGTAACCTTGAGATCAAAGAAAGAATAGAGACCATCTAGTCCACACTGCTTATTTAGATGTTGGTTCAATACACATAACTGGTATTTATGAAATGGGCAAATAATTTTACACCCACAAACTCAGTTTGTTCATATCTACATTGTAATGATTTGATTTTTATATATATGTTACCATAACGCAGCAACAGTGGCACACTGTAGTAATATTTTTATTAGTATTAAAATTTTCTCAACTTTATAATAATAATAATAATAATGTGTGAGCTGCATTCAAGCTCATCTTAATAATTATATTTTTCAAGGAAGATAATATTACATGCTAATTAGATAACTTTCCCTTATTGATTTTACATGGATAATAAAAATTTGCAATTCAATATTGAGCCAAAGTGAGTTACAATTGAGCTCTGTAACAATATACAATAATCAGTGGGAAACAATGCTGCTGCAAGAATTTAATATATTTATGTATACTAAAATCAGTTAGGATACTTTGATTTTGTTTTATGACATATCAACTCTTCATCTAGTGCCGAATCAAGTCATTTTTGAAAAGACTTATAAAAGTCTTGGTGAGAAGATTTGCTCCAGAAAATGTGGCAGCAGTCAGTCTCACTCCGTTCCACATTTAAATGCGCCCAGGCTCTTAGACTTTCCGAAAGAAGTTTGCAAAGAATTCTTCACAATGATCTTCAAATGCATCCATACAAAATGATGTTGATAAACGTTTCCACAATGAAAGCGCGATGCTCACCAGTCCAATTCATGGTAGCAACTGAAAAAGAAATGAAAAACAATGGCATTATAAAGAAACAAAACAAAAGGCATTATATGTATTTTTCGAAAATAAAAACACTTTTTTGTTTCTTTACTTTTTTGTTCATTGTTTCTTTACTTCATTTGCATTTTATTAAACCTACAAATGTGTCAGATCATTTTGCCTGACCCTGTATATATAAGGCGGATGAGCACCCCATCCTGAATAGGTCTTTACATAGGCGGCACATAACGGACGTCACGGACACAATTCCTACATTTAAGACCAACCTGTGTGACAGTGCTTGCCCATCATGGGCTGGGCTCTCAGTCATGTATCGTCACACACGTGAGGAAGATGGAATGGATTCACATGTGGGTACGTAAAAACAAATCTGGATCCTTGGGCGTCTGCTTGCTCACAACCAAACTACTTGTAGAAATGGCCTTATTCTGTGAAGAAGTGGCAATCACCATATATATATATATATATAGGTATTTGATTTCTCATGATATATAAAAGTGTAGGTAGAGAGAGAGAGAGCGTATTTGGTATAATGAGCTAAATAACATGTGTGTTGGATTTATTTGTTTTATATAGTACATGATAGGAAGTATTTGTCCCTTGTATGTAATTATACTGCCTTGTTGATATTCTAATATAGAATGAAACTTCAGATGTTCCAGAAATTAATTAAGAATGAAAACATTTTAGACTTATGGCCAAGTCATGCTGAAAGCACCAGATGTATGTAAAAGTGTAGGTACATATATATGTATAATTTGATTTCCCATGACATATAAAAGTGTGTATGTGTATGTGTGTATATATATATATATATATATATATATATCGTATTTGGTATAATGAACTGAATAGCATATGCATTGGATTTATTTGTAGTATATAGTGCATGATAGCAAGTATTTGTCACTTGTATGTAAGTATAAACTTGTATGTAGACATATCTTCAAAGACCAGCAAAAATGATGTTCAGTAAAGTGTGCTTTTCTACTTGGAATAAGACAAAATGAATTAATGGAAATAAAAATGCATTATGAATAGTGAACCACTTTCTGAAAATACATACAGTTTGGAAGTTGAATTTATATAATTCTTTTTTTTTCTTTTTTCTTTTCTTTTTTAAAAGTTTGTTTTCATTTACTTTTGTAGTTTATATTCCATACAATAAAATCCATATTACTTTTGTCTTTTGTCTTGATTTTCTTCTAAGCAAAATTCAACAAATTCTGGTCTTTTACATCAGAAACGTTTTGCAGACAATCACTTTGTGACTTGTGGCTCTCAAATCTTCAGACAACTTGCAAGTTAATTTTTATTTTTATTTCCTCAATTTTTTTTTTCCCGTCTTTCAGCACTTGTTTCGTTCTGCTTTGAAATAAGAGATTCACTATCATTCATTTTTTTTTTTTTTTTAATTTCTAGTTCAGTTTCATTCTACTGTTTTAATCTTATTTTATTGAATATAATGTAACTTTTTTTTTCTTTTTTGCTGCATGACAATATTTTAAAGTAACTATGTCCACCTTCCATTAGGTTCATTTCGTTTATTTCAATTTTATTTGACCAATACAAAGAAGAAAAAAAACAAAAACATTTTGAATTCTCTTTTAATATTTTATTTCTATTTACTTTTTTTTTTAAATTTTGTTTCTTTGTCATCAAAATAATTCATTCATCTTTTTCACATTTTTTTTCCTTTCTTTCTTTTTCTTTTTTTTTTCTCTTTCATTTTGACTTAGTTTTCATTATCTTTTATTTTTCATTCCTTCCTTCATTCCTTTCCCGTTTTCTTTCTCTTCATTTATTCATTTTCATGATTATCTATTTTGAATCTATTTTTTTCTTTTTCTTTGAACCAACATTTCCATACCTTACAGTCCAGTTATCATGAGTACTTTTAAGCAGAGGTATCTCGATTACAGTGCAGATATATCCCCAGGCTGCCAACCTCATCATTTTGTGAATAGTTTTATATAATTTTCTCTTCAAATATTTTCCAAATTAATTCTGTTATTTTTACACATTTATTGGATTCAAGCTGAAATTTATTACTTGATTCTTATGACAGCATTAAAATTGTACAATCCATATTTTGTCTACAAATAATATAGATATTTTTTCTTTAGTTTTTTTTTTTTGTGAATAGACTGTAAATTCATTTTTTTTTTTTTGTGAATACAGTGTAAATTCAATGAAATACGTATTTGCCAACCCTCCTTGTCTTCAAATAATATAGAAAGTTTTCTTTAGTTTATTTTTTTAGGTGAATATACAGTGTAAATTCAGTTTAGTTGAATGGGCAGTGTAAATCCAGTTTATAGTTAAATAGGCAGTGTAAATTCAGTTTATAGTTGAATAGGCAGTGTAAATACAGTCTTTAATTGAATAGGCAGTGTAAATACAGTCTTTAGTTGAATAGGCCATATAAATTCAGTTTATAGTTGAATGGGCAGTGTAAATTCAGTTTATAGTTGAATGGGCAGTTTAAATTCAGTTTATAGTTGAATGGGCAGTGTAAATTCAGTTTATAGTTGATGGGCAGTGTAAAATACAGTTTATAGTTGAATGGGCAGTAGTTTATAGTTGAATAGGCAGTGTAAAAGTTTATAGTTGAATGGGCAGTGTAAATTCAGTTTATAGTTGAATGGGCAGTGTAAATGAATGGGCAGTGTAAATACAGTTTATAGTTGAATGGGCAGTGTACAGTGTAAATACAGTTTATAGTTGAATGGGCAGTGTAAATTCAGTTTATAGTTGAATAGACAGTATAAATCCAATGGATACATATTTTGCCAACCCCTCTGAACAAGTAGGATGTGTACATATTTGTATGGATGGATAGTTGTGTAGAGATGAATTAAGGAGCCAATAACCCTTTTTACCCAGGGGCTCAGATCATTGTCAATCTGCTGTTGGCAGAGAAACCTTAGGCTCTAATTTAGCTTTCACTTTAAGGTTTGATTGGTCAGCTGCTAGCAGTCCATCAATTACAGAGTTAATGACTAGCCTTAAAAACCATCTTGACAATAAATGGACCTCTGTTTAGGCTGAAATTTCAATAAATGCACATTTAATGAGACTGGAGGCATAGCTGGTATAATGGTTATCTAAAGGAAAAATGAAATTGGTGGGCCAAGTTCAAATCCAAGCTAAAGAAAGGCATAAAACAATTTCTTTGTGTCCACCTCTCCAAATATAAATCAGGCAGTGGCTCAGTGTCTGCACGTCCTGGGAATGATGTTAAACTCTATCCGATGGTGATGTTCTAGTTTTGGAGGTTTGGGGAATGTGGATCACCCCTTCATCACCATTGCTCCCTGTTCCACTCTGACTCAGAATGGTAGTACTTAATAGGGTCCCATCTATGTGTTAAATAGAAAAATGAGTTTATAAACAAAATTGATTATCCTTTAAGAATGTATTTATTTCAAAACTTAGTTGGCATAAAATGACCCACTGAGGTTGATATGCTGTAAAACAAACAAATGAAATATAAGTAAAATATCAAAGACGATTGAGTTTTCTAACCATGGTGATGGACAAGCAGTCTTGGAGCAGGACTATTCTGAAGTTAAATCACCAAGATAAGAAACCACTCCCCAGTCTCTCCTAAGAATAGTTCAATTTACTGATAAAGGAAATTGTGCAGAGCCATGATCAGCCCACCCCCACCCATCCTTGGAAATTTCTGGAAGAAATATGAAGACAATTAACCATTTAAGAGTAGCTGTAACAGACAAATTCATCTGTATTATTTAGATTTTTTGCTCTGGCTTTGATACCAGCCCTCGTTAACTCAACACATGAGTAGCACTGCTTGTATCTTCTCTAAAGGTTATGATAATTTATTGTCTCCTTGTATTATTATTATTATTATTATTATTTTGGTACGCTCCCACCCCAGATTAAAGAAAGCACGTTACCAAACCTTCCAGGATTCAAGACTGGTTTTGACATTTTCGTTAACACTTATTTCAAAAGCAAATGAATTTATTCACCAAAGTGAGTAATCAGATCAATGACTTGGTGTCTGCTTCTCTATTCAGAATTTAGTTTCTTATAGTTAATTGAACAGGAAATACCTTTACCAATTGAACCATTCAGTAGGTTCTCAACTTCTGTTTGATTACCAACTTACTTATTTCTTTGCTCATTCTCTCATAACTATCTGCTAGTCTATATTTGTTAATATTTCTTTCAGTTATCCTATTTATATCCAACAGTTTTTTTTTGTTCCCTATCAATTAGTCAAGTCTCATATCTATCAAGTGATCCATAGAAATCCCAACCCTCTTTTTCATTTCTATCTATCTCACTGTTTACCTTTCCTGAATTATGAATAAATTGTAGTGACACAAACTATGTTGACTTAACTGTTCAATAGATGAGCAGGAGACAGCATCTCTACTGTTCAAAGAACAGAGGTAAACAAGGTCCAAGAAAGGATTTCTGGGACTGCTATGTGACAGTCCATGAGGTACTCATTCTCTAAGGTGTATAATAATTTATTGTCTCCTTGCATTATTGTTATTTTAGTACCCTCCCACCCCAGATTAAAGAAAGCACATCAACAATCTGTAATATCACAAGCAAGCATATGGTAGCAAAAGAAAAAATGGACGAGAAAGGTTGGATTAATTTTGTTTATTTAAAAATAAACAAAAGCTGGAATTGTTGAGATGATAATTCTTTTTTTGCTCGGTGAATGAGGGCAGGCATGGGGTTGAAAATCTGTTCTGACTGATGACTTGGTTCTGTGTGACGTGGGGTTTGGGGTGAGTCAGAGGTATGGCGGTCCCTTGATCTTGGCCTGGTGGAGCGACATTCTGTGTGCCAGCCCACAGTCAACTGGCTTATCGACTTTAAGTCAGCTGTTTTATAGCTAGTAAGAAGCTCCAGATACCTTTTGAAGGGGTTTTTTTTGGGGGGGGGAGAACATTTTTGATTGGTTGAAAAACATTAAATAGAGAATATTTTTAATTGTTTATAAATTTTGTTTTTTGCCTATGTGTAGAATGTTTGTTTTTGTTCATTTCGTTTAAGCTACTGTTGGGTTAACATCCGGTTAATGTCAGTAACTTATGTTCTGTTCCGAAGTGTTTTTTTGTTTTTAATTTGTTTTGTTGGTGAATGGATATATTGAATTATGTTAGAATTCTCAGTAACTTAGGTTCTGTTTCAAAGTGTTTGTTTTGTTGGTGAGTGGATGTATTGTGTTAGTAAAAATTGTGAATCAAGAGAGATATCTATTTTTATTACAAAAAATCCTTCCGGGATTCAAGACTGGTTTTGACGTTTTCGTTAACACTTATTCCAATAGCAAATGAATTTATTCACCAAAGTGAGTAATGAGTTCAATGACTTGGTGTCTGCTTCTCTATTCAGAATTTAGTTTCTTATAGTTAATGGAACAGGAAATACCTTTACCAATTGAACCATTCAGTAGGTTTGATTACCAACTTATTTCTTTACTTATTCTCTCATATCTATCTGCTGGTCTCTCTTTGTTAATATTTCTTTCAGTTATGCTATTTATATCCAACAGGTTTTTTTTTTTCATGTCTGTTAGTCAAATCTCATATCTACCGAGCGATCCATAGAAATCCCAGCCCTTCTCGTTCATTTCTACCTATCTTGCCTGTTTATCTGTCTTTCCTGAATTGTCAATACATTGTAGAGACGCAAAATGCAGGTCTGAAATTTCTATTCAATTTGACAGGAAGCTGCGTGTCTCCTGACGACCAATGCCGCTTCAGTTGTTGTACATCCGTTTCTTCCCGAGGTCACGAATAATCATTGATCTGAAAGAATCAGACTGCTAACCAATAGCAGCTGACCAATATCGGATTCTTCAGAGGAGTTCCGTTTCATAGACACAAGAGACAAAGAATCATTTGCAAATTTACTTCATCATAATATTATAAGTTCAATGAATTTGTTTAGCGGAAGAAATCAGAGATGGTAAGGCTCAAGGCCAAATAAAGGGGATAATTACTTCACACATTTCTATATTATTAATATTTTTTTTTTTTTCACAGTTTTGATTCCTTTTGTAATTTATATACAAGGAAAGCTCTGAATTCAAACCATTTGTACACCTAAAGAGGAATGGGTTTTACCTGACCAAGTCATGCTACACTATTAGTGCCCCCATAACCAAACCAGGTTACCCAATGTGTGTGTGTGTGTGTATATATATATATATATATATATATATATCTATATATGTAAAAATGGAAATTGGAAATGAATCTGACAATATGAGGAAGAATGAATAAAGAAAAGAAAGAACAGAATGGATAACAAAAGATGAATTTAATCAATATCACTTGCACATGTGTTTCGGTCAGTTCATCTGTGTGAAAATATTCTGCACACAGAGAAGATTCGACCTTCATCAGAGTGAAATTTTTTTTTGAATGAAAAAATTTGTTGGGGAAAAATGGAGAATTTTTAGAAATGTTTGAAGAGAATTTTTTAAAAATCACTTTTGGAATGCTGAAATAGAACCGTTGGAATTTGGATATTTGATTTTTCTAGGGGTTATGGGAGAAATAATTTTGTATTGCAAAAATAAAGTGTTATTACTTATCCCTAACATGTTGAAAAGTGATTTTTTTAAAAATTCTCTTCGAACATTTCTAAAAATTCTCCATTTTTCTCCGAAAAATTTTTTCATTCAAAATAAAATTTCACTCTGATGAAGGTCGAATCTTCTCTGTGTGCGGAATATTTTCACACAGATGAACTGACCGAAACACATGTGTAAGTGACATTGATTAAATTCATCTTTTATTATCCATTCTGTTCTTTCTTTTCTTTATTCATTCTTCCTCATATATATATATATATATATATATATATATACATTTTTTTATAAAAGGTAATTTTCATCTAAATCAAACACCAGGGTTTTATTATTTCTAGTTGAACATTATACAATCAAAAGTGATATCATTACAAAATTCTACAATATTACCTAAAAAGGGTTGATATGCAATAAAAAATGGGCTCTTTAACTTTGGTATGGCAACCAGTCTAGGAGAAGGAAAACTCTGAATCAAACCCTCTGTACACCTAAAGAGGAATGGGCTCTACCTGGCCAAGACATGCTTCATTACTAGTGCCCCCATAACCAAACCAGGTTACCCAATGTATATAAATACAAGGTGTATCATAAAAGTATTGAGATTGAAGCTGTATTTTCCTAGATAGAAATGAACAATGAATGAAACGTTAATTTTTTTTCAGAATATAAGGTGTGTCATAAAAGTGCCAAGTTTGAAGCTGTATTTACCAAGATAGAAATGAACAATGAAGGAAACGTTAATTTTTTTCAGAATACAAGGTGTGTCAAAAAGTTTTTAAAAATCTGATACTTTTTGACACACCTTATATATATATATGTGTGTGTGTGTGTGAAATATTGCCCATAAGTAATCACTTAAAATAATCTCAAATTTTGACAGCAACTTAGAAACAACTCTCAATTCTGTTTAATGTTTAAACACCTTCTCCTTTCCAGTGAATGGCATTTCTATACCTGAAAAGAAAAAAAGTATAAAGCATTAAAACTAGAATTTAGAGCTGTTTCTACACATACTGTTAAAATTTGAGATGAGCTAATCGAGAATTAGTCAAAATATTAGATTAGAAATGGTATCAAATTTCCTCTATAAACTCCTTCTATAATTATTGATCCACGAACAATCTCTCTCTTCCCCCTCTCTCTCTCCCTCTCCCTCCCTCTCCCTGTCTGTCTGTCTCTCTCTCTCTATATATATATACATATATATATATATATATATATATATATATAAAGTAAAAAAATAAAGTCGTCGGGGCGGCCTAAAGTCAGTATCAACCAATCAGCGAGGGAGTCTATCCCCTTTTCAATAGCGCTAGACCAAGGAGATTATTTTTAGCGTCTGAGGTAGAGCGCCACACCTACCATCAGCTCCTTACTTTAACGCACAGATCCCTGTGCTACTCTTACGCTGAGTTGCGAGGACGGTATCGAACTAGGAACCTTGTGGTTTCTAGCCGAATGCTCTACCAACTGAGCTAACCCAGCCCCTTTTATATATATATATATATATAGAGAGAGAGAGATGCAGACATATATTTAATATTATTGTATACATATACTTAAATATATATTTAAAAGTCTCTAAATATGTGTATGTAATAAATGTTGTCACTTATAAATGTTTGTTTGAATATCTTTCTCTCTCTCTCTTTCTCTACATATAACATATTAATATGTGTGCATGCTTAAATAGTTATTAAAAATATCTGAACATATTATGTATGTATGCTTAAATATGTATTTGAAAATATATGTCTGAATGTATCTAAATCTCTCTATCACTCTCATTCTCTCTATATAGACTCTCTCTTTCTCATTCTTTCTATTGGCCTCTCTCTCATTTGCTATGTCTCTCTCCCTATCTCTCTCTCTCTCTCTCTCTCTATATATATATATATATATATATATATATATATATATATATATATAAAAGGTAAAATAAGAAATGAAAGAACAAAACTCAGACAAAAATGTATAGTATATTTATGTTAAATTCTGCTTCCTCAGCCTTTATTGAATCATTGGGATCATACAAGTTTTTTTTATAGAAGGGGGATGTAGGTATGTGGGTAAGTTTTCCAATCACATTTTCCTCATATATATATATATATATATGGGCTGAAAAGTTCATAGGCTAAGATACTCCCAGGAAATGGGACTAAATGGGATTTATTTTTCAACATAGTCTCTCTTGCTCTGAGCATTGGTGTTGATGTGCTTGGATCCCCTTGGTCACAAACGTCATCAACAGCAGATATGACATCATCATACGAACTTGGCAGTCCACCCTTGGATACATGTGAATGTGTGTATGTGCATCCATGTGCTTAGTTAGGTATTTGTATATGTTAATATGTCTATAAAGAGATGTGTGTGCATATACTTAAATATATATTTGATAATGTTTTTCTCCCTTACTCTGTGTGTGTGTGTATGTGTATATATATATATATATATATATATAATATATTATATATATATAAAGTTTATACACTTGCTACTGTATAATACTTATATATGAAATGTTTTAGTCTATAAGGGTATTTATATATATATAATATGTTTATGATATAAGAATATAGTATATGAATATATGATAATATTAGAAATATACATGTATATATATATATACATATATATAATTTAAGTATACATATGAAATATATTTATGATATAAGAATATTATATATAAATATATGATAATATTAGAATATATATATATATATATATAGAATATATTTATGAGAATATGATATAAAAATATATGTTGATATTAGAAATATGCATGTATATATATGTGTGTATATATATATATAAATTTAAATATATTTATAATATATATGTATGATATAATATAAAAATGTTTATATTAGAAATATATATATGTGTGTGTGAATGTGTATGCACACATATATATATACATATATACATACACCCATAAATACTTGTACACACATGCATGTGTATGTGTTTATCTGCATTTACATGTGTGTGTGTGTGTGTATGCATACGTAATAGTACAATTCATTGATCAGCCAATATAATTCCAAGCATCCATGCTGAAACAAGAAAATCAAGGCAAGAGTAAACGTTTCTTGTTTTTCTGCTCCCAGTACCAAATCTCTTGTGAGTCATCAAAGAAACAGCCCTGAAAAATATGGTTCATATGGAATTACCTATTTACCTACCATTTCTCAATCCAGCTAATAAGTCGGCCTTGTTCTCAAAGCACAGATGTGTATCTATGCAACCAAAGATTCAGAGAATGCTTTCCCCACCATTTCTCTCTCTCTCTCTTTCTCAAATGTTTTTTTGGGTTTGTAACTTTTTGAGATCCAAAAAATCCGACATGATGAAATCACTCAGGTAGCTTGATCTGTGTATTCTCTTTTCCTGTCCATTTAGGCATACAAGATGAATACCTGCCTAAAATTATCCATAATCATTTATACACATCCCTAAAAATGTAAAGAAAATAAAGTAAATGTAAATAATAGACAAGTTACTATGAGGTAAAATTATCATGGCTTTATGCAGCTGATTAGGAAGTGGCTATTAGCTTTGTTAGATTTCTTGTCGCCATTGTAGGGGTTCAGTTGTTCTGTTATTCAAGGAATCCAGTTGGTTAATCCTAGTCTGTAGGTTTCCTCTGTTATATAAGTCCAAGT
The DNA here is from genome assembly GCA_023376005.1 of Doryteuthis pealeii. Lineage (NCBI taxonomy): Eukaryota > Metazoa > Mollusca > Cephalopoda > Myopsida > Loliginidae > Doryteuthis > Doryteuthis pealeii. Next base: position 103,358,531 of record CM042148.1, read on the forward strand.
CTGTAGTGAGTTGGTAATCCTAGTCTATAGATTTCCTCTGTAATATATAAGTCCAAGTCTGTAGTGAGTTGGTAATCCTAGTCTATAGATTTCCTCTGTAATATATAAGTCCAAGTCTGTAGTGAGTTGGTATCCTAGTCTATAGATTTCCTCTGTAATATATAAGTCCAAGTCTGAGTAATCCTAGTCTATAGATTTCCTCTGTAATATATAAGTCCAAGTCTGTAGTGAGTTGGTAAGTCCAAGTCTGTAGTGAGTTGGTAATCCTAGTCCCTCTGTAATATATAAGTCCAAGTCTGTAGTGAGTTGGTAATCCTAGTCTATAGATTTCCTCTGTAATATATAAGTCCAAGTCTGTAATCCTAGTGTAATATATAAGTCCAAGTCTGTAGTGAGTTGGTAATCCTAGTCTATAGATTTCCTCTGTAATATATAAGTCCAAGTCTGTAGTGAGTGGTAATCCTAGTCTATAGATTCCTCTGTAATATATAAGTCCAAGTCTGTAGTGAGTTGGTAATCCTAGTCTATAGATTTCCTCTGTAATATATAAGTCCAAGTCTGTAGTGAGTTGGTAATCCTAGTCTATAGATTTCCTCTGTAATATATAAGTCCAAGTCTGTAGTGAGTTGGTAATCCTAGTCTGTAGATTTCCTCTGTAATATATAAGTCCAAGTCTGTAGTGAGTTGGTAATCCTAGTCTATAGATTTCCTCTGTAATATATAAGTCCAAGTCTCTAGTCTATAGTTTCCTCTGTAATATATAAGTCCAAGTCTGTAGTGAGTTGGTTAATCCTAGTCTATAGATTTCCTCTGTAATATAAGTCCAAGTCTGTAGTGAGTTGGTAATCCTAGTCTATAGATTTCCTCTGTAATATATAAGTCCAAGTCTGTAGTGAGTTGGTAATCCTAGTCTATAGATTTCCTCTGTAATATATAAGTCCAAGTCTGTAGTGAGTTGGTAATCCTAGTCTGTAGGTTTCCTCTGTAATATATAAGTCCAAGTCTGTAGTGAGTTGGTTAATCCTAGTCTGTAGGTTTCCTCTGTAATATAAAATTACAAGTCTGTAGTGAGTTGGTAATTCTAGTCTGTAGGTTTCCTCTGTAATATATAAGTCCAAGTTTGTACTTAGCCTTGGTAATCCTGTAATATTCCTTGTAATATGTATTAGTTCAAGTCTGTAATATTCCTATGGTCTTAATTCAAAAGACAGGTCTTGCTGGCAGAAAATTGAACCAGTAATCGATTTGAGTGGTTTAAATGATCTTAAATGCTTTCTGTCCTCGTCTCTCATTGGCCATTTTTTTGTGGAAGTACCTGCTGCTGTTGTGAAGATCCATGATCACACAAGTATTGAAATATTGCATTCAATAGTCCAAAAGAAAGCTGTGAAGATCCATGATCATACATGTATTGAAATAATGCATTCAATAGTCCATTTATCCATGATCATACATGCATTCAGAATGCCATGATTCATCCATGATCATACATGTATTGAAATAATGCATTCAATAGTCCTAAAGAAAGCTGTGAAGATCCATGATCATACAAGTATTGAAAGCTGTGAAGATCCATGATCATACATGTATTGAAATAATGCATCAATAGTCTGTGAAGATCCATGATCATACAAGGCATTTAATAGTCTAAAAGGAAGCTGTGAAGATCCATGATCATACAAGTATTGAAATAATACATTTAATAGTCTAAAAGGAAGCTGTGTAGATCCATGATCATACAAGTATTGAAATAATGCATTTAATAGTCTAAAGGAAGCTGTGAAGATCCATGATCATACAAGTATTGAAATGATGCATTCAATAGTCCAAAAGGAAGTTGTGAAGATCCATGATCATACAAGTATTGAAATAATGTATTCAATAGTCCAAAAGATCCATGATCATACAAGTATTGAAATGATGCATTCAATATGAAGATCCATGATCATACAAGTATTGAAATAATGTATTCAATAGTCCAAAAGGAAGCTGTGAAGAACCACGATCATACAAGTATTGAAATAATGCATTCAATAGCCCAAAGTGTTAATCTGGCTATTAATTTCTCTGTTTATATTTAATGCATATGTTTCAAAAACAAAATTTATTGATGTCATTATTATTTTAACTTGATTACTTGCACTTACGTTGAAGCTATCCAAGTTTAAATAAAACTATATTGGCCAAAAACATTTTCCTTTCAATTCGAAATAATTTGTTGTATTTCTCTTTCTGTTCATTTTCTTTATCTTTGTTTCAATGATGAATATGTCTTATTGTACAAAATCAATTACAGTATACACATTGATAAACCAAAACCTTATAAGTAGTTCCATGTGAAAAGAATGATAGCTATTGTTTCAGAACAACTGCATTTTAGTTTCAGAGGAATATAAGCAAATAAAGTGGCCTCAGTTACTTCATTTTGAAGTCATATGAACTATGTATGGTTTAATGGATTGGTTTGGTTTGGTTTGGTTTGTTTTATGGCATATCAACCTCAGAGGGTCATTTAATGCCAACAAAGTTCTGAAATAAATTCATTCTTAGTAGATACTCAATTTTTTATTAACACATTTTCCTATTTAATCTATAGAAGGGACCCTAGCGGGTACTACCACTTCGAGTCAGAGTGGACCAGGGAGCAATGGTGATGAAGGGCTGTGCCACATTACCCAGACCTCCAGAACTGGAACCTCACCATCAGATAGAGTTTAACGTCATTCCCAGGACATGAAGACCCTCGGCCATCACCTTCTAGCATCCATATGATAAAAATGGTTGGGGCGTGCCATAAGGGCAATAGGGTTGGGGCAATCATATAGGTGCTGAGGCTTGATGTGACCAGCCAATTGATCTGAGGGGGCCTCTTCAACTGTCTGTTAGCTCATGTAAGGGCCAAAGTGGAGTGTTGCAAGTCATGGACTGCTCAGCCACCTGGTTTCCATCCTTAAGCATTACAGGTTGCTACCCATGGCCGACAGGTGGCCCTCTTAGGCAGAGTCTTACCCCTCTGTAGAGGTGCAGCCAATGTATTCTAATGCCCCAGCCAACAGGGCATGGTGTAATGGTCATTGTTATAGGAAATAGACTTGTCAACCCAAGTTCAAATCCTGACCAATGCATAGCACTACTATCATTGGGAAAGGTATGAATCAAATTATTGTCCATCCAGCTATGAGTAAATTGTAGGGCAGAATGGTCTCTTTAACCTTGATTAGCCAATCAATCTAGGAGAAGGAAAAATCTGAATTCAAATCTGTTAAACTCCACTTAAAAATTGATATTGTGTCACATTCTAATCATGCAGATGGGTTGATAAAAGCAAGTAAACTGAACAAAATAGACTGTGTATTAGTTTATAGCCAATACTTGTCAGTATCAGCTGGACAGCAAGACAGACCATTCTCTTTTCACTAGGGCTAGACCAAGGAGATTGTTTTTGCATCTGAGGCGGGGCACCACACCTACCATCAGCTCCCCACTTTATCACACAGATCCAAGCTATGTTACTCCTGTCCTGAGTTGAAAAGGGTTGGTATTAAACCCAGAACATTGTTGTTCTTTAGCAAATGCTTGACGGACTAAGCTAATCTAGTCACATGATATACAGGGTCATTGTAGATTTACTTCTTTCTCTATTTTAAAGATCTTATAATTTATTTTTGAATCATTTTTTTTTTTTTTAAATATGAGAAGAACACATAACATGGATTTTTTATTTAAAATTCTATATGGGCATAAGCATTCACCTCCAGCCTCTCAAGCTGCTCAAAAATTAGATTAGAATTAAACATCTAGACATCTTTATAGGGCTTAGAATTTTGAAACAATATAATTATAATCAATCTGAAAAGAAAAACAACACAGATTTAATTGTCATATATCAAGGAACATACATTAAAGAATTGAGAAAAATTTAACTGCATATAAAAAAAATTGTAGATAATTTAAAATATTGAATTACTTTTCAATCACACTGTACACACTACAAATTCGCAGGTACCTAAAAAGTGCAAAACTTTTGACACACCCTGGTATTTTCAATAAAGACTGCATGGAAGCAGGTAAATTTTCTTCATTGATATTCTCCTGAATACGATCATAATGTGGTTGAAAATGGTTCGTAAAAAATACAACTACAAAATATCATCAAAAAGAAGTGTTAGGTGATATTCAACCATAAATTCTTAGATAATATTTATGTATGTATGTGCACGCATATATCCATGTATATATATATATATATATATATATATATATATATATATATAATATATATATATATATATATGTGTGTGTGTGTGTGTGTGTGTGTATGGATATGTGCATGCATATTTGCAAGTATGTGTCTATTTAGAATGTGTGTATATAAATGTGTGTGTATGAGTGCATATATATATATATATATATATATATATATATATATATATATATAGGTGATATTTAACCATAAATGCATAGATAATATGTATATGCATGTGCAATATCTCCATATATATATATATATATATATATATATATATATTATATATATTTGCACATGCACATATTATCTATGCATTTATGGTTGAATATCATATATATATATATATATACATATATATATATGTATATGCTCCTGCATATTTGTAAGTGTGTGTGTGTGTTTATATATATATGTGTGTGTGTATATATATAAATGTATATGCAAGTATATGTGTGTGTATGTATATAAATGTATCTGCAAGTATATGTGTGTGTGTGTGTATGTATATAAATGTATATGCAAGTATATGTGTGTGTGTGTATGTATATATAAATGTATATGCAAGTATATGTGTGTGTGTATATATATATAAATGTATATGCAAGTATATGTGTGTGTGTATATATATATAAATGTATATGCAAGTATATGTGTGTGTGTATGTATATAAATGTATATGCAAGTATATGTGTGTGTGTATATATATAAATGTATATGCAAGTATATATATATGTTGTGTGTGATATATATAAATTGTATATGCAAGTATATAGTGTGTGTGTGTGTATATATATATAAATGTATATGCAAGTATATATATGTGTGTGTGTGTATATATATTAAATGTATATGCAAGTATATATATGTGTGTGTGTATATATAAATGTATATGTATATATGTGTGTGTATGTATATAAATGTATATGCAAGTATATATATATGTGTGTGTATGTATATAAATGTATATGCAAGTATATATGTGTTTGTGTGTGTGTACATGTGAGTGCATATATATTTATATATGTATATGTGTACAGACCAAATATCACGATGGATTTAAAGATTCTATTATGTTCCAATAAAAGAGAACTATGTTGATTCTTAGAAAAAAAGAAATTAGACATTATTTGCACAAAATGTCAAGGCTCATTAGTTATTGAGATTATCATATTCCAGTTGCACGTACAAAAACATGGACACAAAAATAAAAAAATACTTTTATACATAGGCTGATGATGGAGGCACCTGGTGTGTTATGGTTATCATCATAGTAAATGAATACAGTGACAGAAGTTCAAATCCTCGACTAGGCGGGTAGCATTTCCCATTGCAATACTACCTTTTGGTAAAGGTATGCATCCAACTATTTTAATAAATAATACTTTTATACATACTGATGTGGAGGCACTTGGTGTATAACGGTTATCATCAGAGTAATGATAACACAGAAGTTCAAATACTGGATGAGGCAGGTAGCATAGTGCTAATACCCTTGGGGAGTGTGTACATTCAACTATTCTTCCTCCAGCTATGGGTAAATGATAGGGCAGAATGGGCTCTATAACCTGTGTTTAGGAAGCGCATAGTGTAATGGTTAAAGTCATAGACTCGTCACCCCGAGTTCAAATCCTGGATGTGGCAATTGCAT
>CM042148.1:103366927-103479427 GCA_023376005.1 Doryteuthis pealeii
ACTTGCTTAAAAACTGACCTTTATGTCACATTCTGCTCATGCAGAGGGGTTGGGTAAATACTTATTTTTGAATGATGAAAAACAAAATATTCAGAGGACACATACATGTACACACTTAACAAAAGGTTGACAAGGTTCTCATTTTTTTTAAAAACTCTAAACCATTTTCTGAGACTGATCTTTTTGGGCGGTCCAGCATTTTGATTGTCATGAAGTTTGGAGTGCTCTGGTAGATAAAGGTTTGATAAAAAAATATTTGAATGCATAACAAGAATGAATAAGCCAAAAACGTATTTGGCATAGAATAACCCAACAAAGGTTGACATGCCATAAAATCCAAACGACCAACCAATACCATGTTGGAAACGTAAGGTATTTATCAAATAAAAACTTTAGATTCAAGATTTCATTTTTTTTCCCTCTGTATTCCATTTTCAATTCTTATGTACATAACTTTTAATGATAAACTACAAGTTTTCTACTAGATTGACGTCTTCTGAGGTTGAGGTCCATTACTTTATTTTTGTCTCTTTGAAATCTTTTCCTGGCATATTGAACAATTGCAGAATCTGAAGGAGCATTGCCTTTCATGACTATAACGCTTTAGCTAAAAGCTTCTTGTGACCCGTACGACTAAAAAAAACAAAAAAAAAGAAAGTCTTGTCAAAAATATTATAATAATTCTCAGCATTTATCTTTAACTCATCATAAACTTTGAAGGAACCTATAATTTTACTGCCAAGCCCACGTCCTATTGTCTGGGACATTAGAATACACCGACTGCACCTCTTTAATGCCGACCTCCAACCAATTTTCTAACTATATCCATGTTGTCTTCTTAATCATGCTGGTTAAGGGGAAGGCTCAGTGTCAAAGTAGCAAAGTGCCCTGTTGCCTGGGGCTGAAGAATACACTGACTGTTAAAGACTAATTCCTCATCAAGTACATAAACAGGGAGAGAGTTCTTTGGTATACGATAGAGTGAGACCTCTGGTGTATAATAGAAAAGAGAGACAGATGGATTAGAGACAGGAGATGATAGAGTTTATTGTTCTTACTTTATGATAAAGTAAGAACAATCAACTCTATCATCTCCTGTCTCTATTTTATTGCTCTACTGCTTCTGATTCTTCGTCTAGGTCATCTAACTTGTCGGATGCCATTTTCTTTGGGCTGAATTCTATCTGCTAGAGGTTGATTTTCTTTCTTGTTTTCTTCATTGTGCTGGGTTGGACATTGCTTATTTAATAATGTAATCAACAAATACAACAACTTGTTAGTTTCTTGGTCAAGTTTTATTTTTTCATGATTCTGCCATGGGGAGAGATGGACCCCGGAGCTGACAGTACATCTATGCTCCTTGAAAGCTCTGTAATGGGGCATTTTTAAGGGGTCAAAGTTTATTAACCATAATCATGTAATTTTCCATAGGGTCCTGTTATTTTAAGTTAACTGCCTTAATTCAAATTCTAACTACCAGCCTGTTAATAAATTATGTAACATGATTGCACCTCTGCAGAGGGGGTAAAATCCCCCTAATGTGGCCACCTGTTAAAGGTGAGTGGTGACCAGTGAGGCTTAAGGAGAGAATCCTGGTGGCTGAGCAGATGCGTGGTCAGAGAGGCTCCCTCTAATCAATAGGCAGGTCATGTCAGGCCCTAGCACCTATATGATAGTCCCAACCCTATTGCCCTTATGGCAAGCCCCAAACATTTTTATTATATATGTGCTAGAAGATTGTGGCTGAGAGTCTTAGTGTCCTGGGTATGATTTTAAATTGCATCTAATGGTGCAGTTCCAATTCTGGAGTTCTGGGTAGTTTGGAGTACCCCTTCATCACCATTACTCCCAGGTCAGGTGACCCAGATCGGTAGTTCTTGTTACAAAAAAAAAAACATTTGAAAAAATGTGCTTAAAAAAAATTGAATACCATGAAGAACGCATAAAACAAAACATCTTCAGCATAAAATAACCCAACAAGCATATGAAGAATAATCAAACTAAGTTCCAATTACTGTCGAATTGGGAAGACACGGCAACAAACGGTTGTAACTTAATACAAACCCATCTCATTGCAATTCTACTGCAGAATGACAGGGTATTTATAAAACTCCACAATATCATTGAAACCAAGTAGCCAATCAGAACTCAAGGAATGGAATCACCCAAATGCATGAATGGATCATTCTTGATTTTTATAAATACCCTGTCATTCTGCAGTAGAATTGCAATGAAACGGGTTTGTATTAAGTTACAAGCACTTGTTGCTGTGTCTTTCCAATTCGATGGTAATTGGAACTTAGTTTGATTATTCTTCATCTCAATAGCATAGACATGCCATAAAATCAAACATTTCTCTATGTACACCCATGTTGTCTTAATTATTCTACTTAATCTTTTCCATGAGAGCAAGGCTCTGTATCAAAGTAGTTGAACTGCTTAACTGCAACATCATAGTAGGTGAGTTTGAACTCCATTAGAGCTATAACATTCCTTGTCAGACTAATACCGTTGGGAAAGGTATACAACCCCAGTTATGGATTATATACGAGGGTGAGTCCAAATGTAATGCCATTTTGTTTAGGAAAAGTAAAATTACCAACATAGGAACATGTATCATGCTTCAATATGAAGCTGGTCCTCTGTCCACATAGTCACCGTTTCTCTCAATAGCAATGTTCTACCTTTGAATGAGAACATGTATCCCTGCTCAGTAAAATCCTGTTGACTGTTCTTTGAGCCATTTCTTCACTACAGAGTTCACTTCCTCGTCACTGAAATAATGTTCGACTCTTCGGTCCCATGAAAGAGGGTTTGAGAGGCAAACAGTATTCCAGTGATTAGGAAGTGAAATCTGTAGTGAAGAAGTGGGTCAAAGAACAGGATTCATAGGATTGATTTTAATATGTTGGAGAAAAAAACAATAATATTAGAGATTAATAACACCAAGTAATTATTTATTAAACCCAGTTTTGTTAAAACCAGTATACAAATTAACTACACCATATAATACATAAACCTTTATTTCTGAGTAATATATAAGACACTTAACAGGATTTTAAATGCACCAATAACATGCTGTTTAGAGGCAAATATAACTAAGATTTTCATAGACATTGTTAATAACTGAGATTTATTCTATGTATTAATTATTTTGAATATCAAGTAAATACTCATTGATAAATTGAATCCTGGAGTATTGTGACATAAGCAGTGACATAGTTTTGGTTAAAGTCAGACATACACTGAATCTCCATTATAATAAGATTATATATATATAATTTCTAGAAAATGTTACTAGAAAACAAAATGATAGATAGTTGCTTTCACCCCAAAAGATATTCGGCACTGAGTTGGAAACACCAGGATTCCCTTTCTGAATGTGATGCTCTCCTGATAATCTTTGGGCATAAATTATTTTGTTAAGGATTAAGATTGTAGAACAGAAAGGTTAAATAGCCTAAGATGTACTTTGTCTAAAAAATCTAGACTGGCTATAAATATTTTATGGGAAACAATCATTTTACATTGGCCTGTTGTTTTTTTGACCTTCTTTTTATGACTCTGAACTGAACCCATTAATCTTGTCAATTTGTTTACAAAAAGATCTGTTCTGGGAATAGGTTTTTTTTGTGTGTGTGTAATTCTCAATTCAAGTAAAAGCCACTACCAACACAAAATTCTTTCCATCAAAATCACTGAGCATGATATCCTCAAAATGTCTCTCATCAGTTGCCCATTCAACAAACCATCATCATTAAAAGAACTATTAAAGAAACTAAACAAGCCCTCCCTCCATGACTCAATTGTTTGATCCTTCCCATGATACACCACACAACAGCATACAATGAAAAACATGAACACAATTCCCTTGGTTTGAAAACCATATCAGCAAGAAATTGTCAGTTACCAACTACCATTGACTTCATGTCTTCACTACACTAACTTTACTAGCAAATATATGCACCCTCCGGGTGCAAGTATTTAAGTTTTGATATAATAAAATATCATATTAAATTAGAAAGGCTAATGAAACTGACTAAGAATGCAGATAAAAAGATTTGGAACAGAGGGGGTATAATCAAAAAATAGAACAACTTTGAAACTAACTATTCCATTTCTTTCATTGGTAAATTTTCCTAATTTAACTATTTAGTTAAAATAGGAAGTAAAGGATAATATTACAGTTATTTCTTCTGGTAAATAAATTTCTTTTAAGATTTATCCACGAGATTTTTGTTTATATTTCTTAAGATAAAACCAAACAATTAGAAATCAATAATACCAAGCACATATTTATTAAAATAAAATTTTAAATATCAATATGCAAATTAGCCTTCTCGTTCAAACTGTAAACCGCTATTTTTTGTATATATAAATACAATTGCATGTTATTAGTATGTAGATATGGTCAACAGTATTAATAATGTAAAACAATTTTTATTAATAACTGAAGGTTTAAAGGAATGAAATCATGGAGAATTTGATGTAAATAATTAAGGGAATTGTGACTTGATTGATTTCGGTTACAGACAGAAAAACACACAATCTCCATTATAATAAGATATATACCAGCAAGAATATGCACCCTCCTGGCATAAGTTTTAATGTAATTAAATCTTATTATAATGGAGATAGTGTGTTTGTCTGTGTGTAACTGAAACTATATTACTACTCAAGTCACAATTCCTTACGTCACATTTTCCATGATTTTATTTTTATTTAAACCTCCATTATTAATAAAATTATTTTCTATGATTAATACTGTTGACCTTATCTATATACTAGATATATACCATGTACCCCACATGTACAGGTTAGGCACAAGGCCCTATTAATGTGGGACCGCCTATGAGTCTTAGCTCATGCAAAAAATGTGTTGATCATGTCGGCATTCCCCCTCAAGGTGGGCACCAGTCACCGGGCCATAAACCCACCCATGCCCCTTTAAATCAAGGGGCAGGTGTTGCCTGAGGGGATGGCCCCCTGGGATCAACAATGTTAGCTGAAACCACTGGACTCCCCGTATCTACATACTAATGACATGCAATTGTGTTCATATAAACAACATAATGGCAGTTTACTGTGTGAATAGAAAGGCTAATTTGCATATTGATATTAAAAATATGATGTTAATAAATATGTGCTTGGTATTATTGATTTCTAATTGTTTGGTTTTATCGTAATGAATATGGGCAAAAATCTCAGGGATAAATCTTAAAAGAAATCCATTAAAAAGAAGAAATAACTGTAATTTTATTCTTTACTTCCTATTTTAACTAAATAGTTAAATTAGGAAAATTTAGCAATGAATGTTGGGAGTGATGGAAAAGTAAGTTTTAGTTCTATTTTTCAATACCCCCCTGTTTCAGACCATTTTAGTTGCATTCTTATTTATTTTCATTAGCCTTGCTAATTTAATGATATTTTATTACATAAAAACTTAAATACCTGCACCTGGATGCAGCCTATATTTGCTAGTATATTAAATTGGAAAGATTAACATATTAAAAGATTATACTTATTCTAATTATATCTTAATTGGTTTCTATATAAAATCATTCATAGGATTAATTTTAATACATTGGAGAATAAAACAATAACGAAAGCAATCAATAACACCAAGTAGTTATTAAATAAACCTGGTTTTGTAAAAAACCAGTGTGCAAATTAATCACAACATATATTATGGAACCCTTAATCTCTTAATGATATATAAGGCACATTCCAAGGTTTTAAATGCACTAATAATATTGGGCTGTTTTGAGGCAAATCTAACTCGGATTTTCATAGAGATCTCATTAATAAAGATGATTTTTTCTATGTATTAATGATTTTGACTTAAATACTCAATGAGAAACGTACACAATTCCTGAGGATATTGTGACATATGCAGTGATGTAGTTTCGGACACAGGCACTGATTCTCAGTAAAAATAAGATATTAAACAGTATTGGACAAAAAACACGATTAAAGTCTGATTATTGTGGGAGCCATGCATAAACCAAGCTTCTGCTGTGGCCAGTTTGAAAATTGTGTGTATCCCCTCAGTATTCCTCTTTTAAGGAGCCTAATCAACGGGCAATAAACCCAGCCCTGCCACTTTTAGATGAGGTGGTAGGTGTTGTCTTGGGGGGATAGCCCACTGGGATTCACACTAATATTGTATTTCATACTGGTCCAGAGGCTGAAGCCACTGGATACTGGGCCCAATTTCATTGTAAAATGTTCCACTAGTAATAATAAAATTCTACAATCTTTGGTTTAGAAGAAAAGAAAATTTTTATTAAAAATTGTTGTGGGTGCACATATTTTTATGGTAAATATACTTATATTTATTTACTTCAGAAGTTTACTTATCTGAAGTGATGATTAAAATTTAAGTGTCTTTTTAACAGAATAGTAATTATACAGATGAATATAAAAATTATATGAGATCTTTGTATGCAGCCAAGGTTTGATTGACGCTTGACATTTAAGACATTTAAATTTAAATATTGATAAATAATGTAGATATCAAATAATACAGATGACTGTGTAATGTATTTTTTATACCAGAATAACGTCTACTTTTTAAAAAACAACTAATACTTTCAATTCTTCTGTTCTTTCTCTCAACCATCTACCCCCCTCTCTCTCTCTCTCTCTTATATATATATATATATATATATACACACACAAACCAACTCCTCCACATGAATAGGATATGACACAAGGTCAATTTCTTAAGCAGAGTTTAACAGGTTTGAATTCAGATTTTTCCTTCTCCTAGACTGGTTACCTAGCCAAAGAGTCCAGTCTGCCTTACTATTTATCCATAGCTGTACGGAGAGTAGTTTGATTCATACCTTTCCCAAGGGTATTAGCACTATAATGCAAACAGCCTCATAGTTTTGAACTCTGGGCGTCAAGTCTATTATCCTATGACTCTAACTATTATTCCACACTCCTTTCTCTCTATATATCTATCAGTTTCTCCATTATTTATCTATTTACTTTTCTATCTTTAGTCTTTCATCTCTCTATTCATCTATAAATCTGTGGAGGTGTGTGGTGTAATAGTTATCATCATAGGAAATAGACATTGTCCCTGCCAACTTGGCACATGAGCAGCATAGATTGGGTAATCTGATCTGTGCGATAAAGTGGGGAGCTGACTTTAGGGTGTGCACTTCACCTCAGCAAAATCAATCTTCCTGGTCTAGCACTGCCGAAAAGGGGATAGACTCCCTTGCTGTCTGGTTGATACTGACAATAGGCCACTCTTCCAACTTAACTGACTATATATAAAACACTGTCTCAGCAAGAAAAAAAAGAAAAATTGTAACCAGTATCCACTATCAATTATCCTCACATTATTTATATATATATATATATATATATATATATGCTCCCTAAGGTATTTGCTGTGATGAACAAATTTTGGAAGCAGTGCTCCACAAAAAAGCAGCTGTATGGCCACTTACCTCCTATTACACAAACCATTTAAGTAAAATGAACAAGAAAAAAAACCCTCATAAGTGACATTCTCTAGTAGACACCTACACATGGACATGGATGTGCATGGTGTAATGGTTAGAGTCGTGGGAAATGGACCAGAGTTCAAATCCTGGACAAAGCTATAGTTCACATATTGCTAATACCCTTAGGAAAGGTATGAATCGAACTACTCTCCCTCCATCTATGGGTAAAAAGAAGGGCAGACTGGACTCTTTAACCTTGATTAGGCAACCAGTCTAGGAGAAGTAAAAATCTGAATTCAAACCTGTTAAATCTGCTTGGGGTGGTCACTACTGGAATAAGCTCAGTCATAATTAGTGATCTATGTCACTAACTAATACACCCCAGCAAAAACCTATATCAATGAGCTTTGTGCAGATTCTGGATGCAGTATAGAAGACCTGCCAGGGGCAATGACCAACAGGGATGGGTGGCAAAAGAGTATCATGGGTATCTTTGCTGTCGGTGTGACCTGATGATGATATAGGTAGGTCTAAGTAGTTTTATTGATTTTCAGAAGATATATAAGATTTAAAGTAATTTTTTATTACTTTTGTCCATGATATAAAAAGTTGAAAGACATAAGTAGATTAACTTCCTTTTTAAGAAACTTGTAAAATTTGCCAAAAGTAGAAAGTTGTCAGGATGATTCTTTTGAAAGTGGAATATTATAAGAGTTTTTTTTTAATCAGTATTTAAAGAAACTCTCTTTGGTGATATCAAAAGTGAGAAGACTAAGAATAATTGTCGGTGGAACAAGTCTGGTACGTAAAAATATTGGTGACTTGGTAATGGAATGAGTATAAGTGCTTGCAGATGTCTCTAGAGATAAATACATCAAGTACAGTAACTTATATTTTAGTCTCTCTCTCTCTCTCTCTCTCTCTCTATATATATATATATATATATATATAATGATGTATATATTCTCTGAAAATTACTAAATGCCTGCTCAACTAACGTATCCTTTTATAACCATAATGTCAACAGTTATACTCAAACTAATGGAGTTACGATGGGTAGTACTTTAGGACCAACCTTCTCAAATTATTATATGTCTCACATCAAAGATAATGTCTTTAAATATGTAAGAAAACCCAAAATATGTGCAGGGTTTTCTCTATGGCATACAGGCTAACATAATGGATTGCAACATCACTATTACATTCACTTTCAGGCTAATACACTTGGGAAAGGTATGAACCCTCTTATCCTACCCTGCTATGGGTCAAATAGTACAACTGCTGTAATTTTAAATTATTTTGATATTAAATAACCCAAGAGATTGATATACCATTAAACGAGAAAACAAACTGAAACATATGTCTGTTATCTCTAAAAGAAATCAAAAGCATTAAATTCACCTCTAAACAAAATTCTCTTAAATTCACTTATGAACTTTGCAATAACAACCGCCATGCTGGAGAAGGGTAAAACCCCCACCCACCAATGCGTCGCGACCTTTGATGCATAAGGACAGAATCCAGGTGGTTGAGCTCTCCATGATAGTCAACACTCCACTTTGGACCTTACTTGGGTTAGACGAGCAGTCGAAGAGGCCCCCTTCTGATCAATCGGCTAGTCATATCTAGCCCTAGCACCTATATGATTGTCCCAACCCTATTTCTCTTATGAATCCCCTCCTCCAATGCCTTTTATCAGAGGCTGGAGGTCTTATAGTCCTGGCTATGACATTAAACCACATCCAGTTGTGAAGTTCTAATTCTGGAACTCTGGGAAGTGTAGAGTACCTCTTCATCGCCATTACTACCAGGTCCACTCTAAATTGGAGTAGTACTACCTGTTAGGGTCCCATCTATGTGTTAAATAGAAAAATAAGTGTAAGAAATGTTTTAAATTTTTAAATACCAATCTAGAAAGAATCAAACAAAACATCTTTAGCATAACCCAACAAGGGTTGACATGCCATAAAATCCAACCAATAGCAACAAAATCTCATTTTTTTATGTGTTGGTTGAATCCTGTACAATAGATATACTATACAAAAATACATGCCTGTATCTAATGGTGAGATTCCAATTCTGGGGATTCTGGAGTACCCTTTCATTGCCATTACTCCCAGGTCCACTCGGACCCGGAGTGGTAGTACCTATTAGGGTTCCATCTATATAAAAATGCAGCAAACCCTAATTTATGCCATAAGATATGAAATTGTAGTATTAAAAAAATTTTCTCAATCAAGTACAGTTCATTTCTTTTCAGAGAATAAAATAACACACTAATTAACAATGTCTTTCTTAATCATATTATCAATAGTCAGATGGTTAAATCCTACTTAATGGACATAAATTCCACCATCGTATATCACCCTGCCAAAAGATAAAAATGACTAAAAATCAGGAATTAACTTTGAACCATGTATCTTTGAGGCATAACACAGATTCACAAACATATGTGGTTCAAAGTAAATTGACCTGAAAAAATGAAAAAGTTTGAAATAAAATAACTGGTGCATTATATCTTTTATTCATTAATATATTAACACTGAAAATTTCATTAAATTCGGTTAATTCCTTGATTTTTAGTATTTTTTTTCTTTCGGCAGGGTGACATACAATGGTGTAATTTATGTCAGTTAAGTAGAATTTAAACAAATGCATAAGAATTACAAACAGGATGAATATGCCATAGGAATTATTGAATAAGTGCATCTTTCCTGTTGAATCTACAAATAATAGTAAACTCATTATCAAGTACTATGAATAGCATGGATTCCTTTGACTCTATCTCACCATCCATCCCTATCAGCCATCACCATTGGTAGGTCCTCTAGATGGCATCTATTGTCTGAACAGACCTGATGGATGAAAGCTTTTACTGGTCAGCAAACACTGGTGCGTTCATGTGTAGGAGTCTGCAGGAGAATGTTGCTTATGCTTTTGTCTCTGCTTCTCCAGCAGTCTTGTTCATATTACTTGGATGAATTGTAAATTTATTTATGGGGTGTTGTTTCCAGGACCCCCCTTGACTCTATCTTGTCATGTATCCCTATTAGCTGTTATTACTGGTAGGTCCTCTAGACTGCATTTGGTGTCTGAATGGAGCTGATGAGTGTAAGTTTAATTGGTCATCCCCAATATGTCTTGTTCCTTAAATTAAAATGATTAAAAAAAGAGTATATGTACAAATTATTGGTTTTACAGGGGGGGGGGTTCATAAATACAAATCTAAATCAATGAAATGGCTTATTTTTGCTGTTTTTCTTCCTTGAAGATGTGCTCTTTTAACATGATTTATTTCAAAGTTATAATTAATAAATTCTTATTTTTTCATATGGTGTATGTACAAAGCAGAATCCATTCTAGAGAATAAATACACTGGGGAACAATTTTGTACATAATTTCTGTTAAGTTAGATTTTTCATTTGATTTACACTAATATTGGAATGCTGATTTCAAAACTGCAGTCTGTTTTCTTCTATCATTTCAAGTTTTTTTTCTCTACAGCTTACTCCCAAAATAAGCACAATTGTATTGTATTGTTTGTAAGTAATATGACTGGTCAACTGATTGTGTTGATTATTTTATTGATAAGGAAAGAGAATTTTTTAGATCTTAAGAAACCAAAATCAAATTAAGTGACAATTTGCAATTTTAAAATTAAAAATTTAGTGGAAGCGGAAGGTGCTGTCATATCAAAATTTTTGCAATACCTTATTATAAAGGCTAGAAATCTCACTCTTAACAACTATACTGCCTTGTCAATTTGGAGCTGTAGAATACACAGACTGCGCCTTTGCAGAGGAGTAAAAAAAAAATTTCCCAAATGGGTTTACCTGTTAGCCATGGGTGGCAACCCATGATACTTAAGGATGGAATCCTGGTGGCTGAACAGTCCATGACATGCAACACTCCACATAAGTCCTTACTTAGCCTAGACTGTAAAGCAGAATTGATTTACCAACTGTTGTCTTGCACTTTAACAATGTGTTTAAAAACAAAAATATTTACCAACATACAAATGACATATACAAGTATTTGGCATTAGATAAACCACAGGGTTCATATGCTGTTAAAACAAAACCAAACCAAAACCTAACTTTACAACTACATCCATTTGGACATTTCTATAATGTTCAGGTCATGTGCGGCAATTAAAACTTGTTTCTAATTAATATCTAAAGAAGCAAACTTCTCTCACATTAACATGAATTTAAATACAGCTAACAATGACTTAATTTCTTATAACATTCCTTGAACATTGTGACTAGATTAGTTGGAATGAACTATCTTTGGGACAATTTGTGTATACACTTTGTTATAAAAAGATTTTCCTTGCATGAACACAATAAAAACTGCATAAAAACTTATTATATTCCCTTTGTCAGTTATCTTTAATGAAACATCTAAGAAGGGTTGCTGTCCAAATACACAATTAGCTTTCTATCTGAATGAATATATATATATATATATATATATATATATATATATATATATATATATATATATAAAACCATGTTTTTAGGAGTTCTTGTGTGTATATATATTTATGTGATTAAAAGTTGAGGAATAAAAGTGGATAAAACACAAACAATTTCATTCAAATAATATTTTGTCTCGGTGTACTAATGAGGCTAATTACATTACATTACTAATTACATTTTGTTGGATTTTACCCAATCTGTTATTTCCTTATATATGTATATATATATATATATATACATATATATATACATACATAAACATATACATACTAACCCCTCTGCATGAGCAGTATATGACACAAGGTCAATTTTTAAGTGGAGTTTAACAGTTTTGAATCCAGAGTTTTCCTTCTAGACAGGTTGCCATATCAAGGTTAAAGAGTTCAGTCTGCCCTACTATTTGCTCATAGCTGGTAGGAGAATAGATGAATTCATACCTTTCTCAAGAATTTTAGTGCTATGTGAAATGCAAGATGTCTCATCCAGGATTTGAACTCATATCATAGTATCCATTTCCACGGCAATAAGCATTACCCCATAGGCACCTAAAAAAAAAAGTTGAAATTGTACATATATATATATATATATATATATATATATATATACATGGACTAAAATGAGGAAATCAATCTGACAGTATGTGAAGAACACAGGATGTTACGCTGGATAGAAGTTCATAATTAGTCATAATGTCGATGTTCAAACATTTCAGTTTATATAGAAACCTTCTTCAGGACAATATGATATTTTTTCTTTTACTTGTTTCAGATCATCCTGAAGAAGGTTTCTATACAAACCAAAACAATTGAATGGCTAAAAATAAACTACCATCCAGTGTAACATCCTGTGTTTGTCTATATTTCTTCACATATATATACACTTATGTATTTCTCTCTCTCTTTATATATATATATATATATATATATAATATATATATATATATATATATATTCATATATATATATATATAGAGAGAGAGAGACACCACACACACACACACACACATTTATGTATGCGCGTATGTGTGTGTGTGTGTGTGTGTGTATATATATATATATATATATATATATAAAATAACAAATATATATTAGCTTGTATATATATATTTTAATATATATAAGTCTATTGTATGTGTGTATACACACACACTATAGTCTATATGTGTATGTATGGATATATATATCTATATAAGCATATATTTGTTAGTGCTTATATCAATATGTATTTATGTATAAGTGTATGTAAGTATATATATATATATATATATATATATATATATATATATATATATAAGCTTGAGGCAGATTTATTAGGAGTGTTTATTCATTCCAGTCACATGAGAAACGTGTAAACATGGCCACATCTTTTTGCATCATGTTCCTGCTCAAATTGTATGAAAACTAATTCCTTGTGGAATTCTGCTGATTATTCTGGCTTATTGCAATCAGAGCAAAATGATTGCCAAAATGGAATTCTTATTTGTCAGTCTAATCCTTACTTGCCTCAAATTCACTTTTTACTCTTTTCTTCTTCTCTAATTTCATTTTCTTCACACACACACACACACACACACACACACACACACACACACACACATACACACACATACACATATATAATATATAACACACACACACTCACATATATATATATATATATATATACACACACATATACAGGGTGGTACAAAAGTCACTTACCATTTAAAAAATAACTTTGAAGCTGAACATAGAGGAGCGGGGTGAGTTGAGAGATATTTTATTTCACAATTAGTTCCAAGCAATTTACAAGTGTCAAATTAAATACAATTAAAAGAAACATTCTGCTACCATATATATATATATATATATATATATATATATTATGGAGATCTAGTTTTAGTTCATAAAAATAAAATAACCTGCAAATTAGTACACCTTACCTTCTTAACAAATCACTGAGTTATAGTAAAGGAAAGCAAAATAGATAAATAAATAACAGATAAATACCAGGACCTTGCCAGAGAGTTCAAAATAATTCATGGAACACAATGGCAGCAATACTAATCATAGTTGATGCCCTTGCAAAAATCACAAAATAATATGAAAAAAAGATGTGGGAACTAGAAATCGGGGAAGAATGAGACTGTTTAGACTACAGCTCTACTGAAATCAGATAGGGGACTATTATTATCATTATAATAATATTCTTATATTATTATTATTATCATTATTATGAGGCTAAGTAGACATGCACATGTCTTGCAAGAAAGATGTCTGCTTATTTCTTAAAACTATTTAAAAAGGTGGAGTGAACTGTACTGCCCAGCACAGAGATTGAGCTCCCAGCCTCCAGGTTATGATTAATATCTTTTTATAAGATTTGTCACACCCATTATTTGGAATGGTTCAGCTAATGAAGAGAGATAAAAGTCAAAGTAATTTATTTTGAAAAAAGTTCCTTTTTTCTGTAAAAAAAAACAAACTGTTTCTGGAAAACCTTTGCCACTCTACTAGTACTACCCCTTTTTCTGACAATTGGTGAGAGCAGAGAATGGAATAGAAAGAGATTTTTGGGTGGGTGGGACTTTAAACAACATTCAGAAACAACTACACAAAAAATATAATTATGAATATACAATGAAGCTCTAAGCATAGAATAACCCTAGACGGTTTGACATGCTATTAAAATCAGTATTATTTGGATTATTTGAACTATCGTCCTCATCTTTATTGTTATCTGTACAACGTTTTGGCCAATGTGCCCTCCAGCCTTCTTCAGGTATTTCTTGTCAGACTCTGGAACCTTCTTTTCGAACTCGAGAACCATCACAGAACCTCAAACCCAACCTATCATTCCACTAACCATAGCTGAGGTACAGGTGTGTTAATTCTAGGTTACTGTTGCCATTGACCAGGATTGAACCTGTAACCTAGAGATAACTGTCACTTAGAACTGTCTTAACCCACACCTTTATCCTCTATGCTATGTGTCCAATATCTCAAAAATTCAGAGAAATACTATTAAAATCAGTCAATCAGAAAAATGAAGAATGTATCCAATTGATAGCATTGATCCCCAACATGGAACAGATCCATTTCTGGAGGTCTGGGGAGAGTGGAGAACTCTTTAATTGCCATTACAACCAGGTCCTTTCTAATCTGAATTGTTGGTACTTGTTAGGTTCTCATCTATCGGTTAAATAGATCTATTTAAAAGATTTTTGTATTTGATAGGATTATTTAAAAAAAAAAACTTTTGTAGTGAGATGAGAAGTGAATTACTGTGTTAGGCTGAGCAGGTGTGTATAATGTTATCTCTTATAAGTGGTTCTTGAAGATGGAGTTAACTGTACTGCCCAGCACAGAGATTGAACTCACAACCACTAGGTTATGAGTAATACCTTTTTATAAGCATTCTGTCACCCCTGTTGGTTTGAATGGTTCAGCCAGTAAAGAGAGATAAAAGCCAAGGCAGTTTCTTTTGAAGAGACTTACTCACTCATATAAATGGTTGAAGAGAAGGTGGGCTGAATTTTACTGCCCAGCACAGAGATTGAACTCACCTCTCTATGTTGTGTGTGATGTCTTTTTATAAACATTCTGTCACCCCTGTTGGTTTGGCTAGTGAAGAGAGATAAAAGCCAAGGCAATTTCTTTTAAAGAGATTTACTTTTTCTGTTCCATGGAGAACCTTTGCTACTTTTCAACCTCTTTTTTTGCCAGTTGGGAGAGCAGAGATTGGAATAGAAATATAATTTTTGGAGACTTTAAACTTGAAAAAAAAATGCCTTCATAGAAAATTTCCAGTTTGAGGAGATATATATAAAAAAAATGTCTGCAATAATTACATTTTAAAATTCTTTATGAAAGGTATTTAAAATTTTAAAAAAATTTTTTGTTAATGTCTTGAAACATCAATGCAATATTCTCAATGTGATTGTCATTCATTGATACCATGAATTAGTTTATCATAAATTATTCTAATTTATTATCTAGATATATAAATGAATTACTTATATTATACCTACATCAAGATAATAAATGTTATGCTTAAGTAATAGGTACCAGGTACTTTTCATAATATCACAGTTTATCATTAAGGGACCCCCCCCCCCCTTTGACATATCTGTCTGATATCTGGGCAACTCACCTGGTGTAATGGCTAGCAAACTAGATTTGTAGACCATTGTTAGTGAGTTCATTTCTCATTGGGTGCCCCACACTTCTGGGCTCATGCCACATTTAAGCTAAGCTTAATAAATAAAAATATGTCCAGTATCTAAACTTTGACCCCACCTCTGGCTTAACTTTGAATTATGTTAAATTAGAGCTGTTAAATACTGATCAGGTCATGTCATTCATTGAGTTTGGTTTCTTTGGGGTTATCTAATTCTAAGGCCATACTTATAAAAGAACAGTGAACAAGAGTGATACTATTTAACCCATAGCTGGAGGGATGAGAGGGTGTTCATACCTTTCTCTTGGGTATTAGTGTGAAAGTTAATGTAATAGAGCAACTGGAGTTTAAACTCATTTACTACAATGTTGGAGTCCAGAATGTTAATCACCACACCACAGGAACTCCCTCCACACCATTTATTAATATAGAAGGTTACCCGAAATGGGGCTGTCCTTTTTGAAGGAAATAAAATTATACCATAGAATATAGAGATAAAACTAATAATTTTTTTATTTAAAAATTTTTTTTTTATTTGAAATATTACACATATTAAATTGATATTTAAGTTAATTTGATTATTATTAGAAATGTTTTTTTTATTTTTTTATTTTTGAACTTTAAGGGGCTCTCTTCTCATTAGCTAAACTACTTAGATAGCTCCACCTAACAAATGTAATTACACTACCTTTTGTGAATATAATACACACATTTTTCATGAATGTAATACTAATTTTTATGGATGTAATATACTAATATTCATGAATTTAGTTGTAATTCTATCTATCTGTAAATACTGTACAAAATAATCCCCAGTGATGCTAACACATTGTTAAAACCAGTTATTACAAAAGTGTAAATATAGATATACAACATGTATTACTTCCTAACTACTAGGCATGACATAACCCCAGACGGGTTGATATGCTGTTAAAATCAATCAAACAAACAATCAAAATTGGGTTTCTGTTTGGCAAATGTTGTCCTTCATTTAAATTACCTCTTGTGATATTTCTCCCCATTCATAGATGGGTGGTCAGAGAGGCCTCCTTCAATCAATTGGCTAGTCATGTCAAGCCCAAGTACCTATATGATTGCCCTAACCCTATTGATCTCATGGCAAACATGAGCCCTTTTTATCATATTGGTGCTAGAAAGTGGTGGCTGAGGGTTTCCATGTCCTGGGAATGACGTTAAACTCTATCTGATGGTGAGGTTCCAGTTCTGGAGGTCTGGGGAATGTGGAGCACCCCTTCATCACTACTGCTCCCAGGTCCACTCTGACCCGGAGTGGTAGTACCTGTTAGGGTCTCATCTATGTGTTATAGAAAAATGTGTTTATAAAAAAACTGAGTATCCATTTAAGAATGAATTCATTTCAAAACTTTATTTGGCATAAAATGACCCACTAAGGTTGATATGCCATAAAACCAAACAAACCAAATCTCCTCATTCACCTGTATTGAATTATGACTACTTGTTGCCTTGTCTTACCAATTTGACTGTAATTGGAACTTAGTATGATTATCCATTATTTGGAGGTTTTCTTTTGTCAGCTTTTCACTTGCAAATGTTGCAGCATAGCTTTTAGCTGAGTTGGCAGAAATACCCTCTTTGATGAAGTAGCTTTCCCAATCTTCAGGTTCCATTGCTGTTTGCAGTGCCATATTGAAGTCAGTCAGTATACAGTTGCTGTTGTTCCAACCAACAGTATACTGACTGACTTTAATAAGCTATTGTAACATTAGAAAAATCCCTCTAAAATTTGAAATAGAATTTTATTTAAGACAAGTTGTTCTTGAAGATATTTTGTTGCTCAACTTGGGTAGAAAAAATATTACTGACATGTTCCCTTTGTCATGTATAGCTCATAACTAACCCATGTGAACATCATGACAGTGAAGCTTAGAACACACCAACTGCAATTCTTTGCAAACGGATTGACCTGGGTGAGATACTAAGTGGCATATAGTAGCAAGGATTCAATTCTGCAGCACTGGCGCATGTGGAGTACCCTTGTATTGTCATTATTCCCAGGCCCAACTGAAACCATATAATATGTATAAAATATAAGTATTAGATAGGAAAAGTTTAAACCATATTACTGTATACAAAGTATTTGGGTCAAATGTCAACATTAAATAACTCATAAGGGCTTGATATGTCATTAAATAAAACTAAACCTAACCAATGTGGTGTGATAGTTTTTATTTTAATACAGAAGAAAAATATCATTGATGCATAGCATTTCAATCAGAAGCATATCAAAATCCTTTCTTGGTGCATGGCTTTAAAAGTTTGGTTCGTTTTTGGACATACTTTCTATCACTCTCGCTTTCTCTTTTCGTTTATATCCATCTCCCCCTTCTCTCTCTCTCTCTCTCTCTCTCTCTTATATATATATATATATATATATATATATAAAAATTCATTATAGTGTACAATACATTTAAGGTGCAATTGTTGCCACTAGTTTCAAAGCAGCATGTTAGCCCTTTATCATTAAGATGTATGCATTGTCTTGAAGATAAGTGGCTAACATGCTGCTTGGAAACCAATGGTAACAATTGCACCATAAATGTATTGTACACTATAATAAATAATATATATATATATATAACTCTTACACCCGTAATTGAGCATTTGATTTCCAATTCTCTAATACTAGAAAAAAACTACCAATATAATATAATATATATATATATATATATATATATATATATATATAAACTAATATTCAGGAATAATTGAAACCAAAAATATGTTTCTGTACAACCAATATTTATCTCAGAAATCAAAGCACTAAAATTCTCTTTCCTGTAAACCATAATATTTATATATTCTTCTTTTGGAAACAGCACAGTCAGCAATGCAATGACAATTTTTTTGTCAATGTCTTGTGTTTTGCTTCAGAAAATATTAGGAAAACATTCTCACTAATTAAATTTACTGTGATATACATAGGCAGACAGATTGACAAATTAAGTACCAGCTGCTTATGGTAAAAAGAAGAAAAACAAACTCCCTACCATTATATTAAAAAAAAGATGTCCGTTTATTTGTTTGTTTTTTTTTCTTCCTCAAGACAATGGCTTGTGTCAAAGAGATAGATAACAGGAGAACAAAGCAATTTTTCAGATCTCAGAGATTGGTGACTCGACTCCCTAGCCATTTGAAAGTATCAACCAATAATTCTTAGGCCATCTTCCATAGAAGGATAGAGTTTGGGGGAGGGAAGATTAGAGTACTTGAGGTTTTTTTTGTTCTTCCTATAGAATCAATATATAATACTCATTTCAACTAGCATCCAGTTAAGAGGCTCTAACTTAATACAGACCCTGTACTAATTCCCAAAACTAGCTGCCAATCAGAACCCAGAGAATAAGTTCACCTAAGGCCTCAATCGTGTCATGAACTGTAGATTTTTTAAAAATTATTCAAAATATATACACTGAATTGTAATGTTCCAATCAACAAAGCCTAGTTTGGTATAAGACCAGGGGGAAGGGAACCAATTGAAAATCAAACTCACTCATGAACGAATCTAGCTTGTACCACATGAACTTTTGGCAACAGCACCCCCTGAAGTTAAGCATTAATGATAAAATTAAATGAATGAAATTCTTCAGATTATAGGTAAGATTTTTTTAAATTATTATTTTAGATTTAAACACTTTCTTGCATCATCCTTTTTTATACGTACATTTGGATATCATTTTAAAGGTCTGTGTTTTCTCTTTTGGATGTTTTAATTTTTGATGACTTTCTTTCTTTTTTATTTTTATTTTTTTGAGTCAAAGTAAATATGAATAAACCTAATTTTTGTGCCATTATTCTCCATGAATTCCAACTCAGACATTGCGTTGCCAAAGCCATAGACAACGTGAACTGTGCTTGGGGGGTTGGAGCCAGTTTCAGAACAGACCCCATATTGCTGGTTACAATAATTTGCTTGTGGTGATTTAGATTTCCATGATGAACCTGATCAGGGTCAAAAGTTTTGTCATTCAGCAATAAAGAATTATGCTCAACTATAGAGGCTCATCAAAAAAAAAAAAAACCCAAACAACCAGACTTAAGTGTTTAGAGCAAAGTTACATACCATACTTATATGGTTCTTGTGCTGCTGAAGTTACAGCCCTTCTGTGACTGTGAAGTCCAATGTTCGAAAACATTCTCAACCACAGATGTTGCATGTAAAGGCTGTCCCTGAATATGTTGATATGCTGGTGCTTTGTTGCCGCCACCACTTTCTTCTGGACCTCTTGGCTTTATGATGTTGTGCCAGGGTGACTTCAAACATGAACAGTTCACTATGGAGAGCCTGCCACCACCGAGGGCAATCCTGAGCCAAATTTTCCAGCTGGAAGGGGTAATGCCAAAGCACCTTAGATCATTCTTACAGACATCCTTAACAGACCATTCTTACAGACATCCTTAACAGATCATTCTTACAGACATCCTTACAGCTGGGGGTGACCAATCAGTCTCTTACCAGATGAAAGCCCGGCATAGAGGATGTCCTTTGGGATTCGTCCATCATCTACTACAGCTGCTCTTTTATAGAGTACTGCTTCCAAGATTTTTTCATGACAACCTTTTTAAGTAGAGGAGTAAAATATTGACAGTATATAGGAAATAGAAAAACAAAATATTCCAAAAAAGATTAATTTATTCTAGATAGCGAAGTTGACATTAAAATGTTTTAGTTCTTATCAAACCTTCATCAGGACATTTGGATGGAAAAAATGTTGTCTGAACAGTGATGGATGTTGTGTTTTTGTTTTGTTTTGTTTTTTTCAAAATAACAGTAGATGGGAAAGTGTATACAGAGAAAGGTTCATAATCATTTGGCAGTATTCCTTTTTATTCTTTGAAAAATTGCAACGTGATTGGTATGTGAGTATCTATTTGTAATCTAAGGATAAGTGATAGTGGATATAGGTTACTATTGTTTTTGCAGTGACAGTGTTTTATATGAGGTCATATAAGGAAGTATTGGTTTTTAGTTGAACTGCATATGAAAACAAGGATTAGACATAATCTATTTGTTTCATATGTCAGTGAGAATTATGATGAGTGGAGAAAAAAAAGATTATTGGGATTTTGTTTCTTGGAAAGAAAATGTATATCAGGTCTTCACTGAGAAGAACACAATGCCAACTTAAGAAGATTGTTCTTTTATCAGGAATGTTCATTTTTAAGAGATCATGATGTTGATCTTAGGTAAAAATTCTTCATCTTTTTGGAAAAATGGCTGACACAACTGCATTTGATGGTGAGGCTCCAGTTCTGGGGAATGTGGATTACTCCATTGTCATTATTCCCTATTGGGAGTGGATTAATGAGTTACTAATTCTAAATATTCTTACTGAAGTAATAGATCAATTTCACATTTGATTGACTCAAGTTTGAATTCTTTTAGATTCACAATAGAATAACATTTTGTTTATTTCTCAGTTGGCACTCCTGTTATAATAATTCCCAGACCAAGATATCTTTGTATATATTTATCAATAACTTAGTGAAGAGTAATTGACATCAGAAATTCTTTGGTACTCTTCTTGGTAATTTTCACCTTTAGTTGGCTAAATTCCTAGCAAATAAGGCAATTAGAGTAACCTCCCTTGACTTTCACTTTGAACTAAGCTGGTAGCTATTTTGAAAGTCTCCGTGCGAAATAAACAAATCTTTAACATGCTTTAACACAAAAATATCATAAAATGTGTTCTTAATAACAATTAAGTTAATTTCAGATAATGCGCACGCACAATTTTATGCTAGGAATTTTAACAACTAACGGTAAAAATTACCCTCTTTATATTCTTTATGTCAACACAAGGTTTTGGCAGATTCATTCTTCTGGACATGTTATGTGCATAAATATATATATGATTTGTGTTATTAATAACAGAAGATGCGTTGTGGGGTTGTTAATATTTGGAGAGTAAAGTTTTGGTAGTATTAGAAAAGCTCACTTCTTTGATGATAAATTATTGTCGGAAGACTCTTAGATAGATAACTTTTGTGTATGTGATCTTAGTATTGGTCTCTCGGCAACTAAACCTTTCTCCTTACTTTACTGCACAGATCCCTGTGCTACTCATATGCTGAGTTGGCGAGGACCGGTATCAAACTAGGAACCTTGTGGTTTCTAGCCGAACGCTCTACCGACTGAGCTAACCCAGCCCCAGAAAAGTAAAATCCTTTAAATATGGCCACCTGTTGGCTGTGGGTGGTGGCACATAATGGTTAAGGATAGAACCCTAGTGGCTAATGCAACATTCTACTTGAGTCCTTAATTAGGCTAGACATGTGGCTGTAGAAGCCCCATATAATCAATAAACTGGTCATATCAATCCCTAGCACCTATATAATTGCCCTGATTGTATTTCTCTTATAGCAAATCACCAACCCTTTTTATCATATATGTGCTAGAAGGAAGTGGCTGAGAGTCCTAGATAAATATTTTTGTATTGTTTAGTTTAATAAATTGGTAGATTGGTAGATAATTTTCCCAACATATCGGCGGGAAAATCCACCAATAGGCTCATGTATTGGCTGTGGGTGGGGACCCATAATACTTCATGATGGTGTGTGAACAGTCCATGACATGCAACTCCACTTTGGCCCTTAATTAGGCTAGATAGGTAGTCAATGATCAATCGGCTGATCATGTCAAGCCCTTGCACCTATATGATTGTCCCAATAGCTATGCCCAACCCTTTTTATCATATATGTGGGAGTCTTACTCCTCTGCAGAGGTACAATCAGTTTATTCTACAGCCGCAGCTGACAGGGCTGATGCACCTAGGATTGCATAAGAATTTATATATTTTTTAAGATGAATGCTATCAGAATATTATTAATCCAAATAGACACAAATCTTTATTTTTGTTCCCAAGTTTGCAGGGTTTAAGAAAAATGTTGCTTGTAGAATTTAGTATTCTCAAATTCTTGTCCATACAATTAATGAATAACCTTCATGTTGCTTAACTGGTTATCAAACAAGATTTGCTCTTTCCTATGTGATTGAGCAAAAAAAAACATTTCTTTTTCACTGTCAGATTTCATTATTGGATTCCTGTCAATGTTGAGCATAAGAAGAAAAAAAAGGGACATTTATACAAAAGATATATATATAATATATGTATATATGTGTGGGAGGGCAAAAAAGGGTCATCCTTTGCCATCAATCAGCCAACTCTAGCTGTAAAGTTTGATGAGATGAGATTGAAGATTTTGCCCAAGTTGTTCCCTAAGAAAAAATGAATAAATATATAAATCCTGTATAAAAATTTGTTTCCTCTGAAAAGGCCATGGATGGGTTGCAAAAAAAAAAACCTGGGAAGAACTTGAAGGTACCAGTCAATATTCTTCATAAAAAAAAAGCTTTCAAACCAGGAAAGAAATTCCAGTGGAGGAATATTTCCTCAAAAGATGATTGCTCAAAATCTTTTTGTTTTTTAATATAAAAAATTCTGAACTGAAATATATATATAAATATATATATATTATATATATTTATTTACTTTTTAAAATTTTTTATTTAGTATAGGAGAACTGAAAATAAAGTATTCAATTATGAGTGTAATAGCTCTATTCCTTTGTTATAGAGTACAATGTATTTAAGGTGCGATTGTTACCAGTGGTTTCAAAGCAGCATATTATCCACTTATCATCAAGACAATGTGCATATTAGTGACTAATATCCTGCATTAAAACCAATGGTAACAATCACACCTTAAATGTGTTGTATTCTATTACAAATATATATATATATATATATATATATATATATATATATATGACAAACAATAGAATAAATTTGCAAGGAAAATATTTTTAAAAATATAGAAAATTTATAATACTTTTGTTCCATGTTATGTTTAGTGTATGAATTTTATATAAAAATATGACAAAATAATATGAGACAAAAGTAATAATAATTATTCTGATCCACTCGTACTTTTAAGGAACACGAGTATTAATTCATTATTATTATGATCTGATTTTATTGTATAAGAGGTTGGATAAAAAGAATACCTTGAACATATAAACATAGCAAATATGAAACATACAAAATGCTTTCTGTACAATAAATATTTTTACCCAATAAAAAGAAAACTACTTAAGTATACATATTCATACAAAAGTAATAAGTGGAGTGCCAATTTTATAGAAAATTATGAGGCCATTCTCAGTACTTGTTTTTCAGGGTACACCTTGATGATTTGAAATATAGCAAATATAGATAATACAAAATGTACAATATAGATTTTTACTCAATCAAAAACCCCACTTAAGTATGTATTAAACCAACCCCCTCTACCACGAGCAGGAAGCAACACAAGGTCAACTTCTTAAGCAAAGTTTAACTAGTTTGAATTCAGATTTTTCCTTCTCCTAGATTGGTTACCT
The DNA here is from genome assembly GCA_023376005.1 of Doryteuthis pealeii. NCBI lineage: Eukaryota > Metazoa > Mollusca > Cephalopoda > Myopsida > Loliginidae > Doryteuthis > Doryteuthis pealeii. The sequence goes on from CM042148.1 coordinate 103,391,451, forward strand.
TGCCAAGTTTAAAGAGTCCAGTTTGCCCTACTATTTACCCATAGCTGGAAGGAGTGTATTTTGATGCATACCTTTCCCAAGGATATTAGCACTATGTAAAATGCAAACAGCCTCGTCCTGGATTTGAACTCTGATTGACAAGTTCATTTCCTTATGCAACAGTAATATATTGATAATGTATAGATGTCTAGACATCTGAGATGAATTTGTATCATTTTGTAAGAACATTAAGAGGCCATTCTCAGTACTTTTTGAACACACCTTAGATATATGAATATGAAACAGTCCAAATGCTTTCTATACAATAAAGATTTGTATCCAATTAAAAAAAAGATTTATGTATAATTTATTATTAGAAAAATTTTCTGAAATATTTAGATATTTGAAACAGTAATGCAAGAATACAATAAATATTTTTAACCCCACTCCCCCCCCCCCCCAATAAAAAAAAACTTAAGTATAATTTATTATTGGAAAAATTTTCGATTTTGTACGGTCTCATTTTAAGTATAATTTATTATTAGGAAAATTTTAAAGTAAAATTTATTAAGAAAATTTTCTTAAATATTTGAAGCAGTAATACAGTGATGATGTATAGATGTCTAGACTACACCCTAGATATCTGTTGTGGGAATCTGTACCATTTTGTATGAACATTATAAGGCCATTCTCAGTACTTTTTGAACACACTTTGAACATATAAAATGCTTCCTATACAATAAATATTTTACCCCAACCCCTAAAAATTAAAAAAAAAACATCAAGCAATTTAAGTATAATTTATTATAAGGAAAATTTTCTTAAATATTTAGATATGTAATGAATCAAATGTTTTATTAAGTTAGGCAAAAGCAGCTGTAAGTGATTTATTTATAAGAAAAATACAAAATCTGAAATAATGTATAAAAAATATTGAAAAAATGATGGCATTTTCAAAAAAAAAATTTTATTTGAACATTTTGTCCTTGTTTCTTCCACCTCTGTGACTTTGTAACCTAAATTTCAAATTTCAAATGGGGGGAGTAATTTCTGTAGTGCACAGAACCCCAACAGTAACATTCTCCCACAGTGGGGCATGTACACACAAAAAAAAGGCAAGAACTCTGTAAGCATCTGGATGTAAATCAGAGCAAAGTTTTCAGCAGATTTTTCTTTCTGTAAAATTCCTCAGAATCATTGTCTTTGATACCTTTGTGTCGGATTTTTTTTCCCTGACAAAAAGAAAATAAAGAAATACAAAAAAATACCCCCCTCCAACTAAAAAAAAAAAAATTCCCAAAATGCACATCAAATATTGATCAATTTTCTTTTTCAGCATTTTTTTCTTTTTAAATGTGTATATTTTTTTCTTTCTTTTTGCTATCATAAAATTGTTATTGACTTTGAAAGCGTTTCTGCATTCTTCAAGAAGAAACGTTGTCAAATGGAAAAGGAAGGTTAAGTATTGGGCTGGACTCAATTGAAAACAACAGCAGCAGATTTTCTTAAGAAAAAAACCTGGCACTTAATATACAATACTTATATATATATTATATATATATATATATATATATATATGTGGGTGTGGGTGTGTATGTAAATAGGTGTGTATATATATATGTGTGTATATGTAAATAGTTATATATATAAATAGTTGTATATATATGTATATGTAAATAGGTGTATGTATATATGTATATATATGTAAATAGGTGTGTGTATATGTAAATATATGTATGTGTAAATAGGTGTGTGTATATGTAAATATATGTATGTATATATATATATATATATATATATATATACATATGTAAATATATGTGTATATGTATATATGTCTATATATATATATATGTGTGTGTGTGTGTGTGTGTGTGTGTGTGTGTGTGTAATACAAATAAAGAGGAAATAAACTCCCTCTGTGATACTATTGCTATCAGGGTCGGAATAGCACTTCGATCTTTTCATCTTCCTACATTTTTTTTTCTTAAATAAAAGTACTTTAGTAACTCCCACAAATAAAGTAATTCTCCATTTAGTGCTATCACACTTAGATCTGATTCAATTTACTACAGCCTCTTTTTTAAATATTTTTCTTATAATTCTATCAGGGTGAAATATCTGAAATAGATTATGATAAAAGATAATAGAATAGACAGCCATTAAAATACCTGTATACTTTAATTAATTTGACGTGTGTATTAGATTACCCCCCTTCCTTTTCTGGTATTCACACAAACCACATAAAGTAAGACTAACAAGGCATGCTGGACAAGCAAGGACGAACTCATAAGTGATGTTCTCCTGTGAACACCTACACATGAACTCACCAGTGTAGGCTGACCAACAAAAACCTACAACAGTCAGCTTTATTTTTTTAATCCACCTTGTTATTTTGTTTCTTTCATTGCCTCTAACAAAGCCACATTATTAATTTTTCATTATGATTTTTCTATCTTCCTGATATCAGTAATACATTCCAACCACCAATATCTATTGTTATCAGTAGATCTGTGGCAAAGCTCAGAAATAATGAATAAGTTCCTGGTGAGACTTAACTCTTTGCCTACCAAATTTACATGGTATGATGGGATATTTCTAAATTCACTATCTATTCACTTCAGAATTTATTCTATTCAAATAAAGTCATATTATTATTGTAATCTGAATTTTTCTGTTCAATTATAATGAATTAACCATCACTTTTTGTACATTGCTTGGGTGTGTTATGCATAGGATTGCAGTTGTGGGAGAGCCACTGCAAGCAGTTTAAAGTAGACAATGAGTTAACTAGTATTATCTGCGTTATTCGGACTATTGTCCCCATCTTCATTGTTATTTGTACAACGTTTCGGCCGATATGGCCTCTGGCCTTCTTCAGGTAGCTGATAATACTAATCATCAAACCTCATCTCAAACATTCAGAGAAATAATGAATTAACTGTAAACATGCATTTAGAACAAAGGCACACATACATTTTTGGGGTTCATGGTCTTATTGAATACAAATAATTTTTAAACAGATCTATTTGATTCCTAGATAATAGCCTAACAGAACTGAGTGAGCCTGGGAGTAATGGCAATGAATAGGTACTGCACACTTCCTATATGTTCAACAACTTGAGCCTCATAATCAGATTCAGCTTAGAAATTTCAAAGCAAAAATGGTTTCCTGCTGTGTGACAACTGTCAACAAAGTAAATCTTCCTTTCCACTTTGTCATCCCACTTCTTAGGTGGGGTCTTGCTCCTCAGCAGGGGAAACAGTCGTATATTCTAAGTCCTGTCAAAAGGATGATGTGAATTTCAGTCTCACCAGAAACTTAATCTTTATTTCTGATCTGTAGTGTTTACTAATGCCCATAGATTGTTACGCTGAATAATTGTGATGAAAAGCAACTAATTCTCTGATTTTTTTTAGATGAGGCTGATAATTTGTATTATTTGTACTATTGTCTCATCTTTGTTATCCACACAACATTTCAGCGAATTTCCCCTCCAGCCTTCTTCAGGTATTTCTTGTTGGACTCAGAATCTTCTTTGAAACTTCAGGAGCCTTCCTGTCATAATAAAGAGCCTTCACAGAATTTTGAACCTAATCCTTTTTCAATCCACAAATGTAGACTGTTCTCATTCTGTTAACCATGACTGAGTACAAGTGTTAAAACTACAGATATAGGTGTTGAGTTAATACATTTCTAAGTGACAATCATCATTGGGCTGCAGGTTCAATCTTGGCAAAGGATGATAGGAACATTTATAATTACCACAGCTTAACACTTGTACCTGGTCATGGTTAATAGAATGAGAACAGTTTACCCTCGTGAATTGAATAAAGGGTTTTGTTCAAAGTTCCTCAAGGATCCTAATTATGACAAGAAGGTACATGAATTTGAGAGGTTTCTGAGTGACAAGAAATACCTAAGAAGGGTAGAATGTGGTGAAGATAACAATAAAGATGAGGACAATAGTCCGAATAATACAAAAGCAACTAGATTTAAGATAAAAGGCAAATAGTATTCAAAAGCACATAATGGTTGACAATGCTTCATTTAATTTAAAGAAAATCATGATAATATTAGTCACATGATACATTTTATTTTAGACTTTATTAATGTTCATTTCTTTTCTTCTTTTTCATGGCAAATTTCCTTTGATGATGAAATTAAAATAAAAAGGTAAGTCTTCATTTTTTTTCTTTTTACTTTCAAGATATCTCTTTTCAGCACACCCCAGGAGATGCAGACAACAGTCTGCTCTCAGATTCATAAATTGGAAAAAAATATAATGGTTAATTTTTTTTTCTTACATTATTAAAGTTACAAAAAGTTTTTAAAAAATAAAAAAAAATTTAAAGTAAAAAAAAAAATTTTTTAAGTAAACGAAAAAAAAATTTAAAGTAAAAGAAAAAAAAATTTGAAGTAAAAAAAGAAAAAAAAAAGAAATTACAGTAAAATTACATCACTTGCATTAAACCATTCATCCATATTTTGTCTTGGAGGAATGTTTTGTTTCCCAAGTCACTGTTTCTTTGTCTTTGATTCTCATTCTTGCAAAACATAGACAGCTTTCTTGATCACCATGCCAGGCACCAGGCAGACACCCCAATCCTAACCTTTCACTGTTTCTTTCCAAAAACAAAAATAATTTCATATCTTTTAGTGACCACACTTCTATCTGGTTCTACTCTAGAATATAAGAGAGTATTTTGAATGGCAGGCAACTTGGCAAATCGAGGTGTGTCTTGAATATTGGAATGGGCACCTGTTATTTAGATGCTTTGATAATCAATAAAACCAAGTTAATAAAAACTTGATAACACTCTGTAGATTTTTATGTCACAAGATTTTTTTTTATCATTGTTATACACCCATATATCAATAATATATATATATATATTAGACATATAAACACTTCATTGTTGTGTGTATATATATGCTCTCACTTCAATAATATATATATATATACACATACATATGCTCTCACTTCAATAATATATACACACACACATTCAATATATATATATATATATATATATATATATATATATATGTTCTCACTTCAATAATATCTAAACATCCACACACACACACACACACACCCATTCAATAATATATATGTATACATATGCTCACACTTCAATAATATATACACATACACACATGTATAAGTACACTTCAATGATATATATATATACTAACATACTTAATAATAACAGTTATTCAAAAATCTGTTGCCTCTACTTGTAACAAATAGTTATGATACTATTCTATACATTTCAAGTAAAAGCTTGTATCTTAATATATATATATATATATATATATATATATATATATATACATACATACTTCCATAATTTAACATACAAGGGTAGGCTGAAAAGTTCATAAGCTGACCAAGATGCCCTGTTAGAATGTGATCAAATGAGTTTTTTTTTTTACAACAAAGTTCCCTTGTGAGCCACACATTTTTACATTGGTTTTGCACTGCTTGGATCCCATTGGTAAAATAAAGTCATCCTTAGCAGATATGACATCAGCCTATGAACTTTTCATTCCACCCCCTCATATATATTCCGTATTTGATCACTTGAGATGCAACCCAATTTTGGGTAGGCCTTTTAAAATAAATAAACAGGTTTAAACTACACATGTCTGAAGGGTTTATGCCTGACATTCATAGCCCATCTCAATATCAGGTCATTTTTAAAGTTTTATATGATAAAATTAATTCAAAAAATATTTTTTTAAATTTCAAGATTTTTTTAATTAAAAATTTTTTCTAAAAGTTTAAAATGTTAACATTTTTTGAAAATTAAAAAAAAAATTTTTCTAAAGGGCAAAGGTTTACCAAGTGATATATGATCACCATTTAATGCTAATTTCAAAAATACCATTCATTATGTTTGGTCAGGTCTGGTTTTTAAGATGTGCTTGAATACTTCCCAACAAATCAAAAAAATTGTGTGTCCAAATGTAAGAAAACATTGGAATCATTTTATAATTGGTCGGACTTTTGAGCATATGTGTCCGTCTTTACTAGATTAGCTTTGGAACGATTCTTTTAATTTTACTGCTATTCTTGTTTTTTATCTATTCAAATCACATTGTTTTCTTTCCTGATCTTAAATGAAGCTATATCTATGCAAATTTGAAAACCAAATGTTTTGTTATCATGCCTAATTATACACTGAAATGTGTAAAATGCTCTGAGATATTCTTGATGAATGTATTTTAATATTTATATTTTTTTAATATAGTGTATAAACCTTTTGAAATATTCACAATGCTATTTAAGATTTCTCTTTCTTGCATTTTCCCCCTTTGTCTAGCTAAATTCAATGAATAGAATCTTTATTCACAACTAAAACTTAAACCAGTCTCAAACACCTGAATTTTCACAATAAAAACAATAATAATAAGATCTTCAGACATTAGTATCTAATTAGATTATGCGTAGATTTTAAATGTTTTAATAGTTATTCTAAATGCCTATAGCATTGAGCTTCCTGCACAATGTAATGCTTTGATATCATTTATTTAGAAAGAACAGTGCACAATGAAAATGTAAGATTATGATTTCAAAAAAGAAACACCATGATAGGTAAAAGCTAATAAAGTGGCTGGACAATTGGGTAAAAAATACAGAAACCATCAAGAAGTAAAGATATACAAAAACAGGTGTAATATCTGCAAACTCATTATCTTTTGTTTATTACTTATTTTGAGATGAAGCATTGGTAACCCTGTAGCGTTGGTTTTGTATTTGCCTGGTTGAGTTGTCTGCCCGATTTAGTGTGCTGGTGCCCGCTAGGGTGCTATAGTATTTAAGCGCCGGATTCAAACCCTTTCGGCCTCTTTTCCTGTTTCAGCAACTACGAGCCACATGGGGTAGATTTTATCTAACCCCTCTCGTTGGGGCTCCGCCCCCCTTACATTACTGTAAGTTCTTCACAGCATGGACTATCCCTAGTCTCATGTCTGTACTCTTATATGTATATCTTGTACCATTCATGAATGTGTCTTCATCTTTATTTGTGTACTCCTTGTTTATGTACCCTTTTACTATGTACGTTGTTTCTCTTCATATCCATGTGCTGTATTATATTAAATGTTTTGTCTGTTAACCTTCGTCGGAGTTTTGTGTATGCAAAGTATCTAATAACTTTGCACCTACGTTACAACCCCATTGGCTGGTGTTGTGGAATACAATGTCCTAGAATTTAAATTGTATATGTTCTGTTAAATACGCTTTAAACTCAGGAGACAGTTAACAATTAATGCTAACAGAAACGCCAACAAACCTATTCAGGATGTTTATTTCAACACTGCCGCTTGCTCCACTTGTCAATGTAAAAGTCTGTGTGGAGATGCATGGCACACGAAATGCACGGGGGACATGAAAAGGGTTTCTTTAAAGAGGAGAGTTCTCTTAAAGAAAGATAACTCAAGTTATCTTTCTTTGTTCCATGACATTAACATGTTCTGTGCAAAGATTCTATCCTTTTTCTCGTTTTAAAAGGGGATGTGTGAAAAAAAAGGGAGATGCCCAAGGAGGCATGACAAATAACAGGAGTAATATCTGCAAACTCATTATCTTTTGTTTATTATTTACTTTGAGATGCTGCATTGGCAATCCCACCCTGTTAAATGGAGCTGTAGAATACAATTTCATAGAATTTAATCTGTATATATTGTATTACTATTGTATATGTTCTGTGCAAGGGTTCTATCTTTTTTATCTTTTTAAAAGGGAATGTGAAAAAAAAGAGAGATGCCCAAGGAGACATAACAAATAATAATAAAAATACTGAAAGATGAATTTGATTAGTGCTACTCAGTCGTTGCATGTCTTTTGCACAAGTTTACTGCATTCACTTATCTGATAAAATATTTAATCTCTATCTCTACATGCTAATCTGTTGTGTTTTATCTCTTTTTGCTTTGATATAATTGGTTCTTATGACATTATTTTGTGCTGATATTATGAGATTCAGTTTTTCTCTTGAGGTTTCCCTTTTCTTAGCCATGTCCAGGTCTTCTTATTTGCAATATCTCCAGTTTGTTGCTTGAAGTATCCATATAGTTGTTTTTCTTCCTATTTCTGTTTTCCAGTTTTTGCTGTTTGTCCACACAGCTTACAAGAGGAGTTGGTTTTGTATCTTCTTTTTTAGAGAGTATTAGAACTGATTGTGCAGCAAAAGCTAAAATCAAAACCTCTTTTCTCTCTCTCTCTTTTCACCCCTGCTCTTTTCTTCTAACACCAAGTAGTTTGAAGTCAGGGGAAAGCTATATTGTCTTGGAACTCCTACAGTTACTGGCTGTTGTAATTACTCTTTCTTTTGCATTTTTTATGTACTCCTCGAGACATGTCCAGGTCTTCTTATTTGCAATCTCTCTAGTTTGTTGCTGCTTGAAGTATCCATATAGTTGTTTTTCTTCCTATTTCTGTTTTCCAGTTTCTGTTATTTGTCCATTTGTTGCAATTGCAGTTACTGGCTATTGTAATTACTATTTTTGGTTATTCTTCATGAATAACTGAACAATCAGGTGGTTAATTGGAGTAACAAAAACTTGCAATTAATGATTAATTACCAGTCATATTTTTAAACTTTAATTATTATGATGTCACTATTGTGTTTTTACACTCCAAAAGCAGAGGATTTTTTTCAATCTTGCAGTGTCAAAAAAATAAAAAAGAACCTTCCTAGATCCACCTCAAACTTTAATCAATTCTTTCTATTTTTCAACATAATGTCATTGAAATTCATTGAGATCTTTTGGTGATATTGTATGGATAAACAAACTGTATAAATATCTAACCTCTGTCTAACTTTATTGACAGAAATAACAAATGTTTTATTCAATAAACAAAGCAAAGTTTACAAGTAGAGTTCAACCAAAGCATTCTGTTTTGTTTTATTTAGTCACAAATAAATGAAATATAAATAGGACAACTGGATGAAGTATACTAAAGTTTATGTATGGTAAATTAGCCAATCTTATTAGATGTATCAATGGTGTCTGTGAGACTATTGCTTATATATATATATATATATATATATATGTGTGTGTGTGTGTGTGTGTGTATGTGTATATGTGTGTGTATGTGTATGTGTGTGTGTGTGTATGTGTGTGTGTGTATGTGTATATATATGTATGTGTGTGTGTATGTGTATATATATGTGTGTGGGTGTATGTGTGTGTATATATATATGTGTGTATGTATGTGTGTATATATATATATATATATGTGTGTGTGTGTGTGTATATATAGATGTGTATGTGTGTGTGTATATATAGATGTGTATGTGTGTGTATATATAGATGTGTGTGTATATGTATATGTCCTAGCAGCAATAGAAAAAACCGACCTTACATAGAATAGAAACTTGATTAGAGTCTGAAATTCATCTCGAACAGCAGCTAGAGGTTAAAGCTGTGAAAATGATTAGTTGCTGTCAAATATGTCTGAAAAGACTGATTGACCAATGTAGAGTTATATTTCTATTTTAGTTGTTTAAAATAACAAAAAAAAGATTCTAACAGTAATAAGTTGGTTGAAATATTGTATTGTATTATCACCCAAATGGAATGTCCATAGTGTAGTCATCAAATGAACATCTATAACAGGGATCACCAAACTTTTTTCACGGTGGGCCAGATAATTGAAAAAATAATGAGCGCGGGCCACATTATCATTGTGTTCAATACTTGTTACCTACAAAAGCTCTTAGAAAAAGATGTAAAACAAAATTTATCTTTCCATGTTATATTCATAGATGAGTGGCATAAGATGCAAAAAAAAAAATTTAACCAACATTTATTTTAAAAATATTATCAAAGAATGCAACATTAGCAAAAAGGTTTAGTGAGATTTGGGAAACTGAAGTTTGCCTTTCAAGATATTGTCAATATTTGGTTTGGAATCGCTACATCCAATCAAGAGAATTGCTTTCAAATGTTTCTGTCAATTTCATTTAAATTTAAATGGTATTAGAACATCCTATATTCTGTACATTTTAACAAATTCAAGTACTGTTGGCAGGCCTGATAAAATGTCTTTTCAGGCCATATTCAGCCTGTGGGCCGTAGTTTGGTGACTGCTGATCTATAATGTGGTAAGTAGCAACTTATTTATCAGTTCTTTGAGAACATCTAGAAATTTGTATCAAGTGATCTGTATTCAGCTGTGTTGCAAGTTGAATCTGCTCTGAGAATCAAGAGTTGGTAGGTAATTTACATAGCAAACAGGGCTATTCTGTTGTGTACCTATACCAAGCTCATTCCTTAAATTCTGATAGGCAGCTGGTATTAGTGTGGATACTTTAATCCATATAAACTCAACACATGACTGTGTTCTAGTAGTTAGCACAGGGCCTGTATTTGGTTACTGTCCCCTTTTTTTTTGTCTGGTGACTGGACGCTTGTTCTTCCTGTGAAGGTGAGTATGATATGTTGATTCTACAGAATGCAACTTGACTTTTAGTGTCAGGACTGTTGTATTATATTTTTCTAGTCTCTGAGGCCATGGAAGCAAGAAGATATTGACATTGGATACAATTGGTAAATTATTTGTTATTGGAGGGACAGTGTTTCCTTGATCTGTGTTCACATCCCAACCAGAGAAACAGTGAATCCAGTGATATTTGGGGGGACACAAAACACCCCACACCCTCTTCCACCTCAGGTGAGTCATATCTGTAGAATCAAGATATGATACTCAACTTCACAATAAGGTTCCAAGCTAGCATATAGTTGTCAGAGAAAAAAATATGGTCTATCAATTGTGTAATGTTTTGTGAAAAAATACAAGTTATTTGATAGATGGATTTTAGCCTTTGTTTTGACCTCCTTCTCCAATTCACCAGTGCAAATGTGAGAAAGTTAGTTTGGAAAATCAGATTTTGTGAAGCTGTATATATATATAGGTAAATTTAAAGAATGGCTATGCAACACTGTAACTAAATACATACCCCATACTCAAGCACATAATGTAATCAGGAATGCTGACAGGTACACGTCCTGTGTCCCTAATGCACAAAAATCTAATAGGATGCAGTAAATCATATATGCATCCCATTGTTTTTCTTTTTTCTTCCCTCACCATTTCAAGCTAACTGTAAATACATTTCAATAGTTTCTTAAAAATGAATTACACAGGATAGGTTACAAGGTAGGAGTTAGAAGGCTTTAGTTGTTTCCCAAGATCATAAATAAAACCCCTACAATTTATTAAGAAACTTTAGTTGGGACCCATAAATTTTCCTGCGGACTTATTCAAAGCAAATATGTACATCCCAGGATGCACTAAATCAAAAAGCTATCCACATCACGAGTAGTCAAGTTATGAATATACATTGATCAAAACTAACAGCCAATCAGAATCCAGAGAATAAGCTGGCCAAGCTGCATAATAGAATGTCCGATCCTGTTACCAACTTATTCTGGAGTTCATCTGCAGAGCAGACTCAACTTGCAATAGAACTGAGTACTGATCTGTGTGTCTTATTAAATCTTAGAATATTTTTAAAACCCCTCAACCCAATCACTACTTGTTGACTGGGTCACAGAGTGCTACATCAAGTCTATCATTTTACCACAGCAATGTGAAAGTCAACTCTTTCCCTGCCCAATATTATTTCCTTATAATGCTACCATTCTAGTGGACAGTAGAGGATAAGGTGGAATAAGAAATGCGGGTTTTTCTGGGGGATGAATTTAGAGACAATTCATTTGTAACTTAATTCGGACAACTGTAAATAGCTTTGGTTTGGTTTCTTTATTTAATGGCATATCAATCTTTATGGGTTATTTAATGCCAAAGCCATCCTTGTAGAAGAATAGCACTGTATCTATTTAGGTTTTGTTTCTTATTTAATGGCATATAAACCTTTATGAGTTTAATGAAGTAGCTTTAGCTTGGTATTGGGCTAATATTCTGTCTCATATACAGTGTTGAATATTTTCTTGTCTCTTAATTCTGTTAATTATGTAAAAGTAAGTCCACAGGGTGGCCTCAAGTTGGTATCAGCTAGACAGCGAGGGAGTCTATCCCCTTTTCACTAGCTCTAGACTAAGGAGATTTTTTGCATCTGAGGTGGAGCGCCACACCTACCATCCAATCCTCACTTTACTGCACAGATCTGTGTATTAATATGCTGAGTTGGCAAGGCCAGTATCGAACCAGGAACCTTGCGATTCTTAGGCAAGTGCTCTACCACTGAGCTAATATATATATATATATATATATATATATATATATATGTGTAATATTAATACATGTGCAATAATATATATATATATATATATATATATGCATACACAGGTGTACACAAACCTCAATATATATATATATACATACATACACAGGTGTACACAAACTTCAATAATATATATATATACACACACACACATGTGTACACAAACCTCAATAATATATATACATACACAGGTGTACACAAACCTCAATTATATATATATATACAGAAACATCAATTATATATATATACAAACACACACATATATATAGATGTACAGAAACATCAATTATATATACATATATGTATACAGGTGTACACAAACTTCAATAATAAACACATGTACTGAGTTGGTGATGGCCGGTATTGAACCAGAAACCTTGTGGTTCCTTGGTAGACACTCAACCGACTGAGCTGTAGCATTGATGAAAATATAAGTATTTTTATATAAATAAAAGTAATGAAAAATATTAAGTTGTGAAGGTAACAACAGGTGCTCCTTGTACAAATAAAAAAAAAACTGTGAAAAGAAAGTCAGAATGAAATTTCAAAAAACAGAAGCCGTAAGAATAAAATCAAAAATAATATTTTTAAAATAAATATAATTCAAGGTTTCCTTTGAGGAAAATAATTATTTTACCTTTTCATAGACACTTAAAAAAAAAAAAAAAAAGCATAAGTAGATTAAAACAAAATGTATAATATATATTTTAAATACAGATGTCAAACTCTAAAGTGAAAGTAATGAGTAAAATCAAAAATAAATAACTGTAATGACTTTAGTTTTCAGACATGAACAAGACAGAAAAAATAAATAAATAGAATAAAAGAAATGCATAAATAAATTAATCTACTAAATGAGACAAATGCCAAAAACTGACAAAGTTATCTGGTGCAGTAATTAAAGAATTTAGAGAAGTAGTGGTGGTAACATTACAAGAATTGATCAATTTATTGCTCTCCTAAACTACATATTTTGTAAGATGGTTTGCTCTCTTTGTTTAATGGCATATCAACCTTTGTGGGTTATTTAAGGTTAGCAAGATTATTCCCAGTACGGACAGCAGAATGGGAATGTCTATCTCAATGGATTGAATATAGGGTTCAGTTTGGTATGGTTTCTTTGTTTAATGGCATATCAAACTTTTTTGGGTTAGTTAATGCTAACAAAACACCCCCCAGCATGGACAGCCGAATGAGAATAGTCTATCTCTTTGGATTGAATATAGGGTTCAGTTGGAGAATAAAACAATAATATTAGAGATCAATAACACCAAGTTATTATTTATCTAACTCAGTTTTGTTAAAACCAGTATGCAAATTAATCACACCATATATTATGTAAACCTTTATTTCTTGGTGATATATAAGACTCATTGCAAAATTTTAAATATACTAATAACATGGGCTGTTAGGAAGCAAATTTAACTCAGATTTTCATAGAGACATCATTAATAAATAAGATTTATTCTATGTATTAATGATTTTGATTTTATATTAAATACTGATTGATAAACTTAAACATTTCCTGTTAAACATCTTGTGATGCAGTTTTGGTTACAAACACACTGAATTTCCATTATAATAAGATAGAAAGTTAAATGTTCTTGTATGTACAAATTTGTTATTATTTAGTGTTGCCGGGTTAGCTCAGTCGGTAGAGCGTTCGGCTACAAACCACAAGGCTCCTAGTTCGATACCGGCCACCTCAGACGCTAAAAACAATCTCCTTGGTCTAGCGCTAGTGAAAAAGAGATAGACTCCCTCACTGATTGGCTGATACCAACTTTAGCCCCCCCCCGACGACTTTACTTACTAATATCATGAACATACAAATGCCAATATTGGTTCTTGGTGACTTAACTAAATATCTTCCGTACCTCTAATCGCTGCCCTGTCACCTAAGGCATAAGAATACATTGATTGCACCCCTGCAGAGGGTTAGAACCTCTCAATGGGGATATCTGTAGGTCATGGGTGGCGACCCGTGATGCTTAAGGACAGAACTCAGGTGGCTGAGCAGCCCATGACATGCAGCCTCCCCTTTGGCCGTCACGTCAAGCCCTAGCATGTATATAATTGTCCCAACCCTATTGCTCTTATAGCAAGGCCTAACCCTTTTTATCATATGGGTGCTAGAAGGCAGTGGCTGAAGGTCTTCATGTCCTGGGAATGATGTTAAACTCAATCTGATGGTGAAGTTCCAGTTTAGGAGGTTTGGGGAATGTAGAGTACCCCTTCATCACCATTGCTCCCTGGTCTACTCCGACCCGGAGCGTTAGTACCTGTTAGGGTCTCATCTTAAATAGAAAAACATAAGTATCCATTAAGAATGAATTTATTTAAAAACTTTGTTGGCATTAAATGACCCACTGAGGTTGATATGCCATAAAAAAACAAAAACAAAACAACCGCCAATCCTGCCAATAAGGTCATGTGGCAGTAATATTTCTTATTTAAATTCCAAATTTACAGAGAGATCAAAGCAGCTTCAATCAGTAAAATTAATAATGTGTAATATTTTATTATTTCTGAAAATTTACTTAAACTGTACACTTATGTATAATTTTAGATTTGATTTACTCCTCGCAAATTGAGATCTTTTTTTTCTTTTTTTCTTTTTTCAAAAATTAATTTCAGTAATTAATCATTTATTGATTGCGCCAAAAATGGTTTTGTCTACTTAAAGTGATTTATAAAATCAGAATGAACTTAGTAGGTAATACTAATAGAAATTTATTATTCATGTCTTCTCTCTTTCTATTATATTTTATCAAAATCTAATTTTTATTTTGTTTTAGATACAGTTGTTTATAATGGCATATCAACCTCTTTGGGTCATTTAATGCCAAAGCCATCCTCATATGTATTCTTTATCCCTCCACATAAGTAGGATGGGACACAAGGTCAATTTTTAAGCAGAGTTTAACAAGTTTGGATTTTGAGGTTTCCTTCAAGACCATATCAAGGTTAAAGAGCCCAGTCTATCTTACTTGTTACCAATAGCTGGAGGAAGGATAGTTATATACATACCTTACCCAAGGGTATAAGCATTGTGAAATACAACCAGCCTCATCCAGGATTTAAGTTTTCATGTCCATTTCCTACAGTGATATCCATCACACCATAAGCACATCCAAATCCATCCTTGGAGAAGAACAACAGTAGAATTATTTAACCCACAGTGTAGAATAAACACACTGAGTTCCAATTACTATCAAATTGGTAAGACAAGGCAACCAGGAAGCCATAACTTAATACGGATCTAACCTTGTTGCAAGCCTACTGTAGAATGCCAGATTATTTATGAAGCATCATAATATCATAGAAAGCAAGCTGCCAATCAGGAATCAAGGAATGGAATCACCCAAATACATGAATTGAGTATTCCTGAGTTCCATGAATACCAGCTGTTTTGTGCACCGGTCAGTAGTACTTAGTTGTTGTTCAAACCAACAGCATACTTAGCTCATAACACAGATCAAATATGTAAACAATAGACAATCATTGCTTTATTACGCTGGTGTTAAAAGTCAATTAAAATTGCTGCTAGAGAGCTCTACCTGAGTTTTGGGAGCATATGATAAGTCATCCAAACTTAGATAAGGCTATATATATATATATATATATATATATAACCTTGTCTATGTTTTTTTTACTTTTCCTTCCTTCTATTTCCATATGAAAGACATAGCATAAAGATATACCTGGAAATTACTTAAATCGGACTAAGTATTATTAAATTCCAAGGGGATACAGAACGAGTATCATCTCAAATGCTATGGATTGGTATCTTCGTATCCTTTGATCTAAACATTAAAATGGGAAATCTTTAATCAGGAGAATGGGGTTAGAAATCTCTTTAAAGTCACTTTAAAATTCCATGAAAAACATCTCACAGATAAAATATTCCAATCTTTGATTCCAGTCGTCTTATTCACAATGATAAAAGACAATAAGACCAAAAGTCTTCTTAGCCTAGATTAATAAAGTTATCTGAAACTAAAAGAAGTTTTGTTCTAGGAATCTCTTTAGAAATGGTCGGAACGTCCACTGAGACAGGTGGGGCTCAAGAGAGGAAATAGATTTTAAAATGTTATATTATTTCTTTTTGTAAACCACTTTGAATACTTTATATATTGTCATGTATTATCATTGATATTTACAATAGTCATAATTGTGTTGTCTTGTGTCATGGCATAAAAAGGACTCTTGTGAATTCATTGCTGGTAAAGAAACAGAATGGTAAAGCTTATAGAGCTACATGTATTAATAATTCAAATAGATAAAGATTAGCTCTGGGGCTGGATGCTCTAAGCTGTTCTCAGAAATTCAATCATAAATCTCTACTGAGATGTTACATAAATAAAAATATTAAAGATTTTCCATTTTACACAGAAATATTAGAAGTAACCTTAACCCCTCTCTTTTATTACAATATATTACAATATAATATTCAATTATATTACCATATACTGTTTTATATATATATATAAGGAGATTGACAGAAAATGAAATTACAATACCCTGAAGTATGATGCTAATTTTCACCCAGGTAAATTTGAACGGAATCTGATTGCTGTTGACACCCCCTCCCCTTATTTTGGAACCTGTGTATGTATTGATCATTTACTGTAAGTAAAATTGGTGGAATGGTCTATTGTTGGTATCAGCTGGACAGCGAGGAAGTCTATCCATTTTTTTCTAGTGCTAGACCAGGGAGATAGTTTTTGCTGAGGCAGAGCACTACATCTACAATCAGCTTCCCACTTTACTGTACAGATCAAATTGCCTAATCTGTACTACTCATGTGCTGAGTGAGCAGTGACCGTTATTGAACCAGGAATCTTGAGATCGGTTTAGTTCAGACATTTATTGTAATCAAGCTATATTACCTGTATATTTAATATATATAATTTAATGATATCAGTCATTCACAGATTTAACAGCTACCTCTAGCCAGGAATAAAACCTGACAGAATTTTCATCTGCTAAGCTCCTTACCCTTACGCCTGTCAGTGACTGTCAGTCAGAGGCAAACAATTAATACATACTTACAGGATGTATGTTTTTACAATCACCAGAGAACTCAAGTCTGTAAACAACAGGCGAGTAAATGCCTTACTCGGTGAAAATTCAACTAATGTCTCCTCTACAGTGCTTTACCAGGAAAATTGGGAGCATATTTAGCAGTCATCCACAGACATGTGTTTTGACGTTTACGTCTCATCAGTGTGGCTCGACATAACTTGATGATATATAGTTTGTGGTACCAAAAATAATGGGAATGGAATCATTTGTTTTATCCTATAAATAATGTCTGATGAAACCTCAGAAGAAAGAAATAACAAGATCTCACAGGACTTGTTAATTTCTACCTAATAATTGCTAATTACCCTGTTCACCTTGTATCTTTACTTAGTAAACTTAGTTTTCCCTATTCTTAAACTTTTTTTCCTTATCCTTAGTACTTGCTGTGTTTTTTTTCAATTATTTCTGTTGACATTTAGCTAAATTTATAAGAAAAGAGTGCTCAATACCAATATTCGATATCATTACTACATCATGTATATCTAAGTTAAGGTAGCGAGAAACTGTCAGTGACCAAGCACCATTGACTTCATGTCTATATATATATATATATATATATATATATATAAAATGTTGATAATATAGTTTGTTATATTTATAAGAAAAGAGTGCTCCATATCATTATTAGATCATGTATATCTAAGTTTAGGTAGCATGAAATTGTCAGATAACAAGTGCCATTAACTTCATGTCTTAGCCCTCTCTACTAGCATAATATATATATATATATATTATATATATATATATATATATGTATGTATGTATGTATGTATGTATGTTTTTATCCTATTTTATTTCTTACTAGAAATATATAATTATATCTATTGTTGCTACAACATTCAAACTTCACTTAGATATAATAAATACTTAAGATACACTTTGTATAAGAAAAAGAAAATGGAAATATTTGTCTGTATCTAAATTTATAGATAAATTCAATGTATAAGTAGCACACGCAAGTTTTTGACACAAATTGATAAACATCATTCAATATTTAATATTGTATTCCTTATTTGCTATGATGGCTGTCAGATGTTTAGAATAATTTGAAGTTTCTTGCAGAAATTAATTCTAATTTTATTCCACTCTTGCTGAGAAATCAACTTCAGATGGCTCAAGTTTTGGAGTTTCCTCTGATAAACTCCTTTCCACGATTTTCTATTGGATTTAGATCAGGTGGCTGACTTGGTTATTCTAAAATTCTTATTTTCTTCACCTTTAACTGTGTCCTGGGTATGGCATTAAACTGGATCTAGTGGTTGTTAAAGTTAGTCAGTATACTGTTGGTTTGGATAACAGTAACTGGCTAAGCACAACTGAACTAGTGCCACAAATAGCTGGTAATTATGGAACTCAAGAATAATACATTCATGTATTTGGGTGATTCCATTCCTTATTGGCTGCTTGGTTTCTATGATGTTATGAGGCTTCATAAATACTCAGGCATTCTGTAGCAGGATTGCAACAAGGTTAAATCTGTATTAAGTTATGTCTCCTTGTTGCCTTGTCTTACCAATTCGATGGTAATTGGAATTTAGTATGATTATTCTACAGTGATGAGGTTCCAATTCTGGACCTCTGGGGAATATGGAGTACCCCTTCATCACCATTACTCCCAGGTCCACTCTGAACCAGAGTGGTAGAACCTGTTATGGTCTCATCTATAGGTTAAATAGAAAAGAAATTGTGTTTAAAATAAATATTGAATACCCATCAAGAATGAATAAAACAAAACATCTTTGGCATAAAATAATGTATCAGCCAGACAGCGAGGGCGTCTATCCCCTTTTCACTAGCGCTAGACTAAGATTTTTTTAGCATCTGAGGTGGAGCGCCACACCTACCATCAGCTCCTTACTTTACTGCACAGATCCCTGTGCTACTCATATACTCAGTTGGCGAGGGCTGGTATTGAATGAGGAACCTTGTAGTTCCTAGTTGGACACTCTACTGACTGAGCTAAAGAGTAGATGGGACTAATTTTCAGGAGAGAGAGTTTTTCCTAGTAGTCTAACAATTCAGTCCTACTTAATGGAGTCTCTGAATAATTGTATATTTGGTCACTTCTGTCCCAGTTGCCTGTAGATCCTTTTGGCATGAGAATGGGTTTTGAATTCCTTTCTGTTAAATGGATATAGCTGCTCATTCATTTAATTTACAAGGACATCTTGTTTAGAGCAGAGTTTTTTCCTAGGAGTCTAAGAATCCAGTCTCACATGGAGTGGAGTCTCTGACTTAATTCTATCTTTGGTCACTTATGCCTCCAGATTCTTATTTCAAATTACTTTCCATTGATGTAGCTGCTTATTCATTGTCAGAAATTCCATGTGAATTAGCTTCCCCTGCCACTAGGGGGACAAATCGCCAATGGGATATTGGCGTGAGAATCAAAACCCCAGCACTAGTCTGTGGGCCCTCGTCCGGGACGGAGGCACTTATCAAGGATCTGTTACTGGAGAGAGACGTCAAAAGACACGCTCTCTCACTTAGCCCAAAATCAGGGCCTACTTATCAGGGAACCGTTACTAGAGAGAGACGTCTAAAGAAACGCTCTCATCACTTACCCCCAAAACAGGGCTACTTATCGAAGAACCATTAACGGAGGAGAGACGTAAAACTAATGTTCTCTCATAGACCAAGCTCTCATTACCAAGCCCCAAAACAGGGTCCATTTATCATGAGAACCTTACAACCAGATTCCGTCTAAGGCCTCGTACCAGCATACTACAGAAAGGCCGGTACGAATGCACACTGACGAAAGGAAAAACAACTACTGAGACGAAGCGTCTTAACTACATTTCCCACCAACGAGAAGAAAACTGTGTTATCTCCAGTACTACAAGAAATCCCTCCACAGATGAGTCTGGTAGCAAATACCATTAAATTTGCAACAATTTTATGTAATTTTATGTCAATACAGTGCCTGCATTTACTTTTGTGTTGTTCCTTCTTTGTCCGTCAAGAGAAATAAGGACTCATTCGAAGCCATAAATACTCTTATCATTTTTACACAGCCCGGAGTGCGTTTTTTTTTGTTAGTTCTTCTAATAAAGACATTCCCTTAGTGTTATATAAGATTAGCATTTTTAATCACTTGTGGAAAAGGCCAATGGTAACGGAATGATCACTGCACATTTACCAGGGCTCCATAACTGTTGTCTTAAAATTGGATGCAGTCTGGAGTACACAGCAAAGTAAATGCAGTTTAATGTCATATCCAAGTAAAGATAACGAAGACAATATATTTCTTGTCCCGCCCTGTCGGCTGGGGCGTTAGAATGCACCAACTGCACCTCTGCAGAGGGGTAAGACTTCCCCAATGGGGCCACCTGTTGGCCGTGGGTGGCGACCCGTGATGCTTGAGGATAGAGCCCAGGTGGATGAGCAGTTCATGACATGCAATACTCCACTTTGGCCCTATCTTGGGCTAGACGGGCAGTCGGAGAGGCTCCCTCCGATCAATCGGCTGGTCACGTCAAGTCCTAGCACCCATATGATTTTCCCAACCCTATTGCCCTTATAGCAAGCCCCAACCCCTTTTTATCATATGGGTGCTAGAAGGCGGTGGTTGCGTGTCTACATGTCCTGTGAATGACGTTAAACTCTATCTGATGGTGAGGTTCCAGTTTTGGAGGTTTGGGGAATATGGAGCACCCTATCATCACCATTGCTCCCTGGTCCACTCTGACCCGGAGTGGTAGTACTTGTTAGGGTCCCATCTATGGGTTAAATAGAAAAATGTATTTATATAAAAAAATTGTATTATCCATTAATTGATTTATTTCAAAACTTTATCGGCATTAAATGACCCACTGAGGTTGATATGCCGTAAAACAAAACAAACCAAAACCAATATTTCTTGTCCTTTCTTCAATAGAATAAACATACCAGAATGTTGTCGTATATTTCCAGCTGAAGATCATTTATGTTGACATTCTGTTTCAAAGAAGATCCATTGTCAGGAAATGTTGCTTTCCATTTTTGAATGATGCTACTAATTGTACTGACGAGAATGCGGAGTTCATAGAAGATCTTTCATTATCTTATTCCACAATTATGACAGTTAATTATTACTCTATGAACTTCTTAAGAGAGCTCTTTTGCCTTCACCATTGTGAAAACCTTTGCCTGCGCCAGAAATTCAAAGTTCATTCAAAGAACACACAGACCTTTTAAATTGTCAGTCTTTGTGCATAGTGTGTGTTGGAAATTTGTAAATTAATAATTTGAATAGAATTGAATTGAATTCCAAACAGCAAATTTTATTGCGTTTTATTTGTACTTTTGGAATGTGTCCAAAACTTGTGAATTATATATTGAATGTGTTAATAAATTTAAATTGTAGGCAAATATTTTGTCTTTTTTTTTACACTTTGTATATCCTGAGCATTTACTATATTCAGGTGAAGTGTTATGTTAGTAGCAATTGTAGAAATTTTCTTAAAAAAAATCCAATACTTTCATTGTGTGTATAATATATATATATATGTAAAGTCGGCGGGACGGCCTAAAGTTGGTATCAGCCAGTCAGTGAGGGAGTCTATCCTCTTTTCAATAGCGCTAGACCAAGGAGATTGTTTTAGCATCTGAGGTGGAGCGCCACACCTACCGTCAGCTCCTTACTTTACCGCACAGATCTCTGTGCTACTCATACGCTGAGTTGGTGAGGACCGGTATCGAACTAGGAACCTTGTGGTTTCTAGCCGAATGCTCTAACCCGGCCCATATAATTCCCATGTATGCTTCTTATATAAATTTGATGAAAATGGAATGGCCTATATATTTAATTATTGTAAATAACTAAAAGAATGAGTTTAAAAAAATATTATGTACATACAATTAAAGGTCAATTAAAATAAAGCATCAGAAAAAAACAGCTGACCTGCTCATCATAAAAGAATTTTATTTAGAGTTCTATGCTTTTGTGGAATGAGCTGATTAGGTAAAATTATTCATTAATTAAAAATTGTTAGGATATTTAAAAAAAACACGTTCTGAGAGAAGAAAAAAAGAAGGGTATTCAATAGACAAAAAAATGTGCACAATGATCTGATCAATTGGCTGGTCATGTCAAGCCCTAATGAATACCTGAACTATATTGCCCTTATAGCAAGCTCCAACCTTTTTTTATCATATATGTGCTAGAAGGCAGTGGCTGTGGGTCTTCATGTCTTTGGTATGACGTTAAACTCTAACTGATGGTGAGATTCCAATTCTAGAGGTCAGGAAAATTTGGAGCACCCCTTCATGACCATCGCTCCCAGGTCCACTCTGACCCAGAGTGGTAGTACCTGTTAGGGTCCCATCTATGGGTTAAATAGAAAACAATTGTTTATAAAAATTGTTTAAAATAAACTTTCTACCCAACTATCACTTATAACAAATTTTATCCCTTAAACTGATTTCCAATCCCCTTAGCAACAAACAACTGCAAACAACCGACTGTCAAAATCAATAAAAATCCTTGAAAAAAAGACATAACAATAAATTTGACCATCCCTCACAACCTACCGTTTTGCATAAAATAACCCTGGATGGGTTGACATGCCGCTAAAATTAATCAATAAATCAATTAATGTGCACAATGAACTGGTGATGAGCGATAGTCATCCACTGCCTTTCTTTGTGTCTTGTAACTATTTCCCTATCTTTCTCTTCCTACTTTGGCAACTACTTCTATAAACAATCACTGCTGAAAATAAATTTGATACTGAGTAAAGCGACTGACATTCGATTCTTTTTAATGTGGGTTACCACGGGAAACAAGAAAGGGTTTATTAAGGAAGTAACGCTGCACTTCTTAAGTGGGTCTGTAATGCAATAAGAGTATGTATGAAAAATGATGTCATTATCTTAAGTATAGAATGATAATTATTTACTTATGAATAAAAGCATCTATTAGCACTAATGATTTTGTTTCCTTTAATCTTCTTGGTTTTCTTTGACTTTTTATCTGTTATTTACTTTTTAGAATGTCATGTTCGCTTTGTACAAAGGCAATTTGAAAAATAAAAAATAAAGACAATCTCTTTGGTCTGTCTAATTGTATTTAGTTTTGCATGCATTCTCTTTGTACAACTTGTGCATTGTAAATTAACAGGTGTTTACATAGAAATTGTTATTGTCTTTTCTTGGACAGCTCAGTTAGATTTGTTCACTTAGAGAAATATATTGATTTAACAAAATAAAATTATTTCTAAAAAAAACTTGGGCAAAGATCATTTATCTAATTAATATGAACAAGTCTCTCTCTCTCTCTCTCTCTCTCTCTCTCTCTCTCTCTCATACACCCTACCATACATGTGTGTGCATATATGTGTGATCACAGCATTCCATTTTTTAAGAGGGAGTCCTGCTTGTTGGCTAATGTGCTGGATTGCAACATCATAGTAAGCAAGTTAAAACCTCAGTTGGGCTATTAGTATACTCCTAATAATTCCCCGCCCTGTCAGCTGGGGTGTTAGAATGCACCGACTGCACCTCTGCAGAGGGGTAAGACTCCCCCAATGGGGCCACCTGTTGGCCGTGGGTGGCGACTCGTGATGCTTAAGAATAGAACCCAGGTGGTTGAGCAGTCCATGACTTGCAATACTCCACTTTGGTCGTTACTTAGGCTAGACAGGCTGGCCATGTCAAGCCCTAGCACCTATATGATTGCGCCAACCCTATTGCCCTTATGGCAAGCCCCAACCCCTTTTTATCATATGGGTGCTAGAAGGTGGTGGCTGAGGGTCTACATATCCTGGGAATGACGTTAAACTCTAGCTGATGCTGAGGTTCCAGTTTTGGAGGTTTGGGGAATGTGGAGCACCCTATCATCACCATTGCTTCCTGGTCCACCCTGACCCGGAGTGGTAGTACCTGTTAGGGTCCCATCTATGGGTTAAATAGAAAAATGTATTTATAAAAAAAAATTGTATTATCCATTAAGAATGAATTTATTTCAAAACTTTATCGGCATTAAATGACACACTGAGGTTGATATGCCATAAAACAAACCAAACCTAATAATTCCAAAATAAATATACAGTTTTAATTTTAAAGCAATATAGTAAAGTTGTCGGAGTGAGTATCAACTGGACAGCGAGTGAGTCTATCCCCTTTTTGCTAGAGCTTGACAACGGAGACATTTTTTGCTGTGATATAACACCACATCTACCATCAACTGCCCACTTTACCGCACAGGTCAGATTGGGTAATCTGACCTATGTCCTGAGTTGGCAGGGATGGTTATAAATCCCAGAACCATGCGATTACCTTGGCGAGTGCAGCACCGACTGAGCTAAACTGATCCCTCAAGCTGTATAACATGTATTGTCAATTAACGAATGCTATGTTTTTAATTACAGAAGCTAAATGTTGTAGTGCAATCAGTCCAACCTGATTTTGATTAGATAAAAGGAAGTTGATGATTTTCTCAACATGATTGTCAAGAATCTTTTTTTTTCTTTTTAATAATGTCTTAAAATATATAGTCATATAAACTAGTAGTCATTAATTGACTTATGTGCTGGATAACAACATCATAGTAAGAGAGTTGAAACCTCAGTCGGGCTATAATGTATTTTACCAGTCATTGTCTGTGAAACATTTCTTTTTTATCCCGGTGCTTCCACTCCAAGAAACCTCATAAATCCCAATATTTTTATAATACAATAGAAGGTTTAAAAGAAGCTAGGAATTAAATTAAATTGAATATACATGTGCTTATGACATAGATTAGAATTAACATTAGGTTTAATTACAAATTAAGGTAAGTTAAGTATTGCGGTATAATATCAATAAGTGAAATTTCCTAAGTAAATGCATACATATTTATACATACACTCGCCCACATATCTGTGTACGTATACAAAAAAAGGCCACATATACATATACACTTACTAATATACACACACCACACATCCATACACTTATACCCATATGTATACATGCATACACATACATATTTAAAGGAAAATCTATGGTCATATTGTTAGTGTTTTTGTGGCCATTTTTAGCCTTCAAATGAGAGCACTTTACAGTGGAGATTCCTTGTGTTTCTTAGTGAAGAATCCTTGTGTTAATCAGAGGCTGATCTGCTCATCTGCGTCAAATACATACAACTGAGGGGCTTTCAAGATCAGCAATTAAGTAGTTAACTAACTGATGTAATGAATATGTAAATACCTCACTATAATCTGATTGGACAGTGTCCTCTATAAATATTCTACACTGTGGTGGTACAAGCGCCTACTAGCCTGACTACCACCACGACTGCTTATAAGAGGTACTGCTACTCGACGCACCAGCTACTACTGCAATAATATACCTTACTACCAACTTCATAATATATCCCTTAACCCGGATATATCACTAACCATATATTTAAGCATGTTAATTGGTTGGCTTTAATCCACATGTCCATGCAGAGTCTATGAATTTAAGTGGTGGCCACAGCACACCTTGTAAGCCCAAAATAATCCAAGATATACAAACTAGTTGTCATTTACTTGGATTAGTTTGACACAAGGCAGCACCTAGTGAGAATCAAACTCCCTTTGGTCTGTTAGCCTAGGTTGTAAAACATTGCACCATGAGAGACATCAATGTATACTAGTAGATACATAGATAACAGAAGGGTGAGTCCATGTGATGTAGTGGCTAATGTGCTGGATTGTAATAAGTGAGTTCAAACTACAGCCACAATATTACATTCACTTTTGGACTAATACCCTCTCCCCAACTATAATAAAAATAATAAAAACTTCTTGGACTTTTAAAAGGATTTGTTACTATTTGGTGAAAAGACAGTGAATATTATTCTCGAGAAAGAACTTGCATTTTTATTGCTAGTTTTCCTCTCTTTCAAGTCTTTGTGGAGATTGCGGGATTTAAGTTGGAGTCATTTTTTTTTTCAACTATATTACATTCATATCTTTCTTTGGTATATACAAGGTGTATCAAAAAAGTATCGAGATATTTTGTACTTTTTGACACACCTTGTATTCTGAAAAAAAATGTTCCATTCATTCTTCATTTCTATATTGGTAAATACAGCTTTAAACTTGGTACTTTATTGACACACCTTGTATTCTGAAAAAAATTAATGAATGGAACTTTTTTTTTTTTCAGAATACAAGGTGTGTCAAAAAGTTAAAAAAAATCTGGATACTTTTTTGACAAACCTTGTATGCTAGCATGAAATGTCATTAGATTCCAGTGCACCTTCCTAAGTGACTCTCTATATATATATATATATATATATATATATTTTTTTTTCAAAATAAAATTTCACTCTGATGAAGGTCAAATTTTCTCTGTGTACGGAATATTTTTACATTTTTCTATTATTATTATTTCATTTATATTGTTTATCTAATAATGATAATAGTTTGAATCGTGTACACATAGATAAACTGACCGAAACACATGTATAAGTGATATTGATTATATTCATCTCTTATTATCCATTCTGTAATTTATTTTTTTTATTCATTCTTCCTCATATATATATATATATATATATATATATATATATATATAATGACCTTCCTTGACCTGTCGCTTGTCATTAGAGACCTGCTTAAGTGTTCAACTTTTTAATGTCAATAATGAGTAACATTGCAGAAACTTAAGGTAATGGTAGACCTAAGGCATTTTGGAAAATGCAATTCCATGAAAGAGCCCTGACATGAATTAACAAAACCTGGGTATTGCACTATAACAATTTTTTTATTGGTCAGACACCACTAGTGTGTCCATCTATAGGTTTCTATAGGAGAACATCATTTACTTTTCCAGTGATGTCCAGCATGTCTTGTTTGTGTGATAGGAGACAAGTGGCCTTACAGCTATTATTTGGTCTTATCCCTCTGCAGAGGACAAAGTCAGTATATTGTAAGCCCCTCTCAGAGGGATATTTTTTTTTATTAAAAAAAAAAAAAAAAAAAAATTTAGCACTGACAGATTCAGAAATTGAACTCTTGAACTCTTTTTTCTGGGAACTAAATACAATTTTACCATAATTCATATCTACTATGCTATTGTACCACGATTTTTTTTGTGTGTGTGTATGTGTGTGTGTGTGTGCGTGTATATATATGATATATATATATATACACATGAGGGTAATCCAAAAAGTAAGGTCTCCAAAGTGCTGGAAACACAGGGAAACTGTTTGTGAGGCTATTGGCAACACTGTTGTCTTTGTTGTGCATGTGCTGACTACTGCCAAGTATGAAGTTCGGGCAGTTATTCAGTTTTTGAACACAAAAAAAATGATTGAAATTCATCACCAATTAAAGGGAGTGTATGGTGAGTTGTGCATGGATGTCAAAAACATCCACAAGTGGTGTAGAAAGTTTGCAATCACAGCATTCAATGCTTTCTCAATGACAAAAATTTCCACAGCGCATACAAAAATGCATCGACCAAAATGCTAGTTATGTTAAAAAAAATAGATACATGTTCAAACTTTAAATGATGTAAACATCACTGACGATAAACTATAAACATTTCTGTGATTTCTAAATATTTTGGAGACCTTATCTTTGGGATTACCTTTATATATACTGATATTGATAAAATTGTTTGCTATATTTATAAGTAAAGAGTGCTCAATATCATTAATAGAGTATGTATATCTAAGTTAGAGTAGCAAATATATATATATATGTATAAGACACACACATGCACACGCATATTTACCAACAATTCCGCATGAGTAGGATGTGACATAAGGTCAATTTCTTTCTAACAGTTTTGAATTCAAAGTATTCCTTCTACTACACTGGTTACCTAGCCAAGATTAAAAGGCCCAATCTGCCCTACTATTTATCCATAGCTGAAGGGAGAGTGTTTAGATGCATACATTTTCCAAGGGTATTAGCACAATGTGAAATGCAAACAGCTTCATTCACAATTTGAACTTGGGTTGTTGAGTCCATTTTCTACAACTCTAACCATTACACCACATGTCCCCCCTCTCTCTCCTCTCTCTCTCTCTCTCTCTCTCTATATATATATATATATATATATATATATATATATATATATGGTATTTGTGGGAAAATGACTTACCGGTGAAAATTATTTTAATTTTATTTTTATTTTATTTTATTATTTATTCATTTATTTATTTTTATTTTATTTTATAATAATAATAAGACCATTGAAATGGTAAAAATACACCTCCATGTGTATATGCATATGTACACATTCTATTGGCTTTAATCAAAATAAATAACTTTAGACACATTATTAAAACCACGTTTAATCATTACAGACTCTATAATAATATAGACAATCCTCATCATTGTCGTAAACCTTTAAAACAATAGCACAAAGAGAATTTCCAACAATTTTTATATTTTGATCCTTCGAAAAAATGCAACTTCCACTCTTTTCGAATTTTTGAATTTCAAACCAGCGTTCTTTGACCGCAGACCTATAATGAACCGTTTATCGCAAAAAAAAAAACACATAAAATCAACTGCAATTACTCAATATCTTGATTAATCCAGTGGATTTAACCATGACGATCTTTATGGTGATTATTACGATGTAAAGTAAGTAAAGTCGGCGGGCGGCCTAATGTCGGTATCAGCCATGCAGCGAGGGAGTCTATCTCCTTTTCACTAGCGCTAGACCAAGGAGATTATTTTAGCATCTGAGGTGGAGCGCCACACCTACCATCAGCTCCTTACTATACCGCACAGATCCCTGTGCTACTCATACGCTGAGTTGGCGAGGGCCGGTATCGAACTTGGAACCTTGTGGTTTCTAGCTGAACGCTCTACCAACTGAGCTAAACCGCATGTACCTTTATAATAATATATATATACACAGACATTTTTATTTTCATTCTTATTTCTAAACTCTGACAATAAAAAAAAAACTCCTGGATTTACAGTTTGTAATTACACAACACAAACATTTGCCTGGAGAAAAAATTCATATAAAAAAAAAAAAAGAATATACCAAATCATAGGCACCTCCTTAAAATAATCAAATGGTACTATTAAAATGACCAAAAGAAAAAATACTATAAGAGTTGCCTAAGTTAAATATACTAAATTGCTCAATACAAAAAGTAGAGCTAATAAATAAACTCTGGCAATCAGAATTATCCTAATGATCCGTTAGGAGAAACTTAGGTAGATATTCTCTGACTCAATAGGCTTACTTTATTATATAACAATGCATGAATGTTTAATCTAAAAATTCTCTCTGTGAATCCATGGGTAAAGTAAAACCGCCAGTGCTTTTAACATCTAAACATTTCATTTCAGTACTAGACTAAAACATCACAAATATTTTAGGAAAGAAAGAAAAAGAAATTCAGTTCTACATCTTCTAGCTTTTTCCTTTTTTTTCCTTTCTTTAATATAGTTGCCCTACATAATTGATGAATCAATAAAAATATAGTTTAGTCAATGTAGGTAATTCATACAAGAAATGTGCAGAAAAATGTTTAACCCTAGCAAAGCAGGTTAATATTACAGTGAAAAAATAAATATGTTTTCATATCTATAGGCCTATATCAATTCTTACCATTTTTCAGTAGTCAGGATTCAGCTGCATTGCTGTGGGGTTTGTTTGTTTTTTTTTTTTTTTTTTTTTGGTTTTTCTTTGTTCAATATTTTTAGTTATAAAACTGCATCTGTATTAGAAACCTGGATAATACAATAAAAACTAAATTGAGTATAAGTAAAAACATTTGTATATTGCACTAAAATTATATGAGACACTAACATACTTCTCTCACACTGTCAAAATGTATACAGGTTGTCTACAAAAGAAATAGACAATTCCAAAGAGTGGTACTCATGAGACATAATTTTGTAGAACAACACTTGAAGACTATCATCAAGACTTTTTGGCAGTGCCAGTTGTTGTTTTGTTAGTCAGAGAAGCAAAGATTATAGCTGTTGAGAAATTATTTTGTGTTTTCTGTTGGTATTAATGTATAAGGTTCCAAGGTACCTTTATAGACAGTTGATATGATAGAATAAAAGCAGTTGATGGTGATCCCAAAAGAGCACTTTGTAGACTGTTTTGAAAAGGGAAAGGCATTCTGGTTGAAGTGTGAGAGGTTCCAAGTTGCCTTTATAGACAGTATAATAGAATAAAAGCAACTGATGGTGATCTCAAAAGAGCACTTTGTAGACTGTTTTGAAAGGTGAAAGGCATTCTGGTTGAAGTGTGAGAGGTTCCAAGTTGCCTTTATAGACAGTATAATAGAATAAAAGCAACTGATGGTGATCTCAAAAGAGCACTTTGTAGACTGTTTTGAAAGGTGAAAGGCATTCTGGTTGAAGTGTGAGAGGTTCCAAGTTGCCTTTATAGACAGTTAATATAATAGAATAAAAGCAGCTGATGGTGATCCCAAAAAAGGACTTCAGACTGTTCATATGAAGATATATTCCAGGAAGTCACGGCTGAGTAGGTAATTCATCTATGATATATAATCAATTCTAGGTCTGGTCTTCTAGAATAATTAAAGTTCCAATTACTGTCGAACTGGGAAGACAAGGCAACAAATAGTTGTAACTTAATACAAACTTGAATAGTCACAAAGTCTACTGCAGAATGACAGGGTATTTATAAGACTCCACAATGTCATTCAAATCAAGCAGTCAAGCAGAACTCAAGGAATGGAATCACCCAAATTCATGAATGGATCATTCTTGATTTCTATATATACCAACTGTCTTGGACACTGCTTAAGTTATACTTAGTTAACTGCTGTTATTCAAACCAACAGTAGACTTACTGACTTCAATAGCTGGGATAAGGTAATACATCTGTATCTCAAAGTCCCATCAAAGTTTATGCATTTAATTCTCAAGAATGTATTCAGGTTTGTTCATATACCATTTTGTTTTATGGTCAAAATTTAGTTTCTTGCACAATTCCCAGTGGATAACCTTTCCATTCCAGTCATGTCTAGCATTGTATTCTTGTTGTGCTAGTTTACTGCATTCACTTATTAAATGGTTGTCTCATCTCTTGTCTACAATTATTGTTTCACCCTAAATTAATAAACATTACCCCTTATTTGATGCAAGTCACCATGGGAAAAGCAAAGGTCCCAATTCCTTGTCTATATTTTAGCTCAGTCAGTAGAGCATCCATCTGGAAACCACAAAGTTCCAGATTTGATACCATTCCTCACCAACTCAGCACATGAGCAGTATAGCTTTGATCTGTGCAGTAAACTGGGCAGCTGATGGTCGGTGTGGTGCTTCACCTCAGGTGCAAATTAAACAACAAGAATAGAATAATATAATAATGATATTAATATTGATCATATCAATACAGGAGATGATATTGGTAATGAAATAGATGGATATAATAGTATTATTATTGTGATGATGTTGATGAGAGTAATAATAATAATGATGATGAATAATGATGGTGATTAGGATGCTGATAGAAATGATCATGAATAGAATGATAATGATTTTAATTGAAGTGATGTATCTATTTCTGTATATTCATATATGAATATGATTTATGTTTAATACTATAACTGAATTCACCTGTATACATGTGTATATATATATATATATATATATATATATATATATATACACACAATGTGTGTGACTGTGTTTAAAGAGATATATTTTTCAAACAATTCTCAAACTGCTCGCTTGGGGACATCATTATGTATAATATTGATAAGAGGGAAAATATATCACAAAAGTGATATGCTTACTCTGTAAATGACAAGTTTACAAGTATAAAAACCAACTCTTATCTGAATCCATAAAAATACAGAGAACTGGCAATATGCCCCGGGATTTCATGTTTTATAAAATATCTCTGTAGATTATGTTTATCCAAGAATATGAATATATATATATATATATATATATATACACCATATTTTTCTATTTATTGATCATTTATTTTTAAATTTACAATACACACATAAGTATAATCTAAAAATATTAAATGCTAAGCATTTAAATTTCCTTACATATGTATGTATGTATAATATGTACATATCATAGCTGATTGAAGGGTGACTAAACCAGTTCCACCTCCAGTCTTTCCTCGATTGATATGGTTGGCTGGGGCTTTAGAATACACTGATTGCAGCTCTGCAGAGGGGTAAGAACCCCTCTAGTGGAGTCACCTGTTGGCCATGGGTGGTGAACCATGATGGCAAGCCCCGACCCTTTTTATCATATGTGTGCTAGAAGGCGGTAGCTGAGGGTCTTTGTGTCCTGGGAATGATGGTAAGGTTCCAGTTCTGGAGCTCTGGGGAATGTGGAGTACCCCTTAATCACCATTGCTCCCTGATCCAGTTTGACCCGGGGTGGTAGTACCTGTTAGGATCCCATAGAAAAATGTGTTAATAAAAAAATTGAGTATCCATTAAGAATGAATGAATTTATTTCAAAACTCTATTGGCATTAAATGACCCACTGAGGTTGATATGCCATAAAACAAACCAAACCTGGATTGATAAGTGCATTTAAACTCTGAAACCAAAAATATGAATATGTAGTAGATGAAACATAAGTGCACCTATATATATATATATATATATATATACAGGGTGTCCCAGAAGTTACACACCATCCTGGTTTTCAAAAATACACCTTTGTTGATTTCAAATCACTGTTAGTGAGAATAATTATAATAAAAGCTTAAATTGAGAGATAGAAAATTAATTGTAACAATCACTATCAATGAATATGTTTTTGAAATAACTAAAGGTGTTGTTTTTCAAAACCTGGAAAATACATGACTTCTGGGACACCCTGTATATATATATATATATATATATACTTTATTTTATTTATCTATTATTTTTTGTTTAATTTTAGAAAATTAAAAACAATGTTTTTTTGTCTTTTTTATTTAATAATTAGCCTGGTGGCAAAAGCTACTGTTGGCAACAGGGATGGCAGTACTGCCTCAGCAACTGAAATTGTTTTACTACCCCTGGTTGGTAGCGGATGAGGATAGGGTATTGAATGTACTCTTCACACATATGAAAAATGTCATATATTTATGCATGTTTTACATGGTTTCAATACTGTAAAGTTTGGTAATAAATAATACCTAATAATATCTATTTTAATTGTATAATGTTCCACTGACACTTACAAAATGCCTAAAGAAAAAGCTAAATAGGAACTACACAAGAATGATGAGCAAATTTTGGAAGCAGCACTCGACAAAACGTAGTTGTATGGGCACTTCTATCACACAAACCATCCATGTAAGATGAACAAGACATCAAGGATACTGCTGGATAAGTAAGGAGTAACTCATAAGTGATGTTCTCCTGTGGACACCCACTCATGGTCACACAAGTGTAGGTCAACTAGAAAAAAACCTAAATCAATCAGCTGTGCAGATTTTGGATGCTGCTTGGAAGACCTCCTGGGTGCAATGACCAATATGGATGGTTGACAGGAGAGAGATTGATATATGTGCTGCCAGCACCACATGAAGATGAGGAATACCAAATAATATCCATTTTGATTGTATAATGTATAGAAGAAACATACTCACCTTCACGGGAAGGCTGTGACTAACATCCATGCACCAGACAAAAAAAAAAGACAGAATAACTGAATACACTCTGTAACAACTGATAGGACATGGTCATGTGTTCAGTATATATGGATACAAAAATATACACACTAAACCCACCAGCCAATCAAAATGCTGGAAATAGTCTTGCCCATTCCACAAAGTAGAATAGCCCAAGCTGGTATTTAAACCAATTACCAAACTGGAGTCTCAGAAGCTGATCCAACTTGAAACAGTTGAATACTAATCAGTTTACACAAATCTCTACATAATGTTACTCTAGAAATAATAAAATCCTATAATCTTTGGTTTAGTAAAAACTTAGAAAATGATAGTAGTGTATATATGGAGCCTTACTTACTTTTTATCATTTACTAATAAAATCAAAACTGATATCAGTAGCTATTATCTATTACCAAACTCTACAACCTGTAATAAAATATAAACATATGATATTAGATGTACTTAATTTTAAACTGCTTCCTGTTCATATCTTTCATTATGGTTTAGCTCAGTCAGTAGAGTGTCCAACTAGGAACCACAAGGTTCCAGATTCAATACCTGTCCTCGCCAACTCAGTGTATGAGTAGCACAGGAATCTGTACAGTAAAGTGTGAGGAGCTAATAGTTGGGGTGGTGCTCTGCCTCAGATGCCAAAACAATCTCCTTGGTCTAGCACAAGTGAAAAGGGGATAGATTCCCTTGCTGTCTGGCTGATACCGACTTTAGGCCATCCCGACGACTTATTATGGTTTCAGTGCTGTAGAGTTTGGCTATGAATTATACATAATAATATCCATTTTGATTGTATAATGTTCCACCAGAAATAATAAAATCCTATTATTTTTGATTTAAAAGAAAATTAACTTTTTATCAAAAAAAAAAAAATTGTTAGTGATTTACATACTTATGGATGATAGTGTAGCTATTGTTTTTCTTCCTTTTGGATTCTTTTAATAAATCTATTTTTCATTGTGATTGACTATCTTCTCCCAAAATAACACTTTGTCAGTGTTGATCAAGGAAGTGAAAAAACAAACTCTGATTGTTATTCCTTTCATGTGGAATCCATTTTATTTTACTTCTGAAGTTTTCCAAAAACTTCTATGAAAAGTGACTAATTGCACAAGCAATAAAGAACTGAGTATACTTCAAAGACACTCCTAAGATTTCTCTAATATATATTTATCAATTCCCACCCACGCACAAGTAGGATGTAACACAAGGGTAATTTCTTCAATGGAGTTTAAAAAGTTTGAATTCAGAGTTTTCATTCTGAAATGCTGGGCCATTAGAATACACCGACTGCACCTCTGCAGAGGGGTAAGACTTACTCAATGGGGTCTCTGTTGGCCATGGGTGATGACCCATAATGCTTAAGAATGGGACCCAGGTGGCTGAGCAGTCCATGACATGCAACACTCAACTTAGACCCTTACTTAGGATAGATGGGTGGTCAGAAAGGCCCCTTCCAATCAATGGGCTGGTCACATCAAGCCCTAGCACCTATATGATTGACCCAAACCTATTGCCCTTATGGAAAGACTCAACTCTTTTTATCATATGGGTGCAAGAAGACGGTGGCTGAGGGTCTTCATGTCCTGGGAGTGACAGTAAACTCTATCTGATGGTGAGGTTCCAGTTCTAGAAGTTTGAGGAATGTGGACCACCCCTTCATCACTATTGCTCCCTGGTCCACTCTGACCTGGAGTGGTAGTATCTGTTAGAGTCTCATCTATGGGTTAAATAGAAAAATGTGTTTATAAAAAAATTGCGTATCCATTAAGAATGAATTAATTTCAAAACTTTATCGGCATTAAATGACCCTCTGAGGTTGATATGCCTTAAAACAAACCAAAACGCACAAGTAAGGTTTGACACAAGGGCAATTTCTTCAATAAAGTTTTAAAAGTTTGAATTCAGGGTTTTGATTCTCTGAGACTGGTTGCCTAATAAAAATTAAAGAGACCAGTCTGCCCTACTAATTACCCATAGCTCGAGGGAGAAGAGTTGGATAGTTTAGTAAGCATAGGTTAGTTTGACACAAGGCCAAAATTACAGAGAGCCTCAGTGATAATTGTTACTCACCAGCCATGGTCTGCTATCCTAGCTTGATAACTGTTACACAACAGAATTTACCAACACCTTCACAATTTCTTAAGCAGTTTAAATTCGTTTTCCTTCTCCTAGACTGGTCACCTAGCCAAAGTTACAGCCCAGTCTGACCAACTAGTTATCCATAGCTGGAGGGAGAGTAGTTGGATGCGTACATTTCCTAAGGGTATTAGCGCTATGTGAAATGCAAACAGTCTCATCCAGGATTTGAATTTGGGTCACTGAGTCCATTTCCTAAGATGACCATTACACCTTGCACCTCCACAGGATTTCTCTAATACTGTGATTTTTCACTGTTTAACTGTTCTTTTAAACTACTCTACACTAAAAATAGTAAAGCAGGCAGAGTTGGCCTGTTGTTTATTGTATTATCTTTTCACTAGCGCTAGACCAGAAAGATTGTTTTTACATCTGATGTGGAGCATCACATCTACCATCCACTCCCACTTTACTACACAGATCTAAGTTGTGCTACTCATGTGCTGATTTGGGGATGGACAGTATCAAACCAGGAAGCTGGTAGTTTCACAACACTACTTGCTAAAAATGATAGGCTATGCCTGTCTATTGTGTAACACATGTACCTAGGTATTCCTTAATTATCAGTAGATAGCTTCTATTTTCATCTTATTATAATGGATATTCTGTGTTTTTCTGTCTGTAACCGAAACTATATCACTACTCAAGTCACAATTCTCTTAGTTATTTACATCACATTATCCATGATTTTATTTTTTATTTAAACCTCAATTATTAATAAAATTGTTTTACATTATCAATACTGTTGACCATATCTATATTCTAATAACATGCAATTGTGTTTGTATATACAACAAAATAGAGGTTTACAGTGTGAACAGGAAGGCTAATTTGCATATTGATATTAAAAAATTGATTTTAACAAATATGTGCTTAGTATTATTGATTACTAATTGTTTGGTTTTATCTTAATAAATAAGAGCAAAAATTTTGGGGATAAATCTTAAAGGAAATCCATTAACAAGAGGAAATAACTGTCATTTTATTCTTTACTTCCTATTTTATTCCTGAATAGTTAAAGTACTTGCTAGTTAATGTATAACAGTAACAAAATTTAATCATAGAAAGGAAAAACTCTGAACTTAAACCTCCATTATTTTGCTCAAAAATTGACTTTGTGTTGCATCCTTCCCATGGCAGAGTTAGGGTTGGGTTGATACATTCCTAACAAAAGTAACACAATCATTTAACAACAAAAGGATGAATTGATAAATTATGAACTCTATAATAATAAAATCTCTTGAGATAAAAATAATCAATTTATTAAAAGTTTTGAGTAATTACAAAATATAACATCTATATTTTAAAGATAAAATATCCACATGCATAAAAGTTATATACAACTGGATACACACTAACAATTGTATAATATATCCACATATATAAACATTGTGCACACACATATACATGTTTTCATACTTACCCAAATATACTCTGTTTGAATACACACACACACTCACACAAGTAAATATATATATATATATATATATATATATAATATATATATATATATATAAATACAGAGAAATTATCTTGCATTGAAATGCTAACACGATATAACCTATGTTCACAAGCATAAACACTGTGCGTATATATGTACATATGTTCATACTAACCAAAATATACTCAGTTTGAATACAAACACATATATATATAAGTGCTTAATTGGAGTCGTACCTAATTTTGAAAATTAATTGTTTAGCCATACATTTAATAGGTATTCCCGCCTAATTCATTATTAATTAATTAATTTTCAAAATTAGGTACGACTCCAATTAAGCACTTATTCTCCAAAAAATTATCGGCAAAAAGCCATTCTAAACAAACCTTGTTTACAACTTAACATATATATATGTTAAGAGTAAGGAAATGAATCCAACGGTATAAGTATAGATAAAAGGATATGAAAACACACAATGCTGTTAAAATGAAAATATTTTATATCATATTCATAGCTAATATTGAATACAGTTGTTGTAGTGATGATAGATGTTTTTATTCAATTGTGTGTGTTTCCAAAGACAGGATGAAACACACACAATTGAATGAAAACATCTACCATCACTACAACAAACGTGTTCAATATTAACTATGAATATGATATGAAATATTTTCATTTTAACAGCATTGTGTGTTTTCATATCCTTTTATCTATATATAATAAAGAGAAATTATCTTCATAAGCATAAACACTGTGCACACACATATACATATGTTCATGCTAACCCAAATATACTCAGTTTGAATACACTCACACACACACACACACGCACACACACACACGCACACACACACATATATATATATATATATATATATATATATATAAAAAAGAATGATGCTAATGGAAAAAAATAATATTTTTCTAATACTTTCTTTTGAAAAGAATTCTCAGTTTAGACAACACCATACTCATCTTAATGTCCTGATGCAGGTTTTATAACAAACTAAAATGTTTAACACCAACTTCCCCAATTACAAATAAATTCATCTTATGTATATATATCTCATACACACATACATTTATACACAACCACTTTAAAAGGTCCTCACAAACTGACTGATTTATCAGAGTTACAAATATTATTATTAGCTGGTTACAGGATGGAACAGACTTGGCTTGTCCTCCATTGGTACCAATCTGACTCAGGTTCCTCTCTTGGTTGTGTATTCAACCCCTGGAGTTTGAAAGCTGGTTGGGCTTGTGGGGGCTCTTTCCCCAGTTTACCAATTACAGCGATAGGGGTGGGCCATCCTGGGTCCCAATCATGATCTTATCTGCCAAACCAGAACTATGAAAGAAACCAGTAGTATAGTTATTGTTTCCTTTTAGCTTAGGGGACATCACAGGAATGCATATGACCACAACTTTGACCTGTCTTTAATAGTATATGCACATTTCTAATCAATATTCTAATTCTATCTTACATATTCTCACACTTAGTTCATTTATATACATAAAATCAAGCTATATAAAAAACAAACAATGTAATAATAATGTTTATATAATAAACATAAATGCAGCAATTATATTTTAAATATAATTTAATTATATATGTATTATTTTTTTCTCTATCCTTCCTTTTTAATTCTTTCTCTTATTTTAATCTACATTCTATATCTCTTTAGGAAAATCCATTATATTTCAAACATTCTCTTGATTACTGATCACGTCACCTTTTTAATAAAAGAATGCTGATACTTTCTCATTTCTCGTTTCATTTTGAAAGTTTCCCATCACTTTAGACAACACTTTATTCATCCTAATGTCCTGATGATAAATTTATCTTTTCAGAATACTTTATTTTTTCTATTTTCTATGTACAAATATATACATATATCAATATACACATATATGCATATACTCATTGAAAGTTTCCCATCACTGTTTAGACAACACTTTATTCATCCTAATATCTGGATGAAGGTTAAAAAAAACCGAAACGTTTTAACATTGACTTTACCATCTATAATAAATTTATCTTTTTGGAATGCTTTATTTTTTCTATTTTCTAAATACATATATATACATATATACACTCATATAATTATGTGTATGATAACCAAGCTACAAAGTGTAAGGTAAATACAGACATTGATTCCTGACTGCATATACATACATACATACATACATACATACCAATTATATAGAAAATATGAGAGAAATGTTAGAATAAGACATATTCACTGTACAATGTCATTCTTCTTTCTCTCATGTGTTTTTTGTTTTCGGATAATAGAATAAAGAATTTGTGACAGGCTTCAAGCCACAAAGACGCCACATGAATTTTTTTTTCGTAATTCAATAGGAATTTGCAAAGTCTTTATTTTTCTGAACAACTGACAAATCTATGGCAAATTCTTGTTACATTTGTAGTTTTCTTTTAAACATAACATTATTTTGCCTTTTTATGTTTATCTATACAGATCTATTCTTATATATATAAATATATATATATATATATAAGTTAAGATAGCATAGACACAGAGTCAATGGTGCTTAATGACTCAGTGTCTACACTATCTTAACTTGAATATAAATGCTCTATCATCAATATTGGGCATTGTCTTTTTTAAAATATAGCAAACTATATCATATATAATAATATTATTAGATGAAAAAGTTAAGGGTCTACCATAGTTTCAATCCAAATGATTTCATCAGGACCCTATCCTACGCTTAACTTGATGTAATTCCTTAGTTAAACTCAGATACATTTCTTTTCGGATAATAACAGTTGAATGCTATGTCAGTTAATATTTTTCTCTCAATTTTCGCATGCGGCTTATTCTATACATGTATTTATTCCTTGGTTCTCATTTCTGTATTTTTATTAATTTAATTCTAATTATAAATAATAGCTAGTAAAAAGCAGTTAAAATTTAATTCTAATAATATTTTAGGGGTTGAATATTACTAATTTATAGTTTTTCATTGTTCTTTTTTGTATTTATCCTGTTTAAGATTAATAACTATTTAAGAAAAAATTCTAATTTATCTAGTTAGATTGAATATTGTAATTCTAATATTTTAGTGACCAACCTAAACTATGTCTACAATTGCAGATTGATTCAAATCTTTTAAACAATAGATTTGAATCGATCTGCAATTGAGGAAGGCCACTAAACCCAAAAGTAGGCTGACTTAAAGTTTAAGTAGGTTAGTGGAGGCATGTGGTGTAATGGTTCGAGTCATAGAAAATGGACTTGTCAACCCAAGTTCAAATCCTGGACAAGGCTGTTTGCATTTCATATAGCGCTAATATCCTTTGGAAAGGTATGAATCCAACTATTTTCCCTCCAACTATGGGTAAATAGTAAGGCAGGCTGGGCTCTTTAACCATGGTTAGGCAACCAGTCTATAAGAAAAACCTGTTAATCTCTGCTTAAATACGTTGTATCACATTCTACTTGTGCAGAGGGGGTTGGTAAATATATATGTGTAGGTTAGCTGTACGCATCAGTGCAGTGGCATGCCAATGTCATGATCCAGGTGGGTAGGTGGCATCAATAGCTCAGCTCGGTGACCCCTCAAGTGGCCCATATGTACTGATTTAGATTTTTCAATGCTACCTGCCTACTTTCAAATTCTACACATTCTTTGTTCAGGAGTATTGTGGCAAAAGTTACACAATATATTTCAATGTTATAGCAATGCAAAGGCTTTTGGGTCTGTGCAATTTTGCCCACCTTTCCCCCCCAAAGCTGCACCCCAGGTCAGCTGCCCCTCCCTAACCTCCTGTTCTTCCGCCACTCTATCAGTGCTCGACCCAATCTGTATGCGGGTGAGCAGAATGTCCAGAAAGGGAAATCCGTTATTATTTTCTTTCTCCGTTGTGAACTATTTGCCAGGTCTAATTGAGTTCATGTGATCTAATAGGTTTTGAATGTTCTCCTGGTGGGGACCATAGGATTGGATGTATCAGTCAGGTAATTAATTCATTGTGACAGCTGCAAAGGAGTGGAATTTAAAGATAAGTCTTCAAAGAAAATAAAGATCCTCTTGACAAGAAATATCAGGTCCAAACTGAAAATACATTGTGCATACATAAAATGGTAACAATCTCAAAGAATTTACACAGAGGTGGGCCGCCCTGTCGCATGGAGCTTTACAATACACCGACTGCACCTCTGTAGAGGGGTAAGATACCCCCAATGTGGCCACCTGTGTGTTGTGATTGGCGACCTGTAATGCTTAAGGATGGTACCCAGGTGGCTGAGCAGTTCATAACATGCAACACTCCACTTAGACCCTTAGGCTAGACGAGCGGTCAGAGAGGTCACCTCCTATCAATCGATGAGCATTAAATAGAATTAATTACTTGAAACTATATAATTATTTAAATTAGATAGGAATATTTGAGACCATATAAGTGTATGCAAAAAAAAAAAAAACTTAAGAAAAAACTACTCAAAAAAATGTAAATAATATACAATGAACCTAATTCTCTGACCTCTGAGCATAAAATAAACCTAGATTGTTTTACATGCCTTTAAATCAATCAATCACTCAATAAAAAAGACAAGTTGTTCCCTAACGGTCAGACACAAGGAACACAAGAAGGCTATAACCAGAGGTTGAGTAGACTCCATCAGGAGAGAGAGAAAGGTACACACTACGCTCTTTGGAATGTGCTCCAAATAATTGATAAGGAGCATCTTAGGGTGTGAGGAAGCTGTTGGATATTGCATACAACAGTTTATCTATGACATGTTTAAATCAAGGGATGAAAGATTTCAGCACAATTTTTTTTTTGCTAAAGAAAGTAGAGTTTGGGGGCAATTATCAGGTATGATTTATGGCAAGAGATGGGATGCATCTGCAGGGTGTTATTGGATAGGTATCGACCAAAAACTTAACATGTCAGGAGTTGCAATATTGAATTTATCAGTTTGTTACATTTATGACAGACTTTCTCCTGTGTTTTTCCGATAGAAGAGAGGGAATCCCTCCTTTTTTCTCTTGGATTTTTTTTTTTTACACAATTCTTCTGTTAGCAGCTTATCCAAGAAGTGTGACTGTGTCTTCACAATCCTTTACCACTATAAATAGATCCTCTATGAAGGTAATTCAGAAGTTCACTGGGACCTCATAAAAAAATGTTTGATGGGAGACTCCCTTATATATATATATATATATATATATATTATATATATATATATGAAAAAACACACAGATGTTCAAATAAATATTTTTATTATGCGGCTATTGCAATATTTTGATCTGTTTATATATATATATATATATATATATATATATATATTTACCAACCCCTCTGCAAGAGTAAGATGGGACACAAGGTTTTAAATTTCTTTAGTGGATTTTAACAGGCTTGAATTTAGATTTTATTTCTCCTAGACTGGTTACCTAACCAAGGTTAAAGAGTGCAGTCTGTCTTACTATTTACCAATAGCTGGAGGGAGCGTATTTGGATGCATACCTTTGCCAAGTGTATTAGCGCTATGCGAAATTTAAACAGCCACGTCCGGGATTTGAATGTGATAAAATACATATATGTGTGTATATATGTATATATATATATAAGAGAAGTAAACAAACGCACAATGTGTTTTTGATATGGCCTTGGCCGATAATTTTTGTGAGAATATGTGCTTATTGAAGTTATGCCTAATTTTGAAATTTAATTAGTCGATAATTAATGAATTAGGCAGGCATATATGTTCAAATGTAAGGCTAAACAAATTGAGAAAAAATCAATCTCTGACTGAAATGCGCATTCAGTGTCACATCCTGCATTTTTACCTGTAGCTGGAGGGAGAATAGTTGAAATACATACCTTTCCCAAGGATATTAGTGCTATGTTAATGAAGTTATATATATATATATAGTTGTAGAAAAAAGTTTTTCTCTACCATGGTTTTGGTGTTCAAGATTCCTGAAGAAGGTGTACCTTAAATACTGAAACCATGTTAGAGAGAAAAAAAAATTTTCTACAACTATAAATGCTCTACATTTTACAAAATATATTGAGCCCTTTTGGATTAACTACTAATGCTTCTACAATGAAAACGTGGGAGTAACTTTTGATGAATATATATATATATGTGTGTGTGTGTCCATTAAGCTTCAGTACACTTTAAAGAATTTAGAACTTTAAAGTGCAATAGAGTCCATGGTCAATGTGAAAACACACACACACACATATATATACACACACATATATAGATATACTTATTAATCCATCTGTTCCTTTAAAGGAAATTCACTGTTTATATTCTTCATTTTATTGATGGTATTATTTTTCTGAATCTTAAACATTTCTTGGGCAAATAGTACTTATTTTCTGAGTTATTTGGAGGTCATAAGGATAGTAGCATCCCCTTTTCACTTGTCCTTTTATCTCTTGTTTTCTCTTTGGTTCAAGGAGTCAAAAAGTAAGACCATGATAAATCAGGACAACTAAGTGAATTCACTGTCTTGGAATCCTTTGACTTTTGGTGCCATGTAAAGATATAGACATTATCATAATGTACATTTTTCCTGGTATTTCATTCTTTTTATTTTCTCTATTGCAACATGCAAATCCCTACTAACAGTCACTCCCCACTTTAAAATATCCATCCAAAAAAAGCAATCTGCTTGTCTTAGAAAAGATTAATCTTTATCTCTTCACATGATCTTTTTTTGCTTGCCTTATAAAAGGACACCATTCTTTCAAGAGGTTTTACATACAATAATCCTATAGACTTGCCTATATTTGCTTATCCCCCCCACCCTGTTTCTAAAGAAATGTTTTTTTAGGGATTAAATACTTGCTGAACCTTTGTATAACTTCTATATGTGATGTTTGTTTTAAGAGTTGATGATGTATGGATTATATTCCTTACTTGCTACAGTTCTTCTGTTAGGCACTAGGTGGCATTGCAGCTCATAGCATAAAAACCAGAAGCATCAAAGTCAAATCCCCTTAGACCCTCCAACCTTTGGAGGTGACACACATGAGTTTTGTCTCCTGTTCATAGGACAGAGGGGCTTTGCCCCACCAGGCATTCTCTGTGCATGGTACATTTGCCTATATTTGTTAGGTTTTTTTTGTGTTTTTTTTTTCCACCAATTTCTGAAGAAAT
This sequence comes from Doryteuthis pealeii, assembly GCA_023376005.1. Taxonomy (NCBI): domain Eukaryota; kingdom Metazoa; phylum Mollusca; class Cephalopoda; order Myopsida; family Loliginidae; genus Doryteuthis; species Doryteuthis pealeii. Next base: position 103,436,061 of record CM042148.1, read on the forward strand.
GCTTTTTTTTTCTTTGATTAAATTCTTTAGTGCCTTTTAAAAAATTGTTTTGTAATTTAGTAATAATTATTTAAAAATAAATAAAAAAAATTTTTGGAAAACTAAAAAAAAAAAAAAACATGAAAATATTTCAAACCCAGGTATACCTTTTTTTAAATACTATTTTAAGCGTAAAAAAAAAAAAAAAAAAGAAATTCTAATATTTAATTCTTAGCTTCATTTTATTGTTACATTTTTATAGAGTAAAAAAAAAATGAATTAAATAAAACATTTTTTATCACTGTGACTTAACAGGCAATTAAATTTAGAAAAATAAAATTGTTTCAAAGCACTCATGGGTTTTGGGCTACATTTTCTAAATAAAATTTTAATTGTAAACAAAAAATTTTTTTCTAAAATCATCATGATGATTTTTTCTTTGATTAAATTCTTGCCGAATATTTGCATAGACTTCAATATGTGATGTTTTTTTAAAAGTTGGTGATGTACGTATTTTTATCCTTACCTGCCATAGTACTTCTGTTAGGCACTAAGTGGTATTAAAAACAGGAGCATAAAAGTTAAAAGCACCTAAGTAAAGTACCTCTTTGACCCTCCAGGGTTCTGAGGTAACAAGCACCAGTTTTGTCTCCTGTTGATAGGACAGGGGATCTTTGGCCCCACCAGACATTCTGTATACATGGTACACCAGAGCCTTTTTAAATATATGTATTATACTTGATTCTTTTATGAACAGCCTCAAGACTTAACTTACTCAAAGGCTATTTGCTTATAGGACATTTCTTTGATTTGCAAATGTATACTTTATATCTTACACACCAGTTGTGTCTCCTGTCTATAAGATAAGGGAGCTTTAATTCACAAGGCAATCCATGCCCATTGTATACAAGATCCTTTTTAAACTATTGAGTGTTATACTTTACTTTATTCTATTACCAATCTTTACATATAAAGTGCTATTAGTCTATAGGACATTTCACCCTATTTTGAATATCTTCTGTCCTGTTTTGTATTCTAACTCTAAGTTTGCTCAGGCAATAAAGTATCCTTTTTATAACTTTCATCATGGATTGTTCAGCTGAACTTGCACAAAGGTGTCAAAATTAGGGTGACCCAGAAAAAACAGAACCCACAAATTTTAAGGTTAGGGTTTAGGGTTAGTTTAATGGGAAAATGAGTAAATAATTTGGGTTCTGTTTTTTCTGGGTCACCCTGTATACCGGTGACCCAGAAAAAACAGAACCCACAAATTTTGTAATAAAACTGTTAATTTTAACTATGGGGTTTATGGTTGGGGTTTAAGGTTAGTTTAATGGGAAAATAAACAAATAATTTTGGTTCTGTTTTTTCTGGGTCACACTAATTTTGACACCTTTGTGCAAGTTCAGCCGTTTGTTCTTATGTATTTGTAATGTTCGAGGAAGTTAGGATCAAACTTGCTCTAAGATGCAGAATGTTTTTATAAGTTGGTAGGCTCAAAGTAACCTTCCAACTTGAGTACATTTGTGTACATGAAATATTCCAATAAAGAAGTTATATATAATAACAAACATAGACTTTATTCTGTGAGCACATAGAGAAATACATACAAGACAGGTATACATATACTCATGACAAGGTACAGTAATATATAGAGAACAGATACATGAACATATATAAAGAATGCAGGACTATGTCCGAAAGAAGTGATATAAATTTTCTGAAGGAATGTCACTTACTGATAATTAGTTGGGGGGCAAAGCCCACAAATGCTTAAACCATGTGAAGTGGTTGCTGGCCCGAGAGAAAGAGTTAGAATTTCCTGGGATACTAATTAAATACTCTAGCCCTCTATTGGCAAAAACCTGGTGGCAAGGGAAGATAACACTTCTGGACCCCAAATTGATCTCAACAGGGGCAGACAATCATTACATTGCAATTTAGTTGTAATGGATCTGTGAGATTAGCTTGCTAACCATTAAATCATGATGGGACGCCCTTTGTATAAATAATATAAATAGAAACTGGGGTTAATTACAGATTTTGAATGAGGTCATCTATTCACTGTGTATTTTTCCCAAAGATAATAAAGGACCATCCCTCTCTGTAAATTAGTAAGATTGTTAGTAATGCATGTTGCAAGGTCGGCTTCCAACTGCTGTGCCTCGTTTGTGTCCACAGTGCATATGTGTGGTCTGTCATGCCTTCTCTGTGTGATCTGTGAACGGTCATGGAAGATATTTTAGTAGCTTTTTATAGTAAACCAATAGGCTCAGTCTAACTGAAATTCAAACTTTTTGTCTTTCATTGCCATTGGCTGAAACATGTTGTTTTTGGAATTGCCTGGTTTGTTTACATATGTCTGCATGAGTTCATTTATAACTATATCCATGTGAGTTTTTTTCCTTCCAAAATCGGTGCCTGGATGTCTGTAATTTTTGTTCTATTTTTAGACCTGATGCAAGCTTTCCTTTATCTTAATTATTTATTTGTATTTTATTTAAAGGACACAACAAGTAGACTAATTGGATAAATTTTTTGTTGTTGTGGGAGGAGGATCTTTTATTTATCTATTATATATATATATATATATATATATATATATATATATGAAGGAATTGCGTCTGTTTTGGTATGTACATGACAACTTATAACTCAGAAAAGAGGAGATATTGAACAGTAAAATCACCTATAAACTTTAATATATTTATAATAAGGAAAAGTTAAAGATTTAGTTTTTGATTTTTACTAATTAAATGATATAATTCAATGATTAAATATCAATTGATTTGTGGAACTCTTTACAGTTCTTCATAAGTAAGTACAAAAAGCTGTTGTTAAGATCTTTAATATATTTTAATAAGATACTTAAATGTTACATTAATTCTAAAGGCAAAATTTGACTTTCATTGCTTTTTAAAAAATTCTTTTGTAATTTAATAATAATTATTAAAAAATAAATTTTTTAAATTTTTGGAAAACTAGAAAAAAAAATTTTGAAAATATTTCAAACCCAGGTATACCTTTTTTAAAATACTATTTTAAGTGTAAACCAAAAAAAAGAAATTCTAATATTTAATTCTTAGCTTCATTTTATTGTTACATTTTTATAGAGTAAAAAAAAAAATGAATTAAATAAAACATTTTTTATCACTGTGACTTAACAGGCAATTAAATTTAGAAAAATAAAATTGTTTCAAACCACTCATGGGTTTTGGGTTACATTTTTTAAATAAAATTTTAATTGTAAACAAAATTTTTTTTCTAAAATCATCATCATTATGTCGCGCAATTAGCACAGATATCCATGGCAATCTCTTGCCAACCTTCTCTATCATTAATTGTCCCAGGGAGGTCCTCTGCACAGCATCTAGTATCCTCACAGAGTTGGTCAATGTAGGTCCTTGCTAGGCAGCCCACATTAGCATATCCATGTGTTGGCTTCCACAGGAAAACGTCATTTATGAGTTCGTCCTTGCTCCTCCAGCAGTGTCCAGCATGTCTTCTCCGTCTCACTCAGATGGTTTGTGAGATAGAGGCCGTACAGCTGCTTCTTTGTGGAGTGCTGTTTCCATGACTTGTTCAAGACTGCGGCTTGTATCTTGTGCAGCTCCCAGATGGGAGCTTATTCTCAAGATGCCTTGTTAGGGTCCAAGTGGTGCAGCCATACAGCAGCACTGATACAACCACAGCTTGGAAGAATTGTCGCTTTAACTTTCCATAAGACTGATAATCTGTTTATTTTCCTAAAATAAACAGATATCAAAACAAGGGAATTCTTAGCTTCTTTTTAGTTCAAATAAGTTTTTAAAGGAATAAACTATTTATAGAATAAACAATTTTTTTCTTCAATTGCTTGTTTTCTATTGACTGACAGAAATCCCATTATTCTATGACTCTCTCACCAGTAATGCATGAAAACCATTGGCTAACACCTGATCAACACAACTCCTATTCAAATCAGTCTTATGACTATAGTGGTAGACACCAAACATTTATTTGTGAACCAAAGGTTAGGGAGTTCAATCCACAGAAGTCCCACTAATTGCGTGTGTGTTTATTACACCAGACACAAGCCACTTTAACTTGCTTACCCACCTGGGCAATGCTTCTCTACAATGTCACAACCTGTTGCATGTTTTTCTCAGCTCTTGAATTTCAGACAGGGTTGCCCACCTGAAAAATAAAAAAAAGTATTGTTAGTACTTTTTGGACAGATTTTATATTTAACATATTCTAATGTTTTTACATATTTTAATGTACCAGTTTCCAATATAATTCTGATTTCCATACCAACAAGGAAAAAAACAAAAAAGTCTAATTCTAAAATGCAATCCATATGTAGAAATGTAAATCTTAGCAATAAAGATTTTTTTTCTTTTATAATAAAATTACTTTATTTTCATTTCAGACAAAGAAATTAGCAAGAAAAAGTTATTTTATTTGCAAAATTTGGTTAGTTGCAGCCGATGGAAAAAAGTTTTAATGATTTTATTAGAAAGGACTGCCTGGAAGCACTAATCCTTAAAACTATAGAGATCTTTGATAAAACCTGTCTGAAATAAAAAAAGAATTAAAAATGTTAAAAAAATCATATATATTTATATAAGAACATATATACATACATTCTCAACTCTCAGCAGATGCAAGTATCTGTAAATATTTTTACTACAATGCAGTAATTTATTTCTTTACTCTAAATGACATTAAGAATCACTTGTGGCATAGTGGTCATCATCATATGATGTGGACTTGGCTACCAGAGTTCAAATCCTGAATAAGGCTGTTTGCATAATAAAGTAAAGCCGGTGGGGTGGCCTAATGTCGGTGACAGCCAGACTACGAGGGAGTTTATCCACTTTTCACTAGCGTTAGACCAAGGAAATTGGTTTTCTAGCATCTGAGGCAAAGCGCCATACCTACCATCAGCTCCTCACTTTACCTTACTTTAAGTTTAAAGCTTTATTTACCAAGATAGAAATGAAGAATGAATGGAACGTTATTTTTTTTTTCCGAATACAAGGTGTGTCAAAAAGTTAAAAAAATCTCAATACTTTTTTGACACACCTTGTATATATATTTTTTTTTTCCAACGATTTTTAGTTCAAATAAAGTTTCACTCTGATGAAGGTCAAATTTTCTTTGTGTACGGAGTATTTTTACATTTTTTCTATCATTATTATTTCATTTCATTTGTTTGTTTATTATAATAATAACAGTTTGAATAATGTACACATAGATAAACTCCTGACCGAAACACATGTGTAAGTGATATTGATTAGATTTATCCTTTTTTATCCATTCTGTACTTTCTTTCCTTTATTCACTCTTTTTACATATATATATATGTATATAAAGTTTGATTTGGCATTAGATAAACAACAATTAAACGTCAACCAAATAACAGTTATACTTCAACCTTTTTTTTTCTTTTATATTGTCTTCTCTGGCAAAAAAAAAAATCCACATCTCAGAGATGCACAGCTTCTGTATTTTCAGTTTGACAAGTAACTGGTTCTTTTCACACAGACAGCTCTGATTATTCTTCCCCTGACCATGTGACACCTCCTGTTTACAATCAGGAATTTTTCCAATTTTTGGGCCACCCCTAATTTTCAACCTCTTCCTGCCTCTTGTCATCTTGTTCTAACCCCTGTCACAAGCTCCAAGGGTTGCACCTTTCAATCAAGTGTCATAATGTCTTTAACCCCATCTCCACCTGAGATACAAAATTGTTTTACTGGATAAGGTTCTTTTCCTTTAACCCTTTTATGATTTAAAAGCATTTGTCATCATAAACATTCACTGCGGGGAGGGGGTGACACAAGCCTCTACCCCTCCCAAGTCAATAGATCCTCTACAGCTCCTTACAGAGTGCAAAGGATCATTCAATGGACCATACTCATATGCCCTACAGACAGAGGCAAGTACATCCCTTTCATCATGGCTGGGGATGCTTGTCATGTATTTAGAGCTACTCATCAAATATATTCTGAATATATCCTCTTGCCTCCCTATACACCTGCCATTGCTATACATAAATCTGAAATTATCTATCATAAAGAAAAAGAAAAGACAAAGCACAAAAGCAAGGAATTAAAACTGATAATAATTGTTATAATTACTTATGATATAGTGAGTGACAACAGATGAAATATAAGACTATGAAAAGTCAGGATATATCATCATCATGTTGAGCTGACAGCACATATTCCTTTGACTCTCTCTTGACATCTGTCCCTATACGCCATCTACATGTCATTCCTGGGTACTCAACTGTGGCGTAGTGGCTAAACTGTGATATTATTGTAAGCTATTTTGAACTCCAATTGCAATATTATATTCACTTTCAGAATAATACCAATAGAAAAGGTATAACTCACCTTATCCCCCAAGCTATGGGTTAATAACTAATGATATAGTAATTGACAAGAGATGAAATGTGAAACCATGAAAAATCTTCTGACTAGGATATCTCATCATCCTTATCATAGTAAGCTGATAGCACAGATTACCTTGACTCTCTCTTGACATCTATCCCTATAGGTTATCAACATGGCATTCATGGGTGGAAGAGTTCCTGTGGCATAGTAGCTCAAGTGCTGGACTGTAACATCGTATTAAGAAATGTTGATCTCCAGTTGTACTATTATGTTCCCTTTCAGACTAATACCCTTGGGAAAGGTATGAACCCTAATATATGCCAGCTATGGGTTAAACAGTATCTACAGCATCCATCAGCTCTTTACTCTGTCCAGGATATCTATCACCCCACAAAACTCAAAAGAACAACATCTTCAACTGTACTTTCCCTTTACACAAAATAAAAAAGAGCAATTTTTATGTTTAAATTGGAGCAGTTTTTATTGAAATCTCCTGCAGATGAAAGTGAGGAAAGTGTAGTGACCCCCCCCCCCTCAAAAAAGACCCCCCAAAAAACAGTGAAGAAAATTAAAAGTTAAGCAGAAGTAAAGAGAAGAAAATGTGTTGCAATTAAGGAAAAAAACAATTTATTTCTTTACATTCTATTTTATTATGTTTTTTTTTTTTACAATACAGGTCTATTTTTCTTATTTAAAAGCATGTAACCAAAATATTAGGTTGCCGGGCAGGGGGCTTAAACAGAATTATGGCATTTCAGTTTATTTCAATCGGAAAAATTGATTTGATATAGAAAAAAATTGAGTCACAAGTTCAGCGACAGAATGAATTAAACTCACAAGTCAAAGTACCTCTGTATTTCTGAATCAAAATTATGAATTTTAATGAACTTTTACAAGCCAAGTTGGCTGGTATTGAACCAGAAACCTTGTGGTTCCTAGTAGACAGTCTACCGACTGTACAAAGTTATTGGAACCAGGAACCTTGCAATTCCTGGGCAAATGCTTTACTGACTGAGCTAAACCATCCCTTTGAGAGCCATAAGTTATAAAAAATACAAAAATATGTTTTTTTTAAAAATCCAACACACACACACATATATAACATACACAGCAAACAATATAAACAGTAATCTAAAAAATTATCTGTGTCTGAAAACACACACAGATGAAGGTAATAAAAAAAAGGAAAAAAAGAACCCAGCTGTGCCGAGAGAACACACACAAACAAATTACCAAGGCTTACCTAATTAATAATAATAAAAAAAGGCTTGGCCAAACCTGGAATGATGCTAAGACATTGATGGATAGACATAAATAAACACACACACACACACACACACACACACACACACAGAATTTCAAGGGAGAATTCAACAGAATGAACAGAACCTAACAGCAAGCCAATAGCTCCGGACCTTCAGAAATCTTCTGACGAAGAGATCTTTATCTCGTAATATTAAGAATAAATCAAAGGTAAACAAACAGCATCATAATTACCTCATTGTTCTCTACATTTGCATTGTGATAGCCTTCAAAATCAACCACCAAACTAAAAGATACAATGTTTAAACTGTAGAGAAAACTGATTTTTGTGTAGGTATATCATGCAAGCAAGAATGTTTTTGCCAGAGAAAAATTATTTGTAGAAAGAGAATGTTGCATGTGAGCTTATGGTAATAATAATGGAGTTACTTACTTGGCAAAAATCTTGCTTTGATTAGTGTGTGTGCTCTGTTTATGAGTGAATATGTATCTGCTATGTGTGTGTAATAGTGAACTGTAGTTAACTTGTCAGCTACATTGTAGATATTGGGTAATATGTGTCTTTAGGCTAGTTACTGATTGCTATGTCTGGTGTAGTCTGTCATGGTCTGTTGTATCTTTTTGTGACTGCCATAATCTGCTGGGGAAGGTTTCATTAGCTCTTTTTATAGTAAGGCTCAGTCTAACCAAAATTCAGACTTGATCTTTTATTGTTATTGGTTGCAACTTTGTTTTTCGTATCACGTAGTTTGTTTACAACTACTTACAGAGTGTGATTTTTTTTTCTCTCCTAAATTGGCATCTAGCTGTTTGTAATTTGTTCTGTTTTTAGACCTATTGCAAGGTTTATATTTTATTCAGTTTATTTATTTATATTTTTAAAGGTGTAGAGATATGTGTTGAGTGACCATTATTCAGCTGTGTTGCAAGTTGAATCTGCTTCTGAGAATTCCAACTTGGTAGGGGGATAAAATAGCAGGTTGGGCTATTCCAATTGTGTATCTTGGCCTAGTCCATTCCTAGGATTCTCATTGCCTTCTGGGTTTTGTGTAGGTACTTTTATGTTATAGCATTTTGTACAGTGTGTATTTAGTTACACTGCCTTTTTTTTTGTCTTGTGACTGGACGCTAGTCACAGCTTTCCTGCGAAGGTGTGTACGATGTTAATTCTACAAAAGAGCATAACAACTTCAAAACTATATCAATATATATATATATATATATATATATATATATATATATATACACTATAAGTTTTTGTAGTTTTTACAAATGAAATCATGTTCTGCTAGAGTTGAGAGAGTCATTCAATAGATAAGGGGAATTTTGTCTCATAAGTTGACAATAGGAAGCACTGTTTACAGTTGCACCTTTTTCAAGGAAATCAATAGTGATGAACATAGTGAGTGTGTTTCCACTACATGGAATGTTTTTTCAACTCAGGCTCACAGTAAAAAAAAAATCCATGTTTGCCTCATTTGTAAATATTTTTTTACTAAAACATGCTTCTCCATGCACATCACATAAATTTCAATTGGTTTGCACTTCTCAGCCACCAAAAATATGATAACGGACCTGTTAGATTTTCCATCATTTTGAATAGTCTCAAAACAAATATTTTGTAAGGTTAAGATAATTTTTGCTATTAACCAACAATTCATAAAAAAGATTAAATATATATATATATATATATATATATATTGAGCATTTAACACTGGCAATACTATACTAAACATCTTTGATAACTAACCATAGCAACCTTCCTAAAATAGACTCTCATCACTGAAAAAACACAACCCCCACAACCCCCCCCAAAAAAAAATTCCAAATAAATAAAATTCACACCAAACAAACAATCACTATAACCAATAATCCCCCTGAGGATGACCAGTAAAATGGTTGAACGTGCTTTGGTAAAAAATAACATTTTCTTGACCATCTGAATATTGATGTAGGGAAAACAAGAAGAGTTGAACGTCTAAACTTGAAAATTATAAAGAAGAAATATTCTGTGGTTTTTAACAAAATCTACTTATATATATATATATATATGGATATATAGAGAGTTTTATAATGTTGTATATGCCATATTTTTGGAATGAATGACAATATGAATATTTTTAAAATCCTGCAAAATACATATACACATGAATATGCACACACACAATATATATATATATATATATATATATATATATATTATATATAAACATTTTTGAGATGAAACAAAGAAATCACAGTGCTCAACCACAAATTTGTAGGAGCTCTATTTATTTATTTGTTGAATTTTTTAAATATAAACGAAAGGAGTGATTGTTTTGGAAATGGATTTAAAGAAAGAGAAAAAGGAGGAACTTATATTTAATGGAAAAAATAAGGAGAGAAAAGAAAAATAAAAAATGAGGAACTTATGTTTTAACGGAAAAAAAGAAGGTATTTATTGGAGTGTTTCATGAACTTTTATATATTTTGCACCCGTCTGTTTAAAAACAAAAAAAGGAAATAATAATTATTTTTTATAAAATGAAATAATTATTTATCACTTATAAATCGTTTATTGACTAATATCTCTTCTTTTTTTTTTATTTTGCTTGAAAGAAAAACATTCTATATTTTTCCCCTGAAATATTTTTTCCTTGGAGAGTCAATTGTCTAATCACTTATATCTATCTATATATATAAAGTGGACATATTGGCATTTGTTAAAATTAAAATGTGCATTAGGCTTCAGTGTATATATATATATATATATATATATATATATATATATACATACATACATATACATGTACAAATGTACAGAATTGCTATCTGTCTATAGGCTGAACATTTTAAAGGCATTGAAAATGTTTCCTTGGAGCAATTTACCATTTTTAGTTGCATTCAGGTGTCAGAATATTATATTAATATTATAATTTTGTTGTTGTCAGTTTGTAATCTGTGAGTATTTAAACACTCCAACCAAAATCGACTCTATTCTCGACCATAACTGGCTTGTTGCCTGGGGATATGCAATAAACCGAGTTTGGTGAATTAGCAAACAAAAAATCTAACCAAATTTTCAGTTACATTTTCCTAATGCCTAAAAAAGAATTCACTTAAAAGAAAGTACAACAGGGACAATGATGATGATGATGACAGCAGCAATGAAAATGATCATAATAGTTTAATACCAATAATAATAATGCAGTTAAAATAAGGTAAAATTATAAAAAGAACTTTATTTTCAGGTTTAGCTTTTTCATATTCCTTGAATTTTTATGTGCATACATTAGTTCATAAATAATCTCACCAATACCATTTTGAAAAGGCTAGATACGAAATTTTAGGAGAATATATTCCCTCATGTTTTAAATATTAAGTTTTAAAAATATTTCATTGTATCACTTAAAAATAAGTACACAACTAACAATTTTTTAATAAAAAGTTAATTTTCTAAACCAATGATAACAGGAATAGAATTTTTTCTCATCATCATAAATGACATATTTATTTGATTCTATCTTGCTATCCATCCTTATCAGCTAACACTCTTGGAAAGTCCTCTTGCATCTAGTGTCTGCAAAGAGCTGATTAATATATATAAGGTGTGTCAAAAAAATATCAAGATTTTTTGGTACTTTTTGACACACTTTATATTCTGAAAAAATTAATGTTCGATTCATTGTTCATTTTTATCTTGGTAAATACAGCTTCAATCTTGATACTTTTATGACACACCTTGCATATCATCATCTCTATTGGTCATCACTCCTGGCAAGTCCTCAACTCAGTATCCAGTGTCTTCACATAAATGTTGTATGTAACTCTTTTCTGGGTCGCCCTGTTGGCTGGGGCATTAAAATGCATCGACTGCACCTCTGCAGAGAGGTAAGACTCCCCCAATTGGGCCACCTGTTGGCCGTGGGTGGCAACCCATGATGCTTAAGGATAGAACCCTAGTGGATGAGCAGATCATGACTTGCAATACTCCGCTTTGGCCCTATCTTGGGCTGGATGGGCGGTCGGAGAGGCCCCCTCTGATCAGCTGGTCCCATCAAGCCCTAGCACCTATATGATTTTCCAAACCCTATTGCTCTTATGGCAAGCCCCAACCCCTTTTTTATCATATGGGTGCTAGAAGGCAGTGGCTGCGGGTCTACATGTCCTGGGAATGACGTTAAACTCTATCTGATGGTAGGTTTCAGTTTTGGAGGTTTGGGGAATGTGGAGCACCCCTTCATCACCATTGCTCCCTGGTCTACTCTGACCCGGAGTGGTAGTACCTGTTAGGGTCCTATCTATGGTTTAAATAGAAAACATGAGTTTATAAACAAAATTGTATTATCCATTAAAAATGAAATTATTTCAAAACTTTGTCAGCATTAAACATTTTTTAACAATAGAAGTATTTGGCATAAAATGACCTAAGGGGTTGTCATGCCATAAAACCCAACCAACCAACCAAATCTTTTCTGGTCAGACAACAATGTGTAGGTGTCAATAGGGGACAATTACTTAGGGGTTTTTCTTTACTTCTCCAGCAATGTCCAGCTCCTTTTACTTGGATTGTTTGCAAGATGCAAAGAAAATGGTCATTCAATTGGTGGTTTTGTAGGATGCTGCTTCCAGAGTTTGTTAAAAACAGCATGCAGCATCCTTGTGTATTTTCCATCTAGCTTTTTCTCCGAGGATTTTCAAGTTGAATATTATACAATTAAAACACATCGCAATATAGTGAGACTAATGGGAAACATTTCCAAAATTGTTAGTAAACAATGTCTATTACAATCTTTCTTGTCAATTAAATATTACATTAATAGTTTTTCACAGTATTTATTATAAAAATGAAATAAGATATTTACCAATTATATTTTCTAAATCATCTTAAGAAATTAAGTGTTCTATGAAGAATTTCTAGAAGTTTCATAAATATTTAGTGACCAGGAATTATTATCTCATGATAAAGGCATTGGGTTAAGACAGTTCTAAGTGACAGTTATCTCTAGGCTGCAGGTTCAAATCCTGGTCAAGGGTGACAATAACATAGAATAATAATTAACACATCTTAACACCTGTACCCCAGCTATGGTAAGCAGAACAAGAACAGGATACCTCCATGGATTGAATAAAGGGTTGGGTTCAAAGTTCCATGATGGCTCCTGATTATGACAAGAAGGTTCCCGAGTCCGATGAGAAATACCTGAAGAAGGCCGGAGGGCACATCGTCTGAAACATTATACAGATAACAATAAAGATGAGGACAATAGTCCAAATAATCCTAATACTGAGACTATTTTGTATTATATGGACTGTTGTCCTCATCTTTATTGTTATATACACAATGTTTCAGGCATTGAGCCCTTCAGCCTTCTTTAGGTATTTCTTGTTTGGAGGACACATCAGACGAAACATTGTGTAGATAACAAAGCTGAGGACAAAAGTCCAAATAATCAGGCCTCATCTCAAAAATTCAGAGAAATAGTGAGACTAATGTGAAAATGTCAAAAATTGTTGAGAAACAATGTCTAATAGAATCTTTCTTGCCAATTGTACATTTGAATTCAGAATTTTCCTTCTCCTATACTGGTTGCCTTACCAATATTAAAAAGCCCAGCCTGTCCATCAATCTACCCATAGCTGAGGAGAAAAAAGTTAGATGCATACCTTTTCCCAAAGGTATTAGCATTATTGGAAATGCAATCGGTCTTGTCTAGGATTGGAACTTGTCTCACCGTGTCCATTTCCTACAATGATAACCATTGCACCACACGCCTCCTGTTTGACAATCTATAGAGTATAGACAAACACTTTCCAGTTATCAATAGATGTAGTTTAAAAAAAAAAAAACGATGTTATCAACTTATGACAATGATAGGTTAAAAAAGAATGTGCTAAGAAATCAAACGTTGTGAACTTATGACTACACCAGGGTAAAAAAAGAGATAGTGTGCTAAAAAATCAGGGATTAGATTTGATGATACGCTACATTGAAAGGAAGTTCATACAAATCAGCATGTCATATGTCTGGTGCAAGTTGAAAAAAGAAAAATCCAAAAAAACTAGGGTGAATAATTGAATCAAGAGACTTAACATCTTTGTGAGTTAAGAAAAACCAAGTATTACATTTTTTTGGTCAGAATCAGTTCTTTGGTGAAGAGAAAAGAAAAAAAACTTGAATCCAATTAACATAATAGAATCTATTTGTATTGAGGAAATATTCTGTCTTTTATTACCATCGGCAAAATAGCGCTCTTCTACTTCAACTTTGTACTTGCACATTTATAATTTCCTGCAGTAAAATAAACAACCTTGGTATTCACACTGCATTTACTTTGATGCTGTAGATATCTAACACATTTTATAATAGATACTCTACTACAGTGTGTATGAATATATATATATATATATATATATAAAGAAAGGAAGTGAATCCGACGGTATGTAGTATATTAGGAAAAAAAGAAAAAACACAGGTTTAAATGGGTTAAGTAGCGAGTTTATTGGCCGACGCTGCAGTGTTTCGATCTATTAATTAGATCATCTTCAGGGCATTTGTTGGTATATGGAAGGTGATAATAAATTATTTATCACAGAATAACGAGAAAAGCGAGTGGTAGTTATGTGTTATTCAGTTTTAAAATTTTTGAAGTATATATATATATATATATATATATATATATAATTTGGAGGATATTTGCCCAATTGAAGTCATACCTAATTTTGAAAATTAATTAGTTAATAATTAATGAATTTAGGCAGGCATATATGTTCAAATGTAAGGCTAAACAAATCGAGAAAATGTCAATCCCTGTATGTACATTTCGACCTATTACAATACAGAGATTGACATTTTCTCGATTTGTTTAGCCTTAAATTTGAACATGTATGCCCGCCTAAATTCATTAATTATTAACTAATTAATTTTCAAAATTAGGTATGACTTGAATTAAGCACATATCTTCCAAAAATTGTTGGCTAAAAAGGCCATATAAAAAATAAACACATTGTTTGTTTACTTACTTTCATATATATATATATATATATATATATATATGATAAATTGCTTTTAACATATGTGTATGTATATATGAAAAACCCAGGTATTCAGAGGATGATTTTATTATAATTCAAAGTATTAGCCAACAAAATGTTGTCAGCTTGTATATTAAACCATCATCAATGCATAAATAATGTGATCATGTAAATTCTGAATGATATTTGATGATACTACTTCTAATAAAATCATCTTTTGAAAACATTGTTGATGTTGAAGAGAGTTAGCGTACTGTTGGTTTGAGCAACAAGCTAAACACAACTGAACCAGTACCAAGACAACTGGTACTTATAGGAATCCAGAATAGTCCACCCATGCATTTGGGTGATTCCATTCTTAGAGTCCTGATTGGCTGCTTGTTTCTATGATGTTAGGAGGCTTCATAAATAAGCTGGCATTTTGCAGTAGTATTTGCAGCAAAACGGATTCGTATTGGGTTATGACTGCTTAGTGCCTTGTCTTACTAATTTGATGGTAATTGAAACTAGTATGATTATTCTACAGTTGATATTATATATTGACATACTGTTGGATTTATTTCTATTTCCCTCATATATATGAAGATAGGAGGGTTGGAGTAAAATATATATATATATATATATATATATATATATATATTGGTTAGCAGGTTGATTTAGAAGTCTATCACAATGCAGGTGTAAAGAAAAAATAATAATACGGTAACAATGGTGTTGTGTGTTAACCTGTATTTTATGTTAACCTGTATACAGGTTAACACACAACACCATTGTTACCGTATTATTATTTTTTTCTCTACACTTGCATTGTGATAGCCTTCTAAATCAACCTCCTAACCAATATATACACAATGCTTCAAGCAAATTATAAAACTCTCTTATATATATATATATATATATATATTGTAGAATGTATATTTAGGCAGCAGATTCTCTTGTCAAGTTTTATTGAAAATGACTGACAAGGATTTAGAATTTAGCTTTCACTAGATGATGCTTCTGGGGGCAAGTATGGTTTCAGCACAATTAACTCAGTTTTCCTAAAGTACCCATCTATGCCAGGGAAAAAAGATCAAGAATGCTAGGATGCAGTAGCTTAGAATATGCTGGCTGTATCCCCTGCAGTAATGACACTAAACTGCATCTAGTGGTGAGGTTCCAATTTCGGAGCTCTGGGGAGTTTGGAGTACCCTTTCATCACTATTACTCCCAGGTTGACTCTGAATCAGAGTGGTAGTACCTGTCAGGGTCTGTGGGGATTAAAATAAGATTCAAATAAAAAAGATAACAAATGCCCATGAGCCTTCACCGGAAGAACCCTCTGAGCATTTGCAGGAAAAAGGACCCACTTCTGATCCCCAAGAGAATCTCTTGGCCATTCTGACATGGACCTTAACTATGTCTAGACACTACTACTGGTTAAGGAAATATTTCCTTGCCACATGGTAGCTATTATTGAAGTAAGTCAGTTAGACAGTCAACAATTGGTTTGAGCAATGTGACTGGCCAAGCCTAACCATGCAGTTACTAGTTCTCCAATGACCCCACTATAACAGCTTAAATAATTACTGCCACGAAGAGTCCGTTAAGCTGAGGAGGTGTTTGACTGTTCCACTGTCCAATAGTTAACAATCTGTAACAGTCATTTCCAGAATGCAGGTTCAATCCTGGCTAAGTGTGAAAGTAACACAGAATAACAATTAACAGTATTCTACAGCTATGATGTGTGAATAAAGCCTAAATCATAAAACCATTTGTCTCTTCCTTTTCTTCCCTTGAATCCTTCCTTTTCAGCACAACCACCAAATAAAAACAAACCCTCGGAACACGCACCAAGAATAACCAAGCTACCCTTTAAACCTAAAACTTTAAAACCCTTGCCATCCCAAAGGTCCCATCTATGAATGAATAGTGTTACAATTTTATGGGCCATCCTTTAGGATTTAAGCAAGAGCGCTTGTCCAGCGGAAATCTTTGGTAATCCTTTGGTAAAGAATCCTCAGTATTGTAAATGGTTGCAAGTGGACTATGAAAGGATCAGTGTTTAAGTAGTCAATCTGGTCAGGTTTATAGCTGTTGATTGGTGAAAGAATAAACCACATGACCTCACCCAGTCTATGAATTTAGGTGTGGAATTGTAGCACACCTTATATACAAAAATAATCCAACAAAAAAAAATGAAAATTGTTAAAAAAAAGTTTTAATAAAAAAGATTTGAATATCCATCAAGAATGAATAAGGGTTCACATACCATAAAATCCAACCAACCAACAATCCAGAGCATGCCAGCAGTATCTTACCATACTACTCGACTTGGTCATTTTTCCATCTCATCATTGGAATGCCAGATCAAGATAATCCCTGCCCTGTTGGCTGGAGCGTTTGAATGAACCGACTGCACCTCTGCAGAGGGGTAAGACTCCTCCAATGGGGCCACCTGTTAGCCGTGGGTGGCGACCCGTGATGCTTAAGGATAGAGCCCAGGTGGATGAGCAGTTCATGACTTGCAATACTCCACTTTGGCCCTATCTTGGGCTAGACGGGCGGTTGGAGAGGCCCCCTCCAATCAATCGGCTGGTCACGTCAAGCCCTAGCACCTATATGATTTTCCCAACCCTATTGCCCTTATGGCAAGCCCCCAATCCCTTTTTATCATATGGGTGCTAGAAGGCAGTGACTGAGGGTCTACATGTCCTGGGAATGACATTAAACTCTATCTGATGGTGAGGTTTCAGTTTTGGAGGTTTGGGGAATGTGGAGTACCCCTTCATCACCATTGCTCCCTGGTCCACTCCAACTCAGAGTGGTAGTACCTGTTAGGGTCCCATCTATGGGTTAAATAGAAAAATGTATTTATAAAAAAATTGTACTATCCATTAAGAATTGATTTATTTCAAAACTTTATTGGCATTAAATGACCCACTGAGGTTGATATGCCGTAAAACAAACCAAACCAAATCAAGATAATCCTTTATTGTATTAAGAATGAATTTATTTCAAAATGTTGTCGGCATTAAATGACCCACCGAGGTTGATATGCTGTAAAACAAACCAAGCCATAAAATCCAACCAACCAACCATTAATCCAGAGCATGCCAGAAGTTTCTTAGCAAACTTGGTCACTATTCCATCACATCATTGAAATGTCAGATCAAGATAATTCTTTATTGTATTCACAACTTTGCAGTAATGAAGTGTTAATTCAATTATGTCAGATTTGAATTCACTAACAATATGGCACTGACAAGAAATAGAATTTCTATGAAATACACACATTGAAGTCACCGTCCAAAATTGTTAGTTTAGTGATGTTCATTTGAATTGTATGATGTGATGATAACATCATAGGAAAGACGAGATAACATTCTCCATATTTCATGTTGGAGGCACATGGTCAAATGGTTAGAGTTGTAGGAAATGGACTTGTCAACCAGAAGTCAATTCCTGGACAAAGCTACAGTTCACATACCAGATTAGGAGAAGGAAAACTCTAAATTCAAACTTGTTAAAACTCCACTTGGGGTGGTTACTACTAGAATAGGCTCAGTCCTAATTAGTGATCTATTTCACTGGGCTCTTTAACCCTGGTTAGGCAACCAGTCTAGGAGAAGGAAAACTCTAAATTCAAACTAGTTAAAACTCCACTTGGGGTGGTTACTACTAGAATAGACTCAGTCCTAATTAGTGATCTATTTCACTGGGCTCTTTAACCCTGGTTAGGCAACCAGTCTAGGAGAAGGAAAACTCTAAATTCAAACTTGTTAAAACTCCACTTGGGGTGGTTACTACTAGAATAGACTCAGTCCTAATTAGTGATCTATTTCACTGGGCTCTTTAACCCTGGTTAGGCAACCAGTCTAGGAGAAGGAAAACTCTAAATTCAAACTTGTTAAAACTCCACTTGGGGTGGTTACTACTAGAATAGACTCAGTCCTAATTAGTGATCTATTTCACTGGGCTCTTTAACCCTGGTTAGGCAACCAGTCTAGGAGAAGGAAAACTCTAAATTCAAACTTGTTAAAACTCCACTTGGGGTGGTTACTACTAGAATAGACTCAGTCCTAATTAGTGATCTATTTCACTGCGTTCTTTAACCTTGGTTAGGCAACCAGTCTAGGAGAAGGAAAACTCTAAATTCAAACTTGTTAAAACTCCACTTGGGGTGGTTACTACTAGAATAGACTCAGTCCTAATTAGTGATCTATTTCACTAATTAATTAATAATTTTTAACAAGTTCAAATGAGTTGGAGGCTGTGGTGTAGTGGTTAGTCATAGGAAATGGACTCGTCGACCAGAGTTTAAATTCTGGATGAAGCTACAGTTCCTATAGCGCTAATACCATTGGGAAAGGTATAAATCCAACTATTCTCCCTTCATCTATGAATAAATAGTTGTGCAAACTGGGCTCTTTAACTTTGATTAGGCAACCAGTCTAGGAGAAAGAAAACTCTGAATTCAAACCTGTTAAACTTTGCTTAATGTATTGACCTTGTGTCACATCCTGATTGTGCGTAGGGGTTGGTAAATATATATATAAAAACAGGTGACCAATTTCATTGATAAGGTTTTGCATTGTTTTTGGATGTGCTTGGTTTGAAAATCATATATGTGATAATCTGTCAGTTACCAAGTGTTATTGATTGGTTGGTTGATTTTAATGGCACGTCAAACTGTCTGGGGTCAATATCATGCCTAACGGTTAGGAAGTAATATATGTTGTGTATTTATATTTATACTTTTTTAGTAATTGGTTTTAACAATGTGTTAGCAGCATTGGGGATCATGTTGTATGGTATTGATATCATAGCTACCCTAACAAATAAATGATATATATATATATATAAACCTGAGAAGGAGGTGCACATATTCCACTCAGATCAGCTTTGTATGCAATACTCCACTAAGGCCCTTACTTAGGCTAGATGGGCAGTCCAAGAGGCCCCTTCCATTCAATCAGCTGGTCAGGTCAAGCCCTAGCACCTATATGATTGCCCTTACCCTATTTTCCTTATGGCAACCCTTTTAATCAGATGGGTGCTAGTAGGTGGTGGCTGATGGTCTTCATATTCTGGGAATATTCTCTATCTGATGGTGAGGTTCCAGTTTTGGAGGTTTTCGCAATGTGGAGTACACCTTTATCACCAGTGCTCTCTGGTCTACTCTGACCCAGAGTGATAGTACCTGTTAGGGTCCCATCTATGGGTTAAATAGAAAAATGTCTTTATAAAAACAATTGAGTATCCATTAAGAATGAATTTATTTCAAAAACTTTGTCGGCATTAAATGACCCACCAAGGTTTATATGCATAAAACAAAAAACCAAACCATTATTTTTTTCCCTTATATATTAAGAAAGAATTTATGAAAGAATCTTTGAGAACTTCCTGATATATTTATTGAATCCCTTTGGGGATAACACTCATGAGTCTTTGTTTACTTTTTTTTTTTGCCTTAAGTTTATATTTTGATTAATTTAGAGAAAATTTCCTTGCAATAAAATTTGATATAAATTTTGCTATTGTTATTAATTGAATCTCTTAGTGTATAAATTCAATGTGAATGGCTCCTGTTATTGTACAAATGTGTGCATATGTCTGTATCTATTGTAAAGCTGTAGCATTTTAAGCAAAGTTTTCACAATTCTTCTAATGTTATATCTATTTAGAAGTTAATGGTCTCAGTGTAGAAATGAATCTAAATAAATGACCATGATTAAATTTGAAGCCATTAGTCTGACATTTACCCATATCGACTCTAATAAATGTATTGTTATTGGTTAGTTTACACTAGCTGAAGTACCTCTCTATGGTAGGGAAAAAGATCTAGAATGCTGTGACTGTGGGTCTTAGAATACACTAGCTTTTTCCCATGCAGGAGTGTCCTGGGTATGACAGTAAACTGCATCTGATGGTGAGACTTCAGTACTCGAGACTTGACAAGTGTGGACTGCCCCTTAATTTCCGTTAATCTCAGGTTGACACTTACCTAAAGTTGTCGTACCTTTTAGGGTCCCATCTATGGGTCAAATAGATATATTACAAAATTATTCATTCCACCTATGGTTAGAGTGTACCACAACTGTTCTTCTTCAAGGATGGCTTTGGCATTAAATAACCCAAGAAAGTTGATGTGCCATTAAACAAAGAAACCAAACAAAAAAGTATTCATATTCAATAGACCTGTGTGCAAAAAAAGAAAAAAAAAAGAAATAACTACACAAATAACGTAAATATGAATATGATTCCCTAACATCTAAATATAAGATAACCCTGGAAGTGTTGATATACCATTAAAATATAATCAATCAAAAAGATAAAGATTTAAGAAAAACAGTGCAACTTTGGTATGCAATCTATGTGTGACTAGCAGTGGCTACCCAGCGTCGCCTGGGTAGAGTGGGATTTTTTAAAGTTAGTCCTGCAGATCCATTATTACTGAATGGTAAGTTGAATCCTTGTGGTATGCCGCATTTAAATCTTCTATGTAAAAAGAATTAGACCTTGCATTGATCCAGCTACTCTGAAAAGAAATGTTAATGTCTATCATCTAAAATAGTAAATGAAAAAAAAAAATCCATGCTGTTATCATTTAAATTTTATTTTTTAATTATCTTCACTAATATAAATCAAATCTTCATTATTTTTGCTCAAAAACCAAGCCCTAGTGATATTTAATGTGTATATATATATTTTCTTTATTGTTAATTGTTTTATTTTTGAAGTTTCCTCTGTACATACATACAAACACAACTGCCCTTTATATATGTACTAGAAACAACTATCTGGCGTCGCCTTGGTAAAGTGGGGATTTTTTTAAAAGTTAATCTTTCTGTTCCATTATTACTGAATCATGATTTGGATCCTTGTGGGATGTCCCATTAAAATCCCTATGTAAAAAAGACCTTGCGTTGATCCAGCCACTCTGAAAAGAAAAATGAATGTCTACTATTCAAAATATTAAATTGAAAAAAAGTCTTTGCCGTTATCATTTAAATTTTATTTTTTAAATTATCTTCACTAATATAAATTAAATCTTCCTTATTTTTGCTCAAAAACCAAGCCCTGGTGATATTTTAGTGTATATATATTTACTTTTGTCGTTAATTGTTTTATTTTTGAAGTTTCCTCTGGACATACAGATACACACAACTGCCCTTTATATATGTATAGATAGAATAGATGAAGTTGGTTTGGTATGCACTCAACCTAATTTGCTTCACTTTAATTTTTTTTGATAATAGATATAATTTTTTATCTTCTACTTTTCTTTTTTGTTTATGTACATTTAATTTGCCTATGAATTTAATAAATCCTTTCCAAATTTGTATAATTTTGATTTTTTTTAAATTAAAGCATAAAATATGATGTTTTATTCAAGCCATGTTAAATAGATAATATATCAAGATCACATACTAAAATAAAATTTGACTTTTTGTAGATCACATACCAAAGTAGCACCTTAAAAAATGTTTTTCTAAACGAATATTTCATTTCCTCATTAAAAACTCTAAATGGTTATAATGGTTAAAGTAAAATGATTCCTTAATTAAATGTTTGTTATAAGAAAGACATGGAGACACACCAAGAGATGTTAAAAACATTCTTCCCCTTCACTTGTCTAAGCAAAGTCCAATTTACAATCTTTGTTGACTATCAAAAAATCATACCAAACAATTAAAAATGGTAATTATTATGATAAAAGATAAATCAACAGAACAAAGATTTATCAGCTACAAGCAGAGCTACCTATTATTGCCCGGGATTTAAAAAGTTAAAATAAATCTCTTAATAAAAATAAACAAATTAAAACCAATAAAATATAAACAATAAAACATAATAAAACAAATATATAGAAAAATAACTTTTATTAATTTATATATAGATAAGATATTTATTTTAACTTTTTAGTCATTGAGCATGGAAATCATGCATAGACTTTAATAAGTTTATAATAAGGAAAAGTACAACATTTAGTTTCTGATTTTTACTGATTAAGTGTATGTGTGATTTCCATGCTCAATGACATCTCTTTTCTGAGTTATAAATTGACACATACTTACCAAAATAGACATAATTCCTTTATATATTATATATATATATATATATATATATGTTGCTAGTTTTGTTTTAATATTGGAGAATTGAAAATAAAGTGTTCGATTACAGGTGTAAGAGCTGTATTTATTTATTTATTTATTTATTCATTATAGTGTACAGTACATTTAAGGTGCAATTGTTACCATTGGTTTCCAAGCAGCATGTTAACCATTTTTCAAGACAATCCGCCTGTTAAGAAATGCAGGGAATGTCAATTCATTTATATATGTGTGTATTTGTGTGAGCTGAATCTCTGTATTTCTCCACTTTATATTGAAAGTAGTGCATATATGTTTACATATGTACACCCTTGTGAGCCCACATATCTACGTGCACTCTTCCTACCCCTCTTCGTCACCTTGTTTATTCCTGCCTCCTGGTCTTCTCTTTGATCCATTTATTGTACAGTATAATGAATAAATATACAAGATATGTCAAAAAATTATCAAGACTTTTTGTACTTTTTGACAAACCTTGTATTCTGAAAAGAAAAATAACGTTCCATTCACTCTTTATTTCTATCTTGGTAAATACAGCTTTAAAATTGGTACTTTTTTGATACACCTTGTATTCTGAAAAAAATTAATGAACAGAACCTTATTTTTTTTTAACAGAACCTTATTTATTTTTTTTTTCAGAATAGGTGTGTCAAAAAAAAAATCTCTATACTTTTTTGACAAACTTTGTGTGTGTATGTATGTGTATATATATAATATATATATATATATATTAAAAAGACTATAGGATCTCCATTTTTGTCTAACCTGTGTCCTTTTCATTTTTTGTCATTTAAAATACTGTTCGTAGTGGTTGAAATTCGTTTTCATTGGCCTGTACAAGATAAAATAAATTAAAACAGTATTTAATGAGTGATTAAATATAGTTAAGATGTAATTATTTTTACTATTCTCAAAATTAAATGAATGATCCAACTTAATTTGCATTTAAAATTCATACATACATACATACAATGATCTCATTCATATCAACATTGAAAACAGTTTTGTATCAAGTGTTTAATGAAATTTATTAGATTACACAAGAATAGCTAGAAGTAAAATGCTGTCTACATATAAAAGCTTTCTGCACAGATAGACTAGAGCATTTTATAATTTGTCGCAAATTTTAATGATGAACTAATACTGGATTAAGACTTAAAAGACTCCTTTATATATATATATATATATATATTATATATATATATATATATATATATATATATATATATATATATATAGAGAGAGAGAGAGAGAGACAAAATAGATTAAAACAATATCTAATCAGTGATTAGATATATTCAAGTTGTGATTATTTTTCTATTTTCAAAATTAAATGGATGATCCAACTTAATTTTGCATGTAAAAATCATTTATTCATATATATATATATATATATACAATGATCTTATTTATATGAACATTGAAAACAGTTTTGTATCAAGTGCTTAATGAAATTTATTAGATTACACAAGAATAGCCAGAAGTAAAATGCTGTCTACATATAAAAGCTTTCTGCACAGATACAGCATTTTATAATTTGTCGCAACTTTTAATGATGAACTAACACTGGATTAAGACTTCAAAGATGGCTGGCATTATTCATCACAGTAATATATATATATATATATATATATATATATATATATCCATTGCAGCAACAGCCTCTGAAGTGGATTGTTGGACACATCAAAGAGTGGTTGATCCCAGATTAGTACAGATCATAAGAAATGTCTGAAATTCACAATTAGTTTTCTGTGAGACTTTCAAACTATCTATTGATAGTTAACATTAAGAAGCCAGATCAGATAACTGTGCAGTACTTTGACCTGACAGATTAGAACAGGAAATTCAATTTTACCTTCAAATAGAAGTTATTTCAAGTTGAAGAAAAAAAGTGAAACACTGAGAAGTTGGCATAAACATCCTGAATTTAAGAGGCTACTAGACATTATGGTGTACCATTATAGTATGTGGCCTACCTTTTGAATGTGGCCTACGAAATCATGTCTCTTATAGTATGTGGCCTACCATAAAAAGCATATTATAAGTTATAATAATAACTCCTAAACCTAACCCTATTTTAGAATATTTTAGAATTAATAGATCTCTGATTCATGTAGATTATGGATATATTTTTTTTAATTATTCTTAATTACTATATACAGTTATGACTGAATTGCATTTCTTGAAATTGCATATATGTGAAAAATAATTAGTTTCAATAAATTGCCTACAACTTATATCTATAAATATACTCTTACTGAGGTAGGCCAGATACTATAACAGAATCAAAAAGGTAGGCCACATACTATAATGGCACCCATTATGGACCATTCCATTTTTATTATAAAGAAAGGACATGCTACACAGAAAAAAAAATATAATAAAGAAATAAAGAGAGGATATAGATAGAGAGCATGAGAATGTGAAACCAATACCACTAATCTTTTTCAATCGATGATGAAAAGAAGTAAAGAAAGAAAAACACTGAGAGAAAAAGAGAGAGTTAAATCTAGATTATTACACTTTTTACATATTGAACTATTTACAATTGCTCTTAAGTAAACATATCAAATATTGTAATAATTAAATTATTATGCTGCAGAATATCCACATGTCCTGCTAGTATATATTAATCTATGAACATTTATCTGTAAGAAAAATATCAACATTTCCTATTTACTTGGCACTGTATATATAGTTTCAATCAGTTTGATCTTCAAATTAGAAATTATTAGACTACTTCCATTCCACTGATTGTCTGCTTAATGATGTATAAGACACATTGTAGTATTTTGAATGCACTAATAACATGGGCTATTTTGAGGCAAATCTAACTTAGAAGCAGACATAGTTGATTAATAAGATTTATTCGATGTATTAAGGGCTGGTTTAGCTCAAGTGGTAGAGCATTCGACTAGGAATCACCAGGTTCCTGGTTTGATACCAGCCCTCGCCAACTCCGCATATACTATATGAGTAGCACAGGGATCTGTCTGGCAAAGTGAGGAGATGATGGTAGGTGTGGTGCTCCACCTCAGATGCTAAGATAATCTCTTGGTCTAGTGCTAGTGAAAAGGGGATAGACTCCATCACTGTATGGCTGATACCAACTTTAGGCCACCCTGACAACTATGTACTTACCAACCCCTCCCCATGAGCAAGGTATGACACAAGATCAATTTTTAAGCAGTTTTTTATAGATATTTTCAGTTTTGACATGTAAAACAATTAGCTATGTTTGTTTATGACATATACTGCTTTTATTCATCTCTTTGAATCATTAACATTAATCAGCTGTATGGCCACTTACCTCCTATCACACAAACCATCACTGGAGAAGTAAGAACGGAATCATAAGTGATGTTCTCTTATCTAGTATACTTTCTATCACTGGGGGTATAGATATTTGATATTTAGTTGTGTAAAGTCGGTGGAGTGGCCTATTGACAGTATAAAGCAGAGTGTGAGGGAGTCTATCCCCCTTTTACTAATGCGAGATAGCTTTTGCATCTGAGGTGAAAAGCCATATCTGTGCCACTATGTATTAATGATTTTGCCTATGAAACAGAATCTCCATTATAATCAGATCTTCAGAACACTTGGTTTGAAGATTGCGTAAGTAATAAACTGTCTGTTACTGAATGCCATTGCTTTTGTCTACACTGTCCCTAATTGAGATATATATGCTCGGTCCCTGATATTGAGAACTATTTATCTATAAATATTGCAAATATATAATCAACTATATTATCAATATTTATATATATATAAAAAAAAGTAAAGTCGACGGGGCAACCTAAAGTCGATATCAGCCAATCAGTGAGGGAGTCTATCCCCTTTTCAATAGCGCTAGACCAAGGAGATTGTTTTTAGCATCTGAGGTGGAGCACCACACCTACCATCAGCTCCTTACTTTACCGCGTAGATCCCTGTGCTACTATACGCTGATTTGGCGAGGACCAGTATCGAACTGGAACCTTGTGGTTTCTAGCCTAACGCACTACGACTGAGCTAACCCGGTCTGAATATAGAAAATATATAACAAACTGTATTATCCATAAACCACTATATTTATATATATATAATATGAATAATTATCTGAATATAGAAAATATATAACAACTGTATTATTATATATATATATATATATATATATATATATAAGTTGAAAATGGAAATGAATCCGACAATATGTTAAAAGGATAAAATAAACATAAGGATAAATGAATATTAAACATTTTGCCCTGAAACGCCCCTTTTCTTGTATACTTTAATATTTTATAATTTTCTATTTTATTTCATATTTAAAATAATGATAAATAGAATACAATGTGTACATGAACACACTCCTGGCCAAAAAATGTTTTGGTAATTAATTAAACTAATTTTATCCATTCAACATTTTCTTTCTTTTATCTATTTATCCTTTCAACATATATATACATTTTGGTTTTGGGATCTCAATGGTGATAAACTGACAGTCACCAAGTGCTGTTGACTTTGTCTACACTACACAATATATGGTATGGCACTGATATTGAGCACGTTTTATTTATAAATATAGCAAACTATATTATCAATCTCTCTCTCTCTCTCTCTCTCTCTCTCTCTATATATATATATATATATATATATATATATATAAAACCTTAAATTTATGATATTCAATATATATATATATCTATTTAATAAAATCTGATATAGGATCGTTTGTTTTTAACTAAAAATAGTTACCAGCCCATCAGCATAACTATCAGTTTCATGATAGGAATCGATCTTCAGATGTTTTCAGATATATATGCGTAGTCCCTGACATAGAGATCACTTTATTTATAAATATAGCAAATATATAATAAGCTATAATATCAATATTTATATATATTATATGAATAATTATATAAATATAGAAAATATATAGCAAACTATATTATCAGTGTATGTGTGTATATATATATATATAGATATATATAATCAAAAAATCCAGAGAAGAAATTTTCCTTACGACATAGAAGTTTTTAAAAAAATGTATCGTGGTTTGCACAGCTCTTATTGACAGTCACAGAGCAAAACTATATGAGTAAAAAATATAACAGAATATTTAATATATTTTTTACTTCTATATGTTTTGGGTTCACACTAGTGAGGAACTGACAGTCACCAAGTGCCACTAACTTTGTCTACACTACCCTAACACACACTCACATTATATATATATATATATATATATATATATATATGGTCTATCACTGATATGGAGCACTCTTTATTTATAAATATAGGAAACTATCTCTATAATCAATCTCTCTCTGTCTCTCTCTCTCTCACTCTCTCTCTCTCACTCTCTCTCTCTCTCTCTCTCTCTCTCTCTATATATATATATATATATATATATATATATATATAAATAACCTTAATTCAGAATATTCACTAAATATATCTATATAGTAAAATCTGATAAGATTGTTTTTTTAACTTTAAAAATAGTTACCAGCCCATCAGCATAACTATCAGTTTCACGATATGAATCGATCTTCAGGTGTTTGTGTAGATCTTAAACATCTTTTAAATGCTTATTTTTAAAGTTTTAAAAGGCGATTTTAATCTTCAGTCTACGTTCGATTTCAAAGTGGATTTATCACTGATATTGAGCACATTGAAATAACATTAGTTTTATTTGTTTTTGAAACTGTGAGATATATAGACACCAGCCCCTCCTTATAAGTAAGATATGATACAAGGTCTATATTCTAAGCAGAGTTTAACAGGTTTGAATTCAGTTTTCCTTCTCCTATACCGGTTGTCATCCCAAAGTTAAAGAATCCAGTCTGCCCTTTGTTGTAAAGTAGGTAACACCCCTTCAGCACTCTATTAGATGGACTGGCTCAGAGCCATAAAATAGCCTACAATTAAAGTAGATTAACTAGCTGAATAATATTCAGACTGACTTTGCTGTTTCTCTGAATGTTTGAGATGAGGCTTGATGATTAGTATTATTTGCATTATTTGTCCTCATCTTCATTGTTATCTGTACAACGTTTCGGCTGATATGCCCTCTGGCCTTCTTCAGGTATTTCTTTTCGGACTTGGGAACCTTCTTTTCGGACTCGGGAACTTTCCCGACTACGACAAGGAACTTTCTTGTCGTAGTCGGGAAAGTTCCCGAGTCCAAAAAGAAAAGAAGGTTCCCGAGTCCGACAAGAAATACCTGAAGAAGGCCGGAGGGCATATCGGCCGAAACGTTGTACAAATAACAATAAAGATGGGGACAATAGTCCGAATAATGCAGATAATACTGACTTTGCTGTGTTGGCTATACCAAACTACCCTCTTCTTTTAGTGTGTGTTTGTCTTGTTAATATCATTTTGTGTATCTTTCCACCTAGCGATACAACACCTTGCTATTTACTCATAGCTGGAGAGAGAATGGTTGGATACTGGAGGCCATGTGGAAGACTTGCCAGGATCAATGACAGATAGGGATGGGTGGTGAGAGAGGGAAATCTGTACAGTCAGCATGACCTGATGATGATGATGAGTATTAGATAGAAATACTTGATTCCATTTCACCATGTGTGAATAATTTGTATTCAGAATACATACTTGATATCAAAAATATTTATCATTAGTTATTTGAAACCATGGACAAAAAAAAATGCATGTATAGGGAAGGCATGAACCTCTATAGACAGATTATCAATCATATGGAAATCTGATCTTAATAATAGGTTTAAATTGACAATTCTTCAAATCATACTTGTGTCAGTGCTACTGTATGGCTGCACCACTTAGATCCTAACAAAACACTACTGCTGGAGAAGCAAGGACAAACATAAGTAATGTTCTCCTGTTGAAACCTGCACATGGGCATGTCAGTGTGGCCTGCCCTACTTTGAGCAGCTCTGAATAGGTTCTGGATGCTGTGTAGGGGACCACCCAGGGCAATGACAGATAAGGATGGTTGGTGAGAGATTGTCATGGATATCTGTGCTGCCAGCACGACTTGATGATGATAATGATGATTTGTGTAGAGATTTGTGTAGACTATCAGTATTGAAAATTGAATCTGCTTCTGAAAATCCAGACATGGAAAGTGGTTTAAATAACAGGTTGGGCTCTTCTACTATGTGGCATGGTCAAGTCTATTTTCAGGATTTTGATTGGCTGGTGGTTTTAGTGTGGATATTTTTATCCAAAGTGTATTTGTTACTCTCTGTCTTTTTATGTCTGGTGACTGGACGCTTGTCACAGCCTTCCTGATGTTCATTCAACAATTTGAAACCATATAATTGCTTGCAATTAGGTGCATGGTGTAATGTTAGAGTCGTATGAAATGGACTCGTCGACATGAGTTCAAATCCTGGATAAGGCTGTTTGCATTTCACATAGCATTAATACCCTTTGGAAAGGAATGCATCTAACTATTCTCCCTCAACCTATGGGTACATATTAGTGCAGACTGGTCTCTTTAACCTTGACAATGTAACCTGTCTAGGAGAAGGAAAACTTTAAATTCAAACCTGTTAAACACTGCTTAAGAACTGACCTTGTGTCACATCCTGCTCGTGCAGAGGGGTTGGTAAATACACTAATTAGTCACTAAATACCCAAAGACGAGTTGTAAAATCAACCAACCAATCTTATCTGGATAATTAAAACATAGCCCTTTCCAGTCAGTAGAGTGTCGGGCTAGGGACCACAAGGTTCCAGGTTCGATACTGGCCCTCGCCCACTCAGCATATGAGTAGCACAGGGCTCTGTGCGGTAAAGTGAGGAGCTGATGGTAGGTGTAGCGCTCCACCTCAAACACCAAAAAAATCTCCTTGGTCTAGCAGTAGTGAAAAGGGGAAAGACTCTCTCGCTGTCTGGCTAATACTGACTTTAGGCCAACCCGACGACTTTACTTTATTTACTATGTCAACTATTTCTCTCAGTCATCTTAGTAGAGCATTTTATCTCTTGACTAATCAATCTAGCAGCTTTCTAAACTGTGGTTTAGTGTTTGATCAACATGCCTGAGCGTAAACATTGAAAATTCAATCAGATAGTTTATGATTTTCAATTCCCTATCTTATACACAACCAATCTCATTATTTACAATCCAGAATTACATATATGTAATATATATATATATATATATACATCAAACCCAAAGCTTTATGATCTTCAGCCGAAAGCTATCACAGATATTAGCCACTCCAATTAAACAATCTATTCATTCAAATATACTTCCACTTACTGGATAACAGGTTTCTAGCTGTCAATACTAGCAATGAATGTAGCAGCCATTTTGCTATTACTACCCAACAGGTTAAGTAATTATAAGTAAGTGAATTATTTGTACTCAATTACTTACTCATTTCTCAGTCAATCATTGAAATGTATCTATGAGAACATTATGTTCAAGATGACTGGCAAGAGGACAGAGCAGAACTTTCTCTAGAGAGAAAGAGAGAGTTAGAGACAGAAGAAGGTGGACCTAAAATTTAACTGTAATTTGAACCATCTCTTTATCAGTATTAAAGAGAGACAGAGTAGAGAATATGTGTCACTGTTTTCCTAAGTACAAACACGTACATGCCTTTTTCTAATAGATTTGATAGATATGAATACCTGTTATATATTGGTAAATGTATTTGTCATATTTTTCATGTGTAGGAAAAAATATCATCAGGAATATATATATATATATATATATATATATATATATATATATAAAGAAATAACAAAAGACTTAGAGATTTAGCATTATAGTCTATTTCAGGGAGCTTAGACAAATAGTCTAAATCTCCCGACTCATCAGATGCGAATGATAAACTATAATGCTAAATCTCTAAGTCTTTTGTTATTTCTTTACTCATATATTTGCTCTGTGACTCTAACATTAAGAGCACACATTGAGCTCTCAAACTGCGACTTGGTTTTGTTTAAATAAAATTCTTGTCGTAAGGAAGATTTCTTCTCTGGACTTTTGGATTATATATATAATATATATATATATATAATTAGTGAAATAGATCACTAATTAGGACTGAGCCTATTATAGTAGTGACCACCCCAAGTGGAGTTTAACAGGTTTGAATTCAGTTTTCCTTCTTTCGCCTGGTTGATTAGCCAAAGTTAGACACAGTCTGCCCTACTATTTACTCATAGCTGGAGAGAGAGTAGTTGGATTCATACCTTTCCTAAGGGTATTAACGCTATGTGAACTGTAGGTTTGTCCAGGATTTGAACTTGAGTCAACAAATCCATTTCCTACAACTTTAACCATTACACCACACACCACATATATACTTGTATAAATGCTTGTATGACTCTATTTGATTAGTAAGGTACTTAAATGTGTGTTTTGAGTATTGTGACTGCTTGAATAAAGATATATTGTATAAGATGTTTATGTATATTCATGGTTTATTAAATGTTCATAAATCAATGTCTATAGATAAATATATTGATATGTATGAGGGTTTTGATGTAATGCTAATTCAAATTTATCTCCATGCCTTTAGGATTCCCTCTATTAATATACATGTTCCAAGTATCTCATTTGTCTGTATTATATTGAATATCTTGCATCTATCAAATTTCCTTAGTGAAATGTAAGGATTTCAATGAGAACCTTTGAATTCTTTAGCCAACCAACAAGAATAAAAGATGGAATCATTCTTATTTCTTACCATTCTTTTCAACCCCCTAGCCAAATTCTTGGACTGTACATTATCATGGTTGGATTATTTTGGGTAAGTGCAGGTTATTTTTCCTGGCTTGACTATCATATTGTTCTCAAATGTTTTAAAAGCAATCCTATATATAATTCTATTTAAAAATCAACTAAAATAAGTGGAATATTTTGAAATTCATTCTTATTGAGTTTTGTTAGTCTTTCTAATTTGATAGAATATCTTATTACATTAAAATTTGAATACTTGCACCCAGAGGACGCATACTTTTGCTAGTATATATACTGTCCAGTACCTAAACTTTGACACATTCCCCACCCCAAAATAAATACTGAGATGTTTCCACTGACTGCTTTCTTTCTCTCTTTACTTCTTTCTGTTTATTTTTCTTTTTTTCTTTCTTTCATTTTTTTCTTCCTTCCTTTTTTCCTTCTTTCTGTTTGTTTTCCTTTATTAATTATTTCAGTTTAAATAAAAATAAAATAAATAATCATTAAAACTAATTTTAGACCATTTTGGGTGATAGTTCTTGTTCAGAATCATTATATGCATTCTTTGGTCAAGAGAAGAAAAATAATTAAACAATATTAAAAAGTATTATTTGGATTATTCAGACTATTGTCCTCATCTTTATTGTTATCTGTTCAACATTTTGGGCAATGTGCCCACCAGCCTTCTTCAGATATTTCTTGTTAGTCTCACATTGGCTGAAACGTTGTACAGATAGCAATAAAGATGAGGACAATAGTCGGAATAATTCAAATAATACTAATTATCAAGCCTCATCTAAAAAATTAAAAGAAATAATATTAAATTTTTTGAAAATAATACAGCTCCAGATTTAGACCTTGGAAGGGGGCCTGGGGCACTTCTAGTTAGGGGGCCTTCAACAAGGAAATCAAATTAGGTACATAAGAAATTTAAAAAAATTAATAAAATGAATAATTATAAGAAAAAATATGTTAGGTTCCGATGAAAATGTATTTTATTTTTCTCCATTATATTGACTGTAGAAATAACCTTTACTACATTTTTCAGTTGCTTGAGCACCCGACTAGTATGCGTTTTTATATACATATGTCTCTGTGCTGAAGGCACCTGTTTTTTTCTTATCAGTCTTGAGAGTAGTTTGTTTCAAGTTAGACATGGGTGACCAGTGACTGATACATTTGTTTATATAGATTTTTATATACACACATACATACATATATATATATATATATATATACATACACCACACACACCCTTGGTGTTACTTTGACAAGTCACCAACTGGTTCCTTGGAAGTTGTTGTTAGTCAAAATTAATAGAAATAATTTACATTTAAATTAAAGTAATTTCAATTAAATCATTCCTGGCCCCTCAAAATATATAAATAGCATATTGACTTTTATTCTATTTTTGTACATTTTAATGCGACACATTAATTAAATAGACAGAGATGGTGTGGTACATGGCTACTTTTATTTTTAGATGTAAATTGCCTTCCAAAAGTTCATAGTCATTATTTGTTCTGGGGAAACTGCATCAGATCTGTGGGATGTTTTTTATTTATTATTATTTAGAAAAAAAATATTAACAGTTGATCTATAACTAATATACTATAATCAATAACTAAATAATTTCTATTGTTAGTGTTAGTATAACATTTAATTCTAAGACTAACAGCAACAAATAAATGAATTAAAACTTAGTTTAATTCTAACAATTTATTAAAGAACAAATAAAACAATGACTAACAATATAAAGTCCTTCCTGTTTATAGAATCAAGTTTGAGAGACTTACCAGTGTGATGGAAAAGATATCTGGTATCTTAGTGATTTCTTGGAGATAATTTCAGGTCAATGTGCACACAGGAGCTGGTCTGGAATCTATTTGCTGATTTTTTGGTATTTTGCATCAAAACTTCTGGGTTCATCACATGATTGGTATATCCAATCACAGAAGGCCTCTCCCTCACTTAACCCCACACACAGGAATAAACATTTTACTGACCTAACACTATTATTATAGAAACAATAATAAATAGATAATTTGAAGTCAAAGATGTACATACAAATTTAACTGAATTGCATATGCATAAAACTCAGTTGTGATTGATGTTAATTGTTATATATTATATTTGAAACACCAGTTAAGCAGCATTGAGCCCATTCAATACTTAGATGGATGAAAGCAACAGCAGGTACTGTTGGAAACTGAATATCAAAATGACTTGATTTGGCGTTAAATGAACTGAAAAGGGTGATATGACGTAAGACAAACCAACTGCATAGAATATTGATTTAAGTAATTTTTAGTGGAAAGTTTTAATCACAATTATATTCACATACATATATATATATATATATATATATAGCAAAATCATATAGTCAGGTTTCACTGTGAGGATCGTCAAGATTATCTGCATAAAATTACTTAAGTTGTGACTTACTTGATATTTTACCTTCTCCATTAAGTCAAGCCCCCCCCTCTCTCTCTTTATATATATATATATATATATATATATATATATATATATATAACATGGGATTGATAAGCATATCCTGAAATTATATATACCAAATCTACATAGAACAATGTTTAACATTGATGGCCTCAGACCTGACCACTTACTGACCAGACTAAATTTGAGTGTTTTTAGTAGTAAATTTTAATCATAGTTATATTCACATATACATGTATACTCACTCATTGATATGTATAAAACAAAAAGTGGAATGATAAGCATATCTTGAAATTATATATATCAAATCTATATAGATGGAAATTTAACATTGATGCCCTCAGACTTGGCCACTTACTGATTAGACTAAATCCTGACGCAGTGTGTATTATGTAATATAAAATCACGCTCAGCTGTGGTGTGCCTGGTCCATTAGAAGTGAAGTTTAATGCTGGTGACTTCTGACCTGGTCACTTTGTGGTCAGCTTATGTTGGAATACACATGAATGACCAATGGACAGCAGAAGTAGAATTAAGAGGAATTATGGCTGAGGTTGAACCTTTACTATCAGATTTAAAATTGAATGCATAGATTAAGAAACGACCTATGTCGCTGTGAGCTGTTTGGAACAAAGCATCTTGGTTTGTGCATTTGATCCATAGGGCTTAACCTTTCCAGTGATTATTTCGTGGAGACCTTACCATAGCTTAAAGATGATTAACGATTTAATACACAGAGTTAGCATTCACTGTGGTAGCCCATTGATATGGAAGTATAGTGTTACCTAAAAATATTCATTTATATGTACTGTCAGGGAATTGTGGATTTTGCAAGTAAGTAAAGTTGGCAGTGTGACCTATTGTTGGTATCAACCAAACAGCAAGGGAGTCTATCTTCTTTTTGCTAGTGCTAGATCAGGAAGATTGTTTTGTGTCTTAAGGTGGAGCGCCACACCTACCATCAGCTCCCTACTTTACTGTATAAATCCAAACCATTCATAGGTGGATGCTCTGCTGACTGAGCTAAACTGGCCCTGAGTAGATATAATATTCAAACATTGAAATATAGAATAATCTGAAATGTACTACCCAATTTACCCACAGCTAGAGGGAGAATAGTTGGGTTCATGCAAGTTAATGTACAATTTATGCATTAAATAGAAAAAATGAATTTTTTAAAAAGTATGTATAAAAAATTGAGTGAAAAAAAAAAATGGAGTACCCATTGAGAATTAATAAAACAAAATGTATTTGGCATAACCTAACAAGGGTTGATATGCTATAAAATCTAAACAACCAACCGAGTCAGGCAGAATAATTAGGTTTGGAATGTAAAGTCAACATAAATCCTATTCAAGATTTTATTTTATCATAAAAGTTGTCGGGGCGGACTAATGTCAATATCAGCCGTACCGCAAAGGAATCTATCCCCTTTTCACTATCACTAGACCAAGGAGATTATTCTAGCACATCTGAGGTCGAGCACCACACTTACCATCAGCTCCTTACTTTACCACACAGATCCCTGTGCAACTCATACACTGAGTTGGCGAGGACCAGTATTGAACCAGGAACCATATGGTTCCTAGTCAAACACTTTACCCACTGAGCTAAACCAGCCTCATCATAAGAGACACCAATTTTGTTTTGTTATTATCATGACTTTGTTTTAAAGATTACATCATGCTTTTCCTTGTGAGCTTATACACTCCTGATGCCTCACCTTGAAGTTGTGCAATATTTGCCTCATTATTGCCTCTGGTGTATTGTTGCAATTTCATGATGAATAAAATCTTTTAGTTTGTCAGTTGTCTTCAACCTTTGAAGACTTTGAGCCTTCAGATATGCCCAGAGGAAATAATAACAAGGGGATAGATCTAATGAGGAAGATGGTCATAGGATATCACCACATAGGGAGATGGATATCAATCAGAAACGCACAATGCTCACCATTCCATGCCATGATGTAACCTGAAATGGCATGTCTGCTGCTGTTCAAAAACATAGATCACTACCACTCACCGCTACTACCACCTGTACAGCAGCAATTTTAAATTCAGGAAATATATATATATATATATATATATATATATATTATATATATATATATATATATATATTTTGAGTAAAATAGGGTATCCGAAAGTATGTTGAAAATAAAAAATCACAAAGTATTCCTAAAAGATGAATTTATTCTTGATGGGATGTCAATGTTATAATGTTTTGTTTTTTAACAAACCTTCATCAGGACTTGAGGTGAGCAAAATGTTGTGTCATAAAAGTGGATGATTTCCAAAAAATCAAGACATCAACCCTTACCACACAAAATATTTGGAGACCTTGGCCTAAAATGATTTTATAAACCAATTTTTAGTAGTAGGGAACTCATTTTACAGACAAAAAGTCGCCATTTTTCACCAACCCACCAAATTTGGAGAGCTAGAAATCTACATAACTCCGCCAATTTTTAGAATTGGAAACTCAAATTTTGGGGATTGTTTAATGTTAACATAGTCCACACATGGAAAAAATTTCAGAAAAATCGAAGGGTGGGTTACAATTTTACTTTTTTCTGGATGATTTGACATGAATTACATGAATATTGTGTTTTCTATTTAAAAAAAAAAACAACAAAAAACAAAACTACCAGCTATGGTCATATCATCACAAGCTATATAATTTGAAGCCCCACCCTGAAGTTTTACAGTGCTTGCCCCATCATTGCTTCTAGTATCATTGTGTTTTCATGACAAATAAAACAGTCAGTTTGTCAGTTGTCTGCAACCTACATGTAATCACTAGAGAATAGATCTGGTGAGCAAGCTGGCCATACAATGACATCAAGTCGGGAAGTGTGGTTCCTGGGAAAATTTCTCTTCAATCTCAAATGGACAATTTTCACTATTCCATCCTTTGGTGGTTATTGAAATGGCATAGCTGCTGCTCCAAGACATAAATTCTACTTTTTCACAGTTACTACCGTATGGCTCACAAAATACTGAAACATTTAAATAATTCATAACTTTCTTGTTTTTAATTTGATATTTATATTATTCTTCACATATCATAAGTAACCTAAGCAAATTGAAAATGTCAACTAAAAATTGAAAGAATAAATTGAAATAATAAAATTATACTGTTCAACTGAGAGGTTTATTATTTCAACAAAAATAAATTTTTGGTGGCAAAATAATTTCAAGAAATTCATAATTCAAATAGTTTCCCCATTCACCTGCTTTGTCTGTCTGATTTCTTTCTGTGGGGTTATTTAAATGAGTGTATATATTTGAATAAGCTTAAGAGATTGCTACAGCTCAAGAATAATATTTGTTTCGGAGATAAGAGGATTGACCCCAGAAACCTTGAGCAAAGTCATAGAAATTGCTTGAATTAAGGTGCAACTTAGTAACCATAAAAATTGAGGCAATCAACAAGATAAATTTTTTGCAAATAGCTAAAAATATATTTCCTTGGCCCAAAATATTAAATGATTATAATGTATTAATTTGAAAGCAATTACAATGCAAGTAAAAAATAAAAACAAAAAGATGTTATTTTTTGTCCTATCGATTTTTTTAAAAATTTTTTACTTGCATTGTAATTGCTTTCAAATTAATACATTATAACATACTTAACAATGCTTCAAGCAAATTACCAATTACTTTTATTAAATGATTAATTTTTTTGTGTGTCAGACTTTTATGGGCCATTTTTTAGCATCTGTGGGGCGGCAATTTTAAATCCACAAGATCATTTGGCTGAGTTCTGTATTTTATAAAGAACTATGATTATAATGAATGAAAAAATATCAGTGCATAAAAATAAATCTAAAAGATTAAGTAGAAAGATATTTTTTAAGTTTTAAAGAAAAATGGTTTTAATATTAAAAAAATAGTGCGGATTGAATTAATTAAACTTGTTTCCTTCAAAATATAAGATATGAATGTTGGAAGGCTCAAAGTAACCTTCCAACATGCATACATATGTGTACATAAATTAATCTGACAAAAAGTTATATATAATAACACACAGACTTTATTTTGTGAGCACGTGGAGAAATACATACATGACAGTATACATATACTCATGACAAGGTACAAGATAGATATATCGAAACAGATACATAAATACACAAAGGATATAGGACTATGTCCTATTGAATTGATACAGAGTTACATGTAGAAATAAGTCACTTACTGATAGTTTTCTGGGGGTGGCAAAGCCACAAGCACCTAACCCATGTGTAATGGTTGCCGGACTGAGAGAAAGAGAGATTTTCTCCCAGCTTGCTGTTTAAATACAGCTGCCAACTATGGGTGAAAACCTGCAGCATGGGAAGATAACCCTTAATGGACTCATGTACATTCCAAAAGGATGGACAATCACTACACCCCATACCAGTATTGATTTTTTATCCAGATCAACATCATTCTGACACAATATGAAATGAGCACTTAAAGCTCCATGTAGTAATTACAGATTCACCAATCTCTGATATTTTTCATCATTTATCTCACCCTAGAAATAATTTTGAGGGATAATTTGTGACTCGCTTAGCGCATATTTTTTTATTTCTTTTATCTTATGGAACTGGTAACAATAGCTGGATTAGCTCCATTGGTAGAGCATCCACCTTGGAACACAAGGTTCCTAGTTCGATACCAACTCTCGCCACTCAACACATGGGTAGCCCAGCCTCGATCTTTTTAACCTCGAAACTAAAGAAATTTGCTCTACCCTAGAATAGAGGGGAATTGTAGTATGTTAACATGCTGGCCATGTTTGCTAATGCAATACTTATTACTGCCCAGAGCCATGTTCCAACTCATATGACCTCAGTACCAAGCAGATATTAGAGTGTTGTAACCTAACTAATGTTACTAAATGAGAAATAACCAAATGGAGGTTGGAAATGAAATGGAATCTTTATAACATTAACAAAATACAATACTTGCCAGCAGTGTCATGAAAGATAAACCACTGCTAGTGGTATAAAACTACTCAGCATAATACTTCTGTATTTATGAGGATTAGGACATACTCATTGTTGTTAATAGATAGGGTATATGACTGGAGGGAAAGGTTGTGTGCAGATTGTCTTTGATGATTTTTGTAAATAATTTGAAGGTATCTAACTTGGATTCATTCAAATGCAGGGATAGGACTTTTTAAAAAAAAATATTTTGTCATTTGCAGATACAAATAAATAATTTCTATTATATCTTTGTTTATTTTGAATACCCCTTAACAGTATTAATGTTTTGTATTCTGAAATTTGATAATTAAAACTTATTTATGGCCATCTTAAGAATATATATACTTTTATAGGTGTGTACCATATATGGCACACATTGTGGTTTTGGACAGTTCTTCATGTACCATGTGGTGCACATTGTAGCTAACATGTTAAGTAAATACAAAGCCACCATTTTACATTATTTGGTTTGTCCAAATTCCAACCTGTTTTTTTTAAAACATCACCTGTGGATGATTGATAATTCAATTTAGACACAGCTGGAGAAGAAAGGAGAAACTCATAAGTGATGTTCTCATGTGGACACCTACATATGAACACATCAGAGTAGACCAACCATCAAAGATTTATATTGATCAGTCTGTGTTGACACTGAATGTGGTGAGGAGGACTTGCCAGGAGTGTTGGCAGATAGGGATATGTGGCAAGAGTGTCATGGGAATCTGTGCTATCAGCAAAATATGATCTTAATAAAAATTGCTGTTTTTCATAAGATTTTGTAAATTTCACATTTTTACTTTTAAAAATTCCATTAATTCTGGATTTTGTAATTGTTTGACATTATATTTAAAAATACCATTAATTTCATTAGATTTTAGAAATCTTTAATTTCATATTTTAATTGCATAAACTAACAGATATATGCACTCTCCTGGTGCAAGTATTTAAGTTTTAATGTAATAAAATATCATATCAAATTAGAAATGCTAATGAAACTAAATAAAAATGCAGATAAAAAGATTTGAGACTGGTATAATAAAAAAAATATAACAACTGAAACTTACTCTTCTATTTCTCATGTCTTTCATTGTTAAATTTTCCTAATTTAACCATTTAGTTAAAGTAGGAAGTAAAGAATAAAATTACTGTTATTTCTTCTTGTTAATTGATTTCTTTTAAGATTTATCCCCAAGAATTTTGCTCATATTCATTAAGATAAAACCAAACAATTAGAAATCAATGATACTAAGCATATATTCATTAAATTCAAATTTTCAATATCAATATGCAAATTAGTCTTCCTATTCACACTGTAAACTGCTATTTTGTTGTATATATAAATACAATTGCATGTTTTTAGTATGTAGACCTGCCCAACACCGGGGGTCCAGTGGCTTCGACCCTGGATCTTTACAAGTTAATAGTGTTAATCCCAGGGGGCTAACCCCACAGGCAATACTTACCCTTGATTTAAAGGGGCAGGGTTGGGTTTATTGCCCAGCACCTGAGGCGTCCCCCTTGAGGGGGAATCCTGACGGGATTGACGCAATTTTTGTTCTTTCCCACCCATGAGCTTCAGCTTGTGGGTGGGCCCACGTTAAAACGAGGCCTTGTGCCCAGCCCATACAAGTGAGGTATGAGGCAAATACCTGTAGATAAGGCCAACAGCATTAATAATTGAAGTTTAAATAAAATTAAAATCATGGAGAATGTGACATAAACAACAAAGGGAATTGTGACTTGAGTAGTGGAATAGTTTCGGTTAAAGACAGACAAACACGCAATCTGCATTATAATAAGATAATTTTAAGATATAAAAAACAAATGATCAAAACATTTCAATGGTGAGGGTATTAAAAGTGCCTTCTCAGCATCGAAAACTCTTGCTATATCACATGAAATAACACTTGTGTTAATCATGCAAGTCCTTGTGCATCTGTCTGCATTTTAGATACTGATATCTGTATAGAAGACATCCCAAGAGACTTCAGGACTGTCAAGTCATATTTCTAAATAGAAAATTGATTGAACAATAAGATAGTTTTACTCTCCAAGAAAATCTATGCCAAATACCAACTTCCAACTTTTCTCATGTAATTTCTAAATTTCAGCAGACCTAAATCATTTTACTGTCTTCTTTCTTTACATGATTAAGAATTTTATTCCCAGACAAGTTTAAATGTCCACCATCAATAAATATAAGGAGTCTGATATGACTTTAAGTTTTTCTTGGAGTCATCATCGTCATCTTAGAAACTAAAAATTATACAAGTACTTGTCTAAA
Organism: Doryteuthis pealeii; assembly: GCA_023376005.1. NCBI lineage: Eukaryota > Metazoa > Mollusca > Cephalopoda > Myopsida > Loliginidae > Doryteuthis > Doryteuthis pealeii. The sequence goes on from CM042148.1 coordinate 103,478,182, forward strand.
AACTGGTGAAACTCATTGTCAGTATTGGAATTTTTATTGCTTCTGGTTCAGGAAGTTTTTTGAAAAGTTAAGTTTTCAAGATTTTCATTTGAGGATTCATTAATGCTACTAGAAAATATATGCACCTTCTGAGTGCAAGTATTTAAGTTTTAATGTAATAAAATATTATATCAAATTAGAAAGGCTAATGAAACTAAATAAGAATGCAGATAAAGATTTGAAACTGGGGGGGGGTATAATAAAAAATAGAACAACTGAAACTTATTCTTCTATCACCCTAGTCTTTCATTGCTAAATTTCCTAATTTAGCTATTTAGTTAAAATAGGAAATAAAGAATAAAATTACAGTTATTTCTTCTTGTTAATTGATTTCTTTTAAGATTTATCCCAGAGATTTTTGCTCATGTTCATTAAGATAAAACCAAACTATTAGAAATCAATAATACTAAGCACATATTTATCAAAATCATTTTTTTAAATATCAATATGCAAATTAGCCTTCCTGTTCACACTGTAAACCTCTATTTTGATATATATATAATATATATATATATATATAAATACACTTGCATGTTATTAATATGGTCAACAGTATTAATAATAAAAAACAATTCTATCAATAATTGAGGTTTAAATAAAAATGAAATCATGGAGAATGTGTCATAAATAATTAAGGGAATTGTGACTTGAGTAGTTATATAGATTTGATAACAGACAGAAAAATACACAATCTACATTATAAGATGATTTTAACATTATTTGATATCTGCAAATTCATAAAATTTATTTCAATTAATCCTCCTGTTCATTGTTCAGTTTTTAATGAGGAAAATATATGTAGAGATTTGTGTAGACTAATCAGTATTCAACTGTATTACAAGTTGAATCTGCTTCAGTCTACACAAATGGTGTTGTGAGCAGGGTTCGAATCTGTGCAGGCAATGCCCATTGGATTTTGAATCCAATACCTTAACCACTTGGCCATCCTGACATACATGAATCTCCCCCATTTTGCATTTCAAATAGCACTAATGCACTTGGGAAAGGTACGAATCTAACTATTCTCCCTCCAGCTATATGTAAGTCATAGGGCAGATTGGGCTCTTTAACTTGCTAGGAGAAGAAAAAAATCTGAATTCGATAAAAAAGGATCCTCTTCTCGTTAGTCAAAAACTACTCTGAGAGCTCCTTCCCTCTTGGCCATCCTGACATACATAAATCTCCCCCACTCAGTTATGAAGGTGGT
>CM042148.1:103484427-103559427 GCA_023376005.1 Doryteuthis pealeii
CTATGTGAGTTGAATATATAACTTGTGTACCTCCCATCTAGATTTTTCTTAAAGCACTTTATTAGAGTTCAACTTCAAAGAATTTTTTGCTTAATCTTAGAAGTGAGATCAGCTTAGAAAATCAGCATTCAAAATACATTTTTTACCTAGGCTTGAACACCGACCACTAGCACTAAATTTAAGTAGACAGATATTCACCTATGAAACAGACTGAGTAAACTGACATGATTCATTCCCGATACATAATCATAAATAACTAGAACTAATAGTAGCTTAATGGAGCTAACCTTTTCAAGCAGATCTATTTTCAATTGTTTTTAGTCTTTCACCTTTGTTGTCTGAAAGTGATGCTGAGTGTAAAACTGGCTTGTTAAAATTTATCTGTCTGGAAGTAAATGGTAGTGAAGAAATTTTGAAGACCGGCATCCACTCTTGAAATGTTTCAAAAGTGCTGAGTGGCTGTGAATTGTAGACAGAATATGTGATTGATTATTTAAGGTGGAAAAGTTTTATACAAGTCAAAGAAAAGTGAAGAGCACTCAAGTGATTTGAAAGCAATAGATAGGAAAAAAATGATGGGACTAATTTGGACCTTGGCTTTATTTCATATATATATATATATATGTATATAGATACACATTTTTTTTTTTGCATGTTTTATACATAGCGTGCATATATATAGATGATATTATTTTAGCATATATATATATATATTATAAATGGAGGAGTTGACTTACCGGTGAATTTAGTCACGATGGTTAGTAAGTGCGGAATTCCGGTGGGTAAGTCAGCGATATAACAAATACAAAGTGCTCAATACTAAGTAGAGCAAATTTATTATGAAATGTGGGTACAAGAGATAACCTACTCGAGTTTCACCATAAGGATCTTCAGGGTTAAATCCACTGAATTATACACACATATACAATCAACTGCAATTAATCAATATCTTGATTAATCCAGTGGATTTAAACCTGAAGATCCTTATGGTGAAACTCGAGTAGGTTATTACTGTGTACCTTTTGATAACTAATTTGCTCTACTAATGTATTAAGCACATTATATTTGTTATATCGCTGTATTATCATTGTGAAACTTGAATCAACTAACCACTGTGACCATTTTCACTGGTAAGTCACTTTTTCCACAAATACCATATATATATATATATATATATATATATATAGTCATCTGTAGACACATGTTTTGACTGATCAAGTCTTTTCAGTGTGGTTAGACATTTTGTGAGCTACCTACAGTTGGGTTAGAACTCCGATCGATTCAGCATCAGTCGGACATCTTAACTGCTTGGCTATCGTCACCCACAAAATACGAAGGGGATTTTAACTGTTTTAATACACACATCTGTATGTATGTAAAGATCGCCAGAGAGGGCCCCATCACTTTTTTTTATAGGAGAGTGTTGCATTGTATATATATATATATATATATATATATATATATATAGTTAAAAATTAATGGTAAAATGAATAAATGGATGAAATAAAAATGAATGAAATGAGGGGGATAAATGAAAAATCCTTTCCAAGGGACCCCTCCCAAAAGTATTAAAACACTTTTTGAGAGTGGGGTCTCTGATAGAAAGTTTTTCTCATCTATTATTAGACTCCTTTGAAGCATCAAGTTAATATGATTATTCTATAAGTTATTAGAGAAGATAAAATCCGTCTCTTACCTTTGTAATATCTGTTGAGAATGGGTTTGAATTTATATATATATATATAATCTTGGCTGGTTAACTCCTGGTGAATATTGCTACATTGTAACTATCTTGAATTCAAAATAAAAACGGTCAAATAGAAGAATTTATTTACTTAGCTTTTTTTCAGTTGTAAAATAAAATAAAATATATTAAATTAATTAGATAAATCAGTAAATAGATAAAAATATTATCTTTAATTATATATTAGAAAGATTGATGAATAATTTTAGAAAACTATATTTTATGAGTATTTTTAAATTTTAATAGTGTGTGTGTGTGTATATATTATAATATATATATATATACACTATTAAATTGGATATTGTTAGATAACATTTATTACCAAACTTTAGTGTTAAAACTGTACCAAAAAGGAAACTTGCATGATTATATTTAAGAACTGCACTTATTTTTCAATGCACCATATTTATATTTTAGGTTACAGAGTTTCAATCATTTTTGTTTTTAGTTTCTGTTGTTTTAAACTCAACAAATAAAACCGCATAATTTATTCTGGAATTATTTAGAATAAACACGAATATACAGACCAGCTTAAAGTTTTTCATATTTTATAATTATAATGTAAAACAAATTTACCTAATTTTTTTGTCAGCTCAAGTAAACTAGATTTGGGGTCGGTTAATAATTATTTATTTTATTTATCTATTTATTTACTAAACTTAAATTTTAAAATTTAAATTAAGGAACTAATTTGAATTTTAAATGTCATTTTTTTTCTTCCACTCTGCTTTGAATAATGGTAATGATTGTAGAATATGGACAAGCCAATTTCAAAATCCTTGACAAAGTTGTTTAGATTTTGGTTCATGCTAATAACTTTGCAAAGGCATGAATCCATTTGATCTCCTCTCAGCTACTGGCAAATAGTTGGCGACTGGTTTCATTAGCCTTGTTTAGCTCAGTCGGTAGACTGTCCAGCTGGGAACCACAAGGGTCCTGGTTTGATACTGGCCCTCACCAGCTCAGCATATGAGTAGCAAAGGGATCTGTGCAGTAAAGTCAGGAGCTGATGGTAGGTGTGGCACCCCACCTCAGACGCTAAAAACAATTTCCTTGGCCTAGTGCTAGTGAAAAGGGGATAGACTCCCTAGCTGTCTGGCTGATACCGACTTTAGGCCACTCTGACAACTATGTACTTACCAACCCCTTCTATCAGCAGAATATGACACAAGGTCAATTTTTAAGAAGTTTTTTGTTGATATTTGCTAGTTTTGACTTGTAAAATAATTAGCTATCTTTACTGCTTTTATTCATCTCTTTGAATCATTAACATTAATCAGCTGTATGGCCACTTACCTCCTATCACACAAACCATCCATGTAAGACAAGCAAAATACACTGGAGAAGTAAGGACGAACTCATAAGTGACATTCTCTTAACTAGTATACTTTCTATCACTGAGGGTTATAGATATTTGATATTTAGTTGTGTAAAGTCAGTGGAGTTGCCTATTGACAGTATAAGCCAGAATGTGAGGGAGTCTATCCTCATTTCACTAATGAGAGATAACTTTTGCATCTGAGGTGGAATGCCATAGCTTCAGTTCTCCACTTTACTGCACAGATCCAATCTGTGCAACTCCTGCCTGTATCAAATCTGGAATCTTGTGGTTCCTATGCAGATGCTCTATCAACAGAGGATGCGCACTATTGGTTGTGGTTTATATTACAGAACCGTGGAGGTGTGTAGTGTAATGGTTAGTCATAGGAAATGAACTTGTCATTGTGAGTTCAAATCCTGGACAAAGCTGTTTACATTTCACATAACGCTAATACCCTTGGTAAAGGTATGAATCCAACTCTCCTCCAACAATGGGTAAATAGTAGGGAAGACTGGGATCATTAATCTTGGTTAGGCAACCAGTCTAGGAAAAGGAAAACTCTGAATTCAAACATGTTAAACTCTGCTTAATAAATTGACTTTGTGTCACATTCTGCTCATGCTGAGGGGTTTGTATACACACACATATATATATATATATATATATATATATATATATATATATATATGCCCACCTAAAATTCATTAATTATTAACTAATTAATTTTCGAAATTAGGTATGACTTCAATTAAGCACATATCCTCCAAAAATTAGCTAAAAAGGCCATATAAAAAATAAACACATTGCTTGTTTACTTACTTTCATACTGTCGTGCGATAAGTCCCCAAAAAGTGGTATATGATTAAGTTCAAAACGAAAAAAAATCTGAAAAAAGGCCAGCTGGTGTAGTGGTTAGAATCCCCGCCTGTCAGCTTGGCAATCGAGGTTTCGAGTCACACACGGAGCAGTCTCCCATGTCTATAACCTTGCTGATGAGACCTAATAGGTCGAAATGTACATACAGGGATTGACATTTTCTCGATTTGTTTAGCCTTACATTTGAACATATATGCCCGCCTAAAATTCATTAATTATTAACTAATCAATTTTCAAAATTAGGTATGACTTCGATTAAGCACATATCCTCCAAAAATTGTTGGCTAAAAGGGCCATATAAAAAATAAACACATTGTTTGTTTACTTACTTTCATATATATAACTGTAATATATTGCCTAGTCAATGAGTTTGCACCTGAGAACCATGACTGTCATGTGGGTGCAGGAAATGCTTGAGTGTCAAACATGGACCTGAAAACAAAACCAGGATATTGCCTTGAATGCATTGAACTGACCTTTGATACCTGGAAAATGCAGGTGTAAATTGACACTGCGTAGGCACAGAAAATGAGTAGGTGTAGCCTATAACCAATAAAAACAAGCTGCATGGGTAAGGAGGTGTATCTACAGGAAAACTGTGTAGGTATCATGATCAAAGAGGCGTAACCTTGTTGAGTTAAAGAATTATAAAATGATCGCTTGCAGTCAAAACTGATTTATGTGCATCCTCTGCCAATGACTCTCAGTCTATACACATTCGAAGAATAAAAATATAACTTTATATTTTTATATATACATGTGTTCTGTATTCTTTGCCAGGTCCAGTGATGGTATATAACATAACCAATTTGTTAAAATATTGATATTTTTTAGTTTTATATGACTCCTGTATGTTTTTGTTGCATAGAGACCAAGTCGGGTTGTAGTAGTAGTAGCCATCATTAGTTCAGAGTGAATACATAGGAAAGTCGTATAGTCAAAAAGGGGTTGTTTATATCTTTCTAGGCTCATGGGTTATTTTTCATAGAGAGTGAGAGAATAAGGTCAAACTGTTCTATCATAAATTACGTTCATGCATGCTGTTCGTTGCTAGCCTCGACATGTCATTACAAAGCCCCAACTAACATGTCCGACCCTTTTCGGATCCAGCGAAAAAGAGATCAAATTTTCTTTACTTCTGTTTGTGGTCCCGGGGGTGGGGGAAGGTCACATCTGATTCTGCTCAGAACCTGGAAATTCCATTTTTATTTTTAAATCTATTTCCGGAGTCATTGGTCGGTCACTGGCTGGGACCCGTTGAGTGTTTACCCTTCCAAACTTTAACCTCTTTTTGTTCGTATTTCTTTTTCTTCTCTTTCTCCAGAAATCCGATTACTGTTTTCTTTTCAATCCCCAAATTCTCCATAGACCATAATAATTACACTACAGTCTCAATATATAAAATAATTAGCTATGCATTGTACCTATTTAAATTTGAAAACATTTAACCTACATTTAAGCAATCGGCAATTAAATTACAACTTTTTTTTTCTTGTTTTTAATGATAGCGACAACACACAAAATTGACTTGCTATAATTTTATTCTAAATTGAAGGTGAGAATAGATATCATGTAAGATATATCCAATTTTTTTCTCTTGCTGTTAGAATATGACACATGAAGACAAATTGGAACAAAGTGAAAAACATGGCACTTTTTCAATTGATATAATTATGTCAAGATTGTGTGCTAAAATTAGAAACCACATCTTTGTTGGAATAATTTTGTCATATAAGGTGTGCTGAAGCCCACAACTTAAACTTATATACTTGGCATAGGGATTAAAGCCAGCCAATCAAGAACTCGAATACATGGTTAGTTAATTATTTAATCGCAATTGAAAGCCGTTCATTTGCATGTATTCGCCTCAGCCAAACAGATCTGCTTAACAAAAGGATTCAACCCAATACTAAGGGACACTGAGGAACAACGAAAGGATTCTATCCAACACTAATGGACACCGAAGAAAAACAAAAGGATTCTACCCAACACTAAGGGACACCGAGGAACAACCAAAGGTTTCTTCACTAAGGATCAGCCTCTGCTTAACACAAGGGATCTCCACTGTAAAGTGCTCTCACTTGAACCTTAAAAATGGCCACAAAAATCATAATATTTTTGTTCAATTTGTCTGTATTTATGAGATAAGGCTAGATATGAATAATTTTGATATTTCAGACTGTTGTCCTCATCTTTATTGTGGTATGTATAAACACAATGATCAGGCTACTCTAACCTCAGGCTGTTTAGGTGTTGTTTTTTTTAATTACCTTAGAATAAGTCATCATCAGAAATCAAGCCCATTAAAGTAGTGGTAATGATTTCAGCTCTGAAACTGTTATGGTAATTTACCACACATGCATGAATTGTTCCAGCTATAAATAACAGCAGGTACTGCTCTTAGGCGAGAGCCAATATTCCAGCAGTCTGCTCGGACAGTTGATCAACTGCCTTTGCAGATAACCTTCTCATTTTATATATGTTTGTACTACTGTTCTTTGTTGATATATTTGTTTAATTCATTTCATTTCTTGTGTCTTTATTCTGGCCCTAACAAGGCCACAACAGAAACTGTCTGTGAATTCAATGTTATTGTCTGATGATAATTTATTTTAAGGTAATTAAAAAAACGCCTAAACAGAGTCCAAGGTTAGAGTGGCCTGAACATTATGTTTATACATCAGTGAAGGAGTGGCCTATTGTTGGTATCAGCCAGACAGTGAATGAGACTATCTCCTTTTTGCTAGTGCTAGACCAAGGAGAATGTTTTGTGCTGAGGTGAAGCGCCACACCTACAATCATCTCCCAACTTTACTGAACAGATTAAATTACCCAAGCTATGCTACTCATACGCTGAGTTGGTGGGAACTGGTATCAAACCCAAAACTTTGTTGTTTCTAGACAATTGAGCTGCTAAACTAGCCCATACCATAATAAAGATGAGGTCAACAGTCCGAAATATCAAAATTATTCATATCTTTTTTTCATATTTCAGTTCTAAGACAAAAGCTTAAAAATTCATAGATTCACAAGAATTCAAACCAACTGCTTAAAAATTGACCTTGTGTCACATCCTGCTTTTGGCAGAAGAGGCAGTAAATTCATATTTAAAAAAAAAAATTTTGGAAAGAGATGAATCAATCGGTTCTCCTCCCTACACACATTTTGGAAAATACTTAGGTAGTCTGAGATGAGCAACCAGCCTAGGAGAAGGAAAACTCTAAATTCAAACCAGATTTAGTAGCCTTTGTTAAGCAACCAGTCTAGGAGATGTAAAACTGATTTCAAACAAGCTTAACTTCACTTAAAAATTGACCTCATGTCACATTCTGCCTTTGGTTGAGGGGTTGGGTAAATATATACTTTAAAATAGAATTCTTAAGAAATACATGAATCCATATTCTCCCCACTTCCAGCTATGGAAAATAATAGGGTAGACTTGTTTCTTTTGCCTTGTAGAAGCAGCCAGTCTAGGAGATATAAAACTGTGAATTCAAACCAGCTTAACTCCACTTAAAATTGACCTTGTGATGCATTCTTTTTGTGGTGGAGGGGTTGATAAATACATTAAAATTTTTTGGGGAAAGGCATAATTCTAACTATTCTCCCCCTAGCTATAAGAAAATAGTAGGATAGATTTGGTTCTTTTGCCTTGGTTAAGTAACCAGTAAAAGAGATAGAAAACTCAGAATTCAAACCAGCTTAACTCCACCAAAAAATTGACATTGTGTCACATTCTGCTTACAGTGGAGGGGTTGGGTAAACCCAGTTTTTTTCTGTTGCTGCACGAACATGTCAGAATATGACACATGAAGACAAAATGGAACAACGTGAAAAACATGTCACTTTTTCAATTGATATAACTATGTCAAGACGGCTGCTAAAATTAGAAACAAAATCTTATTGTTCATATTTCAGTTCTAAAACAGAAAAAGTATAAAGATTCATAGATTCCCCCCCACCCAGAAAAGAATTCACTGAATAAAGATGGAAGAAAAATAAAAACCTTTTTTTTATTTTTTACATGGAATAAAAATTATTAAAAGGCAAAGATAAAAATAAAGCATAAATGAACACATTCTCTTAGGCAAAATATTCATTATATTATAACATTAATTTTCTAAACTAGGACAAGCTCATTTATTGAATGTCATTGTGCAAGAGACGATATTTAAACAGTTTCAATGAAAAGATAACATGTTATAAACAATTACCAGTGAAAAGTATTTATTGATTGGATGAGTTGATTCTCAGCAAAATATGGTGTCTTATATGGGAAATCTATAATTTATAATTAAAGAAATAATTTCTTTCAGTATCTGTGTATTTCTGGAGTGTTCTAGAACGTTCTATTTTGAAGCATTTTTGCTATCAATACATTGGTAAGTAAATAAATGTTCTGTTATTTTATTTCTTCTAGGATCTTGATTCATTCATCAGATACTTTGTTTTTCTTTTTTTATTCCTTTTTGATTATCTTGTTACACTTATATATATATATATATATATATCTCCAATAGACCAGATGAGTTGGTGATGGAAAGTTTCTATGTAGGACCTTCTTTATCCTCCATATGAGTACAAATTCATATATATATATATATATATATATATATACACACACATAGGCATATCTGAAGATTCTTTCAAGTCATCCGGAGAGTTCAATGTATGAAAATGAAATCATAATACCCTATATTATCAATATTAAAATTATATATATATTTATATAAAGCACATGCCTATATACATATGATGGTAATCTGAAAAGCACTCGGGATGCAAGGAAACTGTTTGTGCAGCTATTGGCAACATTGTTGTGTTTGTGTCTGCACCTGCCCCTGCATTCACCTCACTGTTATGCTCACTCTTTGTCTGGCAGTTCATCTGATGGAACTCTTGATTGACACTACTGCCAAATGTAAAGTCTGTAAACTTATTTACTAAGCCGAAAATAGAATCTCATATATTTCAGCAGTCCGAAGTTAAAGAAATTATATATTAGACATACACAAAAATAAATAAATAGATAAAAATAAAATAAAATAAAACGAAAATCAATAAGATAAAATAAATCTTTTTAACATTAAATGTCAAAGAGGGTGGGTAAAAATTTAAAAATGAACAGCATTTTTAATTTGTAAGTTTTTACCTCTTTGCCTACTTTAAACCACTTGCAGCTGCTTTTTGTGGGGTGCTACATCCAGGATTGTTCAGGGCAGCATGAAGCATCCTTGTGTAGTTTTAATATAGTTTGTTTCTCTCTATTGTTTTGTTAAAGTCCAAATGTGTAGCCATACAGTAGGACTTACATGGCTACAGAAGAACTCTCACTTTATCTTATCAGATTTCCATATAATTGATAATCTGTCTATAGCAGTTCAAGCCTGTATGTGAACTGTTCTACTAATTTCAGAGTCTTGAAAAATAATCAAAGTTCCAATTACCGTCGAATTGGGAAGACAGGGCAACAAACGGTTGTAACCCAATACAAACCCGAATAGTTGCAAAGTCTACTGCAGAATGACCGGGTATTAATAAAACTCACAATATCATTCAAATCAAGCAGCCAATCAGAATCAAGGAATGGAATCACCTAAGTCTTGGACACTGCTTCAGTTGTACTTAACTAGCTGCTGTTATTCAAACCAACAGTAGACTAACTGACTTCAATAAGTCTAAAATTATATATATGTATACACATATATGAAAACACAACATATATGCATAATTTTGTCACACTGTGTTTTGTGCATGTTTGCTTATAGTTGCACTGTTGTAGTCACATGATTAAAGTTTGAGCCTGATTCGTGCCATTTTGCTTGCTGTCTTTACAGTGTAAATATATAGCTGCTTCATTAGAGCTAACATAATAACACCAGACTTGGTGGTTTTCTTTAATTATAAAGACTTTCTATTTGAAATTTTGGAGAAAAAGGTTTTTAATCTTGATCCCCCCCCTCACACACTCACAAAATGATATTTATTCTATTTATAAAATTGTGCTCAAACACTTTTCTTAAAAATCTTTGCCACATGAGAAAACAAATTTCCAAACTTGTATGAAGTTTAATTTTATCAGAAATTTGTGCCATTTTGTCATATAAGGTCACATACACACACAAACACACATGTGTGTGTGTATATATATATATATATATATATATATATATAATGAAGTTAATATCTCTTCTGTATCTTGGGTACTCTGTACATATATACTGAATGCACACACATTTATTTAAGGAGAGAGGTCATATATATCTGAAATATATATGCATACACACACACACACATATATATATATGCATACACACACACATATATATGTGCATATATATATATACATCTTATATATATACATATATATATACCTGATATATGTATGTATATATACATACATATATATATATATATATATATATATATATATAAAAGTTTCATATATCTCTTCTGTATCTGTGAGTACTCTGTATATACTAAGTACACACACATTTATATAAAGAGAGAGGTGTAAATTGATAAATTCTTCAGCCAATTTAAATCAAAGAATAAAGAATCTGAGGAAATGTGTGTGAAGAGGAAGTGTGTGTCGGCAGCCAAAGTAGAGGAGAGAGAGAGAGAGAGAGAGAGAGAGACAACATCACTACATTTATTTTCTCCATCTTTGCTAATTGTTTTCTGATTGGAAAAGCTAAAATCAATATTGCCAATCACCTTATGATATTTCCTGAGGAGAAACACTCAGGTAAGATATTAAGCCTTATTGAAAGGCTTGGCATTGAGCCAACTCATAGTGACTGATCCAATGGTGAGAATGCACCACGTTGCAGGGACACAGGCCATATAAACATTTTGGCAAGCTTTTCATTTAATTTCTTTTTAAATTTGGATTCAAATAATTTCATTTTCATTGTATGAAAGCTAAAAAAAAATATAGCCATTTTAGTTCCATTTTAGTTTCATCTCAATAAAGGAGTAATATGAAATTAGTGGTACTGTTCATCATTTCTCTTTCATCTCTGTGTATATATATATATATATATATATATATATATTTCATGTTACTTATTTGAGATCAAACAAATTCGGAACTCATCATCATGTCGCGCTTTCAGCGCGGATATCCATGACAATCTCTCTCCATCCGTTCCTATTCGCTCATCATTCTCGGGAGGTCCTCTATGCAGCATCCTGCATCCTGCACAAAGCTGATCAATGTACGTTTTTGCTGGTCGGCCCACACTGGCCTATCCATGTGCTGGCTTCCACAGGAGGACGTCGCTTATGAGTTCATCCTTGCTTCTCCAGCAGTGTCCCTCGTGTCTTGTCCGTCTTACTCTGATGGTTTGTGTGATATGTGGCAGGTGGCCGTACAGCTGTTTTCTCGTAGGGTGTTGTTTCCATGTCTTGTTCAGGATCACCCGCAGCATTCTTGTGCAGCTCCCATCCAGTTTATTCTCTAGTCGCTTAGTTAGGGTCCAGGTGGTGCAGCCATACAGCAGTACTGATATGACAACGGCCTGGAAGAACCGTCTCTTTAACTTGTCTGTGAGGTTGGATTTCCATATGATCGATAGTTTATTTATAGCGGCCCATGCTTTTCCTATACGTGCACTAACATCATTTTCTGTGGAGGAGATGTTACTGCCTAAGTATCTAAATTGTTCTATAGAGTTTAGGAGTTTGCCGTCGATGGTTGAGATGTCGCTTTTGTTTTTGAAAGACATGTGACTCGGTTTTATCAGAGTTCACGTACAGGCCGACATTTCATGCTGCCTTTTCTAGGCTATGTAGTAGGGATTCAGCTTGTGCAGGTGTATTTGCGAGTAGTGCCAGATCATCAGCATAGTCCGCATTCGGAACTAAAATGCTTAAATTATATCTATATACAATATCTTCTTTTAATGGAGATTTGGGTATTTGTCTCTATCTGAAACTGTCATTGCTTACAATCACAATATTCTCAGGAAATGTGTAAGTTTATCAATGAGTCTTTAATTTAGATTCAAAATCACATTTGATAAATAGATTTAGCATATAAGTGTTGATAGGCCATTAGACAAAGGAGCCAACTAACCAACATTGTCTACTAACTTCTCTATTCCACTCTATTCACTTGATAACAAAAATATTCAACTACAAATTATTTGCTTACAAATCATATATACAAAAGAAAAAAACAAAAACCAGATTAGGCATTAAATAACCCACAAGGGTTGATATGCCCATTTTTTAACTTAGTAATGATATATATTTACCCAACCCTTACAATGACAACCATTACACCACAAATGCCTCTTATATATATCATTGGCATCCATTCATCTACTAGAGGCGATGGTGGTGTGTCCAAAAACAAGTGGAACCACGTAGCCTGGGCAGATTGATATGGAGGATGAGTTGTCACCCAAGCAGCAGGTGCCCCCTTTCCACATTGCCATTGTGGAACAAAGGAAAGGCAAAAAAAAAAAAAACGAACAATAGTGCTGCAGGACTTGCTGATAGTGTTGAAGTTCAGCATCACATCACCTTAGGGACTCTGGCTCTGGATTTGATTTCAGGGTTTGGTACCCTAGCCTTTCTTTGGAATGAGGTATAGCTGCTTGGCAGCAGAGGGTTTTTATAACAGACTTTTCTTTGTCTAGATAGATCACCATCCAAGGCTAAGGAGTACCACCACCACTACTACTACTACGACTACTATATATATGCAGTAAAAGGTGGCATGCAGATCTGGTCTTCAACAACAGGGTTGGCATGACATGTGCCGCACAGGAGCTAAGCGGCTCAATTTTGAGATTAACAGGGATGCAGAGCGTCAAAGTCTTCATCGTCATGAATCATTAAATGCAGATGGGAATTTCCCTTGCAATGTGTGTTACCACATCTGCAAGTCCAGAATTGGATTAACTAGCCACCAGAGGGTCCACAACTGTTGAAGACATCTGCAATAGACTTCTAATTGGAAAAGGAACTATACATATATATATATATATATATATGTATATATGTATGTGTGTGTGTGTGTGTGTGTGTGTGTGTCCCAAAAACATATTAAGTATGAAGCATTGTGTGTAAAATATAAGAAACTCAGTTTTTGTATGTTAAGTTTCGTTTTGTAAATCTCTCTCTCTCTCTCTTTCTCTCTCTAATATATATATATATATTATATATATGAGGAAGAATGAATAAAGAAAAGAAAGAACAGAATGGATAATAAAAGATGAATTTAATCAATCATCCATTCTGTTCTTTCTTTTCTTTATTCATTTTTCCTCATATTGTCGGATTCATTTCCAATTCCATTTTTACATACATATATATATATATATATATATATATATATATATAATATATATATAAGAAAGAGATAGAGAGAGATAATATGAAGTCTTTTGAAAGCAACTATTAAGAGCGTGGTTAAGAAGAGTTATTAGCAAAATATCATGTAAACCTGAAGGTGTAACTTTTTCTTCAAGACTTGCAAAATCAACAAAGCAAACATGATAAATAGAAAAAGATATTTTTTGTTCATTCTTTGTGTTGACTAGGAGAGGATCCGTTTGTTTTAAAACACAAAACAATAACGAAACAATCTATAAGATGGCGTGTGGAATTACATGCTTAGGCATGCCTAGATTTGGTTCTCTGAGCTCTGATGATTGATCTGCCCAAATAAACAGTGTTCCTTTTCTTTCTTCTGTCAGTCTTAATTTAGTCTCTCGTTGATCAGCTGCAATGATGAGAAGATAAGTCTTACTTTAGTTTTCTACTGATCAGAGGCCACAATGAGAAGATAATTTCCAGCATTATCTTTCCATCCAATACTTTTTCTTGTAGCACAAGGGAATCATGGGGTATTGAACTCATGTGTGCTCTGTGCATTGTTGCGATGTTAACCATTATGGTTTATCTTGAACAGTTTATTAATTAACATTTTTTTTTGGTTAAGGCTATACAGTATGTGATCAAAAAGTATTCTAACTGAATCTTTAAACTATTTCTCTGAATTTTTGAGATGAGGCTTGATAATTCATATTATTTAGATTATTCAAACTATTGTCCTAATCTTTTGTTTTCTGTACAATATTTCCCCCGTGGATTGAATAAAGGGTTGTGTTCAAAGTTCTGTGATGGCTCCCGAGTTTGAAAAGAAGGTTCCTAAGTTGAAGAAGACTCCCGAGTCTGACAAGAAATTGTGATGTTAACCATTATGGTTTATCTTCAACAGTTTATTAATTAACTTTTTTTTGGTTAAGCTATACAGTGTGTGATCAAAAAGTATTCTAACTGAATCTTTAAACTATTTCTCTGAATTTTTTGAATTTTGTGATGTATGTCGAATCAACAAAGCAATGGCCTCACAATTTTCTGTGAACTAACATGCCTGATCCACAAGCCTCTAGTACAACAGTTCAAGACAATTTGATGACTGCCCCTATGCCTGATTCACAGACTCCTCATATGACAGATGATGATGTAGTGACTTGTAATAAACCAATGGGGAGGAAGAAAATGCCCCGAGCCATAAAGAATCTACTCCTTTTCAATAAACCTGGTTTGAAAGAGTGAACTCTTGACTATGAACTGTTTTCCATGAACTGTATATGACTGTGGGAGGACGGAGATGAACAATATATTCTTCTGTTCCGTTATTGTTGACTATATGTTTGTTCTCTTTGTTTCAGCAACTGACTACATTAGCCATTTGCCAAATTGTCTCTTCTCTCTGTCACACCCAGGGTGTCTCATTTGAATAGATGAGGCTTGATAATTCATATTATTTAGATTATTTGGACTATTGTCCTAATCTTTATTGTTATCTGTACAACATTTCCCCGTGGATTGAAAGGGTTGTATTCAAAGTTCCATGATAGCTCCCAAGTTTGAAAAAAAGGTTCCCAAGTTGAAGAAAACTCCTGAGTCTGAAAGAAATACCTGAAGAAGGCCGGAGGGCACATTGGCCAAAACATTGTACAGATAACAATAAAGATGAGGACAATAGTCCGAATAATCCAAATAGTATGAATCTTTAAATGCTTAAATTCTAAAGTTTAAATGAAGATGTGTATATAGTTAAGAAAATTATTGACTGGTAATGTCTAGTCTTTGTCTAGATGAGACAGTGTTGTTTCAGCTGCTGTATCCTCTGGTTTTCTTCAGGTGTTCCCTGTCTGTCTGCGTATAGCAATGACACAGCCTGGGAAATCATTTTAAATAGTTTGGCTGTTAATTAAACAAGGCATCAAAGAACTTTTAAAGATCTCATTCAAATAATGTTTTTGCACACCCACCTGAAATAAAACAACCCAGTCTACTTTACCCATAGTTGGGGGGAGAAGATTTTGTACCTTTCTCAAGGGTATTAGTATCTATTCATTGCCATTACTTTGCTATTTTTTTAACATTTAAAAGAAAATATTATATTCACCTTAAATATTGATAAATTGGCGCTTGCAGGGTATTAGTTATCATCAGAGGAAATGGACATGAGGAACCAAGTTCAAATCCTGGATAAACCTGTTTAAATTTCCATATGTGAAATGCAAATGATGAACAAATACCTTACATAGTAGTCATTGATGACTATGCTACACACATTACCTACCTACATACATACATAAATACTATTCTAAATAGTCATGCACAAGATTAGAAAATTGGAAATTCTTCTTTAATCATTTTTTAAAAAATCATTACTTTTTAAAAAAAACAAAACATCATTCCCTTCTTAGTTAAGCTGAGAACTTTTCAGCATCAACCACTGTGTCCATTTCTTATGATGGTAACCATTACACCACAGACCTCCAACTACCTCAAAATTTTAAGATAAAATAGCTAAATATTTACATACAGACTGAGAGACACCAGAATGATGTAAAAGATTATAAATGCAAAGTCTGGGGGATGGGGCGGCCTAATGCCGGTAACAGCGATATAGCAAAGGAGTCTATCCATTTTTCATTCACACTAGACCAAGGAGATTATTTTAGCATCTGATGTAGAGCACCACACCTACCATCAGCTCCTCACTTTACTGTACAGATCCCTATGCTACACATACATTGAGTTGTTGAGAGCCTGTATTGAACCAGGTACCTTGTGGTTCCTAGTCGGACACTCTCCCGACTGAGCTAAAAGATTATAACTGTAACCAAAGGATAATATTAAAACCTCTTGATTACATTTGTTAAACAATATTGAAACCAAATCTTATTTAGGAAAGTGTGTTCTATGACTAAGTGCAAAGGAATTTGTATCTGAATTTTTTATAAGAGCATATAACATTCACATTGTCGTCAGTGGCAGTTTGAGGACCTTTTTTTTTCTCTTTTCAGGGATTTGTCATGATTTATATATATATTTATTCAAATGTTTTTTTACAGCAATATCTTGAATAGTGCTGCTTTGATCTGTGTGTTTTTTATGTACTATAAGCTACATTTATGGATTATTTCTCTAGGAAATACAAGAGTGCTTTTTGTGTGTATATATATATATATATATATATATGTAAACAAACAGACGATGTTTGTGATATGGCTATTTTCAGCCGACAATATTTGGGAGAATATGTGCTTAAATGAAGTCGAACCTATTTTTGAAATTTAATTCATTAATAATTAATTAGGCGGGATTAAACTATTTAAATGTAAGGCTAAACAATCGAGAAAAATCAATCTCTGTATGTACATTTCGGCCTATTAGGCCTCATCAGCAGAGCTATAGATACGAAGACCGCCCCGTGTGTGATTCGAACCGGTCTGTCAATTAGCAGGCAAGTGTCTTACCTCCACACCAAACGGACTTAGCAAGATTTTCTTCGCTTTGTTAAGTAGTAGTATTTATATTCCTCTTAAGTGACCTCTACACGAACTTACGAGACGTAAACAAACAGACGATGTTTGTGATATGGCTATTTTCAGCCGACAATATTTGGGAGAATATGTGCTTAAATGAAGTCGAACCTATTTTTTGAAATTTAATTCATTAATAATTAATTAGGCGGGATTAAACTATTTAAATGTAAGGCTAAACAAATCGAGAAAAATCAATCTCTGTATGTACATTTCGGCCTATTAGGCCTCATTTTAAGTCGTAAGTTCGTGTAGAGGTCACTTAAGAGGAATATAAATACTACTACTTAACAAAGCGAAGAAAATCTTGCTAAGTCCGTTTGGTGTGGAGGTAAGACACTTGCCTGCTAATTTGACAGACCGGTTTCGAATCACACACGGGGCGGTCTTCGTATCTATAGCTCTGCTGAAGAGGCCTAATAGGCCGAAATGTACATACAGAGATTGATTTTTCTCGATTTGTTTAGCCTTACATTTAAATAGTTTAATCCCCTAATTAATTATTAATGAATTAAATTTCAAAAATAGGTTCGACTTCATTTAAGCACATATTCTCCCAATATTGTCGGCTGAAAATAGCCATATCACAAACATCGTCTGTTTGTTTACGTCTCGTAAGTTCGTGTAGAGGTCACTTAAGAGGAATATAAATACTACTACTTAACAAAGCGAAGAAAATCTTGCTAAGTCCGTTTGGTGTGGAGGTAAGACACTTGCCTGCTAATTTGACAGACCGGTTTCGAATCACACACGGGGCGGTCTTCGTATCTATAGCTCTGCTGATGAGGCCTAATAGGCCGAAATGTACATACAGAGATTGATTTTTCTCGATTTGTTTAGCCTTACATTTAAATAGTTTAATCCCGCCTAATTAATTATTAATGAATTAAATTTCAAAAAATAGGTTCGACTTCATTTAAGCACATATTCTCCCAAATATATATATATATATATGAACAAAAAGTGAGAGGACAAACCAGAACATTTCTTTTATGTTGTTTATTTCTATCAACTAGTTTCGACCTTAGGTCATTGTCAGGAGAAAATTTCTTGTTAAAGGAATTGGTTTTAGAGAGTTTTAAAAAATTATCAAAATAATTTTTCAAGCTACTATAATCCGGGCAGAGAAGTGTGTTAGAAATTGTGAGTCCATCTGTTCAGTGAAAAACTTTATATATATATATATTCTAAAGTTACCTAAAAAATAGCCAGGGATTATAAAAGGACAAATAAAGGCTAAGGATATAAAAAAAAGCCCAGTATTTCAAGTTTTACAGTAATATGTATTTACCCAACCCCTCTACACAAGCAGGTTGTGACATAAGATTAATTTTTAAGTGGAGTTTAATGGGTTTGAATTCATAGTTTTCCAGTTGCCATACTAAGGTTAAAGAGCCCAGTCTGTGCTACAATTTACCCACAGCTGCAGGAGGAATAGTTGGATTCCTAACTTTCACAAAGGTATTAGCTTTATGTGAAATTTAAACAGGCTTATCCAAGATTTGAACTTAGTTTATCATGTCATTTCTTATGATAAGTACTACCCTTATCATCATCAGGTTGTGCAATTTGCACAGATATCCATGACACTCTTGCAACTATCTCTATCATTCATTGTCCCAGGAAGGTTCTCTGCGCAGCATCCAGTATCCACACCAAACTGGTTAATGTAGGTCCTTGCTGGGCGGCCCACACTGGGAGTGCCCATGGGCTGGCTTCCACAGGTGGATGTCACTTATGAGTTCATCCTTGCTTCTCCAGCAGTGTCCTGCATGTCTTGTCCATCTCACTTGGATGGTTTGTGAGATAGGGGGCAGGTGGCCGTATAGCTTCTTCCTGGTGGGGTGCTGTTTCCACGACTTGTTCAAGATCGCACACAGCATTCAATATTTAAGGTGGAGATAATATTTTCTTTTAAATATTAAAAAAAATTAGTAAAGTAATGGCAATGAATAGGTATTCACACTTGACAGATCTCCATGTGATGCTGTTTAGTGTCACTTCCAGAATGCCCCTTTTTTGGTGAGGCATCATTACAGGGGATACAATCAGTGTATTCAAAACCCTGCTGACTGGGCATCATTTTTGGACCTGTGAATAATGATAATGAAGAGATAGTCCACATTCCCCAAGGCTCCAGAATTGGAACCTCACTATCAGATAGTTTAACGTCATAACCAAGACATTAAAGCCTTCAGCCACTGCCTTCTAGCACATATATGATAAAAAGTTTGGGGGGTTTGCTATATGGGCAATAAGATTGGGACATATAGGTGCTAGGACTTGACATGTCCAGCCAATTGATTGGGGGGGGGTCTCTTCGACCACCCATTTAATAAGGGCCAAATTGGAGTGTTGCATGTCATGGACTGCTCAGCCATCAGAGTTCTGTCCTTAAGCATCACAAGTCACCACTCCCGACCAACAGGTGGCCCCATTAGGGGGTCCTATCTTATGTCTCTGCAGAGGTGCAGCTAGTCTATTCTAAAACCCCAGTTGACAGGGATATAAGATGCAAGAGAAAAAAAGGAAAATGAAAAAATGGGAGAAGTATGGAAAAGGAAGATAGATAGACAAACCTTATTAAATGTACTTTTTGGCCAAAATGTGGTAGCGGCAAAAAAAACAAAAAAATGTAAAGTAGGCAGAGTGGCCTATTGTCGATATCACCCAGACAGCAAGGGAGTCTATCCCCTTTTTACTCATGCTAAACCTGAGAGATTGTTTTAGCATCTGATTTAGAGCATCAGCTCTTCACTTTAATGCACAAATCAAAGCTGTGCTACTCATGCGCTGATTTAATAAGGGCCAGTATTGAACCTGGAATCTTGTGGCTCTGAGGCAGATGCTTTACTGACTGAGAACACTAAAGAAAAATCAGTAATGTTTTAAAAGTTATTTTAATCCAGGCAATACTGGATATCCTTGCCAGTAATGTAATAAAACTTTTTCTGAAACTATCTAAAAAGTATGTCTTTTTTTTTTCCTTTTACAGATATAAATATTCATAAGTAATTATTGCAAAATTCACAAAGCTACACTGACTTTTGCCATCCATATCAACCCTTCTTAAGAATATATATTCATGTAATCAGGACTTGCAAAGCTTTAAGACTATCATTAACCCTGATGATAATTTTCTGACTTTAAAATGAGCTTTTCTTGTTGACAGCAAAGTGGTCTAAGAATTTAAATGAAAAATTTTAAGACCAAAAAAAAGTATCGCAAAACATTTTCAAATGGGTAATGAATAGTAAATGAAACCAGAAAATGCTTGGGGAATTGAACACACATAGCTTTCCAAGAATATTCTATGGTAAACTGTATCGCTTGATTTAACATAACAGCTGCTTACTAAATGTTGTTCAACCACTAAGTATTAGTAATAGGAAGGGAATTCAGCTGTAAAGATACAGGCTCTATAAGAATCCAGAGTGAATGGTTTGAATACCATTGGTAATTAGTTCTAAAATTTATTCAAAGCTGTAACAGCTATGGTCATAGGAAATGGAGACAGCAACTTGAGTTCAAATCCTGGATGAGGCTGTTTGCATTTCACATTGTGCTAATACCCTTGGGAAAGACGTGAATCTATTTCTTCTCTCTCTAGTCCAGCTATGGGTAAATAGTAGGACAGACTGGGCTCTTTAACCTTGGTTAGGCAACTAGTCTAAGAGAAGGAAAACTCTGAATAAAAACCACCTTTACAAATTGACCTTGTGTCACATCCTGTCCGTGGTGGAAGGGTTGGGTAAATACATAAAGAATTCTCAATATCAGAGCATATATAGGTCTAAATTTGTTGTAACCTAACAAAGGTCGGGTATATAACAGATAGATAGATATAAACAACCTGTGATAGATAGATGTTAACACGCTGAGATAATGCTGTAACCAAACAAAGCTTACTGAATGAGAAATAACCAAACTGACGTTGGAAATGAAATTAAATAGAATCTTTTTAACATTAACAAAATACAATACTTGTCAGCGGCTTGAAGGAAGGTAAACCACTCCTAGTGGTACAAGACTACTCGGTCAGCATAATACTCCTGTATTTATGAGGATTGTGATATACCCATTAATATTTATAGGTAGGGTATATAACAAAATTTGAATTTGGATTACTGTCTTGATGTATGACATAAACAACTTCCTATCTTAAATAACTATTAATCTCTTATTCTAGGTTTAATATCTTCACTTATATATATATATATATATATATATATATATATATATATATATATATATATGTAGTGGACCGGAAGTTATCACTCCAAAGGATAAAAGTAAAATGATGAAATATAATGTTCTTCGCAGCATGTAAAAAGAAAAATTGAAATATTAAAATTATTAATTATTAACCAATCAGACGTTCGCACCTAAAAATTCTTTTCAAGAAGATGCCTTTTTTGGAGCCTACCAGAGTCTTATAAATAAGGAAGTTTTCGGAGATCAGCAGTAGACACAATCTATTTGCCTGAATACTCCACGCAGTTCAAGCTGATGAGATTTAACCCCTTTATTTCATAAGGTATTATAATCTCTCTCTCTTTCCCTCTCTTTAATGCCTTGACTGCTGCTTCGACTTTGGAACATTATACTCTTTCTTTCTAACTTTGAGACTTACAACAAATTTTACACTTATATTACATGATCATTCAAAAAAGAAACTTACAGGACATTACCCAGTATTCCTACTACCATTGTAAATTTTGTTTGTTATATGTATGAGTCTTTTCTGCTATTTACTAGTATATTATTATAGTATGATGAGTACTTTATCGAAATACTTATTAATAACCGCCTCTCTCTCATTATAAATTGGTGACTATCCTCTGTGCTTTGAATACCATCCCACTATATCTTCTATAGGGCTGGTTTTAGCTCAGTCCATAGAGCGTCCATCTAGGAACCACAAAGTTTATAGTTCGATACCGGCATTCACCAACTGAGCATATGAATAGCACAGGGATCTGTGCAGTAAAGTGAGGAGCTGATGGTAGGTGTTGTGCTCCACCTCAGATGCTAAAACAATCTCCTTGGTCTAGCACTAGTGAAAAGGTGATAGAATCCCTCTCTGTCTGGTTGATACCGACTTTAGGCCACCCTGTCAAATTTACTTTATTCAAGGATGTTCTGATTAATTTTTAAGGCTCATCCAATAACATTTGAAAACCACAAGATGGTGACTCTAATACTAATATTTATTATTATAATAATCATAAAATAGGCAGCGTTCACTTCCACTAGTCTCTTTGGAATATAATTTCAGGATACTACACTGGGGGGGGGGGGGGGGAATCTCCTAATTATCATGAAAAAATCTGAAAGCGATTTAATGTACCATCTCCTGCATGGAAAAAGGACATCTTGCCTATTTTTAGGTTCCAGACTAAACAAAATTCTAGTTACTTCTTGGTCAGTAGGAGACAGTTGCCTCCCTTGAAAGTTGCATTGTGGGAGCTTCAGAAGTGAGGTTTCAATCCTGACACTTTGGAATTGGGATCTAAGCAGGTTGATCACACACAGACATGTGAGTTATTGTCACTTCTTAGAGTAGAAGCATTCTCTACCTTGTGTTAAATCAAAGATGCTGATGGCTACAGATTCTGCATCTCTGACGTATAAAAATCTAAAAGGACGCAGTAAAATCGTATCCATGCATCCCAGGGATGAACCAAGAGATGCAATTTTACCATTAAAAAATCCCAATACATTTATTTTTTGTGGTAGACTTTTGTGAAATTGACAACCATAAATAAAATTCTATCATTGCTTGTGTAGTAGTAATCTGAAAAAAAAAAACATTTCAATTAAAGGGAATACTGTATAAAACATATGCTTAAAGATAACGGTACTCATCGTGGAGAACCGTCCTTGCCTCCTGCCTCAAAAATCATCAGAACTAATTAGTAATGTTCAATTCTGTACAGTTACATCTTGCAGCAACATGGCTTCCAGCTGATTATTGTTAGAGACCTCTCTTGATGAGGACTTTTCTTTGCCCATAAAGATCAATTTTTCTTTTAATGTCCCAACCTTTCCATTGTTCCAGTTGTCCCAACCTTATTGCTCTTATGGCAAGCCCCAACCCTTTTTTATCATATATGTGCTAGAAGGTGGTGGCTGAGGGTCTTCATGTCCTGGGAATGACGTTAAACTCTATCTGATAGTGAAGTTCCAGTTCTGGAGGTTTGGGGAATGTGGAGCAGCCCTTCATCACCATTGCTCCTTTGTCCCTCTAATCTGGAATGATAGTACCTGTTAGGGTCCCATCTATGGGTTAAATAGAAAAATGTGTTTATAAAAAATTGAGTCTCCATTAAGAATTAATTTATTTCAAAATTTTGTCAGCATCAAATGACCCACTGAGGTTGATATGCTGTAAAAAAACAAAAAAAACAAACCCATTGTTCCAGTAAATATGTATACCAAGTTATATAGCTCTACATCAGACTAGTTTGTTAGACAAGCCTGTCTTATATATATATATACACTCACTAATTGATATAGATAAGAACAAGAATATAGTAGATAAAACAAAAAATAGATATAACTAATTCCTTGTGCTTATCATATCGATGAGCTAGTCTGCTATTTTTTTTATCAAATTAAATAAGCCCTATATTTCTTGATGGAGTTCATCTTGAAATTTTGTCTATTAAGCTTAAATTGAATGTTTAGGCTGGCATTGAACTCTGGGGAATATATATTTTATCTTACAAGTCCACCTGTCAAACATATAGATGTATTTTGTATTATTTGGATTTTTTAGACTGTTGTCCTCATCTTTATTGTTAAATGAACAACATTTAGGCCATTTGGACAGATGGAACAATAGATATAAGTTCTAAGTAAAAATCATATGTAGGTTAAATTCTGACCACAGGCGATAATCATAGAATACTTAACATAGCTTAGCCCTTATATATGGTCATGGTTACCAGAATGAGAACAGTCTACCCCATTGAATTGAATAAAGGGTTCAGATTAAAGTTCCTTGAAGGCCAATTATGAAAAGAAATACATGAAGAAGGCTGTGGGCACATTGGCTGAAATGTTGTGTATATAACAATAAAGATAAGGACAACAGTCCAAAAAATCCAAATAATACAAATTATTAAGCCTCATTTTTAAAAATTCAGACAAATAATATAAATGTAGGGGTTAAATCATATTAAACGGACATAAATTCACCATTGTATGTCACCCCCACCAAAAGAAAAAAAATACTAAAAATCAAAGAATTAACTGAATTTAATGAAATTTTCAGTGTTGATATATTAATGAATAGACAATATAATGCATCAGTTATTTTATTTGAAAACTCTTACATTTTTTCAGGTCAGTTAATTTAAACCACACATCTTTGAAGTGTAACACAGATTCTAAAATATACCTGGCTCAAAGTTGACTGATCTGAAAAAATTTTAAATAAAATAACTAGTGCATTATATCTTTTATTCATTAATATATCAACACTGA
The DNA here is from genome assembly GCA_023376005.1 of Doryteuthis pealeii. NCBI lineage: Eukaryota > Metazoa > Mollusca > Cephalopoda > Myopsida > Loliginidae > Doryteuthis > Doryteuthis pealeii. The sequence goes on from CM042148.1 coordinate 103,508,720, forward strand.
AAATTTCATTAAATTCGGTTAATTCCTTGATTTTTAGTATTTTTTTTCTTTCAGCGGGGTGATATATGATGGTGGCATTTATGTTCGTTAAGTAGGATTTAACCAAATGTAGGTATGATTTTCAACTTAAATTTAGTAAAAAGATATATCATTGTGTATCAAAAGTATTTTAGTTTAAATGGAATCTCTCAAGAGCTTATGTACTTTTTTATAAGCTTATGTTATACTACACATAGTATTTTTCAATGTTCCAAGTTCTTTTTGTTATATATCCCTTTACTTGGGTGTATATAATTGGAGACAGCGTAGTAGAGACATGATAATCGTTCTTACTTGTTTACTCGCTGTTACTTTGTCTATCTTGGCCGCCATCTTCTTCAGGCTGACTTCTCTTCCGGGCTTTCTGTTAAGGGTTGGTTCTTCTTTTCCGGGCAGTCATTTCTTGTTTTTATTAAAAATTAATTGACAGGACTTGGTTGTTTTCTGATAAAGCTTTTTTTCAACAACCCAGCCCATGTTGATTCCACGCAGATTGAGAAACGGCATCAGAGTGAGCAACTTTCAAGTCCGCTCACTCTAAAATCTGCATTGCATCTAATTTAAAACTATCTCACACCTAATAGTGTTTCCTAAGGTGAAGTTGGGGTCATCATTATGCCAGTCATAACCCCAACGGCTATAGAAAATTCCCACCACCGATTTTAGATCTAACCAACCTTATTCAAAATATTCTAATTTGAGCTACATACATCGTAAGCTGCTTATGAATTATGTAACATACATCATCATTTTCAAATTCATAGTTTTCATAACTAGCTATGAATTTCTTTTTATCTGCTTCTCCAACACAAAGCACTAAGTCATTGTTCTTGATAAATATGCACCATTCTGCATTATGCCGGTGGCAATGCAGTGTCTGTATTGAGTTACAGCTTGCTTGCTGCCTTGTCTGCCAATTCAATGTAACTGTAATCCACTGCAATGGTGAGTATTACTTCTACAGTTTGCAGGAGAGTTATAAAAAGGCATGTAAGAGAAAGAAAGCAAAAGAGGAGATTTATGAATAAGAAGGTACTAGGAGAAGTAGAGACAATTCAAATATACAAACCTCAGCTACTTTGTATTGATACTCAATCTCTATTTAACAGTCCATGACATGCAACACTCCCTTTGGCCCTTACTTCGGCTAGTTCATCGGTCGGTCGGTGGGGCCCCCTCTGATCAATCCCTTGGTTATGTCAAGCCCTAGCACCTATATGAATGCCCCAACCCAATTGCCCATAAGGCATCCCCCAACCCTTTTTATCATATCGGTGCTAGAAGTTGGTGGATGAGGGTCTTCATGTCCTGGGTATGATATTAAACTATCTGTTAGTGAGTTTCCAGTTCTGGAGGTCTTGGGGAATGTGGAGCAGCCCTTCCTCACCATTGCTCCCAGGTCCACTCTGACTCGAAGTAGTAGGGTTAGGGTCCCATCTATTAATTAAATAGAAAAATGTGTTTATAAAAAATATTCAGTATCTATCAAGAATGAATTTATTTCAAAACTTTGTTGGCATTAAATAACCCACCGAGATTGATATGCCATAAAAGAAAAGAATATACCTCTATTTTCTTTAACCTTTAACAGTATTACATAAGAGAATTCATTTTGGACAAGCTTTCCCATTTGTAATAAATTTCTCACCAGTAATTCATATTTGTCTTTTGGTCAATAAAACTAAACTAAACTATGCAATCAGTTAATAAAACAAATCTTACTTGATTTAATCTATCATTTTTCCACAGTATTAACTATGACTATTTATGAAGTGATCAGCTAATTTCCTGCATCCCCACTCACTTACCTGGCTTGTGTACAAAAATCAATGCTTCATATACAAGTAGAACACCTAACAGAACCAACAGAGTAAATACAGAAGTATATTTCCTTCTGAGTTGTACACGTTTGGATGCCATATTTAACTCACATGAGTTATAATAAGGAAAATTTCTGAGCTGGAACGTAGCCATGTCTGCAACTCAGTCCATGTGTTGGCTATTTAAGAAGTCAGTATACTGTCCAATCACCCACCTTAGATGTTAAGTTGAATTCGGCTAAACATGTTCTCTCTTTGTCCATTGGACAGAGTAAAACCAACAACAAATGTCCATTTTCAAAAATTTTGTACAAATCTACACACTTGAACAAGCTGTGGAAACAGGACCCCACTGTTACGTACTCATATACTCTCATTGGGTATATACATAATAGTTCTTATAATAGAGAGAGAAAGAGTGTCAGAGAGAGAGAGAGAGAGAGAGACAGATAGATAACTTACTTGGTTGTTCTTCGTCTAGTCGCCATGTTTTTGTTTCCTTGTTCTCTTTCTATTCCGGCCATGATCGTCTACGTCTTTACTTGTTTGGTTGGACATGTTGTCTCTCCTAACTTGTTGCTTCTTTCTACTTGTCTGGCCAGTCTTCTAACTAATAGCTTGCATTTAAGTCATATAATAACTAATCAACAAGACTTATGGCTTTGATCAAAGACTTTATTTGCCATTTCTAACTCATTGCGTGGAGTGACCTTCTACTTGTCTGGTCGGTCTTCTAACTAATAGCTTGCATTTAAGTCATGTAATAACTAATCAACAAGACTTATGGCTTTGATCAAAGACTTTATTTGCCATTTCTAACTCAAACTAAATCTCATGTGAATTGAGAGATTCTAACCGTCCAGTGATTTTCCATTCTGTGATATGAAAACACTGTCTCCGTAGAATTCTCCTACAGAGTGTTACCAATAATCTATGCTGCCACATAGATTATGCAACACCCACAAGGAAGCAGTTGTACGGCCACCTGCCCCTTATCTCACAAACCATCTGAATGAGACATGCTGGACTGCTGGAGGAGCAAGGATGAACTCATAAGCAACGTTCTCTGTGGAAGCCAACACATGGACATGCTAATGGGGGCTGCCCAGCAAAGACCTACATTGACAACTCTGCATGGATACAGGATGCTGTGCAGAGGACCTCCCTGGGACAATGAATAATAGAGAAAGTTGGCAGGAGATTGTCATTGATATCCGTGCTAATTGGGCAACATGATGATGTCACAGTAGAATATTCTAAAACTTTTCATTAGGGCCGGTTTAGCTCAGTTATTAGAGCATCTGTTATATACTGGTGTTATATATATATAACGTTATATACCTTTCTTACTTCTTACTCTGGTCGTATTTCTTCTGGCCAACTTTGCTATTCTGATCGTCTATCTTCTAACATCTTGGTCTGGTATATCTTCTAAGGTCTGGTCTTCTTGGGGACTCCGGTCTGGTTTCTGTTTGGGATCACTCCTTATCAGAAGCCCTGTGTCATTGTTAGTTTTTAGGTAATAAACACAAGACTTCGATTTACGTTGATGTTACTTTATTCCAGATCCCCAACCCAGACAATCTGCGCAGATGAGGCTTACATGTTGCTAGCTCGGCTTCTAAGTTCTAACTGAGTTGCTTACTCCTTAAACCAGAAGAGGGCCTTCTATTGCCTTCCGGTTCTCATGATCCATCCCCGGAAAGCAAGGTCAGAGTGAGGTCAAACGCTGTCGTTTTATTTTTTTGCTAGTAATAATAATCATAAGTTCATTTTTCTGTTCTGGTGGACCTCCAAGTGAAAATGAAAGAAAACAAAATGATAGACAAATACGTGGACCTTGCCAGAGAACTAAAAAAAAAACTGTGAAACATGAGAGTGAAGGTGATACCAATTGTAGTTGGTGCCCTTGAAACAGTTCCAAACTGTAATGAGCTATTAGGCAGTTAATAACATCTGAAATCTTTCCTTTTCCATACATATAGTGTCTTGAGTATTACATTAACTTGCATCTACTAGTAAGATTTTCAATTCAGGATCTTGGGGGAGTGTGGAGTACCCCTTTATTATCATTACTCCTAGGTCCACCCTGACCTGGAGTGGTAGTACATTTTAAGTTTGTTTGTTTTACAGCATATCAACCTCAGTGGGTTATTTAATGCCGATATATATATATAAATAAATATATATAATAAATCAATTCTTAATGGATAATACAATTTTTTTATAAATACATTTTTCTATTTAACCCATAGATGGGACCCTAACAGGTACTACCACTCTGGGTTAGAGTGGACCAGGGAGCAATGGTGATGAAGGGGTGCTCCACATTCCCCAAACCTCCAAAACTGGAACCTCACCATCAGATAGAGTTTAACATCATTCCCAGGACATGTAGACCCGCAGCCACCATAAGGGTAATAGGGTTGGGAAAATCATATAGGTGCTAGGGCTTGACGTGACCAGCCGATTGATCGGAGGGGGCCTCTCCGACTAGCCCAAGATAGAGCCAAAGTGGAGTATTGCATGTCATGAACTGCTCATCCACCTGGGCTCTATCCTTAAGCATCACGGGTCGCCACCTACGGCCAACAGGTGGCCCCATTGGGGGAGTCTTACCCCTCTGCAGAGGTTCAGTCAGTGCATTCTAACGTCCCAGCCGACAGGGCGTTTTTTAAGTTTAAATAGATCAAAAAATGAGTTTTAAAAGTACAGATACAGTGCTATGCCAAAATGCAAACAGTCACGTCCAGGATTAGAACTCATCTACTATTCACTCATAGCTGGAGGGAGAATAGCTGGATTCATACCTTTCCCATTACTGCTATACAAAAATTCAAACAGCCACATGCAGGATTTAAACTTTTTGATTTCCTTTGATGATAACCATTACACCATGTCCATCGACTAGTCCCAACACCATACACACATCAATTCCTTTTAATAACAGAGAAATCTACAGTCCAGTTTAATGATGTTCACATAATCTTAAATATCAATAAACTTACTAAAAAAACATATAGCGCAAGTATTTAAGGTTTAATGTAATAAAATAATATATCAAATTAGAAAGGCTAATGAAATTAAATAAGAATGCAGATAAAAAGATTTGAAACAGAGGGGGGTATAATTGAAAATAGAACTACTGAAACTTACTCTTCCATCACTTCTGTCTTTCATTGCTCAATTTTCCTAATTTAACTCTTTAGTTAAAATAGGAAGTAAAAAAATAAAATGACAGTTATTTCTCCCTGTTGATTGATTTCTTTTAAGATTTATCCCTGAGATTTTTGAGATAAAACCAAACTATTAGAAAACAATAATACCAAGCACATATTTATTAAAATCAAGTTTTTAATATCAGTATGCAAATTAGCCTTCTGGTTCACACTGTAAACCACTATTTTGTTGTATATATAAATACAATTGCATATTTTTTGTATGTAGACAAGCCCGCTCCTCGTGGTGGTGGTCCAGTGGCTTCGGCCCTAGATTTTTACAAGTTAATAGCGTCGCTCCCAGAGGCCTGTCCCCCCAGGCAATACCTGCCACCTTGGGGGCAGGGCTGGATTTATTGCCCAGCGCCTGAGCCCCCCCCCCGAGAGGGAATGCCGACAGGATCGACACAATTTTTGTTCTTTCCCACCCATGAGCTTCGGCTTATGGGTGGGCCCATGTTAAAATGAGGCCTTGTGCCCAGCCCATACAAGTGGGGTATGAGGCAAATACCTGTAGATAAGGCCAACAGTATTAATAATGTAAAACAATTTTATTAATAATTGAGGTTTAAATAAAAATAAAATCCTGGAGAATGTGATGTAAATAACTAAGGGAATTATGACTTGAGTAGTGATATAGTTTCGGTTTCAGAAAGACAAACACACGATCTCCATTATAATAAGATTTTTGAAGGTGCTGTAATGAGCATGTAAATTAATGAGTTAATAAAAATTTGAAAATTTAGTAATAACTGTTAAATCAGTTGACAGATTATTGGAGATATCTTAACAAGCCGCTGGCTTAAGAAACATAATTGGAGTTGAACTGTTCTAGAATTATGAAAAATCTGAAAATAATTGACATGGTCTTTTCCGATTTCACTTTGCCCTTTCCTATCTTGTAGTGTTTGGTCCCTGGGTGTAACAAGCTACCCGCAGAGAATTTCTCAAATTTCAAAACAGCACAAACTGGTAGACAGGCAGCAGTATTTATAGAAACCTCATTAAATTCTGTATTGCTTTTGTGAGCACACCCATGAGAGTTGTTGGATGAACACTTTTGTGTTATGGACTTTACACCCTCAAGGTAGAGACATCACTACATTATTTGCTGCACAAGAGAAAGTATTTCGGACATGGTTTCCCACTTGGGGCGAATTTCCCATCAGTAACTTAAATTTGCTTTCATACAAACTCATGCACATTATATATATATATATATATATATATATATATATGTACACATACTCATACACGTGTGTTACTAGAGAGAAAGAGAGCTGGTTATATGTACGGATAAATGTGTTCATCTTCAAGTTCATTCTTATAAATGAATACATACTTAGGTATGAACATATAATTTTATTTTAATATACATATATATATAAATGCATCATCACATCATTTTTATAACTCACAAGTATATTTATTTACTTAAACTTTGCTTTGTATGTCTGTGAGGTAATTCTACATTCTTATATATATATATATATATATATTAATATATATACACAGGATATGACACAAGGTCTATTTTTTGAGGGAGTTTAACAGGTTTTAATTCAGTTTTCCTTCTCCTAGAGTGGTTACCTAGCCAAGGTTAAAGAGTCTGCCCTAATATTTACCAATAGTTAGAGGGAGAGTAGTTCGATTTCATACCTTTCCCAAGGGTATTAGTACTATGGGAAATGCAAACAGTCTCATCCAGGATTTAAACTTGAGTTGACCATTTCCTACGACTTTAACCATTACACGAATGCACTTCTGCAATCTTATATATATGCTTTAAAAATATATATTATATATATATATATATTATATATATATATATATATATATACACAAATGTGAGGGTCTTGCTTCTGAATTAGTTGGTCAAGAATAATTTTTTTTTTAATTGAATGTACTGTTTTTTGGGTTTTTTTTTGTATGGTAACATAAACATGAAAAAAAATGAATAGAATTAAAATTCTAATAAACTAAGAAAAATTCATTGGTTTCTTTTTTAAAATAACTAGAATTTAGTTTGCTGAAAAAAAAATCAAACAATACAGATGTAGAAAAAGAAATAAGTCAAGATAAAAAAAAAAATAGCACAGTGCTCAATACAAACTTGTCGAGCCAGTTTAGGGAACTGAATCAATCTCAGAAACCACCTATCCAGATTTTTCATTAATTGACACTAACAACAATACTTACACCATCTATCCCTATAGAAAACTTACAAGTATCAATTCATGCACCCTTAATTATTGTAGTGAATACCCTGAGGTATAAAAGAACTATTATAGAAGACTTAATTCATCATGCAAAACTTATTTCCTCCTCAAAACAATATTCAATTTTGAACTTAAAAATATTAAACAAACATTCAACAACACATTTCCTAACTACATTATCAATGAACAAATTAGACAGACCATTCATAATATTAACTCTAACTAAAAAGAAAAAAATACTCCATCAATCACTTCCATGCATAATATATTATTGTAACCAGATCCACTGAAATTACGAACTTGATGAAATAGCTTTAAAAAATAAAATTAATTCATAACATTTTTTTCACTAACCCCTATGGTAAAGTAAAATTGATTATATATTACTGTAAGTTTAAAACTACAAACCTTGTCACCAGCAACAACACAATCTGCCCCCTCATAAGATCACCTACATTGGTTTCACTTGTAGAGATTAAATAAAAAAATTTTTTAATTTGTCAAAAATAACAAAGTCTATGAGCCTTCACCGGAAGAACCATCCACACATGTGCGGAAAAAAGGACCCACTTCCAACCCCGAGGAGAATCTCATCCATTCGAGTTGAGGTCTTAACTGTGTCTAGATGCTACTACTACTGGCCGAGGAGATATTTCCTAGCCATTTGGTAGCTATGACCAGTGAATAAAGCTGAAACCATAAAACCACCTTCTGTCTTTGTCTCTTTCTTTTCATTCCTTGAATGACTTCCTTTTCAGTGCGACCACCAAATAAGATGGGGTTAAAAGCAACCCCTAGAAACATGCACTAAAAATAACCACAGCCCACCTTTAAAACTTAAAACACAAAACCTCTTGTAACCCCATACTTACGACCTTATTGTGCCACTTAACACTTCTTCTATCTGATACCTGCTTCATTTCCTAACTCTTAAAATCACATTACCACCAAATTCTTGAAACTTTGCATGAAGCAAAATAAACCCACTTTGAATAAGATTAATTTTGAATATAGCAGTCATATTCTAAGAGGGTTTAGTTTGATGTTCTGTGAACATCTTTAAATGTCTTAAATCAGTTATGGAGAATCTGATCAAATTTTGTTTTATTTCTTTCCACTTCCTGCAAGTAGCTTCAAGGTCACGTTTAAAATAATTGCCAGATGTGTACATAGTATAATGATATATGAAATAAAATATTGATTGATTGATTTTAATGGCATGTCAACCCATCTAGGGTTATTTTATGTCTAGTGTTAAGGGAATTATACATTCATAATTACATTTTTTGTGTAGTTGTTTCTTAAGAAGTTGTTTTTTGGGTCTTTTTTTGCTCACTGTCCTATTGAATATAGATAATTTTAACAGATCTATTTGACACAAAGATGGGACCCTAACAGGTACTACCACTCCAGGTCAGAGTGAATCTGAGAGTAATGGCAATGAAGGAGTACTGAACACTCCCCAGATCTCTAGATGCTCCTTTTTGTGGGTTTTTTTTTACCCCTCTACAGGGTATATAGTTAGTGTATTCTAAGCATTGCTAACAGTGATCCTCAAATAAAAGATCTTGCTAAATATGTGCAACCTATGCATTTTTTACTAAACAATCAGATAAAAATAGTGTGTGGATTTTATTGAACTTTAGTCTTTGCTAGTATTCACCTATTTTTCTTTATAAAAGAATGTGTGCATGGTCATTGTACAAACAAACATTGAGACATAGAGACTGTCATATAGTACCTAAATAATGAGAATGGAATCATCTGTTTTTCCTGTAAATAATATCTGATGAAACTTTAGAAGAGAGAAACAATCTCTCATGGAACTTGTTAATTCAACTTAGCAATTGCTAATTACATGTATCTTTGCTTAGTAAACCTTTTCCTCTATCCTTAATGCTCATTGTTACTCTTTCTATTATTTCTCTGGGTAAAAATAGGGTGTGGATTTTATTGAGTCTTTGTTGGTCGCCACCAATTTTCCTTTATAAAAGGACATGTGCTTGGTTATACAAACATAAAAAATATGGACAGACATACATATTTTTCTTTTATATATCTATGTAGATAATAATAATTATATTATAATAAAGTCATAGATAGTCTTTAGATATAAACATGAAATAAGCTTTGGGGTAAAGATCTATAAAAGATAAAAACACTTTTGATACACCTTAATATATGCAAATAAAGTAAAGTTGTCGGGTGACCTAAAGATGGTATCAGCCAGACAGCGAGGGAGTTTATCCTCTTTTTAACTAGCTCTAGAGCAAGGAGATTGTCTTGGCGTCTGATGTGGAGCGCTGCACCTACCATCAGCTCCGCACTTTACCACACAGATCCCTGTGCTACTCATATGCTGAGTTGGCGATGGCTAGGATCAAACCCAGAACCTTTTTGTTCCATTGAGATGCTCTACCGACTAAGCTAAACATGCAAATTTTTCACATAATACAACAAGGAAAAAATATAGAACCATATGAAAAGATGGAAAGAAAAAAAAAGAAAGTAAAAAAAAGGTTGTGAGAGAGTTAAATCATGATTTTTGTAATTTTACATCTTGAATTATTTTGAAATTGCTCTTAAGTAAACATATCAAACATTGTAATAATTAAATTATCATACTATGGTATATACACAGGTCCTGCTATTCTTATTATAATGGAGATTATCTGTCTGTCTGTAACTGAAACTACGTCACTACTGACGTCATGATTTCTTTTGTTATTTAAGTTATACTTTCAACAATTATGAAATAGTCATTATTTAATCTTAATTAACATCTAATTTATTAACAATGATCTGTATTAAAGTCTACCTGAGTTAGATTTGCCGCAAAACTGCTCATATTATTGATGCATTTAAAATCCTGAAATCTGTGTTTTATATATATATATATATATATATATATATATATATTCTCCCTCCAGCTATGGGTTAAATAGTAGGGCAGACTGGGCTCTTCAGCCTTGGGTAGGTAACCAGTCTAGGAGAGGGATAACTCTGAATTCAAAATTCCTGAGGTCGGTCGTTAATTGGGTTTGTGGCAACCTTTGATGCACCAATTCTTTCCTATCGACTGTGCCAAAAAGTGTGGATGGTCCAACACAAACCTTCACCACTATAAACAAATCTCTGTGTGGTAGTTCATTGTGTGTATGAACCCTCATACGTCGATAATCGATGGGAGAGTCCATTTATATATATATATGTGTGTGTGTGTGTTATATATCTAATAAAGATTTCATATAAAAGAGAAAAACATATATGCATATTATTGTGCATATAAATGTTTAGCCTTGCACTTGGAAAATGCATACAAATAACAAGGTATCCTTTTTTTAATCTGCTATTCTTATTATAATGGAGATTATCTGTCTGTCTGTAACTGAAACTATGTCACTGGTGACGTCATGATTTCCTTAGTTATTTAAGTTATACTTTCAACAATTATGAAATAGTCATTATTTAATCTTAATCAGCATCTAATTTATTAACAATGATGTGTATTAAAGTCTACCTGAGTTAGATTTGCCGCAAAACTGCTCATATTATTGATGCATTTAAAATCCTGAAATCTATGTTATAGATTTCATATAAAAGAGAAAAATATATATGCATATTATTGTGCATATAAATGTTTAGCCTTGCACTTGGAAAATGCATACAAATAACAAGGTATCCTTTTTTTAATCTGCTTTTTTTTTTTATTTCTTTTCATATCCGTGAAATCTTGTAGTAGGAAATTCTAGTTAATAGGCAATTACTGGCCACTTGAAAGTGTCACTTGAACATAATATCTCCATTTCTCACCCAAAATCACTGCATCTTCTATAAAAATAACTTCCTTTGAACCGCTTATTTGTTTCAGGGTTTCTGGAAATGGTCAATGTTAATAGCTTGTAACTTTTCACTGCACACCATTAACAAGTCTAGTGTTCTATTAACTGTTGGGTGGAAGAAAAAAAAAACGGACTAAGATTAATGATCTTGTTTATCAAGATGTGAAATGAGCTGAGGAATTCTTCGCGGTATCAGTTTGCGGAACTTCTTTCTGAAAGTTAGAATGCCAACCTTCACGTATAAATAAAAATAATGTTTGTCTATTGAATGGTTATCAAGTCAGTTACAAAAGGTCAAGTTAGTTTTTGATTTACTTGGTATAAGTATGCATCCATTATGCATCTAAATGAAAAATGACACCTCAGGGAAATAAGAAGAGGCTTCTCTGTAGAATAAACATCATATTCACTGTAGAAGCAATATTCCAATTACCGTCGAATTGGCAAGACAAGGCAACAAGCGAGCTGTAACTAAATACTGATTCCGCATTGTCACAAGCCTAATGCAAAATGGTAGGTTATTTATCAAGCACCATAACACCACTGAAACCAAGCACCCAATTAGGAATACTCCATTCATGGATTTGGATGATTCCATTCCTTACATCCTGATTGGCTGCTTGGTTAGAAAAAAAAAAGGCTTGCATGTATGGAAGTACATTATGAATTTTCACATTTATCTTTTGAGTAGGATATTTTCCAATTTCCCACCAAGCCAGAATAGATATGAACAGGGCTGTGGAAACAATTAAGAGGTCGCTGGAGTTGGAGTCAGTAAAACTATACCGACTCCAACTCCAGTTGAATATTGAATATTGTTAGCCTTATCAATATACTATATATTTTTTCTAATTTCTACCAAGCCAGAATAGACATGAAGTCATTTTACTGTGGGGTGCCACACACGAATTTCCCTCATCAGTATTCCCCTTTAGGAGGACCTCAGGTGCTAGACTATTAACCCAGCCCTCACCCATTTTAGGAGAGGGAGCAAGTACTGCCTAGGGTGAATGCTTCACAATATCCATTGGCGGAACTTCTTTGTAAAAGTTACAATGCCAGTCTTAATGTATAAACAAAAATAATATTTGTCTTTTGAATGGTTTAGTGGCCGATTTAGCTCAGTCGGTAGGAATCACAAGTTCCTGGTTCGATACCAGTCCTTGCCAACTCAGCATATGAGTAGCACAAGGATCTGTGCAGTAAAGTGAAGAGCTGATGGTAGGTGTGGCCCTCCACCTCAGACGCTTAAATAATCTCCTTGGTCTAGCACTAGGGAAAAGGGTCTGGCTGCTACCGATATTAGGCCCCCCGACGACAATTGAATGGTTATCAAGTCAGTTACTAGGTCAAATTCGTTTTTTGATTTACTAACCATTACCAAATTTAAATAAATACTTCAGTTAAGAATATCTTGTTATAGTTTGCTGATGATTAAAGACTTTAAATGGAGAAGAGATTAGAAAATAAACAAGTCATTTTCTCCATTCAATAAATTTCTGTTAATTGCTATTATAAAAAATCTTCCTGTGCCAGTTAAGAGATTTGTAAAACAAGAGGAAATTTGTATAGTTTAAATCATGAGCCAAGTTGTAACTCAAAAGATACCAACACTAATTTTTCTGCTGAATGTATACAGAGATATTATCAATGAACTTGTTCTGTGAAGGACACATAGGTTAAATAAACTAAGTCTGGTGCTGATTAACACTGAAAAGATGATTTGGAACCAGACAAAATGTTATTATTTGAATGAATCCAAAGGGAAATAACACCTGTCTCCTTGATTCTATATGTATATATTAACACTACACTTGCATGGAAGAGTTTTATGTCTTTCAATGTTAAGTATAATGCAAACAGATTATTGCTTATTTTTTTTAATTAAAGGAATGTCATTGGAAAGTGAGCCATAGGAATACTCAGGTTTATGCCATTTCTGCCTTTTGCCACTTTTCTCGGCAAAATTTCAACACTCTGTTGGCTGGGGCAGTAGAATACTGTTGGCCATCAATGGCAACCCATAATAATTAAAAACAGACATGTCCATGATATGCAACATTCCACTTTAGCCTTTACTTAAGCTAGATGGGCAGTTGGAGAGGCCCCCTCCTATCAATCAGTTGCTCATGTCAAGCCCTAGCACCTATATGATAGTCCTGACCCTATGGCAAACACCCAACCCTTTTATCATATATGTGCTAGAAGCTAGTGGTTGATGGTCTTAGTGTCCTGAGTATGCTGTTTAACTGCATCTAGTGCTGAATTCCCAATTCTGGGGTTTGGGGGAGTGTGGAGTACTCCTTCATCACCATTACTCCCAAGTTCACTCTGACCCAGAGTGGTAGTACCTGTTTAGGTCCCATCTATAGGTTAAATAGAAAAAAATGTGTTTATAAAAAAAAGGGAGTACCCATCAAGAAGGAATTTATTTCAAAACTTTGTAGGGATTAATTGAGGTTTTGTGTTCATTAATCAAACAATGGACCCAAACACAAGAAGAAATCCGAAAACAAGGAATCAACAAGAAACTCAAGACCAGAAGAACAGCCACCCAGAGATAGATAATAGATATCAGCCCAACTACAACAGAAAACAACTACCTAGATCTATAGAAGATTCTATATAAGATAAATATCCACAGATATACTGTACAATATACATAGATACATCTCTGTCTAAAAGGCACTATGTAACAGTATTAGCATTATGTGAAATGCAAACAGCCTTGTCTAGGATTCAAATTTGGTTTGCTGTGTAACTCTTTGCATGAATCTTCAGCATATTCGTCAGTTGCCAATCATTCTTGTGACCTACTGACCTCTCATTGTCAAAAAGCACTTGGACAATACTCTTATGTCAGGGCCAAACAACCTTTTACATTCCATGCATCAATTTGTCTATGCACAAGTTCCGATGCACCAAACAAATATCGCACTCCCATTAAATCTTGTATATGAAATATTTATATAAATGAATTTAGCATTTTTATATAATTTATTGATTTAATATGAAAATGAGATGAACATTACTTCACTTAATGAGATTTTTATGTCTGTTTTGATTTTGATAAAATTTTAACGGTTAGGATTAAATTACTTACTCAGCATATGAGTAGCAGAGATGTCTTTAAATTTTGTTCAGTCAGTTGTGATCTGTTTGTTTGTGATACTGTTGCATAATCATTCTTATTTCTTTTTATGTCTTCTACATCTTCCATCTTCCCTCATTGGTTGTTGTCTCTCTCTGTTTCCATCTTAGTTCCTAATTATAAATACAGAGACAAACAAAAACACCAAAACTTAATCACTTACTTTAGGAAAAATATGGGTTAACCCCCATAATATAATGGACCCAATAACCCCAAGAGTCTGTAAGTATCCAGAAAAAGCAGAGGCAGCAAGTCCTAAGAGCAGACACTACAATAGCAGCAATAGGAGCAGATAAAGAACCACTTGAAAAAGATGCCAACCTCCAGAAGAACTTAAAAGAAATCACCTCTTAGATAAATGTTTAATAAGTAAATTTGAACTTGTTACGTTGTAAGAATATTGACCACTAAAAGAATGTTTTAGCAACCTTCATATGCAAACGTCTTTTGAATCATGAATTTGCCTTGTGTTTCTTCCTTTCTTATGACTCATATGGGAAGTCTCCCCACAATTTAGCACTAAATATGCAGATAGGCAGACTGCTGGGGGCTGGATTTTTGACTTGTGGACCAGCTAGCATTGGATGTTATTTTTGCCCCCACACATTTTTGATACTCATTTGTAGTGAAGTGGGTCTGAATTTACCTGACTCTAAGTGTCCTCAATGCTTAATCTGTACCATCATGGCCGCCATCTGTCATTCTGTTGTCACGCATGGGCAGGGTGGGCTGTTTTATGACTCTCAGTAATTTGAATATGTGAGCCGCTAGCTCAATAAAAAGCAAAATATTTTGAAAAGAAGGCAGTAAGACTTTGTACTTGAGACAAGTTGGACACCAGACTTTGTGTTTGAGGCAAGTTGAATACCAGACTTTGGGCGTTTATAATATCTGCATGTAGATTTGTTAAGCAAAGTTTTTCCATTGCATTTTGGACTACTTTTAAAAACATAATTCTTATTTCTTCTAAGTCTTCCATCTTCTCCTTCATTAGATAATATTGGGTGTTGTGTCTATCCACTTCCATCTTAGTTCCTAATTATGGAACTTATTCATTTAGTGTACACATAACTTTATTTCCTTGATATGCATAACTCTTATGTGTGGGGTTGAAATCAGCACAGAATGCAAATATACATCTGAACACTTTGGTCATTTAATCAATACTAAATTAACTCAAACTTCCCAGGAATAGCCAACTTACATTATTTTTTCAACCAATGAGAATCTTAAGCCTGGAAGGTGAAAGAGGTTTTTGACACTGCTGCTTCTCCTTTTCTAATGCTGCTCCGCCCTGTCAGCTGGGCATTAGAATGCATTAGAATGCACCAACTCCCCCAATGGGGCCACCTGTTAGCCATGGGTGGTGACCCGTGATGCTTTAGGATAGAGCCCAGGTGGATGAGCAGTTCATGACTTGCAATACACCACTTTGGCCCTATCTTGGGCTAGACGTGCGGTCGGAGAGGCCCCCTCCGATAAATCGAATGGTTATGTCAAGCCCTAGAACCTATATGATTGCCCCAACCCTATTGCCCTTATGGCAATCCCCAACCCTTTTTATCATATGGGTGCTAGAAGGCGGTGGCTGCGGGTCTACATATCCAGGGAATGACGTTAAACTCTATCTGATGGTGAGGTTCCAGTTTTGGATGTTTGGAGAATGTGGAGCACCCCTTCACCACCATTGCTTCCTGGTCCACTCTGACTCGAAGTGGTAGTACCTGTTAGGCTCCCATCTAAGGGTTAAATAGAAAACATGAGTTTATAAACAAAATTGTATTATCCATTAAAAATAAAATTATTTAAAAACTTTGTCAGCATTAAACATTTTTTTACCAATAGAAGTATTCAGCATAAAATAACCCAAGGGTTGACATGCCGTAAAACCCAACCAACCAACCAACAATCTAATGCTGCTCACTAAGCCACCAAGCACCTACTGGCAGACACAGAAGGTAATTCTCACATGTCCCCTAACATCAAATAGAACAGTTGCAAGTTAGGAATGTAATCTCTACACTATCGTTTTTATTTAGAAATTGTAACAATGAATTGATACAAAGAAATAACACTATAAAAGGAAAAGACATTTTATTTTATTAATTAATACTTTCTTTAAACCTTTGGTAGCTATTGTAGGGACGCAAATATAATTGTTTCCTTTCAGGAGAGTAGGCGTGGCTTTCCATATCATGTGTTTGTTGGTTGCATGACATCTCAAGCCCTTAACACTTCTTCTCTTAACACCTCAAATCTGAATGAAGAAAACGTGGGCCTTTCTCAGTCATTGGTCCTTAAGCAAATAAGCACATGTATCCTCTATTCTCAGAGCAGCCCAACCAATGGAAAATGCTTTTTTAAATCACACTTCTTTGAAACATCATTGTGCCTTTTTTGTGGTTTGGGATTGTAACATGTTTTGTACTTATAATTGAATAATTTCATTTGTAAATTGACTTTGTTTTTTCCTTACTGAAATGTTTAGTGTTAGGTTATCAATTTAATAGCCTAATTACTGATAATGATACAGGTGTTTGCTTTGAACTAATACCCCACTAATTCTTATACTATTAAGCCCAGTCCTTGATTCACATCCTATTTATAAGATT
This sequence comes from Doryteuthis pealeii, assembly GCA_023376005.1. NCBI lineage: Eukaryota > Metazoa > Mollusca > Cephalopoda > Myopsida > Loliginidae > Doryteuthis > Doryteuthis pealeii. The sequence goes on from CM042148.1 coordinate 103,525,621, forward strand.
TAACTACAAATAAATAAATGATTAAGATGAAATATAATTAGTATTTAATAGTTAACTCCCTTGAGAAATCATTATGATTGTAATAAATACAGGTTATAATTATTAATATGCAAATTAGATTGTAAACTGCTTGTCTCTTTGGTTTCTTTGATGAATGGCATATAACCTTTGTGGGTTATTTAAAACCAAAGCCATCTTTGTAGAAGAATGATAGTGGTACTATTTAACCAATAGTTAAATAACATACCTTCCCAAGAATATTAGTCTGAAAGTGAATATAATAGCAGAACTGGAGTTCAAACTCACTACTATTTTGCCATTCAGCACTTTCCTGCCTGTCTCTTTGATTGGTCATCTTTGCTTTATATGAGGCTAATCCCAAAAGTAAACTCTCCAAAGTGTTGGGGATACAGGGAAATTATTTGTGCTGTTATTGGCAACACTGTTGTGTTTGCTGTGCATGCCTCACTGCCACATTCAGTCTTGGTTTGGCGTTCAATTCTGATGGAGCTCCCAATTGATGCTACCACCAAGTGTAAAGCTATTGAATGCAAACAGCATTAAACCAATTGAAATTCATAGCCGATTAGCAGAAGTGTATAGCAAATCATGAATGGATGTTAAAAACATCCATAAGAGGTATATGGAGTTTGGAACAAAAAGAGGGTTTGCTGCTTCAACAAATGCATTGATCAAAATGGCCATTATGTAGAAAAATAGATATGTGATCAAACGTTAAACTCTATCTCATGCTGAGGTTCCAGTTCTGGAGGTCTGTGGAATGTGTAGCACCCCTTTCATCATCATTGCTCCCTAGTCCACTCTGAACCCGGTGTGGTAGTACTTGTTAGGGTCATATCTATGGGTTAAATAGAAAAAATTTATGTTAAAAAGAATTGAGTATCCATTAAGAATGAATTTTTTCAAAACATTTTTGGCATTAAATAACCCACAGAGGTTAATATGCCGTAAAACAACAAACAAACAATCTTGCTTTGGCAGTTAATTCTGATGGAGCTTCTGATTAATGCTGCTACCAAGTGTAAAGTTTTTGAATGCAAAAGGCATTAAACTGATTGAAATTCATCACCAATTAACAGGAAATTAATGGCAAATCATGCATGGATGTTAAAACGTCCGTAAGTGATGTATGGAGTTTGGAATGACAACAAAGTTCAACACTTCAATGAAAGGGAGTTTGTAACAGGAGCATGCCAAAAACTACCACAGCGCCTACAAAAATGCATTGACCAAAATGACAATTATGTGGAAAAATAGATGTGTTAAAACTCTAAAATGATGTAAACATAATTGACAATGAACAATAAATTTTTCTGTGATTTCTAAATATTTTGGAGATCTTGCCTTTGGGATTAACCTCATATATTTACTGTTACAAAACAAACCTCACCAACCCCCACCTCCATTATACTTGCTTGACTGCAAACTAAAGAAGTCTGTTCTGGATATGTCAGCATTTTGGAGATACTCTTCCATTACAAGTCTAATTAAGCAAAATCATTCTTAAAATAACACGAAGGAGAAATCCCTTCAGGTATTGGCCTGATGTGAAAAGATCTTTTTTTTTTTTTTTAAACAGAAAGAAGAAAAGAATAACATGCTGAATTCTAAATTGAGGGCAGTTGCCAGAAATAACAATTACAATCTAGGTTTTGATATTGCCAATAGTAAGACCAATGTAGTGGTTGTTATTTTTATTAATTACTAAACAGAAGCTGATACTTCTTTTAAAAAAAGAAAAACCCATGTATAACAAAAATATTATATATATGACAAACACTCCGAAAACAATGCTTCCTTTTTTATTTCCACAGAAGCTACAATAGATAATGTATCCTAGGCATGACGTTAAACTGCATCTAATGGTGAGGTTCCAGTTCTGGAGCTCTGGGGAGTGTGGAATACCCCTTCCTTTTCATTATTCCCAGGTCCACCTGACCCAGAGTGGTTGTAGCTATTAGGGTCCCATCTATAGGTTTAATAGAAAAAAATGAAAAAAAAATTGAGTTTGAAAAAAATGTTGAATACCCCTCAAGAATGAATAAAATAAAATATCTTTGGCATATAATAACCCAACAAGGGTTGATATGCCATAAAATCCAACCAAACAATAGACAGTAAGTTTCCACTTACATAACATTATTTTTTCACATAGTTATCACCATTGTTTATGCATTTTTGCCAATGATGAAAAATAACCAGTATTTACCCAACTGATTCACCACTGGTAGGATGTGGCACAAGGTCGCAAGTATGGGGCATCTAGCGAGGATTGAACTTGTTTGCAGTTGTAATGAATAATAACCTGTATGTTGCATTTGTAAAAATCTATACTAGTAGAAGCTAATTGACTTTTTAATATTTTGGACTGAATGCTATTTTACTATACAACATAAATCTGATATTTCAAGCTGAGTGCTATTTAATTATACATTATAAGCCCAATATTTTTCCGCCTTGTTGGCTAGGGTGTTAGAATACACCAACTGCACCTCTGCAGAGGGGTAAGACTTCCCCAATAGGGCCACCTGCTGGTTGTGGGTGGTGACCCATGATGCTTATGGATGGAACCCTGGTGGCTGAGCATGACATGCAACACTCCACTTTGGTCCTTAGGCTAGACGGATGGTTAGGGGGGCCCCCTCCAATCAATCAGCTAGCTATGTCAAGCCTAAGCACATATGACTGTCCCAATACTATTGCTCTTATGGCAACCCCCAACCCTTTTTATTATATGGGTGCTAGAAGACGGTGGCTGAGGGTCTTTGTGTCCTGGGTGTGACATTAAACTTTATCTGATGGTGAGGTTCTAGTTCTGGAGAATGTAGAGCACCCCTTCATCACCATTGCCTCCTGGTCACCCTAATCCAGAGTGGTAGTAACTGTTAGGGTCCCATCTATGTGTTAAATAGAAAGAAAATGTGTTCATTAAAAAATGATTGCCTATCAAGAATAAGTTTTTCAAAACTTAATCAGCATTAAATGACCCACTGAGGTTGATATACCGTAAAACAAATCAAACCAAACCCAATATTTTTGGGCTATGCACTATTTTCCTATGCCCTGTAAAACTGATATTTTGATATCTCAGAAATCATAACAGATTCATGGATTAATATTGCAACTATTCAAACGAGTTACTCTCTGAGATTACTTTAAAAAAAGATATTAGTTCCATGAAATGAAGTTTGAATGTGTTTTTGTCTCTTTTGTGTTTGAATGAGGGCCAAGAGATTAAAAGGTTCAATTAATAATAATGAATGAAATAACTTTTGAATAAATAATTAATAATAGTAATTAATAAAATAACTTCTTTGAATAAATAATTAATAATAGTAATTAATAAAATAACTTCTTTAAATAAATAATGATTAATAATAGTAATTAATAAAATACCTTTTTAGAATAAATAATAATAATGATAATTAATAAAATAAGATAACCTTTTTTGAATAAATGATAAATAAACAAAATAAGATATCAATTAGTTATAATAATTAATAAAATAAGATAACTTTTTAAAATAAATAGTTAGTAATAAATAAGAATCAAATAAAATAACTTTTTAAAATAGATCATAATTAATCAGATAAGATAATTTTTTAAATGGATAATAATCAATCAAATTAATGATAAATAATGATTAATAAAATAGTTTTTTAAAAAATCAATATATCATGGCTGTGAAAACAAAGTATAAAAACTGATGGTTCATCAATTATAATTGAGCAAAAGGACTCAGACTACAATAATAAGAAGAAGACTTTATTTGAATAGAATAAGTTCTGAGGTGAATAGATTGTGAACTTTGAAATATCCCATCATACTGGTAAAAAATACCAAGAAAATTTGATACAGCCATGAGGGAAATGTGGTAGGTAAAGAGTTAAAATTTGTGCCAATAATAGAAAAGAACATGCTTCTGTGTTTTTCTCAGTTTTCTTTGGTGGGGATGTCCAATAACTGTATTATTGAAAAGAAAATTTGTTAAATAGTTGATTTTAGTTTTCTTGGGGATGGCAGATTAAGATTAAAAGCTTAGAAAATACTGAGACATTGGAAAAGAACTGAGAAACATTTGTGAAACCTGAAAAGTAAGGATTATACCCATCATTACTTGTGTGCTTGGAATAGTCTTGTGTGTCTAAGTCATTGAAGTTTAATTAAAATTTGTGACAATGATTAAAAAAATAGTTCAGTTTTTTTACTCTTTTTGAGGAGGGGGAACCAATACTATACTCATGAATATGTTGGGTTTTTTTCATTTTTTTTTTATTTTTTTGTTTTTTTGGTTTTTTTGTTTTTTTTGTTTGTTCCCCAGCTGCTCAACTCTGTTGACTTCTCAAATCCCAGAAGCTGTTCAAGTTGATGAACATTCCTATCTGGATTGTTTTGCTCGAGGAACAGCAAAGCTAAAAAAAACAGAACAAAATTTAGAAAAAAACATACCAAAAAAAAAAAAAGTGAAAAAAAACCTCCTCAAAAACCTTATTTTTAGAATTTTAATGCAGTAATGATATTTCTTTTGAGTTGATTGTCTGAAAATAATGATATAATTGAAAGATGTGATAAATATAGGCTGCCTTTTTATTATGGTAAAAGGAAGAAGATTCTTATTATTCTTCTTCTAATAAAAAAAATAAAAAAAGCAAAAACCCAAAAAGGCAGCAAATTAAGCGTCTTTAAAGAAGATGTAATCAGTCATTGTCAGAATTGAGGCAAATTTTGATTTTATGAATTCAACTTTGCCTTTTATTTTTTCTATTTTTTCTTCGTCTTTGAAAAAAACTTAAAGATGATGAGGGGTAACTTTCAGATGTCAACTTGAATATAGAGAACTCATCAGCTGTTCATGACTTTGGATTATCTAAATGATGAAAATTTGAATAAAGAGATAAAAAGATAATTGCTTCCCAAACAATCTTCATCAATAAGATTTCTTGAGAGATTGAATTATTCTATGTTTTTTTTATTATCTTCTTTAAAATGTCAGAATTACCAAAATATGACATAGACTTAATTGTCCATGTTGAGTATGGGAACATTGCCCTCTGAATACAAAGGTGAAAGAAAGAGTGCATATGTGCGTGAAAGAGAGTGTGTGAGTTACACACAACTAAAACTCTTATGACCCTTTAGTTAATAAGAGAGGTGGTGTGATGATGATGATATCATGAGAGTAAAATAAAGCAAACACCTAAAAATAAAATAAAAAACACTGTACTTGAGTTTTTTTTTCTGTACTTTCTTCATCTCCAACCTTAAATACAAAGATAATATTGATGAGAAGCAATTTGGCCCAACAGCAATTTTGCTCGCTGATTTGATTACAATAATGTCAGTCGACAGGAAATAGATTATGTCTATCTATTCATCAATCTATCTACCTCTGTTCATCTCCCTTTTATATACATACACATATATACATATATGCTCATTTGATTAGAATATCCATTGAATAGAAAATAGTTTCTATCTCTGTTCTTCTCTCACCCTCTCAGATATATATATATATATATATATATATATATATGTGTGTGTGTGTGTGTTCATTTGATTAGAATAATCTCAGTTGAATAGAAAATAGTTTCCATCTCTCTCTCTCTCTCTCTCTCTCTCTCTGCTGATTTAATTAGAATATCAGTTGAATAGAAAATAGTCTATATCTGTCTATCTTTGGTTATCTCTCACTCTTTATACACACACATAAGCATATATACATATAATATATATATATATATATATATATATATATATATATATATATAAACAAACCCTGATTTTAAAGATATATGATTGGGAAGTTTTTGCTTGTCTATTGGCGAAATGGTTAAATGTAGAACTATTAAACTTTATATGTATAGTTAATTGACTCAGGGAGTATGTTTTAACATAAAAGTTGTTTCTACTTGGAAAAGGCCAGCTTATAGAGACAGAATCTCTAATAACAATAAATAATAATAATAAGAAAACCATATTGCTGCAAGACATAAATTGTACAGAATGTTTTTAATTTCCAAGCTTCAAAAGAAAAACATAAATGAATTATTTTTGTCTTGATAAAATTACACACATCTAATTAAACATTATTAATTAGGCTTATCAGTTGTTCTTGAAGCTGGAGATATAAAATAATGATATAGATTTGTTGAATTTATTGAAAGATAAGTTGTTTGAAGATGACATTTGAATGTCTACAAACAGTGAGTTTTCAATGCTGTAAAACCCAACCAACCAACCAGCCTAACCCCTTCACCATAGCTAGTGTAACAGAACGATATATGTTACATAGGGCCAAGTTCAAGTTGTAGTAGTAGCCGTCATTAGTTCAGAAACAACACATGCAGGTTGTATAGTCACATATGGTTGTTTATTTCTTTCATGCTCGTGGGTTCTTTTTCAGAGAGAAGGAAAGATAGGGAGAGAGAGAAATTAAACTATCCTAAATCATGTTCAGTACTACTATGTCAAACCCCTCCGAGGAACCAGGAGGCTCATCTGACTCCCACTAGAGCCAAGGTGAAAAGGGATGGTTTTCCTCCATTTCTTTTTGTCGTCCCGGCATCACATCCATTTCCGGTCAAAACCTGGAACTTTCATTTTTATTTTAAAATCTATTTCCAGGGTCATTGGTCGGTCAATTGTGTTCCAAACTTTAACCTCTCTTTGTTCTTATTTCTTTTTCTTCTCTTTCTCTAGAAATCCGAATACCATTTTATTTTTAATCCCGAATTCCAGGTAGACCCTAATAATTACGCTACACTAGGATGTGACATGAGGTTGCAAGTATGGAGCATCCTGTGGGTATCAAACTCACTAATCAGTAGTAATGGATCTGCGAGACTAGCATTCTAACCATTACGCCATGATAAGATTCCCTTATTTACTCAACTCCTTTATCATGGGTTTCAAGTTGAGGCATCAAGCAAAGATCAAACTCGCCATTCAGTAGTAATGGGTCTGCAAAAACCATTATGCCACAATAGGTTGCCCCAGCTAGTAGGACATAAATTGATATAAGTAAGTAAAAGTAAAGTCGTCAGGGCGGCCTAAAGCCGATATCAGCCAATCAGCGAGGGAGTCTATCCCCTCTTCACTTGGGCTAGACCAAGGAGATTATTTTAGCATCTGAGGTGGAGCGCCACACCTACCGTCAGCTTCTTACTTTCCTGCACAGATCCCTGTGCTACTCATACGCTGAGTTGGCGAGGACCGGTATCAAACTAGGAACCTTGTGGTTTCTAGCCGAACACTCTACTGACTGAGCAAAACAATCCTCAGCAGGATGAACAGGGTAAATCCTGAATAGAGCAAGGGTTGAAAGTGGATAAATGGGGACTGACCACCAACCCTGAGTGCCCCTGTGAGCAGATGATGGAATGGTAATACTCTGTGAGTGTCCACTTTGTTTCTTCTATGTTAAGCAGTGATAAGCCCACTCAAACTAAATGGATAACCAGGTAGGTATTGTAAGCAATCTGAGGCCTATATGCCAGAATAAGAACTGATGAATAAATACTATGATTTGCAGTGATATGCATATTAAATCTGGTTATTTCCTATAAGTCTAACATAAACAAACAGGAACCACTCTTGACTGATAAATTATTTAATTATTTTTCCATTAAACTAACCCTAAAACCCAACCCTAACCCTGTCTTCTTTTTTCCTAGTAGATCAATAAATAAATAAATAATTTATCAGTCAAGAGTGGTTCCCTTTGTTTATGTTAGACTTATAGGAAATTACCCTGAATCTGGTACGCAAGTCATTAACTGCTAATATGTGGTGTATTTCCAGTTTCACATTATCTTATAAAATGTAATGTAAAAAGGAAAAAGGCAGTAAATATTTCTATATTGTTTGATATTATTATTTTTACATATGGTCGGATACAATACAACAGAACTTTGGAACTTTATCATAGATAAAATAAGGAGGTGCTGGATGTGTAATGGTTATCATTGTAGGAAACTGACACAGTGACTGTAGTTCAAATCCTGGACGAGGCTCTTTGTATTTCACCTAGTGCAAATACCCTTAAGAAAGGTATGAATCTAACTATTCTCCCTCCAGTTATGGGTAAATAGTAGGGCAGACTGGGCTCTTTAACCTTGGCATGGCAATCTGTCTAGGAGAAGTAAAACTCTGAATTTTAATCTGTTGAACTCCACTTAAAAAAATTGACCTTGTGTCGCATCCAGCTCATATGGACGGGTTGGCTTAATAATATAAATCAAATGATAATATGGTGCATATATAGTATCAGGCCCTAACGCATTTGAAAAAATGGGGAGGATTTAGTTCTGTCAGTCGATCATCAAGATTCTGGGTTCAATACTGGCTCTTTGCAACTCAGTGCATGAGTAGCTTAGCTTGGATATGTGCGGTAAAGTGGAAAGCTGATGGTATGTGTGTGACTCTATATCCAAGGCAAAAACAATCTCCCTGGTCTACGCTAGTGAAAAGGGGATAGACTCCCTCACTGGTTGATACCAACAATAGGCCACTCTGCTGCTGTTGAATGCTAGTTTGAATTCAGTTTTCCTTCTCCTAGACTATCGTCTGGTCCCGTCAAGCCCTAGCACCTATATGATTTTCCCAACCCTATTACCCTTATGGCAAGCCCCAACCCCTTTTTATCATATGGGTGCTAGAAGGCGGTGGCTGCGGGTCTACATGTCCTGGGAATGACATTAAACTCTATCTGATGGTGAGGTTCCAGTTTTGGAGGTTTGGGGAATGTGGAGCACCCCTTCATCACCATTGCTCCCTGGTCCACTCTGACCTGGAGTGATAGTACCTGTTAGGGTCCCATCTATGGTTAAATAGAAAAATGTATTTATAAAAAAATTGTACTATCCATTAAGAATTGATTTATTTCAAAACTTTATCGGCATTAAATGACCCACTGAGGTTGATATGCCGTAAAACAAAACAAAACAAACTTCTCCTAGACTGGTTGATACTGATTATAGGCCAATTTACATTTTACTTATTGTAAAAATTCAACATTGAAGCACTTAAGATGGTTGCATATGACACAGAGCAAGGGATTTTCATTGTTATTTTATGTTGTTTTTTTGTTTTTTTATGAGGGTGTTTTTGAATAACTTTTGATTTTTTGAAAAAAAAAAAAAAAAGATTTGAGATTGATTATTTGCTTAAAATTTTAAAATACAAACTGTTTTCTTTACACATTGCTCAACAATTTGTCACTCTTAAACGTTGGATGGTAATTTAAAATGAATCTTAGAAGCAACGTATTCATTTGCATTGGACCGTGACTTTTGTCTGACCTTTTTAAAATGAAGTAATTTATTCGCATAGATTCTGTATTTCTTTCTTTTTTTTTTTTTTTTTTAATGACATTTAATTTAAATTGTACAATGATGGTGACCAAGTATAGATGTATGCTAAAAGAAACTAATTTATCTCCTTAGGGTACGGATGGTGACTTTCTCTGCATAATTACGCCAACTGATTATAATTAGGTATTGGTGCAGAAAATAAACTTCAGAATTTACTTTAAAAAACTTTAATGTAGAGGAAAAAAAGAACACTATGAAAAAAAAATGAAAAAAAGGTTGTTTTTTTTTTTACTGAAAACTAATTTTGCAAATAAAATTTAGTAAAATGATAAATGACAAAAAGAAAAATTATGGTTAAATCGAACTTAACGGACCTAAATTCCACCATCATATGTCATCCCAATGAAAGAAAAAAAATAGCAAAAATCAGGGAATTTAATGAATTTAATTTCAGTGTTGATAAATTGATAAATAAAAGATATAATGCACCAGTTATTTAAAAACTTTTACATTTTTCAGGTCAGTTAACTTTGAACCACGTATCTTTGAGACATAACACAAATTCTGAAAGATATGTGGTTTAAAGTTAACTGCCCTAAAAAAATGTATAAGTTTTTAAATAAAATAACTAGTGCATTATATATTTTATTCATTAATTTATCAACACTGAAAATTTCATTTAATTAAGTTAATTCTCTGATTTTTGGTATTTTTTTCTTCTGGCAGGGTGACATATGACTGGCAGGTATTGAAACCCGAACCTTGTGATTCCTAGGTGGGCAATCTATTGACTAAGTTAAACCGACTTCATTACTTTAACACAAGTAAACTGTATATAATTTTACCCAATACGGACGGGATAAGAACTTAAACAAATCTTAAATTTAACTGCTACAAATTCTAAAAAGTCAGTACATATTCTTTTTTTTTCTTTTGTGTTTTTAGAATTTTGTTGACCAATATTAGAGGTGCATGCAATGAATAATTACAGAACTCAGATATTTAATATCAGAGTGATCACCGGGGGATATTCCCCCAGGCAATACCTGCCCCATCAATTTAAAGGAGTAGGGCTGGGTTTGTTGCCCAGGGCCTGGGGCATCTCAAAAGAGGAATGGTGACAGGATTTGTACAATTTTTAAACACTCGCCACACATGGGCTTCGGTGTGTGCATGGTGGGAAGTCAGTAAATACATAGCTGAACATGATTCTGTGATGCAACCAAGTGTTATATATGTTATCCCAAGTATATAATTGTGAGAGAGAGATGGAGATCATAATGAGGGGTTCTTACTTGCCAACACTTTAGCTTGTTCCTGGCATCTTCTCTTTTGGGCTGTTTGCTCAGGCTGGTTCTTCTTTGAAGTTGGGCTGGGTATCTGTGCATTCTTATTTTAATCAATCAACAAGACTTTGTTGTTTTTCTTTAAGTCTTTATTAAGAATAAACCCCTGGACTGTGTGGTGAGAGCCCATTCTCGAGAGCCGATGACAGCATCTGATCTCGGCTAGTTACTGGTCGCAACTAAACTAAAAACTATCTCACACTTCTAATGGCACATTTCTGTATGGTCAAGGGAAGGTTACCACATTGTCAGTCATTTTCCACTTAACTCCTCTGTTATTTTGAATCTAGCAAACTCTGATTCAAAAAATATTTAACTACAATACTTACCTATTTCATAAGCTAATTATGTAACACCAAGAATGAAATGTTTTCAGATGTGTTCAAGGTCAGGATTGAACAACTGACTTTTTAACCAGGGTTGCCAACCTGAAAATATTTCTAGACCAACTTTATATTACTTTACATTGCTTTTGGCTCAGATTAACAGATACAAGGTTGCTCTACTGACCACTGGCCAGTATAAGGCAACAATGTACAGACAGCATGGCCAGCACCTGGCAATGCTCCATACATTCAAGTGGCCCCACTGGCCACTAACAATATGCCTTGGCAGAAAATTTAGCAACAAAAGTGAGCTAGAGCTTAAGGAAGCTTAGTTGTCTAGGACTGACGATTGGCAGAAGGGTGTTTGGTAGGTGGTGGTTGGGGGTCTGCTCTTGTTGCTTCATCCAACTGTAAAGGGTTGTGGAAATGCTGTATCCGTGTGGCAGGGAATGTGTATCATGTGTGCATTGGTCTTGTTAGTTACCACGGTCGCTTCTTATATCAGCTCAAATGGTTCTCGCTAGGAGATTTATTGCAGGTAACACTTTGCTTTATGGCTGTAAAGTGAGACGCAGGGATCGGATGCCATCAGGATTTGTTGCTTAATGACACTTCCAGGCACAAATAGCGTTCAGTTTGGGAATTGGTATCCTCGGCGCTTAGTATGAACTATTGTAGTCTTTAAAACAGGAAATGCTATATAAAACAGGGTTTATTCTTCAATTGAAAATGCAAACTTAGCTCATAAACGAGAAAATATTTCAGTATTGTCTCTTGGGAGTTATTTCTATGAGCAAAATGTAAAGATCTATCTATGGATTAAATAGAAAAAAATGGATTTAAAAAATGTATTTTAAAAAATTGAGTTTTAAAAAAAGAAAAAAGATTAACTTTAAAAGAAAAAAATTTGAATAAAAAAAGACATTCTCAGAATAAAATAAATAAAATTTTTTTTAAACTGATATTATTTGGATTATTTGGACTACTGACCTCGTCTTTATTTTTCTATGTACAGATAACAATAAAGATGAGGACAGTAGTCCAAATAATCCAAATGATACGAATTATCAAGCCTCATCTAAAAAAATTCAGAGAAATAAAAAAAATTGAGTTTGAAAAAAAAAAAATATTGACTTTAAAAGAAAAACATTTGAATAAAATAAGATGTTTTCAGAATAAAATAAATAAAATTGTGTTAAAAAAAATTGAATTTGAAAAAAAAAAAAAAAGATTGACTTAAAAATTTTTTTTTAACTAAACAAAATGTTTTCAATATAAAATAACCCAACAAAGGTTGACATGCCATAAAATCTATGAATAAACCAAAATGTAAAATGCAACAAATATTTTTCTATCTTTAATCAGAGCTGAATTTAGACCATGGGGAGCCTGGGGTTCTTCTGGTTAAGGGACACCCTCAAGTCGCATCCAGATGGAAATTAGGTACATTAGAAATAAGATTGAATTAGAAAGAATTTATTAAAAGAAAAAAATATTAAAGCTAGGTTTCTGAATAAGGTGCTTGATTTTATTTATATTGACTGTAAGAATAACCTTGACTACATTTTATCAGTTTGTAGGTAGAGAAAATCGAAATAAATCTGACATACAAGATGTGTCAAAAGAGTATTGAGATTTTTTGTACTTTTTGACACACTTTGTATTCTGAAAAAAAATAATGTTCCATTCATTAATTTTTTTTTTCAGAATACAAGGTGTGTCAAAAAAGTACCAAGTTTAAATCTGCATTTACCAAGATAGAAATGAAGAATGAATGGAACATTATTTTTTTTTTTTTTTTTTCAGAATATTAAGTGTATCAAAAGTACAAAAAATTGATACTTTTTTGACACGACTTGTAAATTAAGAAAGATAAGTGAAAAAACAAATATATTAGTATGGATGAAATATAATTTAATAGATACTGACACATGTTTCGAGGAGAAAATATTTACATATAATTTACTTTTAAAATAATTTGTAATTAGAATGCATTATATGTAAATATTTCCTTGTCAAAACACATGTCAGCATTTATTAAATTTAATTTTTCAGTTTGTATTATATGACAAAGTAATGTAATTCTTTGCAGTTTGCAGCAAGTCACCATTATTTTTTCAATAAAACTAATTTCATAACTATCACAGGTATGGGGGTGGCAGGGGGTTTAATGTTTTAGGTAAAAAAAGGTAGCTTGTTATTCCTTAGTGCATGTTCTTAGGGTTTGCTTTTAACCCCATCTTATTTAGTGTTCATGCTGAAAAGGAAGGAATTCAAGGAACGAAAGAAAGAGACAAAGACAAAAGGTTGTTTTATGATATGGGTTTTATTCATGGGACATAGCCACCATGTAGCAAGAAAATTTCTCCCTGGCCAGTTGTAGCGTCTTGTCCCAGACAAGGCCTAAACTTGAATCACTAAGAGATTCTCTTGGGGGTAGGAAGTGGGTCCTTTTCCCCGCACATGCACAGAGGGTTCTTCTGGTGAAGGCTCATGGGAATTTATGTTTTTTTATTTCAATTTTATTCTAATCCCCACACAATTTTTATAAAGGAAGTCAGGTTGCTTCACTGGTAGTAGAGGCCCAGAGCAATCGTCCCCATATAAATCCGCCCTGCCTTTAATAAAGGAGCACCTAGAATCTTGTTTTTCCCTCAGATCGACATTACATCAATGACAAATAAAAGTTTGTCCTTTTCTCACAATAAATTTTTATAAAGATTTTTTATTTTAGTTTTGGTGAGTTATTTTTACACCAATTATAACTGATAGTTTTCACTGAAGTCCAAGTGAAAGCAAGTCTCTTCAGCTTTCCAGAACTCTTCTCAGTATTCCACCTGATCTCTGTAGTTATGTGGTTAGTATGGTCTCAATTCTTGTTTGGATTTCTAGTTCCCTCAGTCTCTTCTGGTATTGTTCAAAGGTTTTTAATCCCTATCACCTTTGTATCACCTTTCTCGTGTGGATACCTACACATAGAGACACTAGTGTTGCCAACCAACAAAAACTCAGCTCTCTGTGGACACTGTATGCTGTGTGTAGGACTTGCCAGGAGCGATGACCAGTAAGAATGGGTGTCGAAAGAAAATCATGGGAATCCATGCTGTCAGCACAACTTGATAATGATGAAAGCTTATATTGAAAAAACTCATACCTACTAGATGATCAGATCTTAGTAAAAGTACACAAAGTTTTAACTGATATAAATTATTGAATATAAGAAATCAGGCAGAGAAATATTACTCTGTTTGGAGGAATTGGTTATGACAGTTTACAAACATAGAAAATATCATCCACTGAAATAATTTCTGATGTTTATAAATCCAATTTCTGATGACTTCAAGCAATCAACATTGATAGCCTATCATTTTTGTAAGGAAGTGTAGTTTAGATTTTGAATATAATGCCATATCATTTTTTAATGTCCTCGATCATACTTTTCAAATGAATTTTCAATTCAAGAAATAGTAAATGTTGAATGGAACTATGGTAATACTGGAAAAACAGTTAAAATTCGTCAGTTGTTCTGTTATTTACAGAATCCAGTTTCTAATCCTAATCTGTAGTGAGTTGGTAATCCTCTGTAATATATACAAGTCCAAGTTTGTAGTATTCCTTTAGTGTTAATCCAAAACAAGGTCTTGCTAATTGATTTGAAGACTGTTGCAAATGATCTTAAATTCTTTCAGTCCTTGTCTCTAATTAGCCACTTTTATAGGAAGTGCCTGCAGATGTCGGGAAAGTTCATAAAAAGATTTTGCATTAATTTTATATCAATAGATCAGTGGTTCCCAACCTTTTTCTATTCCCACACCCTTAAGTGTTTTGCTCTGACCTCACACCCTTACAATTTATACTCTTGTTCAAAAATTTAGAATGTGAATCCATACTACAGTTTTATCAAAAGATCATATATATTTCCCTCTCTAAATCTATTATAATTATTGAAGTCAGTCAGTCAGTACACTGTTGGTTTGGACAACAGCAGCTGGCTAAGCACGTCTGAACTAGTGCTCAAGATAGCTGGTACTTATGGTCCATTCATGTATTTGGGTGATTCCATTCCTTGAGTCCTGATTAGCTACTTGGTTTACTCTGGCATTCTGCAGTAGGATAGCAGCAAGGTTAGATCCGTATTGAGTTACAGCTACTTGTTGCATTGTCTTACCAATTAGATGATAATTGGAACTTAGTATGATTATTCTACATCTCCCTTTTCTCCCTTCCATTGCGTGGGTGTAGTGGCCTTTTAGTGGAAATTAGTTCCTTTCGGCCAACCTGATTACAAGGGAGCAACCTGGACAATACACGGGGTATTCTTGACAATATTGGCTTAGGGGGTGGAGTGACATAAGGGTGAGGCCAGGTCCCTAGCTGATGTTGTTATCATTCCTTTGGTTTGTGGGGCATCCTCGAATGTTGGTTTAGGGGACTCAGGCAAAGCACTAGGAATAGGGGTAGGGACTGCTGGTGCTTGAAGCTTCCTGAGGAATCGGCGATTCCACAATGTAATTCTACCTGATCCATCAATCCTGATTTGGTATTGGTGATTAGGGAGGGTTTTGACAACTCGGCCTGTTATGTCCCATCGACAGTTGTTCAGACGTTGTACGGAGAGTATATCACTCTTGTGAAGTAGATACAGTGTATGTGCTGTGCAATTGTATCTCTCTATTAGCAGTGCATTGCCACAGTTATCCACTTGGTATGTGGTTTATATAGTGCAGGTTGGGATGGTATTAAGTCACACAGTCGTCAGTGGAGGAGTTGTGCAGGGGATAGATAGCCTAATGGTCTGAATGGGCGTGTTTTGATATTGAAGGATTGCCCTTGCAGCCTGGTCATCATCCAGAGATCCCTGGGGTCCTGTATTGTCATTCACTATCCTTTTGGCTGTCTTGACAGCTAACTCTACCCAACAATTGGATTGTGGATAAGCAACTGATGACAGTATGTGCTTTATAGCCCAGTCCTCCAGTTTGCTTATTCTACAATAATATGTAAACAAAAATCAGACATTAATATGTGAATTACTTGCTAAATCCTGACTCAAATTTGATATGAAACTTAAATTACTGACACAATTAAAATTTGAATAAACTTTACAAAAATAGTTACTTGCTTAAAATATGTACAAAATAATAAAAAAGAAGGCTGACTTCAAAAGTTTAATGTATTTTGATTCAATGACTCTTTTGTTGCTGTTTCTGGTTCATATATATATAATAATATAAATTACAAGAGTAAAAAATGTAATCTAAATTTGAACGGATGCTTTTCACCCCCTCCCCCATGGAATGATAATCCAACAGTAAATTCATAGTGTTTAGTTGGAGTGGGACACTCAATGGTTTAGAAAGTCACGTGATCAGATGAATCTACGAAAAGTAGAATTTAGTTAGTCTTAGTTAATGCAAGTGTCCATGCTGCAGCTGATTCCCCTGGGACACCGGTTAGGATTGTATTGGGGGAATTAAATTTTTAAAAAGTGTGTACACAAAATAAGCCTCAGTGTTCCTGGTGAAATAAGAACTAACAAAAATGGAACAAAAAAGCAGACAACCTCAATGATAAAGATGTCCAAACCGAAAGAAGAAATTCTGATAATGTATAATCAACATATCATCCTCACCTTTACAGGAAGGCTGTAACTAGCCTCCAGTTACCAGCCAAAAGATGACAGGCTGTAACCAAATACAGACCCTGTAATAAATCACAGAGCATAGTCATGTGTTGGGTACTTATGGTTCAAAGTGTCTACACTGAAAATCAGCAGCCAATCAGAATCCAGGGAATGAGCTTGGCCAAAGTACACAGTGGAACAACCTAAACCTGTATATATAAACTACTTACCAACACTCTGATACAGATCAGATTCAACTTGCAATACAAAATTTTGCAATATGAAGAAAAAACCCCAAAGAGAAGCAGAAACCGAATAGCAACAGACATTAGAATTTAATAAGAGTCTATGCAACATTGATGCATATTAACATTCCCTTCATATTTCTCTATTAAAAATCACAGAGCATAGTCATGTGTTGGGTATTTTTGGATTAAAGTGTCTAAACTGAAAATCAGCAACCAATCAGAATCCAGGGAATGAGCTTGACCAAAGTACACAGTGGAACGACCCAAACCTGTATATAAACTACTTACCATTATACATTAGAATTTAATAAGAGTCTATGCAACATTGATGCATATTAACATTCCCTTCATATTTCTCTATTAAAAAAGGAACAACCCTGAACATGAGTTTATGCTCCATTAAATCTAAGAGATTTTAGCTTGCTGTAGGCAACACCAGTCCTAATCAGATTTTGGCAAAAAATAGAAACAAGAACAAACAAATATTAGAGCCTAAATATTGTGTGTATATGCAGATGTTCCACGTGTTATCTTTTTAGAGAATGAGAGAATAAATACAGACACCTTAATTTTTTTCTCCACCCTGTCAGCAGAAATACAGTCAGCATATTCTAAGAATACACTGCAGAGGTGTAAGATCCCTCCAAAAAGGGTATGACACTAAACTGAATCTGATAGTGAGGCTCAAGTTCTGGAGATTTAGGGAGTGTTGAGTACCCCTTCGTTGCCATTACTCCCAGGTCCACTCTGATCTAGAGTGGTGTAAGATCCCTCCAAAAAAAGGGTATGATACTAAAATCAAACTGATAGTGAGGCTCAAGTTCTGGAGATTTGGGGAGTGTTGAGTACTCCCAGGTCCACTCTGACTGAGAGTTGTAGTACCTGTAAGGGTCTCATCTGTGAGTCAAATAGATCTGTCTAAAAACTATTCATATTTGATAGGAATACTTGATACCATATAACAGTAAATTGTTTGTATTATGAATAGTTACTTAAATCTATAATTGTTTATTAAGGATTATTATTAGTTACTTGAAATCATATAATTGTGTGCAAACAAATGACTATTGTTAGATAGAAATAAGAACTCAAGATCATATAATTATTAGTATTAGATAAGAATACTTGAAACCATACAACTGTGTGCAAATTATTTGTATTAGACAGATTTGATTCTTTTGCTCAATGGCATATCAACCTTCAAGGATTATTTAATGCCAGAGCCGTCAAAGAAGACAGTAGTGGAATTATTTAACTCATAACTTGGTGGGTGGGGGTGATTGTGTTGATACCTTTTCCAAGAGTATTAGTCTGAAAATGAATATAATAGCATGGCTATTTACCCATAGCTGGAGGGAGAATAATTTGATTCATAATTTTCTCAAGGGTATTAGTGCTATGTAGAATGCAAACAGCCTTTGACTGGAATTGAACTTGGTTTGACAAGTCCATTTACTACAACAATAATGATTACACAACCAGTGCTTTCATAGTATTTACCCAACCTGCTCACCATAGGTAGGATGTGACACAACGTTTTAAGTGTAGAGCATCCAGTAAGGATCAAACTGGCTATTTAGTAGTTAGTTGGTTGAATTTTATGGCATGTCAACCCTTCTTGGGTTATTTTATGCCGAAGACATTTTGTTTTACTCATTCTTGTTGGGTATTCAATTTTTCTAAACACTTTTTGTAATACTTATTTAAAAAAAAATCTATTCCAAGTCATAGATGGGACCCTAACATGTACTAAAAAAAGTAAGTAGGGTGGCCTATTATCAGTATCTGCCAGACAGAGAGGGAGTCTATCCCCTTTTCACTAGCTCTAGACCAGAGAGATTGCTTTTGCCTCTTAGGTGGAGCGCCGTGCCTACCATCCGCTCTCCAACTCTGCTATTCAGCAGTAATGGATCTGCTAACCATTACACCATGATGAGATGCCTTATTTTCCAATATAAATAATTTTCTGTCTATTGTCATCTTGAATATGCATCCTCTCTTTTTTTTTTTTTTCCCCCACCTCTCTTCATCTTTCTCGTCTGACTTTCAAGAAGTAGATTTTGTGTGTGTGTGTGTGTATATATATATATATATATATATATATATATATAAAGGCAAAAGCTCCACAAAAATCACTTGTCCTTTTCTGTTTTCCTCATTTCGCTACCATTTACTATTGTCTCGTTCTTTTTCCAATCTCAGCTATAAACTCATTCTGTTCTTATCGCACTTTCTTCCATACCTTGTGGGCATCATCCCCTCTTCTTTGGCCTCATCATCCAACCCCGATTTTCCAGTTTGCAATACTTGCATGCTCTCAAGTAGCCCTCTTGGCGTAATCAGTTTACCGAGAAGTATGCTTTGTATTGTTGGCACAGTTTACATCTCAACTGCTTATTGTTACTCTTTCAGTTTCGCAACGACTTCAACCTGCTTTCTCTAAGAGTTTTTCTTCTTCTTCTTCTTCTTCTTCTTCTACAAGAGTTTTCAGTATTCTTTCTCTCTCAGGTTTTTCTTCATGTTTCCATTTCTTCACTTTCTCCATTTCGTCTCATCCTTTTAATATTTTCTTCTTTACTCTCTCTCCTTCTCTTCAATTATGCCAACTTTCACCTGTTTTTCCCTCCTGCAGCTTCCATCTTGCTTAAAAATTCCTTCTGCTTTTTATTCATTTTTTAATTTTCATCTTTTATATTTTTCTTTCCTTTCATTTTTTTCTTTTATTTTAAATATTTTTTCCTTTACCTCATTCTCCAGTGTACTTTGCATCTTTTCTAATTTTTTTCCTTCCTTTCTTTTTCTTTCTTTCTTTCTTTTTTTTTCTTTTTTTCTTTCTTTCATTTCCTTGTTTCTTTTCTTTTATCTTCTATATTCTTTTCTTTCCTCTAATTCTCCAGTATGCTTTACATCTTTACTTTTTTTTGTCTTTTTTCCTTCCTTTCTCTTTCTTTCTTTCTTTTCCTTCCTTTCTTTTTTCTTTCTTTTCCTTCCTTTCTTTTGTCCTTTTATTTCCTTTCTTTTTCTTTCCTTCCTTTCTTTCTTAACTTTTTTCCTTCCTTCTTTCTTTTCTTCCTTCCCTTTCTTTTTCTTTCTTTTCTTCCTTCCCTTTCTTTTTCTTCCTTCCCTTTCTTTTCTTCCTTCCCTTTCTTTCTTCCTTCCCTTTCTTCTGTCTTTTCTTCCTTCCTTCCTTCCTTTTCTTTATTTCTTTCCTTCCTTTTCTTTATTTCTTCCCTCTCTTCTTTCTTTTTATTTTTTATATATTTTTTTCATCTTTTCTCTTATCCTCCACCATATTTTACATCTGTTCTACTTTGTCTTTTTCTTTCTTTCTTTCTTTCTTTTCCTTTTGCATGTTTCTTTATTTATATTTTTCCTTTATAATTCAAAATTTTTTCTTTTTTTCTCCTATTCTCTGTTTCTATCTTTCCATTTCTTTATTCATTCCTTTCTTCTTCCTTCCACATACTTTCTTCTCTTTCATTTTTCCTTCCTTCTTTCTTCTCTTTCCTGTTTTCCTTTCTCTCTTTCATTTTTCCTTCACTCTCTGAATTCTTTTCATTCTTTTCATTCTTCTATTTGATTGATTGGTTTATTCATTCGTATGTAGAAATCCATTAGTTTCATCCTCTTACTCCAAGATTGCCAGACAACACCCTGAAAGTGTTTACCAATTCCTAACATAAGACACAGCCATGAGCTGCTTTATTACATCTTCCATTCTGTCTGTAGAGTTCCATGAAATTACTTGATGTGTTAGCTTAAGACCAGCTTTTATTCCATTCAACATAATGATAACTGATGCTGCTGCTGCTGCTGCTGCTAATAGCTTTTTAAAAAAAAAATGTTTTTTTCACTTTAGTTATCTTTTCACTTTTACAAAAATTGAAATTTGAAAAAAATATTTACATCTTTGCTGAAGACATTCAAAAAAGAATTAGGTTTTGATACTGAGTAAAAGTAAATGGTGGCCATTATTTGACTGCAGGACTTTTCAAGGAAAATGAATCCAAGACAAAGGGCCAAGGTTAGTAAAAAAAAAAAAAATCTTTTGGCTTATAAAATACCAGAAACTACTTAAAAAAATTTAACTATAAATAGCAGGACTTGTGGATATACCAGAGTATAATCATTTTAGTATTACAATATTTGATATGTTTACTTATGAGCTATTTGAATATAGTTCAATATGTAAAAAGTATAATAATCTTGATTTAACTCTTTCTCACTCCTTTTTTTCCCCAACTCTTTTTATCATATGGTTGCTAGAAGGCAGTGGCTGATGGTTTTCATATCTTGGCAATTACATTAGACTCTATCTGATGGTGAGGTTCTTCTGGAGGTTTGGGGAATGTGGAGAACCCCTTCATCACCATTGCTCCCAGCTCCACTCTGACCTGTTAGGGTCTCATCTATGAGTTAAATAGAAAGAAATTGTTAATAAAAATTGTTTAAAAAATCTTTCTACTAAACTATTGCTTATAACTTGAACTTTACCCTATAGAACTTCTCCCTTAAACTGATTTCCAATCCACCTAGCAACAAACAACTGCAAACAACCTACTGTTGAAATCAATAAGAATCCTTGAAAAAAAGATATAATGATAAATTTGATTATCCCTCACAACCTACCGCTTGGCATAAAATTACCCTGGATGAGTTGACATGCCATTAAAATCAGTCAATAAACCAAAAAAGAAAAATTAAGAAAGCAAGCAAAAAGACTGAGATAGATTCCTTTTGAGAAAATTGAACTTGTGATCTTTTTTCTATTGCTTTATAGATCTATGCATTTTTCCAAGAAAAAGTGTTAAAGTTTCCCAAAAAGAAAGTTTTCTTTAAAAAGAATTGCAGATAAAATCTCAGCATATCTTGAATCTTTAAAGAATAAAGTTGTATTTATATTTCTGTTATATTCTAATAGCACCAGATGACCTGTGAATCTATGAATTCCAATTGTAACAGTGGTCCATTTTCATAAAGAAGTATTCATAAAAAGAAATATGAACTCCCCTTTCTTCCAAGTAGTCAAGGGGTTCGAGGTTAGTATGCGCCAACCCTGACTATTCTTATCAGAAAATTGAACTTTGTCCTTGTTGCCAGTGCTTCATAGATCTAAGCTTAGAAAAAAAGAATCAGAAAAGGGGAAGAAAAAAAACTTTTCTAAGAACGTAGATAATAGAAGAATAAGTGAATCGGTTATTATGTGCAAAACTGAGTATCTTTGAAAATGATATTTTTGAAGAATGGAAAACTTGATGTCTTGGATTAGATGTTTTAATAAAACATGTACCGATATGGAATGGCCAGATCAAATGCTCAACTGAAGACTTTAGTGTTCCAATCTTTTTGCCATTTATTATAGGAAAAAGGCAGAGAAACGTGATCAATAATTTTGTTTTATGTTCACTTTCATCTCTATTCCCTTTGCAGATAATAAATTTGTGGAAAAATGAGCTGCTGTTTTCCCTTTGCAATTACTGACATATTGAAATATTAATGAAATATTTCTTTTGATAATATAAATAAATACATGAATGGATATACACAACTATGTAGAGGCTGATGAAGATGTGTATGTGTTCTGTATGCTTATTTGTGTACGTGTGCAGAAATATATTGAAGTTATTAACAAAGAATTTGATTCAGCCTACAAGTTGAGTCAATATCCTTACGTTAAAACTTAACAGAAAATCTATTTACATTTTGCAGCTAACCTAAAAATTGAGCTGTGGTTTAGCAAAGATTATTTTTCACATTGATAATTTGACTTAGACTAGCAAGGATATCCTGCATTACACAGAAAAAAAATAACTTCAAATATGACAACACATAATACAAGGTGTGATCAAAAAGTAATGAGATTGAAGCTTTATCTTATTATAATGGAGATACAGTGTCTGTCTGATAAAAAGATAGTACCATTTAGTTATAATTTTCACTATACAACTAAATGGTATATGCACAAGTCTGAACCTGTCCTGGAGAATGAGACGCATAAAATTCTTTGGGACTTCGAGGTAAATACAGATCACCTAATCCCAGCCAGGAGACCAGACCTAGTATTGATTCACATAAAAGAGAACCTGTCATCTTGTGGATTTTGCCGTCCTGGATGACCACCAAGTGAAAATGAAAGAAAGCAAAAAGATAGAAAAATATTTGGACTTTGCCAGAGAACTGAGAAAACTGTGGAACATGAAGGTGAAGGTAGCACCAATTATAATGTGTGCCCTTGCAACGGTCCCCAAAACTCTGGAAAAGAATTTGGGTGAATTGGAAATTAAAAGAAGAATTGTGACCATCCAAACTACACTGTTGAGGTTGGCTTGAATACTCAGAAGAATCCTTGGAAACCTGAGGAGACTTGCTGTCACTCAGCCTCCAGTGAACCGCCAGCTACGGAAGGTGTGAAAAAATCCATAATAATAACTAGCAGGACCGGTGGATATACCACAATATGATAATTGGATTATTACAACGTTTGATATGTTTATTTAAGAGCTATTGCAAAATAGATTGTTGTGGGGTTTTAAGGGTAAAAATAAGACAAATGACTGGTAACAATGTAGACAAATGTCTTGAACAAAAGAGTAGAAATTTACAGCAAAAGAAAGTGAAGATTGCGTCTGACCAATAGAGTTACGAGCTGACTTGCATTTGCTTTGTGTCAAGCCACAATTGTTCCTATTACTTATAGTAGCCGTCGGCACATTCCATTATTGTCCATAGGTCATATCACCTATAACATAGATCAATATGTAAAAAGTATAATAATCTTGATTTAACCCTCTCTCACTCTTTCTTAAAAGAAGGGTTGTAAGATATTTACATTTTTTACCTATAAAAATCTGCAGAGAGGCGTTTAAAATATCTACATTAATTTGCTTACAAAAAAGTGACAAAAACACGACTAGGAAAATATCTAAGTTGGGCTGGAAATTCATCTGACTCTGGCTTGCTAAAGCATAGTGTAAATTAGGGCAGGAGGCCACCATGACATAAGATCAAAATTACCAAAATATATTCTGTAATTTACAATTTCAATATTATAAATAAAACAAATAGGTTGTTTCTTTTTCTTTTTTAGTTCCTTTTAATTCTATTGGTCATTTTACGTTATGCAAGACAATTTGGAATGTTTCATTTTAAAAATTGGGTGATATAAAATAGGACAAATAAGAAGTGTGTGATTAAGTGACCCCAGATAATCTGGATTTACTTTTTTTATATTTATATATACAACAAAATAGCAGTTTACAGTGTGAACAGGAAGGCTAATTTGCATATTGACATTTAAAAATTTGATTTTGATAAATATGTACTTAGTATTATTGATTTTTAATTGTTTAATTTTATCTTAATGAATATGAGCAAAAATCTCGGGGATAAATCTTAAAAGAAATCCATTAACAAGAAGCAATGGCTGTAATTTTATTCTTTACTTCCTATTTTAACTAAATTGTAAAATTAGGAAAATGTAGGAATGAAATACAGGAGTGATGGAAGTGTAAGTTTAAGTTGTCCAATTGGACACATGGCCTAGTGGATAAGGTAGTTAGGTTAAGACAGTTCTAAGTGACAGTTATCTCTGGATTCTGGGTTCAATCCTGAGTAGAGGCAGTAACAGAGAAAAATAATTAACACAACTCCTACCCCAGCTATGGTTAGCAGAATGATAACAGGATACCCCCATGGACTAAATAAAGGGTTAGGTTCAAAGTTCCGTGATGGCTCCCGATTATGACAAGAAAGTTCCCGAGTCCAAAAAGAAGGTTTCCGAGTGTGAGAAGAAATACCTGAAGAAGGCCGGAGGGCATATCGGCCAAAACGTTGTACAAATAACAATGAAGATGGGGACAATAGTCCAAATAATACTAATCATCAAGCCTCATCTCAAACATTCAGAGAAATTGTTGTTCTATTTTTGATTATACCCCACCTCTGTTTCATATCTTTTTATCTACATTCTTAATTAGTTTCATTAGCCTTTCTAATATGATATAATTCTTTTCTTTTTGGAAGTCTGTCGCAGACGTCACTCCATATATTCAGTTGTGGACCATCTGGTGGCTTGTTAATCCAATTCTGGACTTGCAGATGCGGTCACACACATTGTAGGGGAAATTCCTGTCTACATTTAGTTGTTCATGATGATGAAGACGTTGTTGCTCTGCAGTCGGATATATTTTATTACATTAAAAAAAAAAAAAATCATATATATTATATTATAATATAATAATATATATATTATAATATATTTCATTACATTAAAAAAGATAATTATAATATATATATATCATAATATAATATTATATATATCATAATTTTTTATTTCATTAAAAAAAATTATAATATATATATTATGATATTTAATTACATTAAAAAAATTATAATATATATATTATACTATAATAATATATATATTATAATATAATATTTTATTACATTAAAACTTAAATACTTGCACCTGGAGGTGTTCATATATTTGCTAGTACAGATAACAATATACCATCCACCAGTTGTTGATCAACTTTAGAGTTATGTAATTGACCTAGATAAAGTTCAAACAAAATCTCTTTATTAAAGCTTCAATCTTGATATTTTTAATGAAAACTTGTTGATCAACATTAAAGTTACATCATTGCCAAAAACTGCTCATTACACAAGGAATTTCTCTCAATCTTGAATGACATTTCTTTTGATTAAGATGTAGGAGCCAATTATGAATGTCACTTTTCTTGGAGACAGCGGATATTGAAGGGTCATATAATTATTGTTCCATGAGTATTGTTGACAGTGAAAAAGTCAAAGCTTCTCTTATAGTGTTAGCCACAATGAGATTGATCAACAGAAACACATTACAATTCTCATAAACAGGAAATACATTAGGGTTGAATTTCCCCATGAAATTTTAGACAGGTAAGTCATTAATGTTGGATATCTCATCATGGGAGTTAATGAAGTATACCATACCAGTAACTAATGTATCCCCTTAGTTGTTTTTATTCATGCAATCGTGTGCATATATATATATATATATATATATATATAAAAGGTGTGTCAAAGAAGTATTGAGATTTTTTGTACTTTTTGACACACCTTGTATTCTGAAAAAATGAACGTTCCATTTATTGTTCATTTCTATCTTGGTAAATACAGCTTCAATCTTGGCACTTTAAGATACACCTTGTGTGTGTATATATATATATATATATATATATATATATATATATAGATAGATAGATACAAAAAACAACAAAAATCAATCCCTCTGAAGACAATCATGTGGGAAAATATGGAGTAGCTTCTCTACTATTTTAAGAAACATTCAATGAGCAATTGAAGATCATAAAGAAGAAATATTTTATGGTATTCAACCAAACCTGTTGAGATATATATATATATATATGGATAAAATATGGAAATGAATCCGACAATATATAGAAATAGAAAAACAGGTGTTCCAAAAAAAATGAATTAGTTATAAATTCTCCTTTTTTGGAACACTTTATTTTTCCTATTTCTGTGTATGTATGTATGTGTGTGTGTGTGTGTATATATATATATATATATATATGGAGGTGCGTGGGCTAGTGGTTAGAGTCGTGGAAAATGGACTCGTTGATTCGAGTTCAATTCCTAGATGAAGATGTTGGCATTTCACATAGCGCTAATACCCTTGGGAAAGGTATGAATCCATATATTCTTCCTCCAGCTATGAGTTAAATAGTAGGGCAGACTGGGCTCTTCAGCCTTGGGTAGGTAACCAGTCTAGGAGAGGGATAACTCTGAATTCAAAATTGCTGAGGTCTGTCGTTGATTGGGTTTGTGGCAACCCTTGATGCACCAATTCTTTCCTATCAATTGTGCCAAAAAGTGTGGATGGTCCAACACAAGCCTTCACCACTATAAACAAATCACTGTGTGGGTGAACCCTCATGCGTCAAAAATCGATGAGAGTCCATAATATACATACATATATATATATATATATATATAGAGAGAGAGAGAGATTAATAAAAAAAGTATGGAGACAGCTTAGATTTTTGAAAGGACAAAGTTCTTAGTGATAACATCCAGATGTCTCAACTGCTGTACAGATGTTGAGATGAACTGGAGATAAGTCAGTGCCATTATAAGAAGAAAAAATTGAAATGAGTTCTGACACTTATTTAATTAAATGTTTTTGGTGAAACACAGGTATGTGCAAGTGCAGCACCTTAATACTCATTTTGTTTAGTGCTAGTTTTTCTTGCTTTGTGAACTGAAAATTCATCTCAAGAGAATGGTTGTAAGTTGGGGAGGATATTAAAAGCAATATGATGGCACAGCTTTACACAATGTTTCATTCACTGTTCTTTTCTGTCTTGGTAAATACAGCTTCAAATTGATACTTTTTGAACATCTCATATATATATATATATATATATATATATATATATATATATAATGACTTGTTATTCTGTTTTTTTTTTTTCTCTTATAGATTCACCAAAAAAATAAAATGACAAATATTTTTTTTTAATTTGGTAAAAGTATTTTCTATTCAATTCATGTGTGCATGAGCGTGTAAATTTTATGATAATTAAAGTAAACATTAATCATTTACCTTAAAAAGATTTACGTAACTAATGTGAAATTATAGATGTAAAAAGGAAAGAAAAAAACCCAAAAGTTTTTAGATCACTTTGAGATGATGAAATGAAATTTAAATTTAGAAAAATATCTCTCATGTAATCCCCAGACTATAACAAATTACTTCCAGGTTTAACTGTAGTGGTTGAAATCTGATTTTGTGCTAAGCAATCTCTAGACCAATATTTTCCCACAAGTTTCTATGGCTAACATCATATATATATATATATATAAAATGTTTGGGCCGATGTGCACTCCTGTTTTCTTTTGTCAGACTATAACGAAATTACTTCCAGGTTTAATAGTGGTGGCTGAAATATAACGTTTTGCTAAGCAATCTTAAAATCAGGGTTTCTCAACAGGGCCATGAGATTGGGAGGGGTATCTATCAGACTAAATTTGAAAAATGGGGAACCACAAGGGACCAAATTTGAAAAATGCGGGACCACAGGGAGCCAAGAGGGACCAAAGAAATTTAGGTCCCACAATATGTATACATGAAATATTTTGTAATTAATAATTATTATTTAGAATAACATATTAAACCTTTTATTTAGTTAAAATTTTAAATAAATCTAAGCCATGTATGGGGGAGTAGGTACGAGGGATAAAAACTCATTCACTTTCATTTATTATTCTATTCTTTTTCATTCAATTTTTCATCTTTCATCCTTTTCCTATTCATCTTTCATTCTTTTTATCTTTTTTATCTCTTTCATTTTGTTTTTTATTCTTTTCATTAAATTTTACTTTTACTTTTTTATTTTTTTCATTTTTTTTTTTTCTTTCATATTTCATCTTTCATTCTTTTTCATTTTATTTTTCTTTCATATTTCCATCTTTTTCATTTTCTTTTCCTTTCATATTTCATCTTTCATTCTTTTTCATTTTCTTTTTCTTTCATATTTCATCTTTCCTTCTTTTTCATATTCTCTTTTCTTTTATGTTTCATGGTTCATTCTTTTTCATTTGATTTTCCTTTCATTCTTTTTTTTTAGTTCTTTTAATCTTTTTATTTGAACTTATTTTTTATTGCTTTCATTCTTTTTCATTTCATTTATTTTTCATTCTTTTTTCTTTCATTTCTCCTTTCATATTTCATCTTTCATTCTTTTTCATTTTTATTCTTTCCATTAAATTCTATTTTTTCCTCTTTCATTCCTTTTTATTTTATATTTCATTCTTATTCCTTTCATTTGTTATTCTCTTCATTTCATTTTATTTTTTTCACATCTTTCATTCTTTTTTTTTTGTCCCTTTTTTCTTCTCATTTTGTCAACCTCTTTTCTTTCTCTTAATGTATTAGATTATTTGGAAAATAACTGTTGATTTTAGATTCAAATGTATTATTTTATAATAAAAAAACCCTTATTACATCCTAAGGACACTAAGTAATGATAAGAAGATAGTGTAATACATTGGATTATGGATTAGATAGGCAATGAAGCTCTAGTTTAACCCTTTGAACTATTTGGTTCTCAGATTGCTTTCACAAAAAAATAGGCAGAATATACATTTACACTTCACTCCAGAGAACAGACATCCTTCTTTAATGCTGTCTCATTTTTCATTAACAAAAAGGCTGTAAATGGTTAAAATTTTTATTATTAGTATCTAATGTGATTTTTTTAATGTTCAGATATCAGTTCTGTAGAAGCAATATTCCAATTACCATCGAATTGGCAGACAGGGCAACAAGCAAGCCATAACTCAATATGGATCCTGCATTGCTGCATAAAATAACTCAAAGATTGACATGCAGTAAAATCCAACCAACTATTAGTGTTTGTATAGCATACAATTCTAAGACAAACAGCAACAAATAAATGAATTAAAATTAGTTTAATTCTAACAATTTATTAAAGAACAAATTAAACAATGACAGACAATATAAAATCCTTCCTGTGTATAGAATCAAGTTTGAGAGACTTACCAGTGTGATGGAGAGGATTCTTCTGACAGTGATTTCTTGGAGAGAATTTCAGGTCAACATAAACCCGGGAGCTGGTTCAGAATTTATCTGCTGATAAATTTGATTTTTGGTATTTTGCACTTAAACTTCTGGGCTCATCACGTGATTGGTATATCCAATCAAAGAAATTCTCCCCCTCACTTAATACCACACACGGGAATAAACATTTTACTGACCCAACACAACCAAGTAAGTCCAGATAAAAAGAAAGATCTGCCAAAAGCCTGTTTTCTTTGCAGCCAACATGGCATGACTCAGACATCTAAAATGCTGTGAAGTTCACTGTTTCATCCATGTCAATTCTGTCTGCCACAGCACGTTGCAATGATACGGAACTGGAAACAGTTAAAACAATGAAAATGTGACATTGCCAAGAACTAAAGATTAACAAAAGAATTTTTTTAAAAGATAAAAGAACACCTCTTCTCTACAAGTACACTTCCACCAACACTCCCTCCACATCATTCTCAACATCTACTGGAGCGACTTTGTTACCAATACTGAAGTCAATGAACAGGCAAAGATTGTTAACATTAAGGCCATGCTAATAAAATCCTAGCTATGCTAGGCAGGATCACACTATACAGCAAACTCTCTACTGGCCATCATGACAGAGCAGCATCAAAGAAACAATACAAGGACTGCTTGAAAAAATCCCTTAGTGCCATTTACATCGATAACTTAAATTTTTATCAAAATACGTAGACTAATGGCTGAAAAATGGCATTTTGGGGGCAACTTTGAAGCCCCATATCTCCCCCAATTCTCAAGCAAACTCAACCATCTTTTACTATGTGATACTCCGCCTTGAACTCAGAAAATCATATTAGATTGGCACTTTAATTTTACATGAAATTGGCCATTTTCACCCACTCTCTGGGGATTATCAGGCCTCAAATTTCACCTAAAACTCCAAATTGAGCACTTTTTTCTCCATCTGTAAAATCAATGCATCAGAATCCATGAGAAAAAACAATAAAATTGATAACTTAAATTTTATCAGAATACGTAGACTTATAGATGGTTCTCAGCTAGGTAGACCACCTAGCTGAGAACAGTCTGAGAAGTGTGGTGGTGTACTTGTTAGAGTTGTAGCAAATGGACTTGTTGACCTGAGTTCAATTCCTGGATGAAGCCACAGTTCACATAGCTCTAATACCCTTGGGAAAGGTATGAATCCAACTATTCTCCCTCCAGCTATGGGTAACTAGTAGAGCAGTCTGGGGTCTTTAACCTTGGTTAGGCAACCAGTCTAGAAAAGGAAAACACTGAATTAAACCTCTTAAATCTCCACTTGGGGTGGTCACTACTAGAATAGGTTCAGACCTCTTTAGTGATCTATTTCAATTTAAAAAAAAAATTATGCTGTCTCTTCCTTGGAAAACACTTGCAGGGCCTCCCTCAAGGACAAGAGGCACAGACCCTGACCAGATCTTCAGCTGCAGTTACTGCAACCGTGCATGCATACACGCCGGTCTGACATAGATCTTATCTTCAATAATAGTAATGATAACAATGATATCAATAGCAAAACAACAAAATCTAGAAAACAGTAGTGGGAAGAAAAACAACAGCATGGAGACTTAAAGCAACAAAGTGGTAAGATTTCTTACCAGATGCCCTGGACAAGGCTAAGAAGAGGAAACCTCAAGAGAGAAACTGCATCTCTCTTAATAGGAAAATAATCCCATAAGGACAAATCATATCAAGGAGAATATTGATAATACGCAACAGAATCGCAAATGTAGGTTATGTGGAGAAAGAGATGAAACAGTTAATCACTTAATAAGTGAATGCAGAAAACTGGCACAAAAGGAATACAACAGTAGACATGACTGGGAGGGAAAGATGATCCATTGGGAATTGTGCAAAAGACCAAAATTTAACTATACAACCAAATGATTTTACTGCCACTGGTTTTCGTAAAAAAAGGGACACATGACGCTTCTTACAGATGTCACCAAGTTTATTTTGATAAACACCAGTGGCAGTAAAAGTGAAACCTCGAGGTATAAAATAACTCGAGATGGGTGGACATGTCGCTAAAACCAGTCAACCAACCAATTAATCAATCAATCAATCAAAGCTCTTAAATGATTTATTAAGCCTTGCAAGGTTTAACAGAAGTATGGGGCACTTAGTGTGAATTGAACTCACTAACAATGGTCGGTTAACTATTTCACCTGAGTGCTCCATTTCACCAAATTGCCCTTTTTATTTATTAAGCTTTGGTCAGTTTAATACAAGGGCCTCAGTCTGTTCCTATTGTCACCACTTAAGTACACTCTCTTCTTTTCTGTGGAAATTTTCTTTTTAATTTACATTAAATACATACAAATTATTAAAGGATATATAAGTAACTTTGCATCTAAATGTCCAGCAGCATAACTGAATAGGGTTCCTATACGAGTTCCCCTTACCACTTTCCAGTTGAGCATTCATAGACTGCAGAAGCTAATGGTCAGCACAACATGAAATTAATAAAACCTATTTAACTTCTCTAAATTGGATATTGTAGTTGTAATTAATTTTATAAACAAAAAATAACAATAAAATATAAATAATTGGTCAGTTTAGTGACAGTAGAAACCAGAATCTGTCCTAAAAATATAATGAAAGTCACAAAGTTAAAACATAATTAGTAAATAACTGGACTAATTTTTCATAAATATTCTTCATACATTTATATATATATAGTGTGTGTGTGTGTGTGTGTGTGTGTGTGTGTTATTACTATCTTTTTAAAATATAAAATGATTACTTGTATTCTACATAGAGCTGGTTTTTTTTCCATTTTTCTCCTCGTATTCTACTTCACAAAGAAGAAAATTGGTTTGGTAAGAGCAGAAAGAATCCTTCACTCAAGAAGCTGCCATTTGCAATATACTCCTCACTGGAACAGAATAAAAATATTCCTAGGCTTGTATGTAAGAAATTTTTAGAATTGTAGATTTTTTCTTGTATTTAAATGTAATACATATTAAGTATGTTCTCTAAATTAAAATAAAATAAGAAAATGGCTGTCACTTAGAAATTTCACCAGTAAGTATCTAGACTAAGTTTTCATAAACATTCTTTATACATTTTCCTGTATATATGTTAATAAATTCTTTGTTATATAGAATGATAACAATTTATCTTTTACATAACCCTTTTCACTGGTTTGGTTGTTGGAGGTACTACTTATCTAGCATCTCTTGAGCATGAATACCCATGTGTAGCCCAGCCCTCTTCAGGTTTACAACTGGTTTGAATTCAGTTTTCCTTCTCCTAGATTGGTTGCCTAGCCAAGTTTAAAGAGCCCAATCTGCCTTCATATTTACTCATAGCTGGAGAGAGAATAGTTGGATTCATATATTTTCCTAGGTATTGTGTTAGTATGGCATTTATTCTAAGATTAAATCTTATCATATGGGTGCTAGAAGGCAGTGGCTGAGAGTCTACATGTCCTGGGAATGACGTTAAACTCTATCTGAGGGTGAGGTTCCAGTTTTGGAGATTTGGGGAATGTGGAGCACCCCTTCATCACCATTGCTCCCTGGTCCACTCTGACCCGAAGTGGTAGTACCTGTTAGGGTCCCATCTATGGGTTAAATAGAAAACATGAGTTGAAAAAAAAATTGTATTATCCATTAAGAATTGAATTTATTTCAAAATTTTATTGGCATTAAATGACCCACTGAGGTTGATATGCCGTAAAACAAAACAAAACCAAGATTAAATCTTAGTTCAATTCTAACAGTTAATTTTACAATGAATCTCACAATTCAGTAATAATGGATCTGTGAGACTAGCTTGCAAACCATTATACCATGATGGGACACCCATATTACCCAACCCATTCACTACTGCTGGGATATAACATAGGGTCACAAGTATTGAGAATCCAGCAGCCATTACGCCACAATGGGATGCCTTTCTTTTTCCAAACATAAGTGTGCAAAGAAATTTTCAATGGCCACTGTCGAAATTCAAACTTATTTCTTCTGATATTTTTTCTTTTTTAAATAAATATCACTCCAGTCCATACCTCCCTTCATCTAACATGATGAAGATGATGGTTTCAATGCTATTGATTACTTATAGTAGTCTCTATATGGTATTTCAATTTTGACAATATTCTGATATATAAGCGTCACTGAATATTTAACTGAAGATTTAAAGACTTGTACTTAAAAGATGACACATGATGAGCAAACAAATAAAGGAATGGGTTCATTTTTTGTTTATTTAGATCTGTGAATGAACCAAAATGATTATTTACTAGTTAAATGTCCTGACAAAATACATCACCACAGGAAATCGGTAAGAATGGCACTACATCA
>CM042148.1:103561927-103651273 GCA_023376005.1 Doryteuthis pealeii
TCAGTTTACGGTTATGTAATTTTATTTTCCTTTATTTCCTCTCGGAAAAATTACCAATCTCTCTCTCTCTCTCTCTCTCTATATATATATATATATATATATATATATATATATATATATTTTTTTTTTTTTGAGAATTGTGCTTAATTGAAGTCGTACCTAATTTTGAAAGTTAATTAATAATTAATTAATTAGGCGGGCATACCTATTAAATGTAAGGCTAAACAAATCGAGAAAAATCATAGCCTTACATTTAATATGTATGCCCGCCTAATTAATTAATTATTAATTAATTAACTTTCAAAATAAGGTACGAGTTCAATTAAGCACATATTCTCCCAAAAATTGTCAGCTAAAAAAAAAAAAGCCATATCAAAACACATCACTTGTGTATTTACTTCTCATATATATATATATATATATATATACATATTGAGAGAGAGAGAGAGAGAAATCTAAACATATATTTGCACATAATATTGATGATTTATTTGAATTTTCAATACACATTTATATAAACTTTAATAGGAAAATATACTATTCATTGACATATATAGTACTGCTCAAAAATATTTGAACAAAAAGACAATTTATTTTCAATCACAAGGTTTTCAGAATTAAAAACAGGAATATTATGCGTGAAAGATACAATTCTGTTGCGACCAAACTAATCATCATTTATGTTTATCAAATAAAAACAAACATTTTTTCTATCCTTCTAAAAAAGTGACCAAAAAAGTGAACTCCTATTTGGAAGAATTGTTAACCTTAATCCCCCTGGTTTAAAATTCTTGTGACCCCTGCAATCTTGGAAAATAGAAATAGATTTTGTGTTTGTTTGAATACATATTTCCAGTACTTTGTGTAGGAAAATTCTAATAAAGAATCTCTCTCTCTCTCTCTCATATACACAAACAAGGTGTGTTATTAAAGTAACAAGTTTAAAATATATTTACCAAGATAGAAATGAACAAAAATAAATTACATATGTAATGTATTTTTAATACATTTTAAACAATTAAATTCGACCAAAAAATCTTAAAAGAAAAATAAGTCGTATAAAAAAAGTTCTAAGTTTCATATTACATATGTAATTTATTTTTAATATATTTTAAACAATTAAATTCGGTCAGAAATCTTAAAAAAGAAAAAAAAAAAAGAAGTCGATAAGATTCATCTCCCTTGCCATTTTGTTTGGAAGAAACAGGAAGTAAAAAGTCTGTGATTATTGAATCACCCTTTTTTTGTGAAATTGTTTAAATCACTAGGACTGCATGTTTTAACTTGAAAATTTCATGAAATGTCTATTTAGAAACAATTAAGTTCATTTCAAATAATGTGCAAGTACAATCTTATAGTAGGAATTTAGTCACTTAAAGTTAAAGATTACCTGGCATATTATAAAAATGTATATATATATATATATATATATATATATATAAGAACAATATATGAATATGTGTGTGAATCATACAAAAATTTTTACCCCCCCCCAAAAAAAAAAAAACATAAACCAACTTAAAATAAACAAACTAATCATGGCCAATAATACCGACTGGATGGTCTAAAACTTCCAAAAATTATTGGTGATTACAAACCTGGGTATATATATATATATATATATATATATATATATATGCATGATGATAATGTGTCTATATATATATATAACTCTGCATTGTAGGTTAGCCAGAAGAACCACTTATATTGCTACAATATTGACTTGATCCAATTTCATAAATTTGTGCATGTTTTAAGACAAAAAACAGCCAAATCATTTCATGAACAAAAAATATAAAATTTTCTCCTTAAGGGATGGTTTTATATCTAATTTTCTTTCATGGTGATACTATGATTGTATCTTTAGTTTTCATTCAAGAGGATAGTATGATAAGAGCTTTAATTTTCTTCCAAGATGATGGTATGCTAGTATATTTAATTTTTTTTTTCCAAGCAGATGGTAAAATATTATCTTTGATCTTCTAGCTAGCAGATGGTATGATGGTATCTTTAGTTTTTATTCTAAAGGATCGTATAATTATAGCTTTAATTTCCCTCCAAGAGAATGTTATGGTTGTATCTTTGATCTTTGTCCAGGCAGTTAGTATAATTGCATCTTCACTCAAGATATAGAATGAACATCATACTCATCTTCACAGGAAGGCTGTGACTAGCATCCAGTCACCAGACAAAAAAAAACACAGAGTGTAACCAAATACACTCTGTAGCAACTGACAAGTGTTCAGTATAAAAAATATTCACACTGAGACCAACAGCCAATCAGATCCTGGAAATTGACTTGACCATGGCATAGTGGAATAGCCCATCCTGCTATTTAAACCACCTTCCAAGTCTGGATTCTCAGAAGTAGATTCAACTTGCAACATAGTTGCATACTGATCAGTCTACACAAATCTCTACATGAGAGAATAGCATGATTGTAGCTTTAATTTTATTTCAAGAGGATAGTATTACTGCAGAAACATGACAGTTGTATATTTTTCAGCCTCATTGAATATACTATTATGAATGAAATTATTATTATGAATGAAATATCCCTTTGACCAATAGAAATGTGAGATAATTTTTCACTCTATATTTAAAGCAGAATGTGATTACTACTAGCCATAAAGACTGTAGGTTGCAAAGTGAACAGGTAGTAGATGAGACTTGTTGTTGAAATGAGGAAATATCTATTATAAGAATGTTTTGTTATCTAATAGTTGGGTAATTCCATATCAAGTCATCCAGGCCATGTCACCCACCCTCTTCAATTTTTCTAAAAATTGTGTCCAAGTGTGGATTATGATAAAGTTAGCCAATCCCCAAAATTTGGACTTCCAATTCCAAAAATTGGCAGATTTATGTTGATTTTTAGCTCTCCAAACTTAAGAGGTAGTCACAAAAAATGGTGACATTTTGTAACCTATTTTGTTTATAAAATGAGTTCTAAAGATTCCCTACTCCTAAAGATTCCCTAAAAAAGCATTTTTGCCTAAGGAATCAAAAAATGCTATCAAAAAGGTTTTAAAATCAACCAATTTTAAGTTATCGATAATTTCTGATTTTTTTTATAGCAAGATCAATATCCCAAAGTGGCACTGCATCTACGACAAAATATTTTCAATTATTATTTCACATATATTGAACATTATTTGTACAAAAAAGGTAGTTTGATTTCTGTTCAGAACCTTTTTTCTGGATGATTTGACATGGAATGACCAAGTAGTGAGTTGACAAATCTCTGACTATAGAATAGTCAATATTAGTGGGGCTAGTTTTAACATTAACTGTTAAGAAATTCAGAAACTCCTAAATGCCAAAAAAGTCATTTCTTTCTTTTTATATATTTCCTAACCCTTCATACCAGTAGGATGTTACACAAGGTCAATTTCTTAAGCATAGTTTAACCAGTTTGAATTTTGAGTTATTATTCTCTTAGACTAGATCTCTAACCAAGTTAATGATTCTAGTCTGCCCTACTATTTACCCATAGCTGGAGGGAGAATAGTTGAATTCATACCTATCTCAAAGGTATTAGCACTATGTAAAAAGCAAACAACCCCATCCAGGATTTGAATTCATCTCATCACATTTATTTCCTACAACAGTAAAGATTACACCATACATCTCCTTTCTTTTTCATTGAAGTTTATAAAATAAATTCTATGTTTAGCACATTTCATTATTTTTAAAATCTTGGTTCCTTAAATGAAATGTTAAATTAAGGAGACCATTCTGTGTAAGGTCTTTTACAGGGTAGACATTTTAGATTCCATCAAACATTATTTAAACTAACAAATATATGCCCCCCCCCCCCCCGTGCAAATATTTAAGTTTTGATGTCATAAAATATTAGGAACACTAATGAAACTAAATAAGAATGCAGATAAAATGATTTGAAACAGAGGTGGGTATAATTGAAAAATAGAAAACTTTGAAACTAACTCTTCCATCATTTTCCATTACTCCCGTTTTCATTGCTAATTTTTCCTAATTTAACAATTTAGTTAAATTAAGTAAAGAATAAAATTACAATTATTTCTTCTTGTTAATGGATTTCTTTTAAGATTTATATCTGAGATTTTATACTCATATTCGTTAAGATAAAACCAAACAATTAGAAATCAATAATACCAACCACATATTTATCAAAATCAAATTTTTAATATCAGTATGCAAATTAGACTTCCCATTCACACTGTAAACCGCTATTTTGTTGAATATACAAATACACTTGCATGTTATTAGTATGTAGATAAGGCTCACAGTATTAATAATGTAAAACAATTTTATTAAATAATTGAGGTTTAAATAAAAATAAAATCATGGAGAATGTGATGTAAATAACATAAGGGAATTGAGACTTGAGTAGCGACATAGTTTCAGTTACAGACAAACACAAAATCTCCATTATAATAAGACATGTATGTTTTGGCATGTGTCTGTTCCAAAAATCGATTGTGTTACTATATATATATTATATATATATATATATATATATAATATATATATAAAGAGTATTCATAAGTATGATAGAGAACAATATGAGACAGAGAAAATGGACTATTATCAACTGATTTACTCAGACTGGTGTCCTCATTTCTGTTGTTATTAGAGTCATATCATTTCAGCAGTTTTACCCTGCAGCCTTCTTTAGGTGTCTGTCATCATCCATTATGAACAGCAGAATGAGAACAACCTACTTGTGTGTATTGAAAAAAGGTTTTGGTCCAAAATTCCCAAAAGATTACTGAAGAAGGTCAAAGAATTCATCTACGTATACCTACCTACATATATTTGAATTGCTACCATAGAGTACAGCAGCTTATGCACATATACATATATCTTAATTGGAGGTATGTAGTGTAATGGTTACTATCATAGAAAATGGACACACTAAGACAAGTTCAAATCCTAGATAAGGCAGTTTGCATTTTACATAGCATTAATACCATTGGAAAAGGTATGAATTCAACAAATTTACGTTCCAGCTATAGGTAAATAGTTGGACAGACTGGGCTCTTTAATCTTGGTTACTCAACTAGTCTTGGCTGAGGCTGTTGAATATAACAACTGCACCTCTGCAGAGGGGTAGAATCCTGTTGACTATAGGTGCTTAACCATAATGCTAAATAATGAATCTTGGTGCCTGAGCAGTCCATGACATGCAACACTTCATTTTGGCCCTTACTTAGGCTAAACAGTCAGTCAGAGAGGCCCCCTCAGATTAATCAGCTGGTCACATCAACACTATATACATATCCCAATCATATTAGCCTTATGGCGACCCTCCCTAACCCTTTTTATCATATATGTGGTAGAAAATCTGTGGCTGAGGGTCTTAGTGTTCTGTGTATGATGTTAAATTGCATCTAGTGAATTCTGGAACCCTGGGGAATGTGGAGTAACCCTTTATCACCATTACTCCCAATTCCAGCCTGACTCAAAGTGATAGTACTGTTAGTAACCATATATGGGTTAAATAAGTAAAATAAAGTTGTCAGGTGGCTTAAAGTCGGTATCAGCCAAACAGTGATTGAGTTTATCAACTTCTCACTAGTGCTAGACCAAGGAGATTGTTTTGGCTTCTGAGGTGGAGCGCCACACCAACCATCAGCTCCTCACTTTATCTCTTAGATCCCTGTGCTACTCATATGCTGAGTTGGTGAGGGCCGGTATCAAACCTGGAACCTTGTAGTTCTGAGTCGGATGCTCTACTGACTGAGCTTAAAAAAAGTTTGTTTTTTTTTTACAATGAAGAAAACAAAATGTCTTTGGCATAAAATAACCCGAAAAGGCTGACATGCCATAAAATCCAACCCTCTTCATCCCAGACGTCCAGAAGATGAAGCCAACATGAGAGACTGGTAAAAGTAAATTGATATATCATAATGTTAATTCCTCATTTCAAAAATTCAAAGAATGGAACATGGAATTTGATATAAAATCTGATTTGCCAATGCATTTCATGAATTATTTGTTGGGAATATCCCATAGATATTTTATATCTGTAATGAATAAAAAATATCTCTTTTGTTATTTCCAGTTTCATCCTGTATAATTCAATGCCAATTTTCATTTTTTCTTCTTCTTGTCAAAATTGTCATTTCATAAGATAATATTATCTTAAAAGCTGGACACAATAGTAAGATGATGATTAATGCTTAAAACTTACAAATATCTTCCTGGTTTTCCTTACGTATTAAACCGGCGAATATTTGTTCTAATTATGATTCCTTTTTTCTTGGGATGTCTTGTGGCAGCATTCACTGAGGGTCGGTTATCTGTAGAGGAGTAAGACCCCCCCCTCAAATGGGGCCACCTGTTAGCAGTGGATGGCAACCCTCGATGCTTAAGGACAGAATCCTGGTGGATGAGCAGTCCATGACCTGCAACACTCCACTTAGACCCT
This sequence comes from Doryteuthis pealeii, assembly GCA_023376005.1. Taxonomy (NCBI): domain Eukaryota; kingdom Metazoa; phylum Mollusca; class Cephalopoda; order Myopsida; family Loliginidae; genus Doryteuthis; species Doryteuthis pealeii. The sequence goes on from CM042148.1 coordinate 103,568,343, forward strand.
TACTCAAACTAGATGGGCGGTTGGAGAGGCCCCCTCCAATCAATCAGCTAGCCATGTCAATTCCTAGCATCTATATGATTGTCCCAACATTATTGCCTTTATGGCAAGCCCCTAGAAGGTGGTGGCTGAGGCTCCTCATCTCTTGGGTATGACATTAAACTCTAACTGATGGTGAGGTTCCACGTCTGGGGAAAGTGGAGCACTCTTATTATCATTGCTCCCAGGTCCACTCTGACCTGGAGTGATAGCATATGTTAGGGTCCCATCTATGGGTTAAATAGAAAGACATGAGTTAATAAAAAAATTGAGTATCCATTAAGAATAAATTTATTTAAAAACTGTCAGCATTAAATGACCCACTGTGGTTGATATGCCATAAACCAAACCAAACCAGCAAATGCAGAGATGAGAGGACCAAATATAACTGCAGGTTTCTCTTGTAATTTCATCTAAAGCCCCTTTGGTCAGGTTGTAGTCCTAATACTACTGGTGCCAGACTTAAGTTCCTGGTAGGATTCATTTTTGCTGGTGAAACATAAGTGTTCTAAGGGAAGATATTTCCCCTATAAGATAGTTTGACTTGTCCAATGGAACACGTATAACGATACAAATACGTAAGGTTTTTCAAGTCGAATTTGCAGTTGAGTCACTACTAGTTGAGCAGTTAGTCATACTGTTGGAGAATAGTATGTTGTCTCTATTATTTATATTCCTGTAAAACAGTAATAAACCTTAGCAAGGAACAAGGGAAGAGCTTGAGCAGAGGGATATAAAACACCACAAAACATATAAAAATGAATTGATATTCATTGTGTATTCTTTCATAGACACATTGTCTTGATGATAAGTGGCTAATACACTGCTTTGAAACCAATGGTAACAATCACATCTTAAATGTATGGTACTCTATAACAAATAATATATATATAAATCATTCTTTCTTTATGAATATATTTAAAGAATTATTCCAATACCTAAGTAATAAGCATCTGTTCAGCCTGTAGTGATTCATAAGCTTTTCTGACTGAAAAGATTTTTTATTCCCTGCAAACTGTTGACTCTTATAATCATTTGTCTTAATCAAATATTTAGAGAATGCCCTAAATGTTATTTAACTTAGTTTTTCCTTAATTTAAAAATATTCTATTCTTTGCTTTTATTCGAACTAATGAATAATTCAGTTATTGTTTAGACAGAATCTAAAAATGTCAGCAAAAATTACTGGCACATCTGTCAGGTTTGCGTTCTCATTTTTTTTTCATGCAGAAGAAGGAGAAGAAATAAATTTATCATATATGTAAAGATGTGAGCTTGAGTGTATTTCTGCTAGTGTAGGTATGTGTTCATATAAAATTAAATATATTATGAATATATGTATGTATACATTTATAAATATTATGGTAGCTCTCTAAAACAAAACAGTGACTATATGATATTTTATTAAAAAAATATATTATTAAAGTATATATTTGTATATATTGTAATAATATATGGCTATCACTAGCTCACTTGGTGAGTTAGTGGTGGACCATGATTTTATGGTATTATTAGTGGAGTGCTCAATATCAATGAAAGAGCTATAATATTATATATATATATATATATATATATATATATATATATAGTTTTGTTTATCTATATATATATATATATATATATATATATATATATATAGTTTTGTTTATCTGATATATATATATATATATATATATATATATATATATAGTTTGTTTATCTGATATATATATATATATATATATATATATATATATATTATATAGTTTTGTTTATCTATATATATATATATATATATATATATATATATAGTTTTGTTTATCTGATATATATATATATATATATATATAGTTTTGTATATCTGATATATAGTTTAGTTTTGTTTATCTACATATATATATATATATATATATATATATATATATATATATATATATATATATATATATATTTGTTTATCTGATATATATATATATATATATATATAGTTTAATTTTGTTTATCTGATATATATACATTTACCAACCCCTCCACACAAGCAGGATGTGACACTAGGTCAATTTCTTAAGCTGAGTTCAACAGGTTTAAATTCAGAGTTTTCCTTCTTCTAGACTCGTTACCTAGCCATGGTTAAAGAGCCCAGTCTGCCCTGCTATTTACCCATAGCTGGAGGGAGAATTGGATTCATACCTTTCCCAAGGGTATTAGCACTGTTAAATGCAAACATATATATATATAGTTTTGTATATCTGAGATATATATATATATATGTTTACCTCTTTTGGATGTTTGGCAGGCTATTAAGTTGGCATCAGAATATATATATATATATATATATATATATATATATAGTTTTGTTTATCTCTTTGGACAGACTACATATCCTAGGAGACTCCAGTTATATCTATGGCTAAAGACATTAAATTGAATAAAGCTGACTGAATTGATAAGTAGACAGGATAGATTTATTCATTTGGACATTTTAAATTTGCATTTTCTTGGTGTATAGTTGTCAGTATTTGTGGTTGTTGATTACAGATCATTTGACATTAATCTTTTGTGAAAATTAACAATGTTCATACAAACTTACACATAGATATATATTTGTGCTGGCAAATTGAGATCTGTAAATACAAAGGGAGGAAGTATTTCTGACATTATTGTCAATTGAATCATAGATACTAGCTAGTGTACCAGGTAAGAGTTTTGGATCATACATTTTAGAGTCTTTGTTATTGATTAAGATTATAATACTAGCTGGTGTACCAGGTAAGAGTTCTTGGTTAGAGTCTTTTAGAGTCTTTGTTATTGATTAAGATTATAAATACTAGCTGGTGTACCAGGTAAGAGTTCAAGATTTGGATCATACCTGATTATTTTAGAGTCTTTGTTATTGATTAAGATTATAAATACTAGCTGGTGTACCAGGTAAGAGTTCAAGATTTGGATCATACCTGATTATTTAGAGTCTTTGTTGATTAAGATTATAAATACTAGCTGGTGTACCAGGTAAGAGTTCAAGATTTGGATCATACCTGATTATTTTAGAGTCTTTGTTATTGATTAAGATTTAAAATACTAGCTAGTGTACCAGGTAAGAGTTCAAGATTTTGATTATACATGGTTATTTTATAATTTTCATCTCAGCTATGGGTTAAATAGTACTACTACTTTTTTTTACAAGAATGGCTTCGGCATCAAATAACTCATGAATGTTGACATGCCATAAAATAAACTAAACCAAACAAGAATGTGTAAATAGGAATGCAGATCACGTCTACACATTAAATTACCCAAGACCAATTGATGTGCCATTAAAATCAATCAATCCAATTTCTTATTCAGTAATAATAGATAAGGAATTTAAATACATCTCCTGGTGAGGTTCTAGTTCCGGAGGTTTGGAGAATGTGGAACCCCCTTCATCATCATTGCTCCCTGGTCCACTCTGACCCAGAGTGACAGTACCTGTTAGGGTCCCATCTATGGGTTAAATAGAAAAACATGAGTTTATAAAGAAAATTTGATTATCCATTAAGAATGAATTTATTTTAAAAATTGGTCGGCATTAAATGACCCACCGAGGTTGATATGCCATAAAATAAAACAAACCAAATAAATACATCTCCAATCTCAATGCTTTTTGAACATACATAGTATGATTTGTACGCACAAGTTATATCTCATTTCTAAAGAAAATTCCATGTATTTGAATTAACGATTTATGCAGTTTGAATGTAAAGAGGATATCTCTACATGCTGAGACATATTGGAAAGCATTGGAATATTTTGTGCAGAAAAATTTCCTTGCATTCACTAGTTATCCTTTAAGATGTTTATGAAGATTCTGGGATCTACTTAAGATTAAACACGTTTTAATTGTTAAAATGCACTCTATCAAATTGAACAAATTCAATCTCGGTTAAGTGGTTTTACATTAGAACTGAGAATCTTTTACAACAGGCACTGCCTCCATTGCAGAATTAATAAACACATATGGTTTCTTTTTTTGATCTACTGCAATTTAAAATCTCTCCCTACATATAAAAAAAATGACACCTTAAATCATACCATCAACTGTAACAAATAGGAATTTCTACAGCTGAAATACCATTGAGTTAGTGGGTGTAATGGGCATAGCCGATCCCCCTAACGTAAGTGGCAAAGAATCACCTGGGCTGTGCATGAATTTTTTGAACGGTACAAGGTGTAATTTACATGCCACCTGGGTGAACTGTCTAGAATAAAAATCATGCTCACTGTAGAAGAATTCCAATTACTGTTGAATTGGCAGACAAGGCAACAAGGATGCTGTAACCCAATATGGATCTTACCTTGTTGCAAGCCTACTGCAAAATGACAGGTTATTTATAAAACACCATAACATCACAGAAACCAAGCAACCAATCAGAACTCAAGGAATGAAATCACCCAAATACATGAATGGAGTATTCCTGAGTTCCATAAGTACCAGCTGTTTAGGGTACTTGTTCAGTTGTGCTTAGCCAGTTACTGTTGTTCAAACCAACAATATACTGATTGAGTGACTGAGTGACTTCAATAAACTGTAATAAAAGCAGGCAGTTGTTTACACTGGGGTAGACTGAACTAGTTATATATATATACATAATCAAATATAATGAAAATTCATTTTAATGTTTTCTAGTTTATACAATAGTCATGCTATCAAGATGCACCATTTAAAAAAGAAAAAAAATTGTGGAAGCTTATGGTGTAATGGTTACTATCATATGAAATGTGTATGGCAGGACAAGTTTGAATCCTGGACACTGCTGGTTACATATCAAATAGCACTGGGCTGTTTAACCTTGGTATGGCAAGTTATCTAAAACTCTGAATTCAAACCCACCCTGTTGGCTGGGGCATTAGAATACATTGACTGTACATGTGCAGAGGGGTAAGAGTCCCCCAATGGGGTCACCTGTTGGCCATGGGTGGCGATCCATGATGCTTAAGTTTGGAACCCAGTTGGCTGAGCAGTCCATAACATGCAACACTCCACTTAACCCTTACTTGGGGTAGATGGGCAGTTAGAGAGGCCTTCTCTAATCAATCGGCTGGCCATGTCAAGCCATAACACCTATAAAATTGACCCAACGTTATTACCCTTATGGCAAACATCAACCCTTTTTATCATATGAGTGCGAGAAGGCGGTGCCTGAGGGTCTTCATATCTGGGAATGACATTAAACCCTATCTGATTGTGAGGTTTCAATTCTGGAGGTTTGGAGAATGTGGAGCACCCCTCATAACCATTGCTCCCAGATCCATTATGTCCCGGGGTGATAGAACCTGTTAGGGTCCCATCTATAGGTTAAATAGAAAAATGTCTTTATAAAAAAATTATCCATTAAGAATGAATTTATTTCAAATCTTTGTCAGCATTAAATGCCCCACTGAGGTTGATATGCCATAAAACAAACCAAATGGAATTCAAACCAAAGGGTTTCTCTTCTCATTATTCAAAAACTAGATTAATATTCAGTTAATTCTCTATCATCCCTATCTCTTTAACTATCTGCCTATCCAACATTATATACCCAAATCATATCAAGGCATTCAGAATTTTCCTTCCCCTAATGTTATTAGGAGAAGGAAAACTCTGAATTTAAACCAAAGGATTTATCTTCTCGTTATTCAAAAAGTACTTTGAGAGCTCTTTCTCACTTGTTTGCTCTGCAAATCCAAACAAGATTCACATTCAGTTAATGTTACATAATCTATGTGGTGGCATAAGATTATTGTCAATCCCCTGTAATTCTGAGGGGATGACCCTTTTCATACTTATGTAAGGTAGTATAGAGATATGGTGGCGATCAGTGCAGTTGATGGCCCTGAAAGTGAGTGACGGCGTTTGACCTCAGTCTCACCTTGCCTTCCAGGGAACCGGAAGGCATAGAAGAACCTGTTCCGGTTTAAGAATAGTAAGGAGCTTTAGTTTTTAGTTTTGCAGTGGATGTCAGACAGAGCAGTCGGCCATGATGCTCTGTCTAAACTGTAACTCTGCATACTCACCCTATGTTATGTCTGGGTTGGGGATTTAGCGAATAAAGTAACATTAAAAGAAAATCGAAGTCTTGTGTTTACTAAAAACTAACAATGACACAGGGCTTCTGATAAGGAGAAATCCCTAACAGAAACCAGACCCGAAGTCTCCAAGAAAGTCCAGATCTTAGAAGATTCCAGACCAAGATATAGAAGATAGAACCAAAGCCAGCCAGAAGAAAAGACGACTAGAAGTAAGAAGTAAGAAAGGGTATACAACATTAATTCAGGAGACTATTTTTTTAAAATGACTTCAGCATCCGATCCCGGTGCCAAACTTACAGATGGGAATGCCTGATATCTTTTTGGCTTATCACCACGTATCTTTTTTTTTTTGTTATCCTGATTGATGGATAACAAAAGACAGTTTTATATAAAATTTCTTTCATGATAGCCAGTTGTTTGGGGTTTAGTCTTCCAAGAGTTGATAAAATTTCATCTTTTTGAGCAGCTGTTTTCTCTCTATGGAATTATATATATGGTTTCTCCTTAGCCTCCCAAAGGCATTGGAGATTTATTCATAGTCTACTCCATTAGCCTTTGACCCTCATGAGTCTGTAACTGCAAGGCAGCAGAGTTTTGTTTTTAAAAAATATGTGAGTACACTTGCATATTTTCCATTAGAAATGTTTATATCATTTTTATATCTGCCCACGATCAAAGTGTTGTATATGTGCTCATAGATATCTGACAGTATTTTAACTCTTAACATCCTGTTGAGAATTTTCTAAGTCCAGAGCATTCCTAAAAGGATATATAAAAAAAATGGCTAAAAATAACCTTTGCATCTAAATTTACCTGTTATTTTCATTAAATCAAAGATTTCTAAATATGTTTAATATTACATTTAAACAAAGGCAATCGTTTGGGGAGGATTAGGAAAAACGAACAAGACTTCCGGCCGGGTGGAATGAGGTGGTATAGGACTTTAAGAGTTAAAGACTAAAAGTTATAAAGATTTAAGTCTAAAATATGCAGATGAAAACTGTTTTTAGCAATATGAATTAACAGAACATGGAAATCTGATCTTTCTGATGAAACAAAGTGAAAATTCTTCCCAGCTGTATCCATGTCAGTGCTATTGGTCTTTAACAAAATGCTTAGAGAAAAATCTAGATGGGAGTTACACAAGGATGCTGAGTGCTGTTTTGAACAAATCCTGGAAGCAGCATCCTACAAAAAAGCAGCTGTATAGCCACTTACTTCTTATCACACAAACCATCCCACTTTCCTGGGAATGACGTTAAACTGCATCTAGTGGTGAAGTTCCAATTCTGGAGCTCTGGGGAGTATGGAGTGCCTCTTCGCCATCACTTCTAGGTCCACTGTTACATATATATATACACACACACACACACACACACACATCAACCCCTCCGCACGAGCAGGATGTGACACAAGGCCAATTTCTTAAGCGGAGTTCAACAGGTTTGAATTCAGAGTTTTCCTTCTCCTAGACCAGTTACCTAACCAAGGTTAAAGAGCCTAGTTGCCCTACTATTTATCCATAGCTGGAGGGAGAGTAGGATTCATACCTTTCCCAAGGGTATTAGCGCTAAGTGAAGTGCAATTACCACATTGATGAGCTCACTTACATATAACAGTCTCATCTATGGGTTAAATAAAAAAAAAGAGTGGAAAAATGTGTTTAAAAAATAAGGCCCAAAGTGGAGTGTTTCATGTCTTGGACTGCTCAGCCACCACGATTCCATCCTTAAGCCTCATGGGTCACCATCCACAGCCAACAGTTGGCTCCATTGGAGCGGGTATTTTACCCCATCTGCAAAGGTTCTATTAGTGTATTCTACAGTCCCAGCTGACAGGGCAGTCCTTATCAGTTCAATAAAGGATACAAGATACAGTAAAAGTATAATAGTATGTGTGCATGTGTATAAATATGTATTTTAAACATCATATCTTGATACATAGATAGTTCAATAGATAAATAAACAGTACAAGGTATATAGATAAACAGATGAATTTCTAAATCAATAGGAGCAAGGGTAGATAAATGAACACATAGATGTCTGTGTTCATATATAAATGTTCTTATAGATTAAAAAAAAATTGTATTTTGCCAACGTATCTTTCTAGAATATAATTACTTTTCCTCGTATTGATCTAAATAGAAAACTTAAATGATTCACTGCTTCTATATCCTCCTGTCTGATTGCTTTAAGTCTTAGACTTGATAATAATTCTCAATTGTAGGAATGTGTATCACCTGTCGCCATCAACATTATACAATATGTCTGCTGCTATTTATTGATAGCATATCTCTCCGCATGTTTTTTTCTTTATGCAGAAAAATATTTACACCAGCTTTTTCTGTGTTTGGTATTTGGGTTATTAAACATGTATTATATTGATGTCAAGGAATGAAAGAAAAAGAAAATGTCTTCCAATATTAATTGAAAACTGGGTTTTAATACTAGATTATTGAATCATTCTTTAATATGCAGAATAAAGAGATTATATGCTATTTGGCATCTACTATTCAATGGTATGAATGGTTTGGGTAAATATAGATAAGTCATCCACAGACACCTTGTTTCGACATTTCACATCTCATCAGTGTGGCTAGACACAGCAACTAACTCCGACCAGGAGCAAAACCCGACTGACTTTATGTCAGCCCAATCTGTTAACTTCTAGGCCATTCTGTCAATTCAATGGTATGAATGGTTTAGGTAAAATATATATATATATATAGTCATCCACAGACACTGTGTTTTGATGTTTCATGTCTCATCAGTGTGGCTAGACAAAGCAACTAACTCCAACCAGGAGCAAAACCCAACTGATTTTACATCAGCCTGATCCATTAACTTCTAGGCCATCGTCAGCTGCCATTAAAGAGCAGTGTTTTAACTGTTTTAAATACATATATCTGTGTATATACTTTTTACGATCATCAGAGAGATCAAATCTTAAACAGATGATCATTGCATTATGCTGGCGGTGAAAGTTTATTAAAGTTGCTCCTAAAGAGCTTTACTGGGTTACAGGAGCATATAATAATTCTACAAATTACCTGTAAGGAAAATATATGAATACATTTTTCAAAAAACTTTTCTGGTTTTCCAAAATGAAAATTCAGGCATAATGGTAATCATTGTAAGAAGTGGACTTGGTGAATCATTTTTAATTCCAACACAAATCTGTGAGTGTTGAAGATCATGCTAATGCCCTTGAGAAAGATAGGAATTCATTAAGCTATGGGTTGTTGGGTGGCAAGAGGTTTAATCTTTTAGGATTAAAATGTAGTTGTGTTATTCCTGGTGCATGTTTCTAAGGTTTGGCTTTTAACACCATCTTATTTGGTGGTCACGCTGAAAAAGAAATTCAAGGGAAGAAAAAGGAAGAGACAAAGACAAAAGGTAGTTTTAAGAGTTTGGTTTTATTCTTGGATCATAGCCAGCATGTGGTAAGGAAACCCCTTCCTGACCAGTAGTCGTGTCTAGATAAGGCTTAAGTCCAAATGGCCAAGAGATTATCTTGGGAGTCAGAAGTGGGCCCTTTTTCCTGCACATGCTCAGAGGGTTCTTCTGATCTGTGAAGGCCATGGGAGTTTATTTTATTTTTTTTTTTTTTAATCCCCACTGGGTAAATGATAGGGCAGACCAGGAATTTTAGCCTTGATATTGGCAACTGGTCTAGGAGTATGAAAACTTTGACTTCAAACTCGGAGTACTCTGCTTGAAAATTGACCTGCTTATCGCAGAGGGGTTTGGCATATTGTTAGAATTCTGGTTGCCATTTTAGGCATTCAGTTCTTCTGTTGGTAAATCAAAGTTGGTATTGAGTTCAGGTTCGATTCTTTGAAATCTTAGTAAGAAAGGTGTGTGGTATCAGTAAATCCTTCTTGTAGCAGAAAGTCTGTAGTATTTCTTGAAATCCTTGGTAGAAAAGAATATGGTATTAGTATATCCTCCTTGTAGCAGAAAGTCTGTAGGTCTTGATCACAGAGAGTTAAATTTGCAATTGATTTCAGGACAATTACCAATGATCTTAAATGCATCATATATTATTTACCATTGGCCAATTTTTACCAAAAGTGCCTTCTACTGATGTTGGGAAAGTTCATAAATAAGAGTAGTATTTTGGCATACATGTTATTATTAGATACTCCAACATTAATATAAACTGATAATTCCTTTCCAGTTTTGTTGTATCGCAAGGTGGAAAGATACACAGATGAATTTTGTGCTTAACACATTTATTAAGCACCAGCATCCAGTGCTGAACAGATACATACAAACACAGAACAAATAAGTACAAACAATTAACAAGATAAACTCTCACTAAAAGAGGGGGGTCAGTTTGGCATAGCCAATGCAGCAAAGTCAGTCTGATTATTATTAAGCTAGTTAATCTACTTTAATCATAGGCTATTTTATGAATATGAGCCAGTCCATCTGGTAGAGTGCTGAAGGGGTGTTACCTACTCTGCAACAAGTTTTTAAGATGGGGAGGAGTTTTAAAGAAATATGATATTGCAATTTCACATCATATCAAAAGAGAAATTTTTTGCAACTTTTTGTATATAAGGCATGGGGCAAATGGTCACTTCTACTTATAGACTCGTTGCCTAACACGTGACCCAAGAAAGATTCCTATTATCCAATCACTGGCACTGCTTCTGCTGCTTCTGCTGTATTAATAGAGACCTGATTCTAAACTTATGTCATTGACACTCGGACCATCTTGGACGTCGGACTTACAAAGAATACTATAACACCGGATTCTTATTGGCTTGCTTACTTACTTACTATATCTGGAACTAAGGATGCCGACCAGATACTTAACAACTTTGACTAATGGAAAACAAATCATTGGAAAATTAGACAAGCTCCATTTGACAAGCAAGAAATATCAATGACACTCAGAGAAACAGAAACGTTTCCCCAAAACTCAAAGTAGTATCATAATTTGTCATTGTATAACATGCATTCATGTATAATACGCACCCGAACTTTCAACTTCGAAATTCTGGAGAAAAATCTCTCGTATATAATAGACTAGAAGCGGCCACCCGGCATCGCCAGGGAAGAGGGTTTTTTTAAGTTAGTCCCGCAGATAAAGTATTACTCAATCGTGAGTTGAATCCTCGTCGAATGCCCCATTAAAATCCCCATTAAAAAAAAAAGATCTTGCACTGATCCAGCCACTCTGAAAATAAACGTTAATGTCTACTATTCAAAATATTAAATGCAAAAAGATATTCCATTCTGTTATCATCTAAATTTTATTTTTTAATCCTTTTCACAAATATAAATCTGTATTATTTTTGCTCAAAAACCAAACCCTGATGATATTTAATGTATATATGCATTTATTTTGTCGTTAATTGTTTAATTTTCAAAGTTTCCTCCGGACATATATATACACACAACTGCCTTTTATATATGTACTAGTAGTGTCTGAACAATATTTAACTTCTTTTTTTTTTTTTGTTCATTTCTGTTTTTGCAAATACAACTTCAATTTCTGTACTTTTTTGAACATACTTTATAGATTTAGAATTAAAAAAAAGAAATTGGTATCTCTGTTTTCAATCTTACAAAACTTACGCAACAGTTTTTCCTTGTTATGATAAATTCAAAAATATCTTAAAGTGGAAATTCAGATGGGACTTTGTTTATCAATGTTTACATAAGAAAATGTTTTTCTGAAATAATATTTGCATGCAAATGATCTAGAAGAGAGTTTGAAAATTTAAAACAACTGTTATTCTATATCCTTTTCTAATAAAAAATGTCATTGATTGATTGATTTTAATGGCATATTAACCCATCAATTAGTTGATGTAATTAGTAGTTACCATCATAGGAAATGGACACAGCAAGACTAGTTCAAATCCTGTACAAAGCTGTTTGTATTTCACATTTATTTTAATGTCATATCAACCCATATAGGTAAATTTATTAGTCGTAGTGTCAATGTTTGAACATTTCGGTTTATAAAGAAACCTTCTTCACGACCATATGAAACTAGTCAAGGAGAAAACAGGATTTATGTAGTTAAAAAGATGATGGATGTTTTGAATGCGTTGAGTTTAGAAAATGTGTAAAACTTTTCTAGTTTATACATTTTCCAAAACATTGTTCATCTTTTTAACTACATAAAACTTTTTTTTTCCTTGACTACTTTCATATGGTCCTGAAGAAGGTTTCTCTATAAATGAAAATGTTCAAACATTGACACCACGACTAATAAATTTCTATCCATTGTAACATCCCATGTTTGTTCTACATTTCTCCATAATCTCGGATTAATTTTCTTATTTTACTCCCATTTAATAATATTCAATAAATAAATACATACAGTTATACATAGATACACATAAACATCCATACACACACTGGCATATGCATGTTTACATTCAGATATATTAAAAAAGGATAGAATACTAGATTGTCATGGATATCTGTGCTAATTGCGCAACACACTGCAATAATTATATCTTATCAGTCTTATTTGAAAGCTACAATTGCCTTTTTACTCTTTTTAAATGAGTATTTAGTTAGAGAATTTTTAATATCAATGGGCACTTGTTGATTGTGGGTGGCAACCTGTGTTGTTTAAGGATATATTATTGTCTCAATCCTATTGCCCTTATGGCAAGCTGTAACCTTGTTTATCACATATGCGCTAGAAGGCAGTGGCTGAGGGTATTATTGTCCTGGATATGATGTTAAAGTCTATCTAATGGTTAAGTTCCAATTCTGGAGCTGTGGGGAATTGTGGTGTACCTATTCATTAACATTACTCCCAGGTCCACACTGATATGGAGTGGTAGTACCTGTTAAGGTCTCATCTATGGGTAAATAGAAAAAAATTAGTTTTAAAAATGTGTTTAAAAAAATTAAGTTTAAAAATATTTCAGTACCCACCAGGAATGAATATAACAAAAGTGTCTTTGGCATAAAATAACCCAAGGGTTGACATGCCATAAAATCCAACCAACCAACCATAGATCTATTTGTCCCATAGATTTAACCCTAACAAGTACTACCACTACAAACAGTTACATGGTTTTAAGTAATACTAATAATTTATATGTAATTATACGGTTTCATGTAACTGTTGATATTTATTAAAAAATGTCACAATAAACAAAAGAATTTTAAAAAAATTGAATATCCAACAAGAATGAATAAAACAAAACGTCTTTGGCATAAAATGACCCAACAAGAGTTGATATGCTAGAAAATCAATAATATCAATGGGTAATGTTTTCTATAGTCTCATGCCATGATAGTGAATTAATTTTATTCCATATTTTTGACTATTACTTTGAATCTAAAACAAATCTCCGTAGCCTGCATTCTTTAGAAAGAAATACTGAAACTATTTTCATAATTTATTTTAATGCAAATAAGACAGAACATTTTGGTATTATAAAAGAGAGGGAGAAACAGACAGACAGATAGAAAAGACGGACAGACAGAAATATTGGATAATTTTCTATAATGCAATATAAACCTTTTACAAAGTAAAGTCCAAATGTTTTGTATGAAATATAAAAGCCTCAATCATCTTCACTTCAACTTTGTTTGTACCTGTGGCAATTACCTTGGTTCTGTAATGTAGCTATGGAACTAATCAAATTATAAGGAATGGTCTAAAAGTTGTGCCTACAAAATTATTTTTACAGAAACTACAACAGATATAGAAAGCACTGTAACACCATTGCATAGAGCATGTTTTCAGCTAAAAAAAAAGAAACAGTATTTTTTCATATAGTCACCACCACTGGTTATGCATACTATTGTAGGCGTTATTTTCGTATTTGCCTGGGGAGTTGTCTGCCCGTTTAGTTTCGCTGGTTCCCGCTAGGGGCCTTTGATATTTAAGCGGCTGATTTGAACGTCACTTTCTCTTTTCTCCTGTGCTTGACCTACGAGACAGACTCTGGTCTACCCCCCTCTTGTTGGGGCTTTGGCCCCCCTTACATTACTGTAAGTGATTCATACAGCATGGACTATTCCTAGTCTCATGTCTTTTGCTTTTATGTTTATCCTTCTACATGTAACTTTGTATTACTTATATGTGTATGTTTATGTACACCTCTATGTATTATGTACCCAGTTTATTCTGTGCTGTATATAAAATGTTTTGTCTATCAACCTTTGTCGGAGTTTTATCTTCAAGTATTATCACTTTGAATCTTACAACTGGTGACCCCGACGTGATGAAAACGTTTTTGTGAAGGCTCTGTTTCACATTTGGAACTTTAATCCTTACACTATGCTCATGATGTTGTTTCTAAATATCAGAAGTGGATGTCCAACATATCTGCTATCTAGGGTGTTGAGGACCATTTTATCACATCTGACCTTGTGCCAAATGAAGCTAAAATCAGTTTAATATATTCTACCCCTCCCCCAATTGAATAAACTTTACAGCATAAAAAAGAATAATTACTACAAATACCCCCCCCCCTGAATATGATCATGGACATGGTCAAAAGAGCCAGGGGGAAAAATATGGGGTACCTACATTACCATTTGGACCCTGATATAAGAAAAATTACATAAGGGCTTTGATGTAAGTAATTGAAAATCATTAGGAAGAAGCATGCCTTGGTATTCAACCAAATCTGTTTAATATATATATATATATATACTTACACACACAAAACACATATATAAGATAAGTAATATTACACACTAGAGATTTGGCACATCGGCCCCAGTGTTTAAGTCCCCGCTTTCACGCTGTGGTCCACAGTTCAATTCTCTGTGGGGAGATTTATGCATGCTGATGAGACCAAAGGAGGTTCAAAACAGCTGTCCATGCTCCGGATGTCGCAAATGGTGTTTGCCAGTTGTCTGGTCGTTAAATGATTCAAAAAAATTATCAAATATATATATATATATATATATATATATATATTATCAGAAAAAATGGAAATGAATTTAATAATATATAAATATATAAGAAATTGAAACAATAAGGTATTCAGATGGATGACATTTTAATGTAGGAGCCAATATTATAACATTTTGGTTGGTTTAGCAAACCATTGTCAGGGCATTCATTTATAGAAAAAAAATTTAAACAATGGTTTGGTAGTTGTTTTTTTTTTTGTTGTTGTTTTATTATCTTAGAGCTCATAGGATTTGCACCAACAAATTTTTAAATGAAGAATTTAACTACGTAGAAAAATCTTTTATACAACTTCAATATTAACACTTGCCAAAAAAAAAACTTTAAATTCCACAGAAAATATCTTCTCATAAATTTTTTTCCAATAATAATCAATTACACTGATACATTTTATTTATCTAATAATTTGACCATCGACAAAACTCTAAATAACATTGAAATCAAAACAGTCACAAACTCCTCAAAATCAATCAGAAACAAATACAACCTACATAAAATCTGAGGCAAATGTATATGACATCAAATTTTGAAATTGTAATAAACAGATCATAGGTGAAACCTTGAGATCTCATGGTAAATGAATCTATGAGCATAAAAGAGACATTGAATTCATAGGTTTAAAACAAATGTATCATTTAACCTCCCTCCAATTATCTAAATTGTAAAAAAAAAATACATAGCGAGACTCAAGAAATATTAACAAATAAATATATGAGCACAAAAGAGACATAAAAAAGTTGAGTTTAATAACGCATTTGTTGTGTGTTGGTTAGAAGTAATGTTTATATGAAATGTAACATTAAAGAAACAAGCAAAACAGTACAAATCACAAAGAAATTTGAATCATAAAAAAAATTGTCCTTTATATGTGTATCATAAATTGTATCAAATGAACAAGTTACAAAGATGTGGTTTGGTTAATGAATTTTTTTTTACAAATTCTTATTAATGTTAAAGCTAATTTGTATTTGTTCACCCAATTTGAGGAGGGTTGTTATTTAATGCCTGTTCACTGGCAACTGTTTTTCTGGGGGTTTTCTACTACTAGAATCTTCCTTTCTCCCGTTCTCAGAATGTCCATTAGTTGGCGGGAGTTTTGAACTTTTGGTGTTGGTCAGTCTGGCTTGTCTATTTTTAGAATATGATTCTTTTTTTCTTTGTTCTCCAAACCTGATCTAACAAGAATCTACCGCTTATGAATCATTACACATTAATGAAGCACATTCTGGAAACTAATCACCTTTTTAATTTCAAAGAATCCAAAATGTTAGTTAATATACACAACAACAAACTCAGAAAGATTGTTGAATGTAGTATTATTTCTAATAAGGACACAATTAAACAGAGATTTTTTTTTTACTTAGTCAAACTTGTGTTAAAATGTACAAGATACCTTATGTTGGTTAGCTTTTTTTTTCATTTTTTCTTTTTTAATAAGTTTTGCTTAATGTTTATAATTAAAATAAACAATTGAGTAAGGTAATGCCATAAATAAAAATTTTCCAAAATAATTTTGAACAAATTCTATCTCTTTATTTGAAAAGGAATATCGATGGTTACATGGCATTAAATCCTGTCTCTTTTCCATTTTTGAGTAATATTCAGATGCCACACACACTAAAAAAACAAACTTACAAACTACGGTTTAAAATTTTTTTTTTCCATATAAATGAATACTTTGATGATGATTTATTAAACAAACTGATACATCTTAATGTCAGCTCCCACATTAAAATATTATCTATCCTAATACATTGTTTTTTCATTTTTTAAAAATATACTTACTTACAATGTGTGTCAAAGAAGTACCAAGTTTAAAGCTGTATTTACCAAGATAGAAATGAAGAATGAATAGAATTTTTTTTTCAGAATACAAGGTGTGTCAAAAAGTAGGAAAAAAAACTCAATACTTTTTGACACACTGTGTGTATGATATATATATATATATATATATATATATATATATATATATATATATATATATATATATACACTAAGGTAACTTTAAAATTTTGCAATATTTTTATAATGTGAGCCACAATTTAGCGTCTCTGAAATGTTTTTTTCCCCAAGTGATGAAGGTGACAAACTACACAGGATGGTGAGATGCTGAACTTCCTGATATTCTTGGAGTTCTACTTCCCAGATTTGCTCTATTGCTTAGAGCATTGTTTTAGGCCTATCTGACCTTGCCTGATCATTGAGATTATTGCAACTTACGGAAAATTTCTTGAACCATCTGGTTACTAAACTCAGATCACCTATGCCTTCATCTTTTGCACAGCAAATGTTTTTGCTTTCATTGGCCCATTCAAACTCACATGTTCCTAGATTAGACTATGTTACCCATTTATCTTTGAGTGATGCAGTGCACAATGTGTAAGTGCACCATCTACCACAAGACTACCAACCACAGCAGGTACTTTCCATGGCTTGAATTGCTTTGATAACTTAATATACTGTCTCAAACTTGTACATACCAAAATATTGCATAACTTTTGACACGCCCTAGTATCTATGTTTATATATAATATAGTTTTTATATCTATAAGTAAAGAGTGTATATATATATATATATATATATATAATATAGTTTGCTATATTCATAAGTAAATAGCACTTGCATAGGCAGGGAAACTGTCAGTTACTAAGCGCCATTGATTTCATGTGTTCACTACACTAACTTATATATAAAATATGAAAAAAAACAAGGTATAAAGTGGATGATTTTATTATAGGTATATATATATATATATATATATTCTTTTTATATAATGATAATTTTCATAGGTGTGTGTGTGTGCATGTATATATATATAATCTTTCAACTATTCTTTTATTACATTATTTTTAACTTTCATTAAGAAATAATACATTCTATTAATTTTATTCTTTCATTTATATCTCATTATTCTTATATATATAACTTTAAAATAAGTGTTATTACTATCCATTTAAAAACTCAATACTATGACCTCAGTTTAAAAACTAAAATGGCAGTGCTAACAGTAGCAAATGAAACAGTGGCCAATACCGAAAAAAAATATCATAGTGCCATTTCAACGATTGGCCAACACTTACCTGATGATCAAAAGATTCTGAAACTTTAAGTTATGAGTTGGTGATTTATCTTTTGATTATTTTTCACTTTTTAATGTTATTTTATGATCATATATATGTTCTGACTCTTTTTCCTACATATATATATATATATATATATGTACATAAGTGCACACAAATATATATATATATAAGAGTGCGTGTATGTATATATGAAAGAACCAGAACATATGATCATACAATAGCATTAAAAAGTAATATATATATATATATATATATATATATATATATATATATATGTATATGTATAAAGAGAATGAGAGAGAACCAAACCACGTTATTAAAAAGATAGAAGAGCACAAAAAAGTTTTTAAAAATGGCGGACAAACAATCACCACATTAATTTGTGTCTGCAGTCATTTACCTTAAAATGGACAAGAGACGTTGGCTATTTAGATATTATAGCAGAACAGAAGAGAAATCCTCCACATTAGCACCAATGATGATGAAGGGAAGTTGGGAGAAGCAATTAGTCTGAGAGTCTTTGATAATGGTAATGCCATTATTGGTATCTTTTGAACTTTCTCCATCACCTAATGGAGTTTAACAATGATTATTCATCTCTTGGACAATTGCTTTTGTTCTCCCCACTAGAATTCATTCTTAAAATTTTTAAGTCTAGTTTATCTTTTATTTTATTTTTGTAGCCTCTTTTTTTTTGCTCTTGTCAAATGAATCATATTGATAAATGATAAAACATAGCAAAGGCTGTCAAATTATAGTACAAAATATTAAACTTTATTAAAATAAAAGTCTTTTCTTCAAATATTATCAATCTAAAATATTTGTGATTATTACAATAACAATATCTATCTGTTTATGTATTTCTCTCTCTCTCTCTCTCTCTCTCTCTCTATATATATATATATATATATATATATATATATATATATATATAAATCTAATGAGTCAGATAAACCTACTAAAAGTTTCGCTTAGTGCTCTTCAGGGCTAAGATCTTAGCCATGAAGAGCATTAAGAAAAACTTTTAGTAGGTTTATCTGACTTATTAGATTTGTCTTTATTATCTTTATTATCTACTTAATAATTGAGCACTTTTTACTTATTAGCTTTTGTTTCCTGGCAGTTTTGTATGAATATATATATATCTTATATATATATACATATGAATTGTTTTTTCTTTTGGCCAAATATTGTACCTATAGATATTTTTGGTTGGTCCGATTATCTTGGTCTTTTCTTTTTTTCCAAAAATTTTTTCTCCCCAGGTGATGTTTGGTAGTATATTTTTACAATCAAACTATTTGCTGGTTTTTTTCTCACCGCAAGGATTTACCAACAAGTTTGGTATATTAAATATATATATATATATATATACATATATATGTAAGAATAATAAAACTATCCATGTTCTTTGTTCACATCTCCATTTGTAGAAATAAAATATTTTTTGTTAGGATTTTTTTAATGACATTATTGTACCAAAATAACTGTTATTGGTACAAATTTAAATTAACGATAGTATAGTAAGCTTAGCTTAAATATGGCACTAAGTCAGAAGTATGGGGTACCCAGTGAGAATCAAACTCATTGACAATGGTCTGCTAATCTACCTTGCTAACCATTAGACCATTTTCTTTTTATCTTGCCTTTATCTAAACATGTTATTTCAGAGCCTCCGTCTTATAAGTACATACACACATACCACACACACACATATATAATGTTTGATTATGCATAATTTTGACTTTGTTGTCTGTCTCAATATCATATTTACAAATCATTGTTCTAAACTCCATTAGACTCCTACCAAAAAGTATTTTTCCTTTTTTTTAATTAATATTAGGCTTTATCTATATATATATTTTTTTCTCATGCATCAACGTTTGTCTTCTCCTGACTTAACCAAAACTCAGATCTCCATTATAATCCTCTTCAGAGTGGAGTCCCAATCATGCCCCACAGGAACTTGTCCAATAGAATTTCTCATTATTCTGTTTGCTGCATTGTGTCTATAGCTCTCGTGTCCCTTTCTGGCTTCTGTCTGCAAGCGCCATGTCTCAGACTCTGACAGCATTCTCCAGATTCTATTTGTAGCCATGGAACTTTTCTAATTCATTAAAAGTGATTTTTCCCCTTTTGTTGTAAATAGATTTCTTTTTCTTACTTGTTAGCACCTTGCTTATACTTAGTCTTGTGGAAATTTTTCCTGATCACAATCAGAAAATGTCCACTGACTATTATGAGGACAATATTATATGTTATCTCAGAGGCAGTCATGAATGACATCTATTGATATTTACTCATTTACAATTTCTTAAAACTTAATATAATTTTTTTTTAGTTATATTGCAATAAGAAAAGAAACTGATAAGTTCATTTTAGTCAATAGTTTTTTTGGCTTTTCTGTTTTTTTGGTCAATAGTTTTTTTTTGATTTTTCTGTTTTTTCGGTCAGTAGTTTTTTTTACTTTTTTTTTTTTTTTTTCTGTTTTTTTTTCTGTTTTTTTTTTGGTCAGTAGCTCTTTTTTTTTCCTTTTCTGTTCTTTTTTTCGTCAATAGTTTTTTTTTGCTTTTCTGTTTTTTTGGTCAATAGTTTTTTTTGGTTTTTCTGTTTTTTTGGTCAGTAGTTTTTTTTACTTTTTTGTTTTCTGTTTTTTTTCTTTCTGTTTTTTGGTCAGTAAATTTTTGTTTTTTTCTTTTCTGTTTTTTTGTCAATAGTTTTTTTGGGTTTTTCTGTATTGTTTAATAGTTTTTTGGGTGTTTCTGTTTTCATCTGTCATCTGTGAACATGTTCCTTCACATCTTGATTTATTCTTTATTCTATATCTAAATTCTATTGTCCATGGTGTAATGGTTACCATTGTAGGAAATGGACACTGTGACACGAGTTCAAATTCTGGGCAAGGCTGGTTGCATTTCACATAGCGCTAATACCCTTAGGAAAGGTATGAATCCATCTATTCTCTCACCAGCTAAGGGTAAATAGTTTGTCAGTAAATGTATGCCATATATCCCTCTAGTTTTTAATGCATGCCTCTTCTCAATATATTACAGATATGCGATTAAAAAAAAATACATTCTCTTTTAACTAATGTTATATAAAACCAAGAGCAACTCTTGATTTTCTTTCAAATGTTGCTTAATTGGTTTTAAAATACAAGAAGCCATCTGTTTTCAAGACAGATTTGCTTCTAGAATTAATCACTTTTAGAGTTTTATTTCCTACGTTTTTAATTTTAAGGTAAACTTTTGCACTTAGCTTATCAACAGTAATAAAGCTTCTTCGTGTCAGCAATGCATAGAAGGAATGGCTGACTTGGGATCATAAATAATATCATTTCAGCTCCTTTTCAACTTTTTTGAAATAAGAAATTATTTTATAGCCCAAAGGAAAGACGAGCTTTGGAAGTGACCCAGATATTGCCAGATAATGCCAAACTATTCAAGTATAAATTATTTATGTACAGAATTTCAAAAATATATATATATATATATATATATATATATATATTGGATTGAATAAAACTACAGGGAGTCATGGACTACTGCCAAACACATTTGTTAAACTCTTCATCATCATAATCATCATCACCACGGATATTCATGACATTCTCTCACCGCCCCATCCCTATTTTTCATTAAGAACCCAGATGACTGAGCAGTCCATGGCATGCAACACCCCACTTTGGCTAGACAGGGGGTTGGAGAGGCCCCCTTCGATCCATCAGCTGGTCATGTCAAGCCCTAGCACCTATATGATTGTCCTAACCCTATTGCCCTTATGGTAAGCCCCAACCCCTTTTTATTATATGGGTGCTAGAAGGTGGTGGATGAGGGTCTTCATGGCCTGAAAATGATGTTAAACTCTATCTGATGGTGAGGTTCCAGTTTTGAAAGTTTGGGGAATGTGGAGTACCTCTTCATCGTCATTCCTCCCAGGTCCACTGACCCAAAGTGGTAGTACCTGTTAGGGTCCCATTTATAGGTTAAATATAAAAATGTGTTTATAAAAAAAATTGAGCATCCATTAAGAATGAATTTATTTCAAATCTTTGTCTGCATTAAATGGTCCACTAAGGGTGATATGTCGTAAAACAAACCAAACCAAACTATTAGTCATTGTCTGTGCCTGGTCTTCTGCATAGCATTCAGAAAACCCACAGAGCTGATTGATGTATCTTTTTGTTGGTCAACCTACACTGGTATGTCCATATATAGGTGTCCATAGGAACATCAATTACGAGTTTATCCTTACTTCTCCTGTCATATCCAGCATGTCTTATTCATCTTACTTGGATGGGCTATGTGATAGTAGGTAAGTGATTCTATTCTTGGGTGCTGCTTCCAAGATTTGTTCAAGACAGCATGCAGCATCCTTATGAAGTTCCCATATAACTATTTCCTCTAAGCATTTCATTAGAGTTCAAATGGTGCAGCCATACAGTAGTACTGACATGGCTACTGCTTGGAAGAATTATTACTTTATCTTATCAGAGAGCTCTGCTTTTCATATGGTCAATGTCTATAGCAGTCTATGCCTTTTATATGCATATATTGACATTGCTTTCTGTAAATGAGATATTACTACCTAGGTATGTGAACTGGTCTGCTACCATGTTTCTCCAAAAATAAGACCTAGCAGGATTTTTCAGGATGATTTTAATATGAGTTCTTTCCTTAAAATAAGCCCTAATTGAGAGCAATAACATTCCGGAGGATAATGATATGATTATTTTTGAATGAATGGTTTTTAATTGTACAATAAACATCATACTCACTGCAGAAACAATATTCCAATTACCATCGAATTGGTAAGACAAGGCAACAAGCAAGCCATAACTGAATATGGATCTCACATTGTTGTGAGTCTACTGTATAATGATAGGTTATTTATTAAGCACTATAACAACACAGAAACAAAGCAGCCAACCAGGACTTAAAGAATGGAATCATCCAAATGCATGAATGGAGTATTCCTGAGTGCCATAAGAGCGCTTTGGGCACCAGTTCATTTGTGCTTAGATAGTTGTTGTTCAAATCAACAGTATACTAACTCACTCACTCCAACCTCAAAAGTTTTTGAATGAATTAATGGTAAATAGAAGGGGCCGGGTTAGCTCAGTCGGTAGAGTGTTCGGCTAGAAACCACAAGGTTCCTAGTTCGATACCGGTCCCCGCCAACTCAGCGTATGAGTAGCACAGGGATCTGTGCGGTAAAGTAAGGAGCTGATGGTAGGTGTGGCGCTCCACCTCAGATGCTGAAAACAATCTCCTTGGTCTAGCGCTATTGAAAAGGGGATAGACTCCCTCGCTGACTGGCTGATACCGACTCTAGGCCGCCCCGTTGACTTTACTTTACTTTTTTAGATATAGATTGTTATTTTGTAATTTCTCTTTATTTAAAAATTTCGTAATTTTCTACTTCTTAATGTTGTTTTACAATATATGAAGGATAAGATATCCCCTGAAAATAAGCCCTATGTAGAATAAACATCATACTGGTAGAAAAGTGCCAATTACCCTCGAATTGGTTAGACAATGCGACAAGGAAGCTGTAACTTAATATGGATCTTACCTTGTTGCCAGCCTACTGCAGAATGCCAGAGTATTTATGAAGCATCATAACACCATAGAAATCAAGCAGCCAATCAGGACTCAAGGAATGGAATCACCCATATATATGAATGAGTATTCCTGAGTTCCATGAATACCAACTGTTTTAGTGCTTAGTTGCTGTTGTTCAAACCAACAGCATACTCAGATTGCAACACAGTTGGATGTTAATCAGCAAACAAATTTCTACATGGCGCTGCAAACAGGATGGAACCTGAAGATTTGGAAAGCTACCTCATCAAAGCAGGAATCTCTGCCAACTCAGCTAAAAGCTATGCAGCAACCTTTGGAAATGAAAAGCTGACAAAAAATGAACCTTCAAATAATGGATTGAGCCATGCTAAAAGAGTTGGGAATAACAGCAATGGGAAAAGCTCTGTCTATCCTTAAACAAGCTAAAGAGACCTCTACCCAGACAACCTATACTAAGCTCCCCCAATATATATTCTATTTCAGAGTGACAATTATTATAAGCCCTTTCTTATTTTCTGGGAAACACGGTACTTTGAGGGGGCTATCATACAGTTTAAGGATATCTTGGAAGTGATCCAGATATTGTTAAACTGTTCAAGTATAAATTATTTATGTAAACAATTTCAAATATAAGATATAAGATTGTTGGATTGAATAAAACTACAGGGAGTCATGGACTTGAGCCAAACACATTTGTTAAACTCTTAATATCTTTTTAAAAAAATACAATCAGGAAACAGTTAATGCAATCACCAGTTTTTTGTTTGTTTGTCAGTCTGTTTTTTTTTTGTATCTTTTAGTGGAGAACACTTTTCCTTTTTTTTTTTTTTTTTTTTTTTTTTTGAAGTTGTTGAAGAGCAGAGGAAAGATTTATTGGACTTCAATCAGTTTATCAGGATCTCGAAAATAGATTGAAATTGATTCAGACGTTCTAATTGGCAGGAAAGTTTTACTCTTTGTGACTATCAACAGATTTTTGATGAGGAAATCTTTTAACTTGGCAATTACCATTTCCTTAAAGTGTCTTTTGAATGCAAAAGGTAGAATAGAATAAAAGAAGTTGTATTTTTAGGTATTCTTAAGAAAACAAGAAAATCTTTTAGCTGTTATAATCAGAGGAAAGGCATGAAGCCATCTTTTCCCTTATTGTGTTAGTCTGTTGCATAGCATCTTTACCTCTCTTCTTATTTTTATCATACTTATCTTCTAATGTTGCTATTTGGGCTGGTTTCTCTCTGTTCTGCTGGTGTGGGACTTCTTTATCCATGTGTCCACTATCTTATTATTAATGAACAAGAAGTGTTGAAATTCACTTTAGTCAGTACAAATTAACACTAACAGACTCTAATAATAATAAGGGTCAGAAGTTATCTGCCCTAATCCATTTATTGTACGGGTGAGTTACTTTCCCTTTGACCTATTAATATCAGTCATTGTTTTTAAATAAATTAAACACCTCGTGTTATGAAAAGCAGTCGTAATGTGTTGCCTCATTAATACAGCCGGAAGGTATCTCAATTGGAATATGTCTCAATGAATAACTGCACTTGCTAAAGACAAAAAAAGGTATGTCTTTTTTTTTCTGTGGGATTAAGTTTATAAATTCCCAACAAGAAGAAGTTGTATTTTTAGGTTCTCTTAAGAAAACAAAAAACTTTTAGCTGTTATAATTAGATGAAAGGCATGAGCCCATCTTTTCCCCTATTGTGTTAGTCTGTTGCATGGCATCTTATCATACTATATTCTAATGTTGCTATCTGGGCTGGTTTCTCTCTGTTCTTCTGACCTAGGACTTCTTGGGACTTCTTCATCTTTGTATCCATTGAACACAAAACATGGAAGTCAATATCTGGTGAATCTATAGGGGATTACCAAAGGAACTTAGCAATTACTGTCACCCAGACTCATATACATGTGAGAGACCATGTGTTAAACTCGCGCTCTTATCACACTTGAAACTTGTACAAAATGCCATTAGAATGAGTGTATTTAAAATAAATGCCATTAGAATGAGTAATTAGAATGTCATTAGAATGAGTGTATTTAAAATGCTTTTAATTAGAATAAGTAATGCGAATGAGTCTGTAGAATAAGTGTAATTAGAATGATCTTCATTAGAATAAGTGTAATTAGAATGATCTTCTAGAATGATCTTCATTAGAATAAGTGTAATTAGAATGATCTTCTTAGAATAAGTGTAATTAGAATGATCTTCATTACAATAAGTGTAATTAGAATGATATTCTGTAGAATAAGTGTAATTAGAATGATCTTCATTACAATAAGTGTAATTAGAATGATCTTCATTACAATAAGTGTAATTAGAATGATAGAATAAGTGTTATTAGAATGATCTTCTGTAGAATAAGTGTAATTAGAATGAGGGCCATTAGAATGAGTATTTAAAATAAGTGCCATTAGAATGAGTGTATACTGTGTTGTTCAGATGCTGAAAGCAAGTGTATCATATGCTGAAACTATTATAATCACTGGAATGGCAGCTGAACATCTTGGTATTCATTGTTACAGTTCATGTTTGGAAACATCTGCTAAGAAATACAACTGATTTCAGATCGGGTGTAAAATGGAAAATATTTGATTATCCACCCTTAGGCAATGTGATACCAGTCTGTGAAGGTATCTTGTTTCTATGGAAACCAGTCTTGTTACTATGGTAGTAAAAGCAGAAAGAGCTCAAAGTTAAAAGAAGAGCCTGCCAAATATCACTTTACTTCTTCCAGCTGGTGTTATATAATGATGAAATAAATCAACTTTGGTATTGAATGCTCATGATTAAAGTGTGCTGATATCACAGATTCCTTTAACTCTCTCTTGCCATCCATCCCTATCAATCATTGTGTTACGATTTTTGTGGACATTTTTAGGCCGCACTTTAGAGAGCACTTTACAGTGGAGATCCCTTGTGTTTTCTTAGTGTTAGGTAGAATCCTTTGGTTGTTCCTTAGTGAAGAATCCTTGTAAGCAGAGTCCTTGGTTGTTCGTCCATGTCGAATACGTGGAAATGAATCAAATAGTTAACTAACCACATATTCGAGTGTGGCTGGCTTTAATCCATGCAGCCATACAGTGTCTATAAGTTTAAGTGGTGGATTCCAGCACACTTTATAATATAAAATACTCCAACAAAGGTAAGTCTATATTTGTACATAGCATGGTAATGGTAAGTCCTCTAGATGGCACCTTGACCAGGATTGAACCTGCAGCCTAGAGATAACTGTCACTTAGAACTGTCTTAATCAACGCCTTTATCCACTATGCTATGTGTCCAATTTTTTTCTTTTTCAATAGATTTTCCAAATCTTTGAGCCCTTTTTAATTTTTTTAAACAAATAATAGGTTGGTCAAATCTACTATAAGATTATACTTGGTGGTCCGAAAGTCTTGTCACCCATCATTTTTTTTTTTTTAGATGTAAAATTATTACATAACATATACAGTGATGCTGATAGGTTTTTTTTTTTATCCAACACCTTTATCCACTATGTTATGTGTCAAATTCAAAGAAATAATCCAAGAAGGGTCCAGCAATTTTCTCCATTTGATTGGATGAGCAAGAGATCATGTTTAGGACTTTCAACCCCAGAAAATCGGTCAGGCAAGCAGGCCTAGAAAATAACAGACAAACTAGGCACATTATTTTTAAAAAGATGCATCTGTAAATGTTTTGTTACTCTGACCAACTTTTTAGATTGCTGACTAATGGTTGTTGCCACTTATTTAAAAAAAAAAATTAAATTAAAATTAAAATTTTTTTGAAAAATAACTACTTTGGCATTGAATACTCAGCCTCATAATCAAGTGTGTAGACAGTACAGATTCCTTTGACTCTCTCTTGCCATCCATCCCTATCAACTTGGTAAATCCTCTAGGTGGCACCTTGTGTTTACATAGAACTGATTAATGTAAGTTATTGTTGGTTGGCTACAACTGTGTCCATATGTAGGACTCAGGGAATGTGTAGGGATCAAAATAAAATTAAGATAAAAATTTTTAAAAAAGTAACACACTCCCATGAGCCGTCACTAGAAGAACCCCCAACCCCAAAGAGAATCTCTCGGCCATTCAAGTTTAGGCCATAACTGCGTCTAGACACTACTACTGGCCAGGGAGATATTTCCTTGCCACATCGTGGCTATGACCAGTGAATAAAGCCTAATTCATAAAACCACCTTCTGTATTTGTTTCTTCCTTTTCTTTTCTTGAATTCCTTCCTTTTCAAAGTGACCACCAAATAAGATGGGATTAAAAGCAAACCCTCGGAACAATCACCAGGAATAATCCCAGCCACCTTTTAAACCTTAAAACACTAAACCTCTTGCCTTCCCATAAATGTCACTTATGCATTCATCCTTACTTCTTCACTAGTACTCAGCATGTCTTGCTCATCTTTCTTTTGTAATAACTAGTTGTAAATGGAAGCATAACATTAAAGGAAGTAAATTTTGTAACTCCTATATTCCAACCAATTATCAATCAAAATACTTATCCTTTTAACTAATGTCATATAAAACCAAGTACATTATATTTGTGTGTCATGGTTATATGAATTTACACACTTGGTTATATTTGCTCCTGGTATTGTAATAGGTATTAACTATCTTTGAACCTGGCATGGTGATATGTATTTGACTATATTTGCACCTGGCATGGTAATAGGAATTTGGCTATATTTACTCCTGGCATGGTAAAAGGAATTGACTATCTTTAAACCTGGCATGGTAATATGTATTTGACTATATTTGCACCTGGCATGGTAATATGTATTTGACTATATTTGCACCTGGCATGGTAATAGGAATTTGGCTATATTTGCTCCTGGCATGGTAAAAGGAATTGACTATCTTTGAACCTGGCATGGTAATATGTATTTGACTATTTGCATGACTATATTTGCACCTGCATGGTAATAGGAATTTGGCTATATTTACTCCTGGCATGGTAAAAGGAATTGACTATCTTTAAACCTGGCATGGTAATATGTATTTGACTATATTTGCATATGGCATGGTAATAAGAATTTAACTTTAGTTATACACACGGTAAAATGAATTTGAATATAGTCACACATTATATGGTAATAGGAATTCAACTGTATTTGCACACAGAATGCTGATAGGAATTTGAATATATTTGCGATTTGAATAGTGATAGCTATTCAGCTGTATTTGGCAATAGGAATTCAATTATATTTGGTCATGGCTTTAGGAATTCAACCTTAATCACACATGGCAGTAAAAGGGTTAAAGAAATAGTCTACTTCTAATTTTGAATCTGATGTGGTAAGGGAGTTGTTTCATTTACAGAGATTCTTAAAGAAAATGAAGAAGAAAAGAAGACGCAATTTCAAATAGAAGAGAAAATCCCTACCAATATTTTATTCCAATCTTTACTCTAAGAGGGATTCCAATACACACTGGTTATTATCAGCAATGAAGATAAATGAAGTATGGTTCAGGCTGGTGTGCCTCTTCCCTAAGGAGATTAAGAGATTGAACTATGACACTCTCTAACCCAATTAAGTTCCTAGCCTCAGGAAATAAGAATTTCGGTCTGAGTCGTCGTTAACCCTTTGTGTGCCAGATCACCTAACATGTTATTCTCTGCACGTCACATTTTATAATTAAGCAGCAAGAATCAGGAATTTTTTTGCCATTTTTTTTTTTTTTTTTTTTCTTTTTTTAAATTGAAAATTTCTTGGTTGCAAGTTTGCATTAAAGGGATTCGAATAACATTCATTCTTGTTACAATTATGTCCCAAAATCTGTAAACCCTGTCAGCTGGGACTGTAGAATATGCCGACTGTACCTCTGCGCAGGGGTAAGATTCCCCCCTAACTCCCAGTAGTCCCATTTCTTTTTATTATATATGTGCTAGAAGGCAGTGATTGAGGGTCTTAATGTCCCGGGAATGACATTAAACTCTATCTGGTGGTGAAGTTCCAGTTCTGGGGCTCTGGGAAATATGGAGCAGCCCTTCATCACCATTGCTCCTAGGTTGACACTGACCTGGAGTGGTAGTACCTCTTAATGTTTCATCTGTGTTAAATAGAAAAATGTGTTTATAAAAGAAAAATTTGTATCTATTAAGAATGAATTTATTTCAAAACTTTGTTTGATTAGATTGATATGTCATAAAACAAAACAAACAAACAATTTCCTGAGTTACAACATAAGCCATCTGAAGATGGCTGGAGAGTAGAGTGGTCGAAACATTGTGAGTATAGCAATCTGCAATGTGTACAAAATAATAAAAACAGCACCTTATCTTGGAAATATAGACAGATACTTTTAGGATTTGTTTGTTGTTTTTTTTGTGTGTTTCTTTTTTTTTGTGTTTTTTTTTTTTTCTTTTGTTCCAACTGAGGATAAAATATTTGAGGGTGGAATGGGGGGCAGGGACATATACAGAAGTTGGATTCCACAAAACATAGACAGCATTCTTCTTTGGACTTGTGGTTTGTTTAATAGTCATTGACACGGAAAATAGAATTGTCAAACTGAGTTCAAATTCCAGCCAATGTTGTTTGCAATCATTTCACACTAATGCCCCTGGGAAAAATATAGATCCACTTTTTCTTCCCTTCCTCCTCTTGTTGTGAGTAGAAGTAGCAGTCATGATGATGGGCAATGAGTCTGCAAGAAGGACAATTTTGAAGTCAAACCAGGTAGATGGCAAACCATGCCACTCAAAGGACAGTTGTGGTGATAGACCGTTTATAGACTATTGTATATCATTATTATCTAGTTAATCAGTTAAATGTCTGTGACATATTATTATAATCTAATTAGGTAAATATGTATTATATATCATGATTCATTTTATCTAGTTAAAGGTTTTTATTATTATATAGTTAAATTTCTATTATATATCATTAATATTTCGTTAATTAAATGTCTATTATATATCCTTGTTATTCAGTTACTTAAATATCAACTATAAGGCCTTATTATCTAGTTAATTAAAGGTCTTTAATTATTATTATTTAATTAGTTAAATGTCTTTAATTATTGTTATTTAATTAGTTTTTACTTATTATTATGTAATTAATTAAATGTCTTTAATTATCATTATTTAGTTAAATGTCTATTACATATCATTATCATATAGTTAGTTAATATCTATGATATAATGCTATTGTTTATTTTATCTAGTTAAAGTTCTTTAATTACCATTATCTAGTTAGAGGTTTTTAATAATAATTTGTTACTTAAATATCTATTATATTTAGAAATTATGAAGAGTTATGATTACTTAATTATTGAAAGGACATGGCTCTTTTCATTTTATTCTTTCTTCTTTTCTTCAGTTTCGGGATATTTAGTGACCAAGAAGCTCAGAGTTTTAAGGGTTAACGTTGCTAGAAATCTTTTTAAAAATCAAAAATTACAGGTAATATTTTAAAGTAATTTCTAGCATTTTATAAACCCATATATTATTCCTGAATGCATCTAACTATGGGTAAATAGTAGGACAGACTTGGATTGTTAACCATTTGAATTCAGAATTTTCCTTCTCTTGGTACGGCCATACCAAGGCTAAAGAGTCCAGTCTGCCTTGTTATTTACCCATAGCTGCAGAGAGTGACGTGCAAGCAGCCTCATCCCGGATTTTAACTCGGTTTCCATGTCCATTTCCTACAATGATAACCATTTTACCACAAGCATAAATAGTAAAGTTGTTGGACTGGTTAAAGTCGTTATCAACCAGACAGTGAGGGAGTCTATCCTCTTTTCACTTACTCTAGACCAAGTAAATTGTTTCCACATCTGAGGCAGAGCACCCACCTACCAACAGCTCCTCACTTTATCACACAGATCCCTGTGCTACTCATACGCTGAGATGTCAAGGGCCGGTATTGAACCCAGAAACTTGTAGTTCCAAGTATACCTAAATCACACCCCTCTCTCTTTTTTTTTTTTGTTCAAAAAAGAATATATTCTCTGCGTTTTCATTTGCTTTATTTCTAATCTTTCCTACTCCTTCACGTTTATAATTTTGAAAAAAATTTTTTCACTTTGGTGACTTTAAAAAAAATATTTCTATCTTTTCTTTCACCTTTCTCCTGTTATAATTCCTATTCTTTCTTTCTTTTATTCTCTTCCACATTGTCTTTCTTTTCTAACCTAATTTCTATTCATCATATAATGGTCACTTTTTCTCCTTTGTTTTTTTCTCATTATATAATTGTATGAATAGATGTTCCCTTTCTTTTCATTTATTCTTCTTCTCCTCACACTTCTTTTTAGTCTTTCTCATTGGTCAGTAATTTTAATTATTTTTTTATTTTTCTAATTTTGTTTTTTCAATTACTTTCTTCATTTATCTCATTGTCATCTCTTCTCTCTCTCTCTCTCTCTCTCTCTCTCTTCCGGTTCTCCCTTGTGTCTATAAGGTGCATGTACCACACAAAAATGATTCTCTTTTGAATAATTTCTCCAATAAATTAGATTACATATTACATGCAATTACTATCATCACTTATTCTTTCTCGGACTCCCATCAAAATCTTTGCTTATAAAAAATTATTATCCCTGCTTTAACAAGTCTAAAAGTTGAAATGCAATTAGGCTTGATGACTTCCACCATCAACCAAAGTGTACATACAACAGGCCATTATCAAGAAATGCTAGATTATTATAATGACAAAAATACTCTGGAATTGGAAAGACAGTGATTAGAATTTTACTGGAAACCAATTTTCAGTAAATGGAACTTGCTAATTCTTTGAATTATAAGTCTCAATAGATCTATAGTCATTGGGAAAGAAAGCCATGTTTGACTTGAAAGTGATTTAGATGGTCGATTTTGAATAAATATGTGAGAAGAGGGACGAGGAGGAGGAAGGGGATATTGGACAGAGACTTTTGTCGGACAGATATGTAAAAAAACTTTTGTGGTTACTAATGAGCATGGAATTAAGTATTTGATGGTATAAAGTTTTTTTGTTTTTATTTTTATTTTTATATTTTTTGTTGAAGTCCAAATTGTTTGGTTGCAGAAAAATGGAGAAAATTAAAGAAAACAAAAAAAAGAAAGTAATTACTATAAAGCCGTTGGAGGCATGTGGTGTAATAGTTAGAGTTGTAGGAAATGAACTCATTGACTCGAGTTCAGATCCTGGACGAAGCTACAGTTTATATAGCGCTAATACCCTGGAGAAAGGTATAAATTAAACTACTCTCCCTCCAGCTATGGGTAAATAGTAGAGCAGACGGGGCTCTTTAACTTTGGTTAGGCAACCACTCTAGGAGAAGGAAAACTCTGAATTCAAACCTATTCAACTGTACAGCATCAATGTTTCTTTCTGCCCTAGCACTCACCGTCTGACCAGAATAAGTGTCTCTTAGACCTTTAGAATTAACATTCTGCACTGTTTAATTCCAAACTTTCTGAATTTCTGGAGCCAGTCAAAAATCCTGCTTTTTGATGGAACATGGGGACATTGAAACTTTCTCTGAAAATTGGCTTGCACTACAGTGTATGATTTTTTGGTTAAATAGGCCTCAGCACAAAATGTTTTTTCTTTGGTTGACCATGACATAGTGGGGAAAATCATTTTTACAATATTTTAAGCTCCAAGTTGACTATATTCTGAAAGAAAAAAAAATTAGATTAACAGTTTTATTACAAAATTTGTGTGTGGGTTCTGTTCTTTTTTTTTTTTTTTTTTTTTTTTGTGTCACCCTGTAATTTTTCTGTTGCCTTTCATGTTAGAAAACATGTTTAGATGGAAACAGTTAATAAATATGATAAAGTTAAAAAGAAAATAATATTTTCAAGTTTGTAGGTCTTTTCATGTTGTTTAGGAAGAAGGAAGTTACTTGATAAGTAAAAGAAACTTATCAGAAAGTGAGTGACTGTAAAATACTCCTCGATCCATAAAAAAAAACAGTTGGTTTGAGGGTCATCAGGAGAGAATATGTACACGGTTCAAGGCCTTCCTCTCAACGGTTTTATTTGGACATCTCCCCCTCACTGATGTGAGGCCCCACAAAATATATCCAGTATATCATACAATCAAATATACTAATGAATAACAACAAAAAGTTCTTGAGATAAAAATTGGCTGTACACATTATAAACAATTTTTGATATCAGAAATGTTCATTGAGAAAATTAAGGATAATCCTAGTCAGAATCATAAAGGATAATGATTGATAGAGCTTCATCTAAAAATAAATAGAAATAAACTTTGGATATTTCTTAGGCACCTGTTGTGGTGTAATGGAGAAGAAAGGCATTCTTTCAAAATTAATTACTATGATAGATATGAATATACTGTGATTGATTAATAGATAGATTAACCGACTAAGGCAGATAGATTAACCGAATGATATGAACGAACTTAGATAGCTATGAACCAACTGTGATAAATAAATATGAACAGACTTTGATAAATAAATATGAACAGACTGTCATAGATATGAATATACTGTGATTGATTAATAGATAGATATAAACAGATGGTGTATCATAGATATGAACAGACAGTGATATATATCATATGTGTTGGAGGTGCATGGTGTAATGGTTAGAGTCATAAGAAATGGAATTGTCAACCCGAGGTCGCCATTACAGGTTGCCACCCACAGCCAACAGGTAGCCCCATTGGGACTGGAGGTCTTATCCCTCTGCAATTGATCAAAGAGGGCCTCTTCGACCATCTGTCTAGCCTAAGTAAGAGTTATAGTGGAATGTTACATGTCAGGGACTGCTCAGCCACCAAGGTTCTATCCTTAAGCATCACAGGTCACCACCCACAGCCAACAAGTAGTCCTATTGGAAGGGGGGTCTTACCCCTCTGCAATTGATTAAAGGGGGCCTCTTCGACTGCCTGTCTAGTCTAAGTCAGGGCCCAAAGTTTTTGGCCATTTGACAAAGATTTGCAAATAACAAGTTATTTATCCCATGGCACTGCAGACTTTTGCAACCCATTGTGTGACCATTGGGTTTTTATTGGATATAAGATAACACAGAAGTTGAAGAAGAAATTTATTATCATTTGTTTGGAAATTAAAAACAAGAAAAAAAAGTTAATTTCTTCCTTTGTTTTTCGCTTCTTCCTATAACTTTAATTCTTTACATTTTTCAAAGATTTTTTTTTCTTTATTGTCAATAATTTTCTTTGAAACTCCTTCTCTTTAAATCTCTTTCCATTTCCTTCCTTTTTGACACTCTTCATTTCCTCAATTTTCCTTCACCAAACTCTCAAATTTCTCCTTCATAGTCTTTAGTTGTTTATTTGTATGGTCTTCTTCTTCTTCTTCTTCTTCTCTTCATTTTTCATTCTATATCTTTTTCTCTCTTCCTCTTTGTCTATTGTCCCTCCTGCTCAGTAGACTATTGTTTTCCATTATTGTCATTATTATTATTATTATTATTATTATTATTATTATTATTTATTCCATAAAAAATAATCATCTTTTGATCTTTCTCTTTTCTTCTCTTTTTCTTCTTTGATTCCTTCTATCTTTCTTTACCTTACTTTCTCCTCCTCTTCCTTCTCCTCCACCCACTCACTCCTCATTTTTCTCAATTTTTTTTCTTTTATTGAGGCCAGCCATATTGGCTGATTAGATTGTTGATAAAAGAGGCACTTCAAAAGATATGCTCATTTTTTGGTCCTCATTTTTTTTTTCTTGGTAAACCTTGAATGAATAATGAGAAACTCTATATCTGGTTTAAAACAAGGACAACAGAAAAACAAAACAAAACAAAAAATGAAATAAAAAAAATCCTCAAAATAAAGCATTACATTGACCACTCAGTCTTGCATGAATGAAGCCAGAAAAATAAAACATTTTTGGTGGCCAATAAGCCATCATTCTTCAGTTACAGAAACCAGATGGCATTTTTTTTTTAAAGAAATCAACATACAAACTCTTTGTAATTCCATTAGTTCATTTCAACAAACTGATCAGTTGTTGCCTCTTACTTTACCCAAAACCATCTACTTTTATACTATACTATATTCCATTTGTTTTATCCTACCTATTTTAACTATAGCTCTCAAAATGGGAGACATTTTTTCATTTTGACTAAAGCTATCCACAAGAAATTATTTTTCTGTTCAACTATACCTATCAAAAGGGAGACATTAACTATTTTAATTATAGCTATCAAATGGGAGACATTTTCTATTTCAACTATAGCTATCAATAGGGAGACATTTTCTATTTTGACTAAAGCTGTCAAAAGGAAGTAATTTTCTATTTTAACAATAGTTATCAAAAAGAAGTCATTTTCTGTTTTAACTATAGTCATACTATATTTCATTTGTTTGATATTATTTTGTTATATAAAATTATAAAGTGTTTCATAAAGGATATAACTCTAAAGGTAAGATGGTAGGATTTACCTGTACCTAAATTCTAATGCTAAAATTTGTGCTATTCAGTAACTCTATACTCAGAGACTACGTTTATTTTAGAAGTTTGATTGTGTTATGTGCTAGCATCATTCAAGCATCCAAATCATTTGTATTGTGTCATCTAATTCATTTTCAAGGACAAGCATATTTTGCACAAGAGACTGCTGGATGGACTTGTGTTCAAAAGGGTTATCTTCCCTTGCTGCTAGGTTTTTGCCACTAGATGACACTACTAGCTGAGTATTTAAACTCAGCCTGGGAAGCCCTCTGTCTCTCTCTCTCTCTTGGTTTAGCATCCACAAAAGATGGAATAAACATGTGGTGTCTCTGTGCATTAAAGTGGGGGGGGGCTTTCCCCCCAACTATCAGTAAATGACTCTCATATTCTTTATGAACTCTTTTGTACTTCCAAAGGACTTTAGTCATATCTGTTTGTATAATGTCATGTATGTCATGCTCAGACAATAAAGTCTGTATTATTGTTCGGATTATTTATGTATATTTTCACCTACATTGGAAGATTACTTTGAGCTTTCTAACATATTATAAGAACCACACATTAAATTCTTATAAGACTATATAAAAGTCAACAATTGGTTGATACATTTTATGTGACTGGATGTCATCATAATCATCAGGTTGCACTGACAACATAGATATCCATGACTCTCTTTTGCCAGCTGTCCCTATTAGTCATAGCCACCGGTGGGTCATCTGCACAGAATCCATGCATAGCTGATAGATGTAGTTTTTTTTCTGGTTGGCCTTCACTTGGGTTGTCCATGTGTAGGTGTCCACAGGAGAACACTTATGAGTTTGTCCTTGCTTCTCAAGCAATAACCAGCATGTTTTGTTTATCTTAATTGGATGACTTGTGTGATGGGAGTAAGTGGCCGTATAGCTGTTTTATTGTAGGGTGCAGCTTGTATAGTTTCCATCTATCTTTTTCACTTTCATTTGAGTGCAAGTGGTGCAGCCATACAATAACACCGACAAAGCTATGGCTTGGAAGAATTTTCACTTAATCTTATCAGAAAGATCAAATTTTCATATGAGAGGTAATCTGTTTATAGCAGTCTAAGCCTTTCCTAAGCATATATTGACACCACTTTCTATAGATGAGATATTTCTACCTAGGTATGTAAACTGGTCTATAATATTGACTGGGAATGTATAAGATAAAAAGGGCCCAGGCTGACCATATTTGTTACGAGCCAAACTTCTCATTCAACTGACTAGTTTCAATAGTTAAACAAAAATCAATCTATCTACTTACCTATAAGTGGGCACCTTGCACGGTGTAATGCTAGACTGGTACACCATTACTAGTGAGTTTAAGTCTCACTAAGAGCTACTCACAGCAGAACCCAGCAAATTACCTATAAGTACATATATCAATTTTATATTAAATTGTAACACATGTTAATATATCTAATTTAACCAATTGATTTTTAAAATCTCTCTGAAAACTCTCTTTGCAGATTGGGTTGTCTATAACTAGTGTTTCCAAGGCTACAAAGAAGTTAAAATAGTTTAAATAAAAATTTTCAAAAATAGAGTTGAATCCTTTCGGCAATATCCTGTATCTGGTAGAATAATAGTTCAGAAATTTATTAATATTTGCTCAGAGAACCTTCAAATGTTTTCAAGTAAATTTTCAATTTCTCTAAAGATGAACTCATTCCTTCTTTAGGTGTAAATTTCAGGGCAGAAAACTGAGAGGTCACAGGTGCAATTGCTGCAAAAGGTGTGAGGATTCTTTATAGCTATCTCAGTACATCACCCTCTCACCACATCACCCTCTCACCTATCACGCTAACCATTTATCCAAAGAGCAAAGCAATTCCTCTATTCCTGACATTTTTTTTTTTTATTTATTTTTTAGTTTCAAGAACTGAGTAAATTTTTATCTGCTCTTTATGCAGAAAGCTACATATATCTTTATCTTGTAAACAACAATGAAAAGTTGAAACTTAGCCTTATAATCTCTAATAGTAAATGCCTATCAACTTTACTTCTAGAGGCTGTAGCTCAACATATCATACATTTTGGAATCCGGCTGACTTTCAGAGCAAATTTTAAAATATTCTTGTCTGACTTCTGGCCAGCAAACTTGAAATTTTGGATTCCCAAGTTTTAATTACTATGATCTTTTGTGACAAATTTTTGTTAACTGATATATCCTTATCGCAGTAGTAGCTGGTACGTCAAATATCTTCCGAGCAGTGTGTAGTCTGGCGAGTAAGTTTAGGTTGGTAGGCTTAGGCTTAGGTAGTGTCGGACACTGTCCAATCTGAGGGAGGATAACAATTTTTAGAAGTTGGAAATAATTTTGTGAAAAATCAAAATTAATGGTGAAATTCATAGAAAGTCACCCATGATTTAGGAATAATTGTTTGTATGGAAAGAAGGACCTATATATATCAAATTTGCTTTAAGTTTAGTGGTAGCACTTAAATATATAAATGATATATATATCAATGTGTATGGTTGGCAGTATTATACTTGAAGAAGTGGTAGTAATCCAACGTACAGGGATATTAGAAGAGTGCTCAATATCTGTGATAGAGCATTAATTGCATCATTTTCGAAAACAATTATGTTGCCTGAAGACTGCCACAGAGCAAGAAACCAAATGGGATAATAATTTTTCCATGATAATAAGAAAAGCTAAACCTTTTATTTATTCATTTAAATAATATATAGGGAGAGAGAGAGAGAAGAAATTTGAAAAGAGATACACATTTTATTAATTAATGTTGTATTCATTGACTAATATTTCAATCTGTATAAGATCATCATCAGAGCTGATCTGTATGAAATGAAGAAAATATATTTTTTTTAAATATGATCATTTTGTAGGAGAAATAACACATAACTGACTTTAAGAGAAAAGATATTTAAAATTATACAGATTGAAATATTGCAATATTAGCCAATAAATACAACTTTAATTAATAACATCTGAGTGGTTTTTTTTTTTCAAATTTCTTCTCTAATATATTGTCAGACTCAATTCCTTATTCTATATATATATATATATATATATATAAACATGATATACGTCTAGTGTTCAAGTTTCATCAAATCTAATATGTACTCAACTGTTATTGCTGGACTGAAAGCCCAATTAAGAACCCTCCACCAGAGCTAGCTTAATTGCCACTTGATTGGGCAGCTTTTAAGCTAGTTAAGAATATTGAAAAACAGACATTTTCAACAAATTGTTTTCTTCAGGAATTGGGAAAGGAAATTTGGAACTCTCAAGTGTTTAATGTTTTTCAGCACAAAATGAAGTGGCAGATACTTAACATTAATCCGAGGAAAAATAATAGAAAAACAAAATATCAAAATAGACTATTTTAAAGAACAGATCTCCGTTTTTGATTAATTGATTTTAAAGGCATGTCACCCCATCTAGGATTATCTTATCCTTTGAGGATAGAGAATTGCATTCATTGAATGTTTATATTTGATTTTTTTGTGTACTTGTTTCTTAATTGTTATTTTATTATTTTGGAGTTGAGGCACTCATTGTGTAATGGTTATCATTTTAGGAATTTGACACGGCAACCCTGGACAAGGCTGGTTGCATTTCACATAGCACTAATATCCTTGGGAAATGTATGAATCCAACTGTTCTCTCTCCAGCTTTGGGTATATAGTAGGTCAGACTGGGTTCCTTAATCTTGGTATGGTGATATCAGTCTAAATGAAGGAAAACTCTAAATTCAAACCTGTTAAATTTTGCTCAAAAATTGACTTTGTGTCACATCCTGCTTGTGCTGGGGGTTGTTAAATAGAGTTTTTTTTTTGGTTTTTTGCTTACAGTCCTATTGAATATGATTAATGTTTAAATTGATGTATTTGATATATGACTATTTGACTAACAGGTACTACCACTCAGGATCAATGGGAATCTAGGAGTAATGGCAATGAAGGGGTACTCCACCCTCCCGGTGTTCTAGAATTGGAACCTCACCACTAGATACTGTTAAGCATGAATAGCCATGTTTACACAGTAAAAACAGCAAGCAAAATGGTGCGATCAGGCTCTAGCACTAAGTGACAATAACTATATAAGCATACATACACAGAATGCAGTCTAACAGTACAAAAGGTAAAGATAGGTTTGGGGAAAGTGCGGATAATTTTTGAATGTCCCTTGTGCATCTGATTTGATGTCAAATGCTATTTTGCCAGGCTGCCTTTAGACTGCTATCAGTAACAAAGTAAAAAATGAATCATGGATTTAATTGGCAGGAAGATTCAACCTCTACTGCCATACCATCAATATCCACCTTAATGTAATAAAATAGGAGGCATTATTTTCAGAGTAACTCATGTGTCAGCATGCAGATTCTTCTTCATCCCTGGTAAAAATGTATGTATTTACCTAATGCCTCCACACAAGTAGGATGTGACACAAGGTCATTTTTTTAAGCTTTGAATTTAGAGTTTTTATTATACTCGGCTGGTTGCTATAGCAAGATTAAATAACCCAGTCTGCCCTACTATTTACCCATAGCTGAACAGAGAATAGTTGGATTCATACTTTTCCCCTGGTATTAGCTCTATGTGAAATACAACCAGCCCTGTTCAACATTTGAACTTGTGTCTATTTCCTATGCTGATAACTATGCACCACCTTAGTATAAGTGCTATATGAAAAATGTATAGCCAATGG
Organism: Doryteuthis pealeii; assembly: GCA_023376005.1. Classification (NCBI taxonomy): domain Eukaryota; kingdom Metazoa; phylum Mollusca; class Cephalopoda; order Myopsida; family Loliginidae; genus Doryteuthis; species Doryteuthis pealeii. The sequence goes on from CM042148.1 coordinate 103,609,066, forward strand.
TGATGACTATCTAGGAAATTGTGTTTAGTAGCTGAAAACGTGCTCTATTTAATGGTGTTGTGCTCCCTGTATCTGTTATAGTTTCTGTGGGAATAAATAGTTTTTAATTTCATAGTGTCACTATTCTAATTAACTTAGTCATCATGCAAGGTTTCTCTACAAATAAGCATAAAATTTTTAAAGATCAGTAAAATGCCTAACTTTTTTTTTCTCTGATAAAAGGTGGACCTGATGGAATTACCAATTGTATGTGATTATCTAAAGAATGTTTTTGATCAGGAAAACACCACGTAACCTTGCTGGTATACTAGAATCATGTAAAGTAAGAAAGAAAATAAAGCTTATATTATAACAGTGGATCAATGGCTGATTCTTTCAAGCTTCCATGTCCTTTTTGGTGAAACCAATTTCAGTGGCTAAATGCCCCCTCAAGGGGGCTTGGTGCTCTGTTGGATTTCTTTTTTTCTTAAAAACCCTTTAAGCATTTCTGAAATTGTTACCAGTGATCGCATTTCTCTGTGCCAACAGAAGTGCAACTGTGATCTATTTGATTCTCTGGTGGAATTGGTAATCTCACCACCATCACCTCCCTGTTTTGGATAATGAGAATTTATTGATTTTATTGTGACCCATGTATAACTCATAACGAGAAGAAAATGAATTAGATAGGAAGAAACTATGAAGACAGACAGAAATAAGAATGAAAAAAAATGTAAGAAACTAAGGAAGAGGAGAATGAAGAAAAATGAAAATGATACGGTGGAAGAATGGAAGAGAAAATGAAAAGGGAAAGAAAAGAGATGTACAATCAAGTGGAAAATTTGAAATCCAGCAAAGAATCACATAGTGGAAAATGCTTCCCAGCACAACTTTTTTCTTTCCTTCTATTTTCATAAATTTTTCTTTGAGTTTTTCTTTTTTCTTTTTTTCTTTTTCACAAATTCTTTCTCTCTTTCTTTTCGTGTGTTTCTTTTATTTATACTTTAGTTAAATTTTTTACTTTCATTTTCTATTTTTTTCCTTTCACTAATTCTTCTTTCTATCTTTCTTTTCTTAGGTTTTTTTAAAATTTAATTTTACTTCCCTTTCATTATCACTTTTAATTTCACTTGCAATTTTTTTCTTTTCTTCCTTTCACTTTGTATCATTTCCTTTTTATTTGCTCTTGTTAGTTTCATTCTACTTTCACTTTCTTTCTACATTTTCCTTTTTACTTGCTCTTGTTAGTTTCCTTCTACTTTCACTTTTTACTTTGCTATTGTTAGTTTCCTTTTACTTTTCTTTCTACCTTTCTTTTTACTTGCTCTTGTTAGTTTCCTTCTACTTTCACTTTCTTTCTACTTTTCCTTTTACTTGCCCTTGTTATTTTCTTTTACTTCTACTTTCACTTTCTTTCTACTTTTCCTTTTTACTTGCTCTTGTTAGTTTCCTTCTACTTTCACTTTCTTTCTACTTGCTCTTGTTAGTTTCCTTCTACTTTCACTTTCTTTCTACCTGCTCTTGTTAGTTTTTACTTTCACTTTCTTTCTACCTTTTTACGTCAAGTCATGTTGAAAGCACTGGTTCGAACAAGATCCTGAAAGTTAGCAGTGATGAGCCCGTTCATTACTTAGATGAGTGATTATTTAAAGTAAAAGGTGATACTGTAAGAAATTGAACACCTAAATGACTTGATTAGGCAATAAATGACTTAAAAAGGGTTAATATGCTGTAAAACAAATTTCAACTAACTTTTCTAAACTTTATGTTTTATCAGAGTTTCTTCTTTTTTTTTTTTTTTCTATATCTTTTTTTTAATTTCCTTTTGTTGATTTTATCATTTCTCTCTCTTCCACTTCTTTTACCTGCTAACTTTTTCTTTCTTTCCTCAGTTGGTGGGACTTAAAATATGCTTACTGCATCCCCTTCCAAGGGGTAAAACCCTGCCAAAAAGTTGTCTTTGTTATGGCATTAAACTGCATATGATGGTGAGGCTCCAGTTCTGGTAATTGTGGAGTACCCCTTCATGGTCATTATGTCCTATTCCACTCTGACCTGTAGTGGTAGTATATGTTAGGGTCTCATCTATGGGTGAGACAAAACTGTTCAAATGGCTGGTTTAGCTCAGTCGGTCGAGCAACGGACTAGGAACCACAAAGTTCATACTGGCCCTTGTCAACTCAGTATATGAGTAGGACAGGGACCTGTGCGGTAAAGTGAGGAACTGGTGGTAGGTGTGGCCCTCCACCTCGGATACCAAAAACAATCTCCTTGGTCTAGTACTAGTGAAAGGGGGATAGACTCCCTTGCTGCCTGGTTGATAATGACTTTAGGCCACCCCAACGACTTTCCTTATTATTAGTTACTAGAAACCAGCATCTGTGTGCAAATTATTTTCATTAGATAGGAAAATAGTTGATATCACATAACCATGAGCAAAATAAAAAAGCAAAAAACTCTTAACAACCTACACCAAAAAAATGTCAATATGAATATACAATGAACATGATTTACAAACCTCTAGGCATAAAATAAACCTAAACAGGTTGAAATGCCATTAGAATCAATTAAACCCATTAATAACACAGGCCTATTGTGGCCAGTGTTTGTTAATAAAATTAACAGCATGATCCCAGGGGGCCTTCCTCCCAGGCAACACCTGCCCCCTTGATTTAAAGGGCAGGGCTGCATTTATTGCCCAGTGCCTGAGATGCCGCCCTTGAGTGGGAATGCTGACAGGATCTACATATTTTTTGCACCTACCATTCCATGAGCTTTGGTTCGTGGGTGGGCCACATTAAAAAGACCTTGTGTCACACCTGCATACATGGGATGCGAGGTAAATAAATAACATAAAATAAATCTAAACAGGTTGAAATGCCATTAAACTCTATTAATCCAATTCCAATTATACTAGCAGTTCTGCTGATTTCCAGTTGTGTAGAGTTCTTGTAGCTCAATTGATTGCCATAGGAAATGGATACTATGACATGAGTTCAAATCCTGGATGAGATATTTTGCATTTCACATAGCACTAATACTCTTGGGAAAGGTATGAATACATCTGATTATAGTAACTGAATTCAGTCTAGAGGACCTACTAATAGTGATGGCTGATAGGGACTGATGGTGAAATAGTGCCAAGGGAATTCATGCAATTCACAGTACTTGATAATGAGTTTAGTATTATTTGTAGATTCAACTGGAAGGATGCACTTATTAAATGATATTTCTTATGAAATATTCATCCTGTTTGTAATTCTTATGTATTTTATTGCAATAGAATAGGTTTATCTATATATTAATATTTGTGTTCCTTAACTGTGCAACCGTTATCATCTTGCAACACCCTCTGGTTAAAAATGAGACCATCCAAATCATCCAAGTAGCTCAGTTGATTGAGCAACTGGTGTGGTTGCTGAGATTTCTCCAGAAAAAGGGATACAAGTTTAATTCTTTCCTCGGATATAATCTCAGCGGAAATTTACCCAATTCTTTATTCAGTAATCTTCCCGATCCTCAATTTTTTTTTTAGTTTAGAAGGTAATACGAGTGATTGAGTAGAAAATGTTGTTATCAACCTAATCCCAGATCAAATTCATCTCCTTCAATATAGTTCCCTTGGAAAGCCACATGAGAACAAAGATGTTTCTACTCTTTGAAAAAGTGCTGAAAATCTTCAACTGATGTTCCACCCTGTCGACTTGGGGTAAGACTCCCCCCAATGAGGCCATCTATTGGCAATGGGTGGTGACATGTGATGCTTAAAGATAGAACCCAGGTGGGTGAGCAGTCTCTGACATGCCACACTCCACTTTGGCCCTTACTTAGGCTAGACAGGCGGTTGGAGAGGCCCCCTCTGATCAATTAGCTGGTCATGTCAAGCCCTAGCACCTATATGATTGCCCCAACCCTATTGTCCTTATGGCAAGCCCCAAGCCCTTTTTATATGGGTGCTAGAAGGTGGTAGGTGAGGGTCTTCATCTCCTGGGATGATGTTAAACTCTATCTGATGGTGAGGTTCCAGTTCTGGAGGTTGTGGAGCAACCTTTCATCACCATTGCTTCTTGATCCACTCTGTGCCAGAGTGGTAGTACCTGTTAGGGTCCCATCTATGAGTTAAATATAAAAATGTGTTTATAAAAAAAATTGAGTATCCATTAAGAATTGATTAATTTCAAAACTTTGTCAGCATTAAATCACCCAAAGATGTTTCCAAATTGTAACTATAGAGCTAAATTGTGTAATGGTTATCATCATAGGAGATGTATTTGGTAAATCAAGTTCAAATCCTAGACGAAGCTGTTTGAATTTCACATAGTGCTAATACCATTAAAAAGGTATGCATCTAACTATTCTCCCTCCATCTAGGAATAAATGATAGGGCAGATTTAACCTTTTAACCTTGGAGAGATAACCAGTCTAGAAAAAAAAACTCTGAATTCAAATCTGTTAAACTTTGCTAAATAAATTGACCTTGTGGCATATCCTATGTGAATAGTTGGTATATATATATATATATATATATAATATAAAAGAGAGGGATAAGTTTTGATTTTTCAGAACAAGAAATAATCAAAAGTAAATAAGAAAGAGTAAGTATGGAAAAGAGCTGTGATACCATTAGACAATTCTTTTTTGTAGAATCTCATTCACACAAGGGTATTTCCAAGTCAAATTATCCAGGCTGTCACCCACCCCCTTCAATTTTTCTGAAATATTATTCAAATGTGGATTATGATAAAGTTAGACAATCCCCCAAACTTGAGCTTCCAATTTCAAAAATGGCTTAGTTATGTAAACATTGTACAGATAACAATAAAGATGTGGACAATAGTACAAACAATCCAAATAACACCTTCTGAGGTTTATCTAAGTCCGTGTATATCTAGCATATTGTTAGGTTGTTTTTCAATTGAGCATAGTATATTTTGTTCTCTAAAGTCAGTGGCTAATTTAGAGCCTGTTGAGTTGTCATCTTAAAATGCATAATATATATATATATATATACTATGTTTCAAGATAACAACTCAACAAGCTCTGAAATTGCCACCAACTTTAGAGAACAAAGATTGCTTGTATATATGTATATATATATACACACACACACACAACACACACCTCAGCATGAGCAGGATGTGACCCAAGCTTAGTTTTTTAAGCAGTTTAATGGGTTTGAATTCAGAGTTTTCCTTCTAGACTTCTTGCCAAACCAAAGTTAAAGAACTCCGTCTGCTCTACTATTTATCCATAGTTGGAGGGAGAATAGTTGGATTCATACCTTTTCCAAGTCAGTTCGTTCAACACAAAACAATATGAAATATCCAACAATGGGTTTCAAACTGCTACCAATTGTCAATGTGTCTGACATTCATTGTGTCTCTTGTCTACCGTATACCCTCCTTCTTTACTCTTGCAATGGAAGAGTTCACTCCTAGTTAGACCCATCCTTAAATACCTAGAAATGGTTCAAGGGTGATAACTCATATGCTGGTTCACAAGAATACTATTTTGAAAAAGATAGTCAGATTGTAATTAAGTTGATTTTTTTTTTCATACAATAACTCTCATTACTTTCAAGACAGACCTCATATTTTAAAAATATATGAAGAATGAGAAAATTAATGAATAAGGAAATGGGTAGATTTCTGTTGAAATTCTACCTGAGGAAATAAAGAAATTTTAGCTTTCAAAACATAATAAACAAAAAGTGAATGATAGAGGAATAAAAAATCAAATGTTGCTTCAATAGACAGTGTATAAATTCGTTCCTTAAACTAAAACAAGAAAGCTGTGTATATAAAACTGACCATTTTATGTCTTCGTGAAATCATTTTATTCTTTTTGGGTTTTTTATTGTCTTTTAGGGATTCTTGACTATTATATTTTTTACTTTGACTTTGTATGCTCTCTTCTGAAATTATATTCACTCAACTATTGAATCTAACAAAAGTCTTCCATTCTCTCTCTCTCTCACTCACTCACTCTCTCTACCTTATGTTTCTTTTATTTCATTTTCCTTATTTCCCTAGAAATTGCGTGACTTTTTTAGAGGGCCACATAAATATTATTCTACCCTTCACTTATTTGGTTCAGCATGAAACATTTTGAATATATTCATAAGGAGACAAAAAAAAATATCTGTTGGCACATCAGCCAAAACAATTCATCACTACTTTTTATACACTTGGTTTATTTTTATTTTTTTATTATTATTTTATTTCTTCTATTTCTTCAGCTTAGCTTATTTCTTGAATTTCTTTATTCTTTTTCTTTTTCTTTCTTCCTTTTTTTCTTTTCTCTTTCTAGGGGTTTCTCATGCTATGAATACATCTTGTAGTTTTGCAAGGAAACAAATCCGTAAAACACAAGAAGTTGTTATCCATTTTATGCGTGGATCAATTTATCTTGTAATGTGCTTGCTGATGGAGAACACCCAATGATTGTTGCCAGAAGCAACTAAAGTACATGTGTAAAGTCTCACAGAAACACACACACAAGCACACACATATATATATATATATATATATATAAAGTGTGTGTGTGTAAGCATTGGTGTGTATTTGTGCATGTGTAGAAGACTTTATTGGCAAACAAAGTGCTTTCATCAGACATGAAGTAGAAAGATTTATCACCAGACATAATGACCATTTTACCATCTATTTAAATATATATATATATATATATATATATATATTGACATAAAAGATATCTAAGTAACTCTTCTTTTTTTTTCTTATTTTCTATAAATTTTAAAAACATTGAATTTATAATTCATAATATTTATGATTATAACATTCATATACTTGTGATTTATTGTTGGTAAAAGTCGCATTAGTAAAAGTTTTAAAAAAAGATTTTACTTTTGTATTTTATATATATATATATATATATATATTACCATGGTGTATGGTTAACACTATCACACTTGATGAGTTAGTGATGTAGCAATACGTGCAGTATTATTAGGAGAGTGTTCAATATTTGTGATAGAGAAATTATATAATGATAATAAATATATTTCAATTTTTGTATATATATATCTAGATGCAAATAAGCATCCATGTAATTAATTAAAAATATACATTTTATATATACACCAACACACACACATATTTATATATATATATATGAGAAGAAAATATTTTAAAAATATAACAAACACAGGATGTTATGATTAGGGGAAACAATTTTTTGTGTCAATACTTAAGCATTTCGGTATATTGTACCATCTTCAGGACACTGTTAAGTAATGTTTATGTGGGAAAGATGTTAAGTGTTATAAGTGTTAGAATATGTTATTTGTTTTTTTACGAAAGTCAATGACGTGATCAATGCATGTGCAAAAATGGAAAAACAAACAAACAAACGCGCATATAAAAATTAACGGTTAATAACATCATATTCTCACACTCACTATACACTTAACCATCTTTCATTTTCCCTCACATAAACATTACTTAACAGTGTCCTGAAGATGGTACAATATACCGAAATGCTTAAGTATTGACACAAAAATTGTTTCCCCTAATCATAACATCCTGTTATATTTGTTATATTTTAAAAATATTTTCTTCTCATATTGTCGGATTAATTTCCTCACCGTTTTCCCATATATGTGTATATATATATATATATATATATATATATTAGTTTGGCGGTTGGTTTTGAAGGCTATCACAATGCCAGTGTAAAGAAAAATAAGGTAACTATGGTTTTGTTTGTTAACCTCTAACAAACAAAACCATAGTTACCTTATTTTTCTTTACACTTGCATTGAGATAGCCTTCAAAACCAACCACCAAACCAATAAAAACACAATGCTTCAAGCAAATTATAAAACACTTTATATATATATATATATATATATGTGTGTGTGTGTGTGTGTGCGTGTGTGTAAAAACAATTTATTCTAATCTCAGGTTCCCCTTAAATTATGTGTTTTACTTAAAAATCATCAGAAATTATTTTTTGGACAATCTCAGTCTTTCGGAATACAACCCTAATAAAACAGGCATCACTATTGTCACATCCATGCTCAGTAAATTTTATATTTGTTGTGGGGTTATTAAGGGTCACAAATTGTTGTGGGGGTTATTAAGGGTCACAAATAAATACAAACGACTGGTGAAAGTTGATACAATTGTATTGAACAAAGAAAGTAGAATTTACAGAAGGAAAGTGAAGTTATGTCCGACAATACAGTCTAGAACTGAATCGTGTCACTTGTTCCTCAAGCTACAATTGTATTTGCTACTTATAGTAGTAATAGGATCATTCCATTATGTAAATAGGTTATATCACCTATAACAATATTGAAGATTAGTTAAAACTGTACAACCTGTGAATCTGTTGGTTTCCCATTGTAACAGTGGTCAATGATCATTTTAATGCTTCTATTAAGCAAGCGTTACTTAAGGAATAGGCATAACCTATCATTTCAGCAATAAAGTGTAGCTAGGATTTGAATTTTGCTGTTAACTTATCAAAAATGCCCAGGTATTTAATTGACAGGCTTTGAATTAAGTTGACCTCAAACGGAATTTTCATTAGTTGAGGAAGTCATGTGACCAGGCAACTCATGGGAAAGTTAGTTTCAATTATTGAGAATCGAGCAAGTAGCCATAGAGGACACACACATATTTGCGTTCTGTGCTTTTCTCCCATGCACATGTTGAAGATGGGATTGAGAAATAAAATTATGTGTATACCAAAAGAATATGTCTCCATGTTTCTAATTTATAAGAACTACGATGAAAGCTGAGATATACAATGCACAATATGAAATTGTCCTAGAAAACCAAAAGGAACTCAACATGGCTCAGCAGAGATGATAGAAGACTTAGCCAAGAATGTAAGAAAGTAATTAGTGACTATCTGAGCAGTAAAGAATTCTAATTAGCAATCCATAGTTAACAGTGGACCATGATCATATCATGTTTAAATTTCACATCAGCTTCTATTTAGCTTTTCTAGAAAATTAAGGAAAATGAAAAAGAAAGGAGAGAGAGAGAGAGAGAGAGAGAGAGAGAGAGAGAGAGAGAGAGAGAGAGAGAGAGAGAGAAAATGGAAGACTTTAATGAAGGTTTCTAATTAGAATTTCATAGTTATCACTGTTATATAATGATAATTTTCTTGATTAAAAAAAATGATGTTCAGAATGAATGCAGACCCTACAGAATTATCCTTCATTTGTAAATTGGACTGGAAATGGCTTTATTCTCTAAGGGAATTTTAAGTGTATTGCTTAAATAGAAATTTTGCTATTGTGTGCTATCTTCTTAAGTTACCATCATATACATACAGAAAGAAAACACACACACACACACACACACACACACACACACACTATATATATATATATATATATATATATATAGCAATGTGCTGAGTTAAAAAAAATATTATTCTGAATATTTTGTCAAAAATATATTTTTATAATGTGGGCCAATTGATGTGTCAAAACATATGCAAAAATGCATACATAATTTTTGTCCTTCATTAGCATAAACTGTTCGATATAAAAATTTGAGGTTTGAATTTAAGTATATATTTTTACCAAAATATATAAATAATAAAAGATTTTTTGTCAAAATTTGTTTTTTCAACTGTTTTTTTTTTTTACTTAAGAAAAAAGTATATGGGGCACATGTGGACTTTCTATACTAATATATATTTGTATGGATGAAATGAATGTTATAATAAAATGGAGACAATGAATTATTCAGTTTGTGTTGATCAAATTCATTATCAAAGTTGTTTACATGCTTAATGACCGAATTCAATTTTCTGTAAGTAGATTTCTGTCTCTAAGAAATGTATCTTAAGTATTGATTATTTATACATTTTTTGTAATTTCAAAGGAGACATTTTTGCATCTCTAAGTTGGTTATAACTATAATGCTTGTCTTTTTATGTTTAGTGGATGTAGAAAATAAGAAATTTGGACATTAAAGTTGCTATTTCCAGTGGAACATAATAATAATAATAATAATTTTTTCAGTTAGTATATTAGGTCTGAGACCTGTCAGCTGTTCTTTATATTCCAAACATTCATCTTAATTCCACAGATATTTATTATCTTTGCACAGTATATCCAACCTAGCCTTAAAGGTTTTCAGAGTTGGGGCATTCACTATTGATGATGGTAGTTCATAAGAATATAAGTCAAAGGTAGACGAACAACATCATACAAGTGTGAATCAAAAAGTAATGCCATTTTCTTTTTATGTCATGTGAATTTTTTTTAATAAAACTAAAGGTCTATATTGTGACCCTAAGAAGATCAAGAATCTAATGAGTCAACTTGCCAATCGATAATGTCCTCCTTCTGCATGTCAATGCTCAACCACACAAAAACATCAGGACAAGGGAGAAAATGTCTCATTTTGAAGGACAACTTTAGCGCATACTCCATACTCAGCAGATTTATCGTCTTCAAACTATCATCTCTTTGGCCCCACAAAAGATGGTTTGAGGCAAATTTTATTCCAGTGACAAAGAAGTGAAATCTGTAGTGAAAAAGTGGCTCAAAGAATAGTCAACAGAATTTTTACAGGGCAGGGATTCATTCAAAGGTGGAACACTGCTATTGAGAGAAATGGTGACTATTTGGAGAAGTATGTATGTGATCCACAGAAAACCAGCTTGATTTTGATGTATGTTACATGTTCTTGTGTGAGTAATTATAGTTATCCTAAACAAAATAGCATTACTTTTTGACTAATCTTCGTAGTTACTTCATTTTTCTTTACACTTGCATCGTTATAGTTATTGAAGTCAGTTAGTCTACTGTTGGTTTGAATAACAGCAGCTAAGTACCACTGAAGCAGTGTCCAAGACAGTTGGTATATATAGAAATCAAGAATGATCCATTCATGAAAATTTGGGTGATTTCATTCCTTGAATTCTGATTGGCTGCTTGATTTGAATGATATTATGGATTTTTATAAATGCCCTGTCATTCTGCAGTAGACTTGCCAACTATTCGGGTTTGTATTGGGTTACAACCATTTGTTGCCATGTCTTCCCAATTCGATGGTAATTGGAACTTTGATTATTCTTCAATAGTCTTCAAAACCAACCACCAAACTAAAATATATATGTATCTATCAGTGGACTCAAACAAAAATAATCCAATTTGTTTTTAATGTGAAGTATGAGAAGTGCATCAGATTTTGTTAAGAATAGTAAGGAATTAATGAAACTTTGTAACTGTTGTGCTGACTCAAGAATTGGTTGTTCAAATTACCACCAGCGGCAATGACTTTATGCCATTAGAGAAGGATCTGTAAGTGTCAAAATGACTGCTGGGTAAAGGACATGATCTGTAACAACCTTAAATGACTTAAGATTCTGCCAATGAAGTAAAGACACTTTAACATTTCTTAGATTGTTCTGACAGATGTGACCATCTGGCCTTAATCACTGATATCGACTCACTTGATTAGAAGAGGAAGATCAAAATACGAATGTGTAGCAAAATCATTTAAAATGTCAACATCATTTTTAACAGATCTATAGATGTAAACTATCACAGACACAATAAACAGAAACCTGAATAATATAGGTATTAAGACAGTCACAAATGTAAACTTTATATATTAGGGTCAGACCCTTTGATGGTCTGTAACAAAAAAAAAAAAAAAAAAAATACACAAATTAGAGTCTTAGACAAATCTGCACCAGAAAAAAACTGTAAGAGACTTCAAAAATATAAAACCAGAAGACGTGTTGAATTTTCATTAAAAAACGCAACCTTTTCAACAAGATATAACCAAACTGATCCTTTCACCAAAACTAACCAACTATACTGCAGATGAAAACCACATTCGGGCTATCTGTTTGGCTATGAGTGATGACCCATGATACTTCAGGACAGAATCCAGATGGTTGAGCAGTCCATGACATGCAACACTCCACTTTGGTCCTTACTTGGGATAATTAATCAAGAAAGGATTCGGAGAGGATCCCTCCGATCAATTAGCTGTTCACCAATATGATTGTTCTGAACCTATTGCTCTACTCAACGTTTTTTTTTTTAAATTACATATATTCTGTAAGGCAGTGGCTAACTGTCTTGGAGTCCTTGGCATCATGTTAAAATGTATTTAGCAGTGAGGTTCCAGTTATTGAGCTCCAGTGGGTGTGGAGTACCTCTTCCTTGCCATTACTCCCATGTTCACTCTGAGCTGGATTGGTAATACCTGTTAATGTCCCATTTATGGATTAAATCAGACAGATTTCACCTGCACAAATAACAACCATACTCAACAAAAAAAGAAAACATAACCAAATAAAACCTTTATTCTAAAGACCAAAACCAATATGAAAAATAAATTCTGTTTAACACTTTCTGGCATTGAATGACCCATAGAGATTGATATACCATTAAACAAAACTCAAACAAATTTCTTTAACAATTCATACAAAAAATGATTTATTTAACAATTTATGGACTTCCAAAGGCACACAACTGATGTTCCATTAGAATCAATTGTCATATACCCATTTTTTCTGCTGGGTATATATATCAGAGATGTTAATAGGTATGCGTCCTGCATCCCTGATGCACAAAAATCTAAAACAATGCAGAAAAATCGTATCATCCAAGTGTTTTTTCTTTACTCATCATTTCAAACTAACTGTAAATACATTTCAATAGTTTCTTAGAAATGAATTACACAGGATAGGTTACAAGGTAAGAATTAGATGGCTTTAGTTTGGACTCATAAATTTTTCCGGGGACTAATTCAAAGTAAAATATGTGCATCCCAGGATGCATTAAATTAAAAAGCTATCAGCATCACTGTATATGGAGTAAGTTTGTTTCTATTCTTCTTATGTATTATTAGTTATGCCCTCAACTTTCTTGCTAGGATTCTCAACCACATGCAGGGACTGAATTTCGTCCGTGCTTACATTAGGATGTCAACAGAGGCTTCAGAATACATCGTCTGGACCTCTGCAGAAGGGTAATACCCTCCCCAAATGGGTCTACCTGATCAATCGACAGGTCCCGTCAAGCCTTAGTACTTATATGATTGTACTATCCCTATTGCCCTTATGGCAACCCCCAACGCTTTTTATCAAATATGTGCTAGAAGGCAGTAACTGAGGGTCTTCATGTCATGGGTATAATGTTAAACTGCATCTTATGTTGAAGTTCCAATTTTGGAGGTTTGGGGAATATGGAGCACCCCTTCATCACCATTGCTCCCTGGTCCACTGGTAGTACCTGTTAGGGTCCCATCTATGGGTTGAATAAAAAAAATGAGTTTATAAACAAAATTGTATTATGCATTAAGAATGAATTTATTTCACAACTTTGTCAGCATTAAATGACCCATCGAGGTTGATATGCGTAAACCAAAACAAAACAAAACAAACAATTTTGGAGCTCTCAGATCCACTCTAACCCGGACTGGTAGTACCTATTAGGGTCCCATCTATGAGTTAAATAGAATAAAAATGGGTTTAAGAAAATGTTTAAAAAAAGTCTGTAATACCTATCAAGCATGAATAGAACAGAACATCTTCAGCATAAAATAACCCCACAAGGGTTTACATACCATAAAATCAAACAACCCAAACCAATTGTGCATAAATAGAAGAGCTGAGTAAGGCAACTTGTCTAGGTGAAAGAAAAATGGAATTCAGAATCAGGGGGGCTAGCAACTCTACCCCATAAAAACCTACTTGCTATGAAATTGCAGCCCCATAACAGATGTGGTGTGGTCGCAACCCCTAAGGGCAGGGGACATTTGCATCATTTGTAGATGTTCATTATCCGTTTATACCACAGTTGTCATGGTTACATTTCATAAAAGGATATACTCAATTTCTGTTCTCCAACAAGAAAGAAAGTCGCAAGTTGTGTGTGTGTAAAGAGTGCCCTTTGTGATAACCTATGTGACAACGGAGATAAATTTCTAGGTGCAGCTTGATCGACTGTAGTTCATCGTTTATTAGATGATTCAACAATTTCATTTCTATTACAAAGTTTTACAAACACTTTATCTTATTCACTCAAGTAAAGGATTTCACTAATTGCATTAACCGGTGAACAACTGGCACTTCGAAACTGTTAATCGGGTTGTAGCCATACGCTTTGCATTCATATGAAACTAAAATCTTGATAACAGTGTTTTTATAGCAAATAACAAAACATACACTTAATACAAGTATTATTATTGTTATTATTATTATTATATTCAGGGGGAAAGTTTAGCTCAGTCGGTAGAGCACCCGCCTTGGAATTGCAAGGTTCTGAGTACAATACCGGTCCTTGCCAAATCTTTTTCTCTGTCATGACCGAGAAAGCATTTCAAAATCTTGGTGTTGATTTTGAGTTTCATACAAGTAGAGGTCTGTACAATCAACAGCATTTTGATACTAATACACAGACAATAAGGAATGGTTTAGCTCAGTCGGTAGAGCACCCATGTAGGAATCGCAAGGTTCCTGGTTCGATACTAGTCCCTGCCAACACAGCATATGAGTAACACAGATTGGTAATCTGATCTGTGTAGTACAGTAAAGTGGGGAGCTGACGGTAGGTGTGGCTCTCCACCTCAGCAAAAACAGTCTCCCTGGTCTAGCACTAGTGAAAAATGGATAGACTCCTCACTGTCTGGCTGATACCGACAATAGATCATTCCACCAACTATTATTATTAGTAGTAGTAGTAATGATTTTGTTTATTACAAGATGATTGGTGAAGCTGTTTGATTCTGTGGTCCTTGATCATATGCCTCTATTTCAGAATTCCTGCTTGGTCACTGAAATGAAGCAGCAATGAGCCTGTTCAATACTTAATTGGGTGACCCCTTAAATAATAGCAGATACCTTAAGCAACCTGATTCCTTTGTTTATCAATAATTACTTAATTTGGTATTAAATGCAATATGCTGTTTAAATGTTTTCTTTGTTCAATGGTTTTAATCATTTATGGTTTGGTATAGTGGACTAGCCTATCTTACCTTTTCTTACAGAGTAAATGAACTGGTCCAAGACTACTTTTGTACTGCTCTTTAGTGCAGTCAGCAAAATCATTTCAATTCTGTTGGGAAATACTTTCTTGTTAGTACAAAGCTTTATTTGGATATTCTAGTATACTGAAACATTCTATGTTCCAGTATATGACACTATTTTATAAAAACCTAGTAATATAATCAGTATCGTCCATAACTAAATACACCTCAGCTATTTTCTTTTTATCAAAAAGTTTATTTTCTTCTGAAACAAGAATTTAAAAAGAATATACTGTTGGGGGTTGAAAACTATTCCAGTGATTGTGCAGATGTAGTCACTATTATCAAGACTACAATCAGAAGTAAAAAAATAAAGATGGCTTCACCAAATATTGATTTAAAATAACTTCTTTTTTAGGATTTGAACTTATTTTGGGACTGCTATGTATTCACATTTTTTTTTTTTACTGAGTTTAAATGTTGTTGTGTGTTTGCAATAAATAATACTTGATTATTTATATTTCATCTTTTGTTTAGATAAAAAATTGATAGAGGTGTACTTATTCATGCCAATACTCTGTGTGTGTGTGTGTGTGTGTGTGTATATATATAAGTTAAAAATTTTCTAAGTAAATTGAAATAGATCACTAAGTAGGACTGAGCCTATTCTAGTAGTGAACACCCCAAGCAGAGATTTAAGAGGTTTGAATTCAGTTTTCCTTCTCCTAGACTGGTTGCCTAACCAAGGTTAAAGAGCTCAGTCACTCTGGCTGGAAGGAAAATAGTTGGATTCATACCTTTCCCAAGGGTATTAGTACTATGTGAACTGTGGCTTCGTCCAGGAATTGAACTCCAGTTGACTCCTCCATTTCCTACTACTCTAGCCAGTACACCACTCGCCTCCCTTAAGGTAGTGTGGACATGGAGTCAATGGCACCTGGTTACTGAAGTTTCTCACCTATGTTTCAACCAAATGGAAAAAGGATTTAGTGGTTGAGCTATATATGCTGTGGTTTGTTCATTTAAGTAAGAGGGGGGATTTTAATTGGTCAGGTGCCACGTGTAGCAGGATGTACAGTTATTTAATTAGGACAGCTGTTGATATATATACATATGTTTGTGTATTTACCCAACATCTCTGCACACAAGCAGTATGTGACACAAGATCAATTTTTAAGCTAAAACTGGTTTAAATTCTCCTAGACTGGTTGTCTAACAAGCTAGTTTGTTCAACTTTTTCATATTCGTGAAGATAATTAAAAAATAAAATTTAAATGATAACAGCATGGATTTTTTTTTCATTTAATATTTTAGATAGTAGGCATTAACATTTCTTTTCAGAGTAGCTGGATCAATGCAAGGTCTATTTTTTTTAGATAGGGATTTAAATGGGGCATCCCACGAGGATTCAACTCACGATTCAGTACTAATATATTCATGCCTTTCCTAATAGCATTAGCACAATGTGAAACACAAACAGCCTCATCCAGGATTTGAACTATTCCATTTCTTATGACAATAACCATTATCTTAAGCACACCATATGTATGTGGCTTTATAAAGTTAAGAAGTCCTATCGGCTTGGATTTTAGGCATTGTTAAGAATACAGCTTTGAACCCATGATGCTTAAGGCTGAGCAGTTCTTGACAAGCAACACCCACTTTGACCCTTACTTGGGCTAGACAGGTGGTCGGAGAGGGTCTCCTCCGATCAATTCTGGTCACATCAAGCCCTAGCCCCTATATGATTGTCCCAACCTTATTGGCCTTATGGCAAGCCCCAACCCTTTCTACCATATATAGAAGGCAGTGGCTGAGGGTCCTGGATATAATGTTAAACTCTATCTGATGGTGAAGTTCTAATTCTGGAGCTCTAGGATACTTCTTGATCACCATTACTCCCAGGTCCACTTTGACCTGAAGTGGTAGTACCTATTAGGCTCCAACCAACCAACTTTGCTTTCAGCATGACTTGAGGATGAAGATGATTGTTATTATTGATTGTTTTTTTTTTGTCTGTTCAACTGTATGAAATATTTTGCATATCATGATTGTATTTTTATGTTAGCCTTAATGGCTAATCTATTTTTAAATCACTGTTCTGCTTCAACATTTATAAAAAGTGTTTTGTATTCAAACTGATATTAATCTATATTTAAACTCTTTTGCACTTACTTTACACAGGACATGAGCTTTTTTTTTTTTAGCAGAGTAATACTCTTTCTTAGGGAAGCCATTTTGATTGTGATGTTATCCTTTTGCACCTGTATTAATAGATGTCATCTCTACCTCTCACTTCTGTTGGCAACTTATCTGCCATAGTATAACAGTGTGAAAAAAATACAGTTGATAGATTTCCTACATTAATTTACCTATAGTTTCAGACTTCTGCACACACATACGTTTATTGTGTACGTATTATATATATATATAGAGAAAGAGAGAAAGAGAGAGAGAGAAAGAGAATATAGTGTGTTATATTTAGAAGAAAGTAGTGCTCAATATCATTGATAGAGCATGTATATCCAAGTTAGGGTAGCATGGACATGAATTCAACGGCACTTAGTAACTGACAGTTTCTTGCCTATGTGATTTTCAAGCCATATATATTTCATATGCGTGTATGTGTGTGTATATATATATATATATATATATATATATATGTGTGTGTGTGTGTGTGTGTGTGTGTGTGTGTGTGTATTTTTAATTATCATTGCATTTATGTATATATATATATATATATATTTAAAAAAATTAAGTATATACATATATGTATCATATATATACACATACAACTTTGAATTTACATACCCGTGTGCTTATATGAAAGTGAACATATGCTTTTATACACACATATGCATATATATATATATATATATATATATATATATATATATAATAAATAAATATCTATTCTTTTGAATGTGCTCATCACTGATGCATTTAAACCTCTTTAATGCAATTATACCTCTTATTATTTTGATTTTCTTCACAACCAGAGAAGCTTGCTATGAAGGTTGTCAATTATATTTGGAAATCCATAATAACCAAACATATCGATTTTCCAAGGTCAGACTTAAAATGAGACCATTTAAAATATAGTTGTTTTTTTTTGTTTGCTTCTACTTTTTTCTTTTCTTTTTTTTTTTTTTTTTTTTTTATTTTACTTATGTTGAAAGAGCTCAAAACTCTCAAAACTCAGTCATTTCAGTCTAAATTCAAATTTTATGATTAAAATATAAACATTGCTAAAATATTATTTGGCTCTCTTCTAATTAAATTTATTGATTTGACCAGTGCTTTTTCTCATTCTTGTTAACATAGCTCTTCTCTCTGTGGAGGTGGATACTTTTTCACAGCACTTTCTCTTGATCATGCTTTTTTTTTAATGTCTGAACTTGAGGAAACTGTCGGTTGAAAATAACTGCGACAATTTATATGATAATATTTCTCATTTGTTTGCAATTGGGAACAAGATTCACTTTCAGGCTTGGTCTTTCCTTTAAGTGATTATTTAAAGCTTAAGTCTTCAGCCTATTTCCAACTGTTTCTGCTCAAGTCAGTCAAAGAAATCTTTGGTGAGTGTTAGACTCTGTCATCTTTTTTACTGTTTATGCATCTTAATGTGCGCTGTTTCCCAGAGAATGTAGTGTTGAATTTCATGGGCATTTCTTTGTGGTGTGATGTTTAGCAAGCTAGTCACACAGATCCATTGTGTATAAGAGTAGAACCAACATATCAGGCTTTCACACAAAAGCTGAAAACTTATGTCCAGTTAAGACAATGGGGACAGGCTGTAACCAAATACAGACCCTGTACTAACTTCCAGAACATAGACGCCCTGTCGGTTGGGGCGTTAGAATGCACCGACTGCACCTCTGAAGAGGGGTAAGACTCCCACAATGGGGCCACCTGTTGGCCGTGGATGGCGACCCGTGATGCTTAAGAATGGAACTCAGGTGGATGAGCAGTTCATGACTTGCAATATTCCACTTTGACCCTATCTTGGGCTAGACGGGCGGTCGGAGAGGCCCCCTTTGATCAATCAGCTGGCCCTGTCAAGCTTTAGCACCTATATGATTACCCCAACCCTATTGCCCTTATGGCAACCCTCAATCCTTCTTATCATATGGGTGCTAGAAGGCGGTGGCTGAGGGCCTACTTGTCCTGGGAATGACGTTAAACTCTATCTGATGGTGAGGTTCCAGTTCTGGAGGTTTGGGGAATGTGGAGCACCCTTTCATCACCATTGCTCCCTGGTCCACTCTGACCCGGAGAGGTAGTACCTGTTAGAGTCCCATCTCTGGGTTGAATAGAAAAACATGAGTTTATGAACAAAATTGTATTATGCATTAAGAATGAATTTATTTCACAACTTTGTCAGCATTAAATGACCCACCGAGGTTGATATGCCGTAAAACAAAACAAACCAAACCAAATCAGAACATAGACATGTGTTGGGTACTTATGGATCAAAGTGTCTACACTGAAAACCAGCAGCCAATCCAGGGAATGAGCTTGGCCCAAGAGGAACAACCCAAACCTGCATATAAACCAACACTGATGATCAGATTCAACTTGCAATACAATTAAATTCTGATTGCCTAATACAGTATCTTCCGTTCTTCAATATGAACACAATGTCTCAGTTTGTTTTTGATGTCTTTATTCTCTGAGGCTCAATATTCCAACAAGTGGAGAAAAATTCAGCACAGAGCCATTTAAGCATCCAGCTTCGAGAGCACCTTTACTCAACTTCCTAATTTTCTCACCAATTTCAATTATTATATAAATGCTCCACTAGTGACAATATCATGCTACAGGTCAATCATGGATCAAAAACTGGCTGTCGAATCCATCTAAACCTACTGTAAATTTTCATTACACTTTTCCCAAATTAAATGTTAACTTTTGAATTCAAATAATCTACACAACATTGTAAAATCAAAAGGTTTACCCATTCATTATGTAACAATCATACAATCAAAGAGAATATTATTAGATATTATGTATTACCAAACTCTTCAACACTGAAAGTCTGTGCCAAAAATATGAATTTATAGCAGTCTAAAAATCAGTACATTCTTATACAAGGTAGAGTAAAAAATTATCTGCACTTATATATCCTTATTATTGTCGCACAGTGTTTGGTGCATGCGTGCTTATAGTTGTCACTGTTGTGGTCATGTGATCAAACTTTGAGCCTGATCCTGCCATTTTGCTAGCTGTCTTTACAGTGGAAACATGGCCACTCCAGTAGTAGTGACCAAATTTCTCTGGAAGAAGTGTCAGGGGTTAAAATTCATTGGAGGCTTTTAGCAGTATACTGAAACCCTGCACTAGTGTGTATGAGTGGATAGAGAAGTTTAAAAGTTTGGGTGATTCCATTCCTTGAGTCCTGATTGGCTGCTTGGTTTCTATGATATTTTGAGGCTTCATAAATGCTCTGGCATTCTGCAGTAGGATTGTAACAAGGTTAAATCTGTATTGAATTACAGCTACTTGTTGGCTTGTCTTAACGATTTGACTGTTATTGGAATTCTACATGGACAAACATGATGCACAAAGAGAGAGCAGGACACCCTTCAACCTGATGAGAAGATTCAGCAAGCTTGAGAGATCATAATGGCAAACCAGCGAGTTATCATAAATGGGGTAGCTTGGCTTCAACAAAAGTTTTGAATCTCCCTCATATATATGTACTTATTTCCTTCACCGGGGCATGGGTCTGGTTTGTTGTTATTCACTCAACATCCACATACCTCATATGGAAGAAGCGTGCTATTATCATTGACAGGTTAATTTCACATGGATTCTGCGGTGCGGATCGTTGGCCGAGCAGTAAAGTCACAGACTTTGCCTGCTGGACTACCGGTTTCGATTTCTGTCTGAGGGAAATCGTTAGTATACATCGCTGATGAGATTTAATAAAGTTGAAACAGACTGTACGGTGTTCTAGCATTGCATAATTCTTGGTCGAGTTGGCTTGTCATGATTATTTTCTATAATTATCGAATTTTATACGATATACGCATTGTAAATGCCTTCAAGCAAAAATATAAATAATAAAATAATTTAATATTTTATTACATGTTTGACTATAAATAGTGTTGGTTTTGAGTGTTTAATATTCTACTAGAAATAATTAAATCCTGGTATCTTTTGTTTCGAAGAAAATTAACTTTTTATAAAGATATTGTGAGAGATGTACTTATTTATTGTTAATAATGTATATTCCTCATATCCCTTGATGGTTTGTTCATAAAGTTTTTTTATATATACAGTATAAAATGTATATACCGAAAATAAAATTGCAGCACTTGTGTAACTAAAAATAAAATAGCATAAATATATATTAGGATTATACATATTTTTAGTTCAGAAATTGTAAGCCTGGTTTTTGCCACTCATCTTATGAAATTGGTGCTGCCAATCATAAGAAGTTCAGGATATATTGATTCTTACTCTAAAATATAACAGAATTCCCAAATATATATACAAGGTATATCAAAAAAGTATTGAGATTTTTTGTACTTTTTGACACACCTTGTATTCTGAAAAAAAAAATAACGTTCCATTCATTCTTCATTTCTATCTTAAATACAGCTTTAAATTTGGTACTTTTTTGACACTGCTTGTATTCTGAAAAAAATTAATGAATGGAATTTTTTTTTTTTTAGATTACAAGGTGTATCAAAAAGTACAAAAAAATCTAGATACTTTTTGCCTTATATATATATATATATATATATAAAATCACTACTACATTGTTCGTTCAAACCACTACCATTCCTACAACCTCCCACTATCAATTGTTATTACCTCCCACTTCTAATTCCTTGCTACTACTCGTTCTCCTTAAAAACGAGACACGAAACCATACCATCGTTTCCTACCTGATGATGGCAAACTGTATTGCCGAAAGTGCTTGTATCGAAACCTTTGGTGGACTGTTACATCAGTTCCACCCAGACACCAAAAAGATGGCCCGAAAATTAGAAAGGATCAATCAAAAACTCGTCCGACAAGAATTGTCTGTACAGTTCAACAAAACTTGTATAAAAGAAAAAATGCTGCCAAAATACACTTATATATATATTTATTTAATCAGTATGGAGGCGCGTGGGCTAGTGGTTAGAGTCGTGGGAAATGGACTCGTTGATTCGAGTTCAATTCCTAGACGAAGCTGTTGGCATTTCACATAGCGCTAATACTCTTGGGAAAGGTATGAATCCATATATTCTCTTTCCAGCTATGGGTAAATAGTAGGGCAGACTGGGCCCTTCAGGCTTTGGTAGGTAACCAGTCTAGGAGAGGGATAACTCTGAATTCAAAATTCCTGAGGTCGGTCATTGATTGGGTTTGTAGCAACCCTTGATGCACCAATTCTTTCCTATTGACTGTGCCAAAAAGTGTGGATGGTCCAACACAAGCCTTCACCACTATAAACAAATCACTGTGTAGGTGTTCATTGTGTGTGTGAACCCTCATGCATCGAAAATCGACGAGAGAGTCCATATTTTAATCAGTTTATCTCACAGCCATACCAGTTTTCAGACCTGTAGTTTTCTTGGCTATTTCAAGTTAATCAAATGTTGTGCACATTTAAAAGTTTCAGCTTTTGTTCAATACTTTTCTGATGTCAAGATTGTTCCACTAAGACTCAAGCAAAAATAAATACCAAATAATTAATCAGTTATCAGATTCAATTCTAGCAGCTAAAGGAATTTTGCAAATGGTGAGGGATATATGGGGTTCATCATTATACCAGGCTTAAGTTCAATACTGGATAACACTTTTCTTAAGCACCAACTTGACCCTATCTTGGCATAAACACTAACCTTGAACACAACTAATGCTGGTTAAAAAGAGGATCAAACAGTCACACAAGGCTTCTTTATATCTGATGAGCTTCAGATTTGAGCCCCAGAATTGAGCCTCTTTGCTGTACTGATTGACCTTTATGTTCAAATACTATCCGATTCAAATTCTCAGATCAAAATCACAACCTTGAATAAAAGTAATGCTGCCTGAAAATAATGGTTGGCAAAAGATTTATGAAAGTTTCTCATACAATATGAAACCTATTGGAAGTAAAGAATTAAACTTCTTTGCTATTGTACTGGTTGACTTTTCTGCTGAAGCACTGATCCAAACTTGGCGGCATTTTGCAACCTTGGGCACCATTAAGCCGATTATTATCTAATATGAAATTCAATAATAGTTCAAATTTAACCATAGCCCTATAAGTTTTTTAATTTTTTTTATTTTTAGAAATAGAATTGTAGTTAATCTGTGAGCTACATAGTCGGTTGAAAATTTTCCACAACCAATTCTTGATTATCTCTTCGTTTTTTTTCTGATTTTTCTTTTTTTCCTTTGATTTCTCTGGAGGTTTGACTTTCACAATAGTACAAACATAATTCTCTGTGCTGTCGAAATTCTCTTCAGCTGTCAAAAAAAATGAGCTATGTAAACTTTGAATCATTTATCTTGGATGCCGACTGTAAATTCCTGAGTCTCACCTGTGATCAGGCAATCTTGGCTCAAAATGTTTCATTCGATAATCTTCATTTAAAATAACCTAAAATTCAACATTTACAAAAAAGAAAAAAAAATTGCGGACATAATCTGTGCACCTGATTTTACACTTGAATCACTTATATTTTTATTGTTAGTTTTCATTGTATCCAATCAGAATATTGTTGAATGTATTCTAAAATACAAACTCACAAATAGTGATGTTATTAATGTTAAACTAGTTTTTCCTTCATCAATTTTCTGTTACTTAATACTACAATTTGCAATCTGCAGATAATTGATTATATGGAAATCTGATCACTCTGATAAGAAGTAGTGAGAATTCTTCCAAGCTGTGTTGGTGCCACTGTATGGCTGCACCACTTGGACTCTAGTGAAATTCTCTTCAGTTTTCATTAAAAATGAACCATGTAAATTTTAAATCATTTATCTTGGTGCCGACTGTAAATTTCTGAGCCTCACCTGTGATCTCAAAACAAAACAAAAATACCTACAGCAGACATAACTTGTGCACCTGATTTCACACCTGAAACTCTTATATTTTTTATCATTCCTTTTCATTGTGCTCAATCAGATGATTGCTGAATGTATTCTAAAAAAGAAATTTTAACAAATTATAGCATAGATGTCAATTGATGTATACAAAATGAATATAAATAGTTTTATGCAATGTTATCAATGTTTCACTAGTCTTTCCTTAATCAATTTTCTGTTGCTTAACTCTTTGTCTACTTTAAGCTGCTCACAGTGGCTCTCTTAGCATGGTGATCCTACTATAAAGTAAGTCGACGGGGCAGCCTAAAGTCGGTATCAGCCAGTCAGAGAGGGAGTCTATCCCCTTTTCAATAGTGCTAGACCAAGGAGATTGTTTTAGCATCTGAGGTGGAGTGCCACACCTACCATCAGCTCCTTACTTTACCGCACAGATCCCTGTGCTACTCATATGCTGAGTTGGCAAGGACTGGTATCGAACTAGGAGCCTAGTGGTTTCTAGCCGAACGCTCTACCGACTGAGCTAACCTGGCCCATACTATACTATAAAATGGTTAATTTATTATAATGGTATAAAATTTAATTTATTATAACTGAGAATAAGGATAATTACAATGATAATTGGACTTAATTTGAATATAATGAGTTCTGAGGTGAATAGATAGTGAACTTCAAAATATCCCATCCTACAGGTAAAAAATACCAAGAAAATTTGATAGAGAGAAAGGGTTAATACCTTTGGGAAAGGTATGCATCCAGGTATTCTCCCTCCAGCTATTAGTAAATAGTAGCATAGACTAGGCTCCAACCTTGTAAGGGAAGAGATTTTCCCCTACAAGAAAGTTGAACTCATCCAACGAAATACATAAATAATAAGGACAACACAGTCAAGTAGTCAAGTTTGAGTTGTAGCTAGTTGCTACAAAGAATTAATTACTGTTGTGGAAAAGCTGCGTGTTGGACTCTATTTTTATTATATCTTTAGTAGGTAACTAAAGGTAATAAACTATACACCGACTGTACCTCTGCAGAGGGGTAATACTCCCCTCCAAATGGAGCTACATGTTGGTGGCGATCCGTGATGCTTAAGGACGGAATCCTGGTGGATGGGCAGTTTATGACATGTCCTTATGGCAAGACCCAATAAAAAAGAAGGCAGTGGCTGAGGGTATTCATGTTTTGGGTATAACGTTAAACTCTATCTGATGTTGAGATTCCAGTTCTGGATGTCTGGGGAATGTGGAGGACCCCGTCATTACCATTGCTTTCAGGTTCACTCTGCTCCGGAGTGGTAGTACCTGTTAGGGTCCCATCTATAGGTTAAACAGAAAATTTGTTTACCAAAAAATTGAGCTTAGAAAATTTTCTACCAAACTATTGTTACAAATCTTTCAAAGATTGTCGGCATTAAATACCCCACCAAGGTTGATATGCCATAAAACAAATAAACAATTAGACAACCAGTCAAGGAGAAGAAAATTGGTAATTGTCAAGACCACTTCAATTACTTAAAACTGATTTGAAAAATTACAAATGAATGTTAAAGTTCTGAATATTATTGCTGATGAACAAAGCAATGAGTCTTCACAACAACAGACCTTTATTCACTGGACCTGCCTCAACAACAGATGCGGTCAGAGGCCCCCTCCTGTCAAGCCTTAGCACCTATATGATTGTCCCAACCCTATTTCCCTTATGATTAGAGTCCCAACCCTTTTTATCATATATGTGCTAGAAGGCAGGGTCTTCATGTTGTGGGAATGATGTTACTCTATCTGATAGTGAGGTTCCAGGTTTGGAGTTCTGGGGAATGTTGAGCACCCTTTCATCACTATTGCTCCTAGGTCTACTCTGACCCAGAGTGGTAGTACCTGTTAGGGTCCTATTGTGGGTTAAATAAAACAAATGTGTTTGAAAAATCAATTGAGTACCCATCAAGAATACCTAAAACAAAAACATCTTCATCATAAAATGAACCAACAACAAACCCATGTACCAACCTTGTCAGTAGAATTAGTATTATTTGGATTATTTTGGAGTATTGTCCTCATCTTTATCATTATTATACAATGTTTGGCCAGTGTACTCTCTGGCCTTCTTCACGTATCTCTTGTCAGACTCAATAACCTTCTTTGCAAACTCAGGAACCTTCTTGTTGTAATCCAGAGCCATCATGGAACTTTGAACCTAACCCTTTAATCAGTCCATGGGTGTATCCTGTTTTCATTTCACAAATCATAGCTGGGGTACAGGTGTTAAGCTGTGTTAATTATTATTCTATGTTACTGTTGCCCTTGACCAGGATTGACCCTGCAGCCTAGAGATAACTGTCACTTAGAACTGTCTTAACTCAATACCTTTATCCACTACACCATGTGTCCAATTGGACAATTCTGTGTGAATTTTGGAAACTTATAAACCTTGTTTTACTCAGAATATCTACATTTTCATTTATCTGTAAAATCCAGTTGTAAGAATAACAACATTATCAGCAGTAGTCGATATTCACAGGCAAAAAATTGATATGTGTCTGTATTTTCAGTCCATTTTTATAGCCAATACATTTCCCAGAAGGTAGTGTTGTATATTTAACTTAATTTGCATATGAATCATACTGTCTATGAATATTCTGCTGAAAACAGGCAATCCCATGTACAATTTATATAACAGACAACAATGAGTCATAACGGAGACTATGTAGTTTTGGCTAAAAGTCAATTTGGTACTTGACTGTCCTCACACTTACACATCATCTTATGGAGGCACTCTTGTGTAATGGTTATTGTTGTAGCAAATAAACATGGTGACCCAAGTTCAAACCCTGGACAAAGCTGTTTGCATTTAACCTCACGCTAATACCTTTGGGTAAGGTTTGAATCCAACAGTTCATTCTCCAGCTATGGGTTAATAATTTGCAGATTCGGTTCTTTAAAGTTGACAACCAGTCTAGGAGAAGGAAACTCTGAACTCAAATCAGTTGTTCTCCACTTAAAAATTGACCTTGTGTCACGTCCTGCTTGTGGCAGAGGGGTTGGTAAATACATCTAACACACAGATTAATAAATACCTTAAAATAGTAAGAAAAACCAAAAAATTTTGTAGCTAATTTTGAATGTTCCCAGACATCTTTTTACTATCAAACTTTGTTAGTTATCCCAGTAGACTTAAATTATTTTAACACTGCAGCTATGAAAAATTATACTTTAGTATTTCAATTATATATGAAATCGAATACATTGTAGGTTTTATTGTTGGTTTATTCAAGACACTAATACCCACCACCCTGTTTGCTGGGGCTGTAGAATACACTGACTGCACCTCTGCAGATGAGTAAGATGTCATCCCCTGTAGGGCCACCTGTTGGTCTTAGGTCATAACCTGTGATGCTTAACAACAGAATCCTGGTGGCTGAGCAGTCCATGAAATGCAACACTCCACTTTGGTCCTTACTTAGGCTAGATGGGCAGTCAAACAGACCCCTCTGATTAATTGGTTGGTCTCAGCAAGCCCTAGCTCCTTTATGGCAAGCCCTGAAACCTTTTTATCAATATGACATTCTCCTATGGACTCCTACACATGAAGATACTAGTACTAGCTGACCAACAACTCTGCTTGGATGGTGGGTGTTGTCATGAGAATTTGAGAAGAGTGATGAACAAAAGGGACGGAGAGATAGAGAACGAGTGAGAATAAAATGAACAGAGAATAAAACTCATCACTCACTGATTTGGAAAGGCCCTCATGTAACAGGTGTACAGAATGCCTAGGGGGGATGCTAAGCCCCAGTTTTCAAATGGACAAGAAACAAAACTGTTGTGTTAGCTCTGATGGTTGGAAAGTCTAAGAAAAAAGTGGATCTGGCTTTAGCAGTAGAGTCGATTATACTATTGGTCATGATGATAACAAACTGCTTGACAAACAAACCATGATAAGTAAGGGTAATAATCCCAGGTGCAATGTCTCAGTTTGGACCCCATATACAGGTGTGCTTACAATTGTTGCTGAAGACAGCAATAGTTGGATGCATACATGTACATATTGCAGAGGAAGTTCTCTTCTTGTATGCATAGACAAAATATATAATTTGTTGTAGTTTAGAATAGTATACACACTACTTATCAATAAATAGTATACACCACTTATCAATAAATAGAATAGTATACACACTACTTATCAATAAATAGAATAGTATACACACCACTTATCAATAGAATAGTATACACACCACTTATCAATAGAATAGGTAGACACCACTTATCAATAGAATAATATACACACCACTTATCAATAAATAGAATAGTATACACACCACTTATCAATAAATAGAATAGTATACACACTACTTATCAATAAATAGAAATAGTATACACACCACTTATCAATAGAATAGTATACACACCACTTATCAATAGAATAGTATACACACACTTATCAATAAATAGAATAGTATACACACACTTATCAATAGATTATCAATAAATAGAATAGTATACACACCACTTATCAATAAATAGAATAGTATACACACAATCAATAAATAGAATAGTATCAATAAATAGAATAGTATACACACTACTTATCAATAAATAGAATAGTATACACACCACTTATCAATAGAATAGTATACACACCACTATCATAGTAATAGACCACTTATCATAGAATAGTATACACACCACTTATCAATAAATAGAATAGTATACACAATAAATAGAATAGTTATACACACCACTTATCTTATACACACCACAATAGAATAGTATACACACACTTATCATAGAATAGAATAGTATACACACCACTTATCAATAAATAGAATAGTATACACACCACTTATCAAATAGAATAGTATACACCACTTATCAATAAATAGAATAGATACACACCACTTCAATAATAGAATAGTATACACACCACTTATCAATAGAATAGAATAGAATAGCAGAATAGAATAGACTTATCAATAAATAGAATAGTATAATAGTTATCAATAGAATAGTATACACACCACTTATCAATAATAGAATAGTATACACACCACTTATCAATAGAATAGTATACACACCACTTATCAATAAATAGAATAGTATACACACCACTTATCAATAGATAGAATAGTATACACACCACTTATCAATAGATAGAATAGTATACACACCACTTATCAATAAATAGAATAGAATAGTAGTATACACCACTTATCAATAGATAGAATAGTATACACACCACTTATCAATAAATAGAATAGTATACACACCACTTATCAATAAATAGAATAGTATCAATAGAATAGAGTATACACACCACTTATCAATAAATAGAATAGTATACACACCACTTATCAATAATAGAATAGTATACACACCACTTATCAATAAATAGAATAGACTTATCAATAAATAGAATAGTATACACACCACTTATCAATAGAATAGTATACACACCACTTATCAATAGAATAGTATACACACCACTTATCATAGTATACACAAAATAGAATAGTATACACACCACTTATAGATAGAATAGTATACACACCACTTATCAATAGATAGAATAGTATACACACCACTTATCAATAAATAGAATAGAATAGAATAGTATACACACCACATCAATAAATAGAATAGTATACACACCACTTATCAATAAATAGAATAGTATACACACCAATAATAGAATAGTATACACACCACTTATCAATAGAATAGTAGAATAGTATACACACCACTTATCATAAATAGAAAAGTATACACACCACTTATCTAGTATACACACACTTATCAATAAATAGAATAGTATACACACCACTTATCAATAATAGAATAGTATACACACCACTTATCAATAGAATAGTATACACACCACTTTATAAATAGAATAGTATACACACCACTTATCAATAATAGAATAGAATAGTATACACACACTTATCAATAATAGAATAGTATACACACACTTATCAATAAATAGATAGTATACACACCACTTATCATAAATAGAATAGTATACACACCACTTATCAATAGAATAGAATAGAATAGAATAGTATACACACCACTTATCAATAGATAGAATAGTATACACACCACTTATCAATAAATAGAATAGTATACACACCACTTATCAATAGATAGAATAGTATACACACCACTTATCAATAAATAGAATAGTATACACACCACTTATCAATAGATAGAATAGTATACACACCACTTATCAATAGATAGAATAGTATACACACCACTTATCATCAATAAATAGAATAGTATACACACCACTTATCAATAAATAGAATAGATAGTAGTATACACCACTTATCAATAGAATAGTATACACACCACTTACCAAAAAATTCTTTCCAAACAAAATCTATTTTCTTAAAAGGAACTTTATTTTTATATTTTTTACCAGCAACCAAGGCCATTAATATTACAGGCCTGGAAATTATGCAGACATGATCTCTGACCAGAGGTGAACCTTAATTACTTCTAACTTAAAATTATGAGAACTTTCTTTTAGTTAGGCAATTCTGAGTGATATTCAAGAATTAGTTAATTAGTAACTCTGCCTAGTACAAGGAATCAATTATTATTTCTTATTGATTAGAAAGTTGAAAAGAAACGTACTGACAAATCAATAAAAAATAGGATTCCAACTTTGAAAAAAAGGCTTATTAACTAAACATAAAACTACTTAAGGTAAAAACTAGAAGTGGCTACCTGGCATTGCCTGCGTAGAAGGGGAGGGCAAACAAGTTAGTCTCCCAGATCCATTATTACTGAATTTCGAATTGGATCTAATTAAAATATCTATGTAAAAAAAAACCTTGTGTTGATCTGTCCTGGTGGGGTACCAGTAAAAAAGGGCACAGACACTCTGAAAAGAAAAATTAAAGTCTCCTATTTAAAATATTTAGGGGCTGGTTTAACTCAGTCGATAGAGTGTTCGGCTAGGAATCATAAGGTTCCTGGTTCGATACCGATCCTCGCCAACTCAGCATATGAGTAGCACAGGGATCTGTGCGTTAAAGTAAGGAGCTGATGGTAGGTGTGGCGCTCCACCTCAGATGCTAAAATAATCTCCTTGGTCTAGCGCTAGTGAAAAGGGGATAGACCCCCTCGCTGTCTGGCTGATACTGACTTTAGGCCACCCTGACGACTACTTTACTTTACTTACTTATTTAAAATATTTAATGCAAAAAAAAAAATCTATGTTATCACTATTTAAATTTTACCTAATCTTCACGAATATAAATTAAATCTTCATTATTTTGGGCTAAAAAGCAAGATATGGTGATAGTGAATGTGTATATATATTTACTTTGTCGTTAATTGTTTTATTTTTGTAGTTTCCTCATACATACACACACACCAACTGCCCTTTATACATGTATAAATAATGAATAGATTCTCAAAGAAGCAATAATTTTGATAATATTTAAAAGATTTATAATTGACCATGTTTTATCATATTCATAAAATCTCTCAGATTTACTTTTATCAGTCTTGCCGACTGGGGCTCTAGAAAGACAGAGGGAAACAAGAATATCTGGTATCTTCTATTTTAATCTGTCCTCTTGGAATGAATGCTTCTGACCTTGTCATGGAGCTGATTTGTAGGTGTCTGTTGAATATTAGTGCCAAAACTATTGGGCACAACACATGATAGCTATGTTCAATAACAGAAAGTTTACTCCATATATAGAAGGAGACATATTTTACTGACTCAACACCCATATTATCATTTTAATAATTCTGTAAGGATGGAATTTAAAGATAATAGGTTGGTTGGATTTTAGAGCATGTTTTTTGCCAAAGACGTTTTTGTTTTACTCATTCTTTGTTGGCTATTAAAATCCTTTTGAAACACTTTTTAAAACTCATTTTTTATCTATTTAATCCATATATGAGACCCTAACAGGTACTAAACTCCAGATCAGAGTGGAACTGGGAGTGATGACAATGAACAGGGTTCTCCACACTGCCCAGAGCTCCAGCATTACAACCTCACCACTAGATGCAGTTTAGCATCATGCACAGGACACAATGATAGTAAGAAAGGTCTAGTAGTAAACCTTGGCTTCAAAGATTAATTACACTTTCTAATAATTTTGGGATCATAAATGAAGAGTTGATCATAAATGAAGAGTATAGACAGTATTCATTTTTTATTTTATCTTTGCTATTATTGGGTCAGTAAAATACGTTTATTTCTATGTGTGGGGTTAAGTGAGGAAGAGTCTTTCTCTGATTGGAGACAGCAAAAACTTCTGTGCTCAGAAGTTTTGGCACAAATACCAAAAGAAATCAGATAGATTCCAGACCAGTTCAAGGGTACAGTTCAACCAGAAATTCACCCCAAGAAACCACTAAATCAGAAGATACCAGATATCCTCTGCATCCCACCAGTAAGTCTCTCAAACTTGACTCTATATACAGGAAGGACTTTATATTGTTAGTCATTGTTTTATTTGTTCTTTAATAAATTGTTAGAATTAAACTGTTTGAATTCATTTATTTGTTGCTGTTAGTCTTAGAATAAATCCTACACTAACTCTAATACTATTTTTTATTCATTGATTTATTAAGGATTAACAAATATTAACTATATTTTATGTTCTTGAGTAAAAAAAAATGCCCCATCCAGTTGGGGAAAGTTAAAAGAATCACAACCCTAGACTTAAGCATTACTTAGAGAACATAACTCTTAGAAAAAATAACCTTTTTTTCTGCTGAACTTAATAGTGTTCTGTATAAATACTGTATGAGGGGATTTTATTTGACTAGAAGAAATTTTTGCAATCTACATGATCATCTATAAGAAATAAAAAAAACTGACTAAAAAAAAAAGAGTATTATTTCATGTATTGTGTAATTTTATATTTATTTTTTTGAGTAACTTAAAAAGTGGGCAGACAAATCCATTTTTAAATATATTTACTGTTTACAGACACAAATTATAGCTTTTAGTCTTTTATCTACAGATTTCTTTTTATATTTTGGGCTAAAAAGAATAAAAGACTCTCTAAATTTTCTTGGTTATTTTGGTAATTTCTTATTTTTAGCATTTGCTTTCTTCTTTTCTTTTCATAAAGAATTGTAAAACTCAAGGTTGTTCTTGAAATTTGTTGTAATATTTGTCTGAATGTTTTCTGATGGTACTTGAAAGAATCTCAACCGTTTTTATGTTTCTTCTGATTAGAAAAACCCAGCCATCTTTGTTACCAGGCTTTTTTATTTTTCCAAAATGTTGTACAATATACAACTAGTTATAAAGTTTTCATCATTAATGTTAACTACTACAGGAAATAAGATATTTGGTTGGTTGGTTGGTTGGTTTTATTTTACAGCATATCAACCCTTTTCAGGTCATTTAACTCTTAACATCCTGTTGAGAATTTTCTAAGTCCAGAGCTATAAGGATTTATCAAAAAAATGGACTTTTCATTTAAAGTTACCAGAGTTATTTCCCTTTAATATAAGACTTCTAAATGTGTTTAATATTACATTTAAACAAGGCTAACGTTTGGGTCAGATTAGGAAAACGAATGTGACTTCCGTCCAGGTGGAATAAGGTGGTATAGGATGTTAAGAGTTAATGCTGAATCAAGCCATTTTAATAAACATAGGACTCAGGTTGTTTACAACAGTTTTTCTCTTTTTCTTTTTTTTTTTTTTTTTTACTTATGGACCCCCTAAAGCCATTTGATGTTTAAAATTCCTATGGTATTTTTATAATTAATTACTTTTTACTTGCATGGTTTTGATCTTCTTAAAATACCCCAAGTGAAAAACAAGGATGTGATACAAGATTGCAAGCATTCAGTAGTAATTGATCTGTGAGATTAGCTTGGTAACCATTACACCACAATGGGATCCCCTTTTTTTATCCAACCCATTCTCCATGGGTAGGATTTGACACAAGGTCAAAGTAAGGGGCATCAAGTGACAATCGAACTCGTTATTCATTAGTAATAGATTTGCGAGACTAGCTTGTTAACCATAACACCAAGATGTGATGCCAAAGAAGCAATAGAGATTTTTTTTTTTTTTGCTTTATTTTTTATTTTTAGTGAAGTTTTTCCTTTTTCTTATTTTTTCTTTTAATGAAAGGCAATGCTCGCAAAAATAACTCAATTCTAAACAATGGCTTGATTACAAAAAAAAAAAAGACAAAATTAGAAAGGTAATATTTCTTCTAAATTGGCAGTGGAAACTTTGTGCTAATGGTGTCATTTGCTATTTCTAACATCAGCTTCAATGAACAGCAAATAATATGTTCATTCAAAACATTTCTATGTTACACTCTATCTTTAAGTTTAATGCTTTCTTTTGATGAAAATGTGAATTGTTCTGTGTTCAGTTGACAGTATTAATTCACTTGATCTATGATTATCTTTCTGATATATATATATATATATATATAAAGTTGTCAGGGTGGCATAAAGTCGGTATCAGGCAGACACTGAGGGAGTCTATCCCCTTTTCACTAGCATTAGACCAAGAAGATTGTTTTGGTGACTGAAGTGGAGTGCCACATCTACCATCAGCTCCTTACTTTCCTGCACAGATCCCTATGCTACTCATATGCTGAGTTAGTGAGGGACTGTATTGAACCAGGAACCTTGTGGTTCCTAGGCAGACACTGTATGGACTGATCTAAACTGGTCCTATATATATATATATATATATATATATATAGGTGAAAGTTCTGGAGAAAGAGGTGGCCAAGTCATGTTGTGCAAAATTCTTCCTTTTGTTTTAGACAATCTGCACTGGATTTTAAGTGATGCTTTGGATCATTTATTAATCTAAATGAGCAAAATTAGCCTTCATTTTTAACTTAAAGAAACAATTCAGGGTGATCCCTAACTTTTGATCAGTTGTGTATATATGTGTACATATATATATATACATACAGTGATGCTGATAGCTTTTTGATTTAGTATGTCCTCGGACATACATATTTGCTTTGAATGAGTCCCTGGGAAAATTTATGGGTCCCAACTAAAGCCGTCTAACTCCTACCTTGTGACCTATCCTGTGTAATTCCTTTCTAAGAAACTATTGAAATGTATTTACAGTTAGCTTGAAATGGTGAGGGAAGAAAAAAGAAAAACACTGGGATACATGTATGTGATTTTACTGTGTCCTTTTAGATTTTTGTGCATCAGGATGCAGGACGCATACCTATCAGAATCTGTGTGTGCATGTGCATGTATATATATAAAGAAAACCTATTGATGTGTATAGGATTTTTTACGTAGATGCAAAATCAAACCTCAGGTGCTCCCAAAATATGTATACAGAGAAAAGCCATACATTTAATATATTCCCGATACGACTCCAATTAAGAATTAGCAAAAAGACCTTGTTTTTATACTGTCACTAGAAGAGGAATGCAAATCATAAAATCTAAGAAAATCGGCTGTCAGCTTGGCAGTCCGGTTTCAATGTCTTCCGATCTATAGCTCTGCTGATGAGGCCTAATAGGCCGAAATGTACATACAGAGATTGATTTTTCTCGATTTGTTTAGCCATACATTTAATAGTATAATTCATTATTAATTAATTAATTCAAAATTAGGTACGACTCCAATTAAGCACTTATTCTCCAAATATATATATATATATATATATAAGAAACAATAAAATAACCTATTTAATTTGTATATGGATTACATAATGTGTGGTTCCAAACTTTTGTTTTGTAGTATATTATATATATCAATATATACGTATTAGAAACAAGTAAATAACCTATTTAATTTGTATATGATTTTTGCTGTTTATGCAAAATTGGATTACATAATGAACAGTTCTGCATGGTCTGTCAATAACTCTTGCAAGGAAAAATTAATATTGATGTCAGTGCTGATATATATTATAAACTATATATATATATATATATATATATGTATATATGTATACATATATGTGTGTGTCTGTATATATATATATATATATGTATACATATATGTGTGTGTGTGTATATATATATATATATATATATATATATACAGAAATTAAATTAGAAAATTGGAACTGATGTGTATCAATTATCTTCATTATCTCATTAAGTGAAATTTTGCGAAGATCATGAGAGGAAACTTAAGGTTTAATATGCCTGCCAACTTCAGATGTTGGCTCTGAAATGAAGAAAGGCCCAAACTACACATGGCTGGAGCTGTCTCTTCACTTTGTGCTAAGCAGCACACAATATGGGTTGATCATAGCAATGGAATAATATTATTAAAAATACGATGATAATCCTTTCTCAAATGCAACATCTGCATGGACGTGTGTGTTGATTTGGTTATTAATAAAACTTTGATATTGAAATTCTCTAATAATAATAATTAGTATT
Source organism: Doryteuthis pealeii (assembly GCA_023376005.1). Classification (NCBI taxonomy): domain Eukaryota; kingdom Metazoa; phylum Mollusca; class Cephalopoda; order Myopsida; family Loliginidae; genus Doryteuthis; species Doryteuthis pealeii. Next base: position 103,645,419 of record CM042148.1, read on the forward strand.
CCATGCCAATGATATGCACCCGATGAATGAATTAATCTGCCAAAAATATTTTGATTAGCTGGAATGAAGAAATATTCTCGTGAAGAGTTGGTTCCACAAGAATTTGATTTTCTAAGAGCTGTACAGATTTGGTATGATGCAAATAGTAAGATGAGTGATTGATTAATTGATTTTAACGGCATATCAACACATCTAGGGTCACTCACAGCCTGCACAGTCATTTGCACAAATGCAGATTATTTATTTTTTTAGACACTACGTCATCGTCCTTAGTCGATGGAAAGGTGCCAACAAGAACAATTTCTTCTTAATGATCACATTTCCTTCTTTTTGATATGATGAATTTACACCATATTGCTTTGCCTTTATTTTCTGAATCTCTATAAGTTAGGGAATCAGATTGTACATTCATATTTACATTTTTTTTATGTAGTTGCTTTTTAAGATTTTTGAATTTTTTTTTTTGTCTTCCTTTTTCTAAGTTTCTCTTAGGTTCAATTTTGTTTCATTTTCTCTACACATTCCTTCCGAATGATCACATCCATTCTTTTTTGTTTTTTCCTCCTCCTTTTTGGTTAGGATAAATCCAGACCATATTGCTTTGCCTTTATTTTCTGAATCTCTTTGATTATATAACTTAATCAGGAAAAATCAATAACTAAATTTTGTGTTTCTTGATTATAAACCTATTATGGTGTATGCAAGATTTCAAATCTGAACGCCATCCCTTTCCAGAGTTTTAAGATGACATGCACATACCACAACATTCCTTTATTATATATATATATATATATATATATAGTTAAGAATTCATATTTCTTCTGAGCATGTCAGGAGAATAGAAAATAGTCGCATCCCAAAAGATCTTTTGTATGATGAATTAGTAAAAGGCTCCCGATCAGTAGGTAGACCATGCCTACACTTTGAAGATGTCTGCGGGAGAGGATATGGCACATTGACACAAACACATGGGAAGTAGATGCAAGAAATCAAGTGGCCTGGCACCTTAATGTTATGCAAGGGGTGAGATGAAGAGGAGAGTAGCCTCGACAGCAAAGAGAGGGAAAAGAGCCAAAACGAGGGAGAAAAGACAGCAGCCCCAGAAAGCATCACAATTTGTGTGCAGTCAGTGCACCAAAGACTGTCACTCGGGAATTCGACTGCTCAGTCATTTGCAAAAATGCAGATCATTTTTTTTTTTTTTAGATACTACGCCATTGTCCTTAGTCGATGGAAAAGTGCCAACAAGAACAATTTCTTCTTAATGATCACATCCTATCCTTCTTTGCTTTTGTTTTTTTCCTTCTTTTTGATATGACGAATTCACACCATATTGCTTTGTCTTTATTTTCTGAATCTCTTTGATTTTCTGATGAAACTCTATTTTTGCCCCATTTCCTTCTAAACACACTGACTTAAAAAAAAAAAAAACCTACTAAACTAAATTCCTATGTTTGTAACAGGGTAATTTTCCCTTGTCAGATTTAGCTGGATTTATGAAGCATATCATTCAGCAATGCTGTCAAATAAACTCCAGATAAACTGCTAAACATGTGCAGTCACTGTAGCCATTTCAAGCCATGAAATCCTTGAGAAAATTGCCAAAAACGGTTGCATATTCAAATAATTTATTGATAACAGCATGTGAATTATCTTTCTACCTCATACTAAATCCTCAGAGTAAATGTTTGATAATGTATTTTCCAAAAATAAATATTTTCTTTGTATATCTCAGCTCAACAAATAATAATAAAAACTATCATAAACTGAGTGAGATGTAGATCTATCTCAGTGTATTCATATCTATCTATCTATCTATCTAAATATCTGCCTGTCCCAGTCTGTCCATATCTATCTATCTATCTCAATCTGTTCATATCTATATAGCTGTCTGACTCAGTCTATCTTAGTCTATTCAAATATATGTATATATGTGAAGAGAAAGATGGAAGTGAATCCAACGGTATGTAATATAATGAAAAATTTGAAAAAAACAGGTTCAAATAAAATGAGTGATATTTATTCACCCAACGCTGCAGTGTTTCAATCTGTTTAGTAGATCTTCTTCAGGGATTTTGTTGATATAAGGAAAAGTAAAATTCATCACAGAATAATAAGGAGACTGTGATAGTTTTTTTAATCAGTTTGTTTAAAAGTGATCAGTTTGTTTAAAAGTGTCTTGAATGGAAAATTAGCGCTCTTAGAATTGTTTGAAATCTATGAAACGCTGGGATAATTTTCCATTCACGACACTTTTAAACAAACTGATCAACAAAAAACTGTTACAGTCTCCTTATTATTCTGTAATAAATTTTACTTTTCCTTATATCAACAAAAGCCCTGAGTTCAAAGTTCAACAGTTCAAAGAATATAACGGTGAGCTTCAAAAAGTTCAACAATGGGATGCACGAAAGTGGCTCTTTAGTCCTGCCAAAGTCTTGCACATCTTCCCACATTTACAGGTAATTCCAGGAAGCACAGAGTATTTTATTAGTCCATCCCGCCGATGCACAGATTGGTGACTGATCAGGCCAGCTTTGCTCATACATAGCCTTCCACACTGGTCACATAGTAGACCAATTTGAAGCCCTTGGTTGTCTACTTTTTTATTCTTGCGAATATCTCGTTTCAACTGCTCATGCTGTATATGGTTGGTTTCAAACTTTTTTGTGCCCTCGTGAAAGCTCTTCTCCACTGCCCACGGTCCAGAGCCTTGCTCTCCCACGTCTTCTCAACGATGTTACATTTTTTCAGGTTGACTGGGTAGCACGCTAAACATGACTGGTACCCTTCATGATGACATGATGAGATCTGCTTTCGGATATATATATATATATATATATATATATATATATATATACACACACACAGGTCTCAATCTATTCATATATATCTATTTATGTCTGTCTCGGTCTATCCATATCTATCTCATTCAATTAAAATTTATCCATTCATATATATGTGTATGTTTGTAATGAGGTGCTTGTAGTGTAATGGTTACCATCATAGGAAATGGATATAGTGAACTGAGTTCAAATCCTGGATAGGGTTGTTAACATTTCACTTATGATTAATACCTTGAGAAAGGTACAAATCCCACTATTCTCCCTCTAGCTATGGGTAAATAGTAGGGCAGACTGGGTTCTTTAACTTTGATTAGTCAACCAGTCAAAGAGATGGAAAACGCTGAATTTAAACCTGTTAAACTTTGCTTAAGAAATTTTCACATCTTACGCATACAGAAGGGTTTTGTACATATGTAAAGTGGTTTTATATTTTCCTTTGAAACTTTGTTTGATTGAATTAATAGGTATTTATCCAACCCATTCATCACAGGTAGGATGTGACACAAGGTCACAGGTATGGGGCATCCAGCAAGGATCAATCTCAATATTCATTAGTGTTGTGGGGTTTTAAGGGTAAAAAATAAGACAAACGACTGGTAACAATGGATACAAATGTATTGAACAAAAAGGAGTAGAAATTACAGAAAAGAAAGTGGAGATTGCGTCCGACCATACAGTTGCGAGCTGACTCGCATTGCTTCGTGTCAAGCCACAATTGTTCCTGCTACTTATAGTAGTCATTGGCACATTCCATTTATGTACATAGGTTATATCACCTATAACAATTAGTAATGTATCTGCAAAACTAGCTTGCTAACCATTACACTATGATGCAACACCCTTTATCCAACCCATTCACCATAAGTTGGATGTGACACAAGGTCACAGGTATGGGGCATCCTGCAAGGATCAATCTCAATATTCCTTAGTAATGTATCTGCAAAACTAGCTTGCTAACCATTACACTATGATGCAACACCCTTTATCCAACCCATTCACCATAAGTTGGATGTGACACAAGGTCACAGGTATGGGGCATCCTGCAAGGATCAATCTCAATATTCCTTTAGTAATGTATCTGCAAAACTAGCTTGCTAACCATTACACTATGATGCAACACCCTTTATCCAACCCATTCACCATAAGTTGGATGTGACACAAGGTCACAGGTATGGGGCATCCTGCAAGGATCAATCTCAATATTCCTTAGTAATGTATCTGCAAAACTAGCTTGCTAACCATTACACTATGATGCAACACCCTTTATCCAACCCATTCACCATAAGTTGGATGTGACACAAGGTCACAGGTATGGGGCATCCTGCAAGGATCAATCTCAATATTCATTAGTAATGTATCTGCAAAAACTAGCTTGCTAACCATTACACTATGATGCAACACCCTTTATCCAATCCATTCACCATAAGTTGGATGTGACACAAGGTCACAGGTATGGGGCATCCTGCAAGGATCAATCTCAATATTCCTTAGTAATGTATCTGCAAAACTAGCTTGCTAACCATTACACTATGATGCAACACCCTTTATCCAACCCATTCACCATAAGTTGGATGTGACACAAGGTCACAGGTATGGGGCATCCTGCAAGGATCAATCTCAATATTCCTTAGTAATGTATCTGCAAAACTAGCTTGCTAACCATTACACTATGATGCAACACCCTTTATCCAACCCATTCACCATAAGTTGGATGTGACACAAGGTCACAGGTATGGGGCATCCTGCAAGGATCAATCTCAATATTCCTTAGTAATGTATCTGCAAAACTAGCTTGCTAACCATTACACTATGATGCAACACCCTTTATCCAACCCATTCACCATAAGTTGGATGTGACACAAGGTCACAGGTATGGGGCATCCTGCAAGGATCAATCTCAATATTCATTAGTAATGTATCTGCAAAACTAGCTTGCTAACCATTACACTATGATGCAACACCCTTTATCCAACCCATTCACCACAAGTTGGATGTGACACAAGGTCACAGGTATTGGGGATCCAGCAAGGATCAAATTCACTATTCTGTTTGTAATGGATCTGCAAGACTAGCTTACTAACCATTACACCATGATAAGATGCACTATTAGATTGAATTATTATGTCACTCCCTTGTTAATATCAGAATGAATTAGTAACTCCTTGTTAATGTCAAACTGAATTCTGATTTGTTATTCTACAAGACAGGTACACAGAAAAAAAGTCAATAAAATTTCCTTGTGGTATATATCATGTCTTTGATGATTACCAATCAAAGAAATCTTCCGCGTCCGTTGCGTGAATCCCTAGGCCATTGAATATTGAATTTAGTCGGCGATGTCTTTAATCGACTTCAAGTACAGATGAATTGAAAAAGTCTGTGAAAATCCAAACACTTTTCTCTTCATTCAAACCAATTCAACCTTAAAACAAGATTCAATGATAATATATATATATATAATATAGGTACACACATAAGTGTATAATAACAGACACAACAAACTATCATTACTTGCAAAGATTTGGTTTCTTTTATTCATTCTTTAATCCATATCTGAACTTCAAGTGTCTCCTTGCCCCAACAATATAGATAGGTCACCAGCTACAGGTTTAACAGAATTTCCTCTCTTTGTTGATCTTCATCTCTCTTTCTCTCTCTCTCTCTCTCTCTTATATATATATATATATATATAATATATATATATATATATGTCGGTCTCGAATCCCAAATCGTAACTCAACAGTGCTTGATAATATCAGGTATCACCTATGGTTTCAGAATCTAGAGCTGTCACCAAACAGCAACCTATTGCTCTATCAGCTGATATGAGCATTCATTATAGCATTGTGGCTATAGCCAAACTAATATATCTATATATATTATTCTGTTCTAACCCACCCTTCCTTCTATTCTACCTTATGCTCCCCAAAGATGCCCCATAACCAATCAAATCTTCCTCACCAAAAAATCACCCATCCTACCTACTTCCCTCGGCTGTATCTCTCTCTT
>CM042148.1:103651373-103673873 GCA_023376005.1 Doryteuthis pealeii
TGACTATAATAGAACAGCTTGTGTTTATGATCCCTATTATTTGATTTCATAATTATAAAGGCTTGAGTGTAAGGTAACTCGTTAATGTTCCAGCGAAATATACTACATATTTTTTGTCTGAGTTTTGTTCTTTCATTCCTTATTTTACCTCATTCTGTAGGATTAATTCCAATCCCATTTTCCTCATCTATATAAATTTGATTTTATTACATATATATATGTGTGTGTATTGAATTTAATCATCTTTATACTTCCTAACATTCTTTTATAAAAGTTATTTCTTTTTCTAAATCAAACACCATGATTTTATTATTTTTAATTTAAGATTATTCAATCAAAAGTGATATCATTAGGTATTATCTATTACAAAATTCTGCAATATTGAAAATCTGTGACTAAAGATCAAAATGACTTTATTTGGCATTAAATTACCTGAAAAGGGTTGATATGGAAAAAAAATGGTATACCAACCAGTCTAGGAGAAGGAAAACTCTGAATTCAAATTATCTGTACACCTAAATAGGAATGGGCTCTACCTGCTCAAGACATGCTACATTACTAGTGCCCCCATAACCAAACCAAGTTACCCAAGGTATATATATATATATACACACAGTGGGGAAAATAAATATATATATATATATATACATATATATATATGGGGAAAATAAGTATTTCACCCCCTCTTGATATTCTGAGTTTGCCACCTTACAAAAATAGGAATATTCTATACAACATTTTCATGGTAGGTTTGTCTTGAAAATGAGAGATAGAATGTAAAAGATTTTTTAGAAAATCATATTATTGTAGAAACAATGATACTCACCATTGTGAAGAAAAAGTTCTACTTAGCTGCTGTAGGCTAACTGACTTTAATATGGTGCTGCAGACAGGATCGTTACTGTCCTTCCAGATCGTCAGTACCAAATCAGGGTCGATGGATCAGGAAGAGTCACCCTCAGGAATCGCCGTTTCTTGAGGAAGTTGGAGGCCAAAGCAAAACCCACTCCAATGCCAAGTGCAATGCCTGAATTTACAAGCCCTGCAAGCAATACTTCATCTATGCATTCCAATCTCCCAACATCTCCCAGAAATGATGCGCATACAGCAATTCGACACCCCACAGTGAGCACTGATACATCAACCTGCCTTCGTCCATCGAAAATCCCTCGAGCCTTGTCCAGGTTATTCCCGCATAACAGGACAGGCCTTAAAGAACAGCTCACTCCTCGTAGAGCCTTGCCTGCACGCGGGGGAGGGAGAGGGGAGATGTAGAAACAATGATACTCACCATTGTGAAGAAAAAGTTCTACTTAGCTGCTGTAGGCTAACTGACTTCAATAATTATATCAATTTTTGAAGATTTATTTGTATTTTATCAAAAAATAAGTATTTCATCCCTATAGCAAAATATAAGTCAGTACTTGGTGAAGAAACCCTTGTTGGCAAGCACAGCAGCCAGGTGTTTCTTGTAGTTGGTTACCAAGTTTTTACAGATCCTGGGGTGGGGGGGATTTTGGCTCACTCATCTTTGTAGATCACCTCCAAATCCTTAAGGTTTGTAGATTGTTGTTTGGAAACTCAAGGCTTCAGCTCCCTCCACGGATTCTCATTTGAGGAATATATAAGAAAAAATTATTACAATCAAGTCACTCTGAAAGCACCAGTGCCTGCTTGATCACTTGAGTTAAGCAGAGATGAACCTATTCAATACTTAGTTGGATTGACCGCAGGTAATGAAAGCAATCTAGGCACTTTGTTTATAAAAATGATTTGACATTAAATGATCCAAAAGAGGATTGATATTCCATAAAACAAAGAACTAAGCCAAGACAAGCAAGCAAAAAAAAAAAAAAAAAAAAAAAATGATTGTAGGAAAAATGTTTAGTTTTCACAAAAAAATGAAGAAACATAAAATATCACTTGGGTATTCTTAGATATTATAGCATCTTGGGTTGCATTCATTTATTTTGAAAATGGTGATAATATATTTAACTTTGGCTATCAGTAATTATCATATGAACGTAAATATGTTTATTAAAGTTGAGTTAGCATTCAAAAAAAGATATTTATTTTACTTTGAACTTCACCAGAAAAAAAAAAACTGAATTTTTAACTGATTTTATAAATTTCCTTCTCAAAATAGATATTATTTTTAAAACGAGCAGAGTTCATGTCATATACGATGGGATTATTTATGTATGGAGGGACGCTTTCTGTTTCTCTCTCTCTTTCACTCCTTTTTTTCCTCTCAGGATAACTTCTTTTACTTTAGTATTTGTGTTTATTCTCTTTTGGATGGGCACTTTTTGTATCTCTCTCTCTCTCTCTCTCTCTCTCTCTCTCTCTCTGCCTCGGTATTTCACTTTTTTTCTCTTATGATAACTTTTTTTAATTTAGTATTTCTGTATTCTCTTTCTCTCTCACTCTCTCTCTCTCACTCTCTCTCACTCTCTCTCTCTCTGTCTTCTCTCACTCTCTCACTCACTCTTTCTCTCACTCACTCTTTCACTCACTCACTCTTACTTTCTCTCTCTCTCACTCACTCTCTCTGCCTCTCTCTGTCTCTCTCTTTCATTCTCTGCCTCTTTCTCTCTTTCATTCTCTGCCTCTTTCATTCTTTCATTCTCTGCCTTTTCTCTCTTTCATTCTCTGCCTCTCTCTCTCTCTCTTTCATTCTCTGCCCCTCTCTCTCTCTCTGCCCTCTCTCTCTCTCAGTATTTCCCTGTTTTCCTCTTATGATAACTTCTTTTACTTTAGTATTGGTGTATATTCTCTCACGGATAGACATTTTTCGCGATTCTCTCTGCCTGTCTTTCTGCTTTCTCTCTCTCTCTCTCTCTCTCTGTATTTCACTCATTTTTCCTCTCTCTTATGATAACTTCTTTACTTTAGTCTTTGCATTTATTCTCTCTCTTTCAATTTCTACTTCCTTCCAACTAATTTTCTCTTCATTTTCCCATATTTTCTCGATTTCTTTTTTATTCCAATTTGCTCAAGTAATGCCTCATATTACTATGATAATGGAATTTTGCATTACTCTGTAGGGAATGTAGTTTTATGACCAACATATACATATAAAGTTAGGTAACAGTTTTCTCTTAAGCATGTTTCATCAAAAACCACAATGTTATTTTAACAGTTTTTTTTTTTCTTGAATTTTTTTTTTTCTTGCAGCTTTATAAGATTTCTTAAGTTTGGTCCAATTTGATAGAAAAAAAACTATGAACTTTTATCCCAGTGTGCTTTCAACCATCATTGGTCATTTTCAAGGTGATAATCAAATTTTCTTGCTTTTTTTTTTTTTTTAATCCAGTGAAACTTTTGTTCTTTGGTGATACTTCTATTCTATCCTGTTTTGTATTGTTTCTGTTAGAATTTGCTCAGACAATAAAGTCTATTTGTTATCACTTAAGACAGGATTTATTATATATGTATATGATGGCAGCAAACTCATGTTCAAGTATTGCCATTGCTTGATAAAAAAAAAAATTTAAAAAGTTCAACAGTTCAAAGAATATAATGGTGAGCTTCAAAAAGTTCAACAATGAGCTGCATGAAAATGTCTCTTTAGTCCTGCCAAAGTCTTGCACATCTTCCCACATTTACAGGTAATTGCAGGGAGCACAGGGTATTTTATTAGTCCATCTTGCCGATGCACAGATTGGTGACTGATCAGACCAGCCTTGCTCATACATAGCCTTCCACACTGGTCACATAGTAGACTGATTTGAAGCTCTTGGTTGTCTTAAGTCAGGATTTATTATATATATATATATATATATATATATACACACCACACACACACAAGGTGTGTCAGAAAAGTATTAAGATTTTTGTACTTTTTGACACACCTCATATTCTGAAATGTTCCATTCATTAATTTTTTCAGAATAAAGGCATGTAAAAAAAAACGTACCAAGTTTAAAGCTGTATTTACCAAGACAGAAATGAAAAATGAATGGAACGTGATTTTTTTCAGAATACAAGATATGTCAAAAAGTACAAAAAAATCTTGCTACTTTTTTTACACACCTTGTGAGTGTATATATATATATATATATATATATATATATATATATATATATACCATTTGAGGAAATGATAGTCCACCTTACCAGTGTCCATTCATTACAAGTACAGGGCATCCAGTTAGAATCAAACTCACTATTCAGTATTAAAGGATCTGTGAATAAAACAGTAGTAGAAGATTCTGAACAGTGTGTATAAAGTAGCAACCTTTCATTAAGCCAAAAATTGCTCAAGATGAAATTGTAACCTCTCCATTTCTCCATCTTCTATTTCTAAAATGTTATCTTTTAGTTCAGCATGTGCATGAAATTACCACAATATCTGATTCATTATTATTATTATTATTATTATTATTATTATTATTATTATTATTATCTCTCTACCACCCATAAGGTAGTAACTTAATTCTTTCACTATTTTCCCTGTGTGACCAGGTAAGATTTTTTTCCCTTGATTTTATCAATACTTCTTTACTTTTGTCCTCACAATAATGGTGCCAGGGTGATTTTTTAAAGTAAAAGATAGAATAAACTATAGAATCTTTTTTTTTTGTTAACATTGAGGTAGAATTTTTCTTACCAGCCAAAAATTCTGTCTTCTTATGCAAGAGCAAAAATAAGAAAGAAATTTTAGATTTCTTCAACCAAGGTAACTGACATAGTTTCATGTTTGCTATAATAAAATCATACACACACACACACACACACACACACACACACACACATATATATATATATATATATATATATATATATATAAAAGTTTTATAATCACAATATTAGTGTAGAGAAAGATGAAGTAATGAGGATGTTGTTCATTTACCTGTGATTTATTGTTTTCTTAATATTTAGGGATGAAATATCCCTTCATTAGATTTCATATATGTCATCCACAGAAATTGTTTTCAACATTTATGGGTCATCAGTGTGGCTAGACTTAACAGCTACGTCTATCCAGGAGCAAAACCCAACTGAATTTTCATCAGTCCGAGGTGATCATTTAACTGATAAATACATACATCCGTAGATGTATATTTAAGATCACCGGAGAACTCAAATCTGTAAACAATGGATGATAATGCCTTATGCTAAGTGGGGAAAGTTCAGTTGAAGTCCACTCTAGAGAGCTCTACCAGATATTGGGAGCATATATTACTCTCCACAGACAATGCAGTATATATATATATATATATATATATATATATATATATATATATGTAATTTAACATTTTTGAAAAAACAAATGATGTTATATAATTGCTGACAGAAATCTGTTTCGACCACTTCAATAGATCGGTCATCATCAAGAGCAACATATGAGAGAAAGATGGGATGAAACAACCATTAGAAGACAGGGTACAAAAACTATAATGCTTCTGATTTTAAAAATAAAATTTATTTTATTTTTAACACAGAACACGCATTTTTTAAAAATTCCAGCATTGAATAATAGCGTTTGTTTGTACCCTGTCTTCTAACAGTTGTTTCATCCCGTCTTTCTCTCATATGTTGCTCTTGATGATGACCAATCTATTGAAGTGGTCGAAATAGATTTCTGTCAGCAATTATATAACATCATTTGTTGGATTAATTTCCATCTATTTTTCATATGTATGTATGTATGTATATATATATATATATATATATATATATATATATATATGCAGCCTTGTCTGGTTGAGGTAATTTAATTATAATTTCCTCTATCTATATATCTATATATATGGCTACTTCTAACATCTGCCCATCTGATATGTATGAAACCAGGAAACTTGGAGTTACGGTAAAATAGTGCAGGTCTCCAATTATAATACAGGTTTTCTTTTAAACTGGCTTTGCCATTTTGGCATGGAGCACCTTTTTGCAATATTTTTAATTGTGAAATTTTACTATGGAAATTTTTAATAACAATTTATTAGAGAAAACTTATTTATAGTACTGGGGGAGTCAAAAAGTAATGCCAATTTGTTTAGGACAGGTATAATTGCCAACACAGGAACATGTATCATACATCAAAATGACGCTGGTCCTCTCTGGTTCACATCCCTACTTGTCCACATAGTCACCGTTTCTCTCAATAGCAATTTTCCACCTTCAAATGAGAGCATATATATACATGCCTTGTAAAATTCTGTTAACTCTTCTTTGAGCCATTTCTTCACTACAGATTTCATTTCCTTGTCACTGGAATAATGTTTGCCTCTCAAACCCTCTTTCATGGGGCCAAAATTATTGTGTTGGTAATTATACCTGTCCTAAACAAAATGGCATTACTTTTTGACTCACCCTTGTAGATAATGATAATTATACTGTAATTCCCCTTATATATTTGTATACAAATATTATGAATTCTATAAACAAGATATGACTTGACGTTGAGCTCAAATAAGTTGATATCGAGAAATTTGGATTAGTAGAAGTATTTTTCTGCTTCATCTTATTTTTCTTATTTCGTTTATAGTTTACACTTAGAATTTTTTTTTTTTTTATTGAATCAGCTTTATGGACTATTCAATAAAATTGATAAATCATTGTTCCAGTCATTGGAAATGTGAAAATTCTTGAAAGGAAGTGAACAATTTTTTTAAATATTTTCTTTTCTTGATTTTGCGAAAAATTTATTTTGATATATTACTCGAGAAAAATAATCCATTTTAGAAGAAGAAGAAGATGAAAAATGTTGTTCAAATATTGTTTTAAGCAATAAAATGTTTTCTTTTTTGTTTTTACTGACCTTCTCAAAGAATTGACAGCTAAAATATGGGTAATGCCACTAGAGTTGACATCCGCAAAGAGATTTCAACAGAATCAAACAAAATTAAAGAAAAGAAGAGGAGAGAATATTTCTTAAATATTATGACATCATCCCCCCTCCTCTCTGTTTCTTTCTTCCTCTCTCCCTCTCCCTCCCTCTCCTCTCTCTTTCTTTCTCTCTCTCTCTCTCTTCTTTTCTCTCTCTTTTCTCTCTCTCTCTCCTGTTTTCTCCCTCTCTTCTCTTTTCTTTCTCCCTCTCTTTCTTTCTCCCCTCTCCTTCTTTCTACCTCTCCTCTCTTTCTCCTCTCCTCTCTCTCTTTCTCCTCTCCTCTCTCTCTTTCTCCTCTCCTCTCCTCTCTTCTCCTCTCCTCTCTCTCTCTCTCTTCTCTCTCTCTCTCTCCTTCTCCTTCTCTCTCTTTCTTTCTCCCCTCACTTTTCTCCCTTCATCCCCCCTTCCTTTCATCTTATCTTCAAAAAGAAATAATAATAATAATAATAATAATATCAATTCAACTTGTGTTCACAAATATGATTTTGTTTATTATTATTATTTTTCTTTTTCATATGGACATCAAGATCAAAAGCATGTGAATTATTTATTGCTTTATATTTAAAAGATTTATTTAATAATTTACAGTCATTTTTCTTCGTATTTTCACCTTTTCTCCAAATTGGTGAAAAAGAAGAAAAGAACTAATTTTAAGATTATTTTTATTGAAGGACTTTTAAAATTACTCATAATGTTTTGAATGACAGCTATATGAGTAAAGCATTGGACCAACAATTTTGAGGTTTGCTCTTTAATAATCAACAGTTACTTTTCTTTGCAATTTGATAAGTCTGTATATAAGCAATATCATTTATAAACCTCTATTGGTATTTAAAACTAACCTATCTGTTTGCAACTAAAATGGCCCAGTAACAATAAAAAAAACAACTTTCTTCATGATGACATTGCAATGCAGGTTGTTCAGCAAAGACCTACATAGACCAAAATAACTAGACAACTAGAAAAACTTCAGATAAAGATCCTGAAAAAGAAATATTCGGTGGTTTGTAACAATACTTGCCTTGATAATATATATATATATATATATATATAGTGATGCTGATAGCTTTTTGATTTAGAGCATCCTGGGACTTTGAATGAGTCCTCGAGGAAAATTTATGGGTCCCAACTAAAGCTAACTCCTACCTTGTAACCCATCCTGTGTAATTCATTTCTAAGAAACTATTGAAATGTGTTTACAGTTAGCTTGAAATGGTGATGGAAGAAAAAAGAAAAACACTGGGCACATGGATATGATTTTACTGCGTCATTTTAGATTTATGTGCGTCAGGGACACATAACGTGTACCTATCAGCATCTCTGTATATGTGTGTGTGTGTGTGTATATATATATATACATATATATATAAAGTAATTAAAGTCGTCGGGGTGGCCTAATGTTGGTATCAGCCAATCAGCGAGGGAGTCTATCCCCTTTTCACTAGCAATAGACCAAGGAGATTGTTTTTGCATCTGAGGTGGAGTGTCACACCTACCATCAGCTCCTTACTTAACCGCACAGATCCCTGTGCTACTCATGACGCTGAGTTGGTGAGGACCGGTATCAAACTTAGAACCTTGTGGTTTCTAGCCGACCGCTCTACCGACATAGCTAACCCGTATATATAAACAATATTTTGCATTAAATAACATCCAACCAGCCATAAATTTTACTTTGAAAAAAAAATAGTATTGACTTTATCCGAATGCAACAATTATTTAATACCGTCAGTATGCAGGTAAGTTTTATATGTTTCTTGTAACAATATTATACATTTTGAAGAACCACATTTCAAACACCTTTAATACCAATCAAAGCATATGCCCACCTGCTGAGAATACGGATTATAAGCAAGAAGAGAAGGCCATAGAGTGTTCATTAAAGAACTCAATACCAAGTTGGCCAACACAATACCACCTGATGTTTGCCATTTTTAATCCAAGGCCAAATAAATGGTGGCACTGATTTCTCCAAGAAAGTCTTCATTAGTTTGTTTCTCTTTTTTTTCTCTTAGCAGACCTTTTCATTACTTGTCTGCTGTTGACAGATGCCTGTCAACTTGTGTTTCATTCTTACCAAACTTGTTTCTTGCTGACAGGCGAAAGACTTTCTTTTTTCTTTGTTTTTTCTTTTTTGTTATTCTTTCTTTTGTCAGGACTGTAACTTCACACAATCTTATCGGTATTTTTGTAGATTTTGTTGCTTTGGCTTTGGCTAATAACAAGTAAAGGTAATGACTGATAGACTAAGTCAATTGAAACACCAATTCTTGGTGTTTTAACACTAATCAATATTCTGTAGAGTCAATACAAATCAGTAATGAATTCTGATTATTGGCTATATCTTACTAAAATTCTCATTACACTTGTGTGTGTGTGTATATATATATATATATATATATATAATATATATATATATAAGGTGTGTAAAAAAAGTATTGAGATTTTTTTTACTTTTTAACACACCTAGTATTCTGAAAAAAATTAACGTTCCATTCATTGTTCATTTCTATCTTGTTAAATACAGCTTTAAACAGTGCACTTGTATGACACATCTTGTATTCTGAATAAATCATAAATGAATTCTGATTATTGTCTATATCTTACTAAATTCTCATTACAATTGTGTGTGTGTGTATGTACATATATATATATACACAAGGTGTGAGTATAGATAAAAGGATATGAAAGCAACACACAATGCTGTTAAAATGAAAACATTTTATATCATATTCATAGCTAATATTGAACAATATTTCGATTTATAAAAATCATCTTCATAGCTTGTTTTTTACTCCGGACTTATCGAGAGAGGAGATGAAAATAATATGAATTCAAAACGAAAACATTAATGTTGCAAAAAAGTTATGCAATAGTTTCAAATATAAGCACATCCGCCACACGTTTCTCGGTCAGCGACAGTCATGTATCTCTTATTGTAACAGTTTTTGAAAAAAGAAGACATATTTCAAATTTGACAATAGACAAATTCTCTTTTTCAAACAGGATGAATATTAACCCGTTGACGGTAGGCCTGCAACGTGCGTAAAAAAAGTATTGAGATCTTTTGTACTTTTTGACACACCTTGTATTCTGAAAAAAAAATGAACATCCCATGATTGTTTATTTCTATCTTGGTAAACACAGCTTCTGTCTAATAATATAATGCTATATAATTGCTATTGATGGTTCTTTCTTTCTCAAGGTAATCAGTGCACAAAATACCTTGTGCATACCAAAATTTGGAGGCTAAAACCTTGCCTGCTGATATTTGCATCTTTAGTCACTTTGGACGGCTTTCACCAGCTGCTGTCCATTCAGCTGATTGCCGATTTGACTCCAAAGTGAAGTGATGGATCCATGTTTTATCCATTGTCACATGTTTACACAAAACTCCTTTTTGTTGCGTCGAAACAATTGTAAACAATGCTCTGTATTGTCAACACATTGTTGTTTTTGATCAACTGTGAGCAAACACGGCACCTACTTTCAACACAGCTTTCTCATTGACAAATGTTCATGCAAAATGGTGAATACACTACCTTCTGATATTTTCAAATCCTATGCTATAAATAATAAATATAAAATCAAGGAGAATGTGATCTAAATAACAAAGGGAATAGTGACTTGAGTAGTGATATAGTTTTAGTTACAGAGAAACACACATTCTCTATTATAATAAGATAAGATTTTAGAAATTATCTCAAAACTGAGATTAGAAATAAAAAATTTAATCAATAAGGTTTATAATGTAATTTTGTTGCTAGATCTACAACACATTTTAAAAACACTAAGATGCGCTGATTAAGCTCAATCGGTAGAGTGTCTTGCTGGCAACCTCAAGATTCCTGGTTCTATATCGGCCCTCACCAACTCAGTGTATGAGTAGCACAGAGATCCGTATGGTAAAGTGATGAGCTGATGTTAGGTCTGGCACTCCGCCTCAGACACTAAAATACAATCTCCTTGGGCTAGTGCTAGTGAAAAGGGAGATAGACTCTCGCTGTCTGACTGATACCGACTTTAGGCCACCCCAACAACTATACATTTTAAAAACACTAAAACATTAAGAATGTTCTATTTCTTATCAAATCAAATGTTGAGAAATTGACAAATGAGCTGAAATATAAATATATATTTAGCAATCTGTAGTTCCTTATTTTCTGTAAGCAGTCAAATATAGCATAAAATTTAATTGGTTGTTTATTCAGGAAGAAAAGGAAGTGTTTACTTGAGTGTCATTTGAAAAGAATCTCATATCCAATACATTTTTTTGAAAGGGAATGATTGCAAATAGAAAAATATATAAAAAATATTTCAAGATATATTTGTCTTGATTTCTGTATTTGATAACCTTTCTCTTTTAGTTTGTTGACCTGAGTCTGTTCAAAAAAAATGTACAAGGTGTGTCAAAAAAGTATTGAGATTTTTGTACTTTTTGACACACCTTGTATTCTAAAAAAAACAAAAAACAATGTTCCATTCATTCTTCATTTCTATTTTGGTAAATACAGCTTTAAACTTGTTATATTTTTGACACACCTTCTATTCTGAAAAAAATTAATGAATGGAATGTTATTTTTTTCAGTATACAAGGTGTGTCAATAAGTGCAGATTTTAAAGCTGTATTTACCAAGATTTAAATGAAGAATGAATGGAATGTTAATTATTCAGAATACAAGGTGCGTCAAAAAGTACAAAAACTCTGGATACTTTTTTGACACACCTTGTATGTTTCTATCTCTCAATATGTTGTTCTTTCTATTCATACTTTATTAAAGTAGCTACCTGGCGTTGCCTAGGGGGAGGGTACAAAAAAAATCCATTATTATTTAATCACCAAGTTGATCTTAGTAGGATGCCCCATTAAAACCCCAATGTAAAAAAAGACCTTGTGTTGATCCAGACACTCTGAAAAGAAAAATCAATTACTATCTAAAATATTATATGAAAAAAATATTCATTTAAATTTCATTTTTTGATTTTAATTTTTTAAATTTTAAACCCTATCGGAAATTGGATTATCTGACCCTATTAGTTCCTGGAATCAGACACCAGGGGCGGACCCCTAAAATTCGACAGAACAGATACGGCAGGCACGAGGGTAAGACCCAAGAACAGGCCCGACAGGCAAAGGGTGCAGTACTAGCTGAAACTAGCAGAACAACTGAAACACAGCGACTTTACCGGACAACGTAGAGACATTGCAAGATTAATATAATTAAGATAAGTGTATTTGAATCCCTTGTATTACCTATAAATATATCCCCACCAGGAGAAATTCCTCTGGCAACTCTGAAAGACAATTACACTACTCTTAAAGACATTTACAAAAGAAATGTATACACTAACACATTACTACTAACCCAGAATAAACTGTTAACCCAAATATACACGCTATATTTGCCTTGTACCTTTCCTTCACAACAGTCTTAAACGTAGCTATTTGTCATCTTATTTCTGTTAACCTCCCCTTGAACTTGGGAACCTTCTCTTCAAACTCGGAAACTTTCTTGTAATCGGGAGCCTTCATGGAACATCATACTTATTTCTTTATTCAATCTACAGGGTAGACTGTTCTCATTCCGTTAACCATGACTGGGGATAAGTGTTAAGCTATGTTAATTATTCTATGTTACTGTCACCCTTGACCAGGATTGAACCTGCAGCAGAGAGATAACTGTCACTTAGAACTGTATTAACTCAACACCTATATCCACTACACAATTGTCCAATTTGAGGGGTTTCCAAGTTCGAGAACATTCCCAAATCCGACAAGAAATACCTGAAGAAGGCCGGAGGGCACATTGGCCAAAACATTGTGCAGATAACAATAAAGATGAGGACAATAGTTTGAATAATCCAAATAATACTGATTATCAATCCTCATCCCCAAAATTCTGAGAAATATTGTTTTTTCAAAGAATTTTTTCGTTTTTGTTTGGTTTCTGTTTTGTTTTTTTATTCTTCAAATTATCAAGTCTCATCTCAAAAATTCTGAGATACATCTATATTTATTTGACTGATAATAGAAAGGCTCAAATATCGGTCATGCTGGTGGTTATAAATTTATTTCAACTGAAATTCTCATTTTTGAGAATCCCAGTCTCATATAAGTGAGAAAATGAATAAATGAAAGATTATTTGTAAGTAGTGAACTTTTGTCTCTGTTTTTGATCTTTAAGTCATTTTTATATTACTGGGTACAGAGCTCTCCAAGTGGACCAACAAACTTTTGATATATATATATAAACAAAGGAGGTGTAATGGTTAGAGTCATAGGAAATAGACTCGTCGACTATTTAAATCCTAGACGAGGCTGTTTACATTTCACATAGCGTTAATAGTCTTGGGAAAGGTGTGCATCCAAATATTCTTCCTCCAGCTATGGGTAAATAGTAGGGTAGACTGGACTCTTTTAACTTTGGTATGGCAACCAGTCTGGGAGAAGGAAAACCCCTGATTTCAAACCTGTTAAACTCTGCTAAATAAATAGACATTGTGTCACATCCTGCTTGTGCTGGGGATTTGATAAATATATATATACACATTAAAACAAATCATTCAGGTTCCTGAATAAAATCATTCCCACCACCAACTTAACTGGTCATATATACATCTATATCCTTGTTCAAATTAACTTTAACAACCACTTTAGTTTCCTTTATTTCATCATATGGTCAGTTTTAGACCCGCTGGAGTGACAGGGTGTAATCGATTTGTATATTTTTCTCAGATTAGAAAATCTTGAAATAAAATGTTTATGACTTTTGACTAACTTTTTAAAATTTTCCATTTGTCAAAGAAATACAGTCATATTCTATGTAAAAGATGGAATTTACCAATAATTATTTTATTTCATATAAACAGTTATGTAGTGAAAACTATTTTTATAGATCTCAAAACCTGTCAAATTCATTATATTATGTTTGAGAAAAGAAGAAAGCAAAAAGAAAAATTCTTTTTTCATTAAGTGATTGTATTGGCCTCCAGCAGAAAAAGTAGACATTTTATAAGGAAAACTCTTGTTTACAAGTAAATACACTAAAGGTAAAAACATTTCTAAACAGAACTTTAATTATATAGGATCAATGAAGAGTTGCATTAGTTCAAATTGCTTCACATATAACATCTTTTTGTCCTAGTTTTTTTTTGTTGTGATAACTCATTTTAAAGTGTCTTTTTAAAAACACACACACATATATATTCATAGATAAAGAATACATATATATATTCATAGATTAAAGAAGTACATATATATATTCATAGACTAAAAAAATCACTTATATATATTCATAGATTATAAAAGTACATTATATATATATTTATCAAAAGTTGCTACCACATTTTCATTGTAGTAGTTAATCCAAAAGGGTTCAATATATTTCATCTATCTTCTATACATATATAAAGGGCAGTTTGTGTGTATGTCCAGAGGAAGCTATGAAAATAAAACAATTAACAACAAAATAAATATATATAAACATTTGCTGTCATCATATCTTGGTTTTTGAGCAAAAATAATGAAGATTTGATTTATATTCGTGAAGATAATTAAAAAATAAAATTTAAATGATAACAGCATGGAATTTCTTTTTTGTATTTAATGTTGTAAATAGTAGACATTAATTTTTCTTTTCCATGTGGCTGGATCAGCACAAGGTCTTTTTTACGTGGAGATTTTAATGGGACATCCTGAGGGAAACCAACTCAGTAATAATGGATCTATGAGACTAAATTTTTTTAAAAATCCCCCCTCTACCCAGGCGATGCTGGGTAGCCACTTCTAGTAAAATATAGAGCATTTATAGTAGTAGAAAAAAGTTTTTCTCTATCCCGGTTTTTGGTGTTCAAGATACAAAATAACTTTTTAATGTTTTTTTTGTTTGTTTTTTTTCGTTTTTTTTTTTTTTTTAAAACAAGAATATATAAAGAATAAAAAATAATAATAAAAAAAAAAAATTTATCAATCAATATATAAATATGGATGAGGTTTATTTTTTAAACTTTTAAAATCCCAGGCAATGTGGAGTAGCTCTGCTAGTATAATATAATTCTATATTAAAATCTATTTACTTGATGTGCAAATAAACAATTTTGATTATTCTTCTATACATTTAGCAGCTTATAAATATAAATGTGCACATAGTTGAATGCACATTTGGTTGTTTATGAACGTGTATGCATCTAAGTTGATTAATTAAGCAATTATTGCAAGTCGGACAATTTGTTTTCCAAAATCAGCTGCAATCATTAAAAGGATAAAAAGATTTCTCAAAAAATAGAAAACAATTTTAATGCATTAATCTTTTAAGAGCAATTTTTAATGAATGCAATTCAGATTTATAACTAAATTCATTTTCTATTCTGCTCCTGTCCTCTCCTCTTGGTAGATCACATTACAATATTTTTATTTTTTATTTTTCTAATTTTAGAAAATTTAGAATTTCCAACCAGTGAAATAAACACAACTGAAATAAAAAGGTATCAGCTCTCACCAATTGTCAGCCCCCCATTGGCTGGGGCTTTAGAATACACCGACTGCACCTCTGTAGAGGGATAAGAACCTCCCCCCCACAAATGGGGCCACCTTTTAGCCATGGGTGGTGACCCGTGATACTTAAGGACGGAATCCTGGTGGATGAGCAATCCATGACATGCAACACTCCACTTAGATCCTTTCTTAGGCTAGATGGGCAGTCGGAGGGGGCCCCTCCAATCAATGGGCTGGTTGTGTCAAGCTCTAGCATGTATATGATTGCCCCAACCCTAATGCCCTTATGGCTAACTTCAACCCTTTTTATCATATGAGTACCAGAAGGCAGTGGCTGAGTGTCTTCATGTCCTGGGAATGATGTTAAAAAATGAGTATCCATTAAGAATGAATTTATTTCAAAACTTTGTTGGCTGTAAATGACCCACTGAGGTTGATATGCCGTAAAACAAACCAAACCAAACTCACCAATTCTGCTGCAAATTTCCCTGGTATTTTTTACCTGTGTGATGGGATATTTCTAAGTTCACTATCTATTCACCTTAGAACACATTCTACTGAAATAAAATAAAACAAAAGATGACAGGGGTGTTCCTGTAGTGATTTTTCAATATTAACAAATCATACATGCAAGTGGGTTACAGTAGGATCACACTTGTGAGAGAGCTGCTGTGAGCAGTTCAAAGTAGCCAAATAGATGTACACTTATTAGTTTGGCAACACTTTCAAATATAGAACTAATATATATATATATAAAATAATATATAAAAACGGAAAAATTTTAAATCATCATAAAAACACGAGACCCAATGACGACAAATAGTGATGCCGGTGAATGACGAAAGCAAAATATAAGAACGAATAACGGATCACGTAAACACGAGCCAAAAGATTAAAAAACTGTCCATTTTTCAAAGTCAACGTCTCTGACGACGAATAACACCAAAAAAATGATATTCAGAAACCAATGGTTAGACAGACTTTTCATTTGTATTAGTTAATATGAATAAATAAATATATATATATATATATGGGGGGGGGGTGTATGTTCATTTCTAGATTTGAAATAATCCTAGATAAATCTATTGATGTGTTTAAAAGTACAAGCAAAAATATCTTCTCTCTGATCACAAGTATTGAAGTTTTAATATAATTAAATATTATATTAAATTAGAAAATCAATAAAATTGAATAAGAACACAAAAAAGATAACTTATTTTTACTTAATTTTTACTTTATTTTAATTGATTTTAATATGTAATTATACACAGGATTGGTTTTAATACACTTGAGAATAAAACAATGATATTATAGATCAATAACATCAAGTAATTATTTATTAGATACGGTTTTATTAAAACTGGTATGCAAATTATTCACACCATATACTAGTAAACATTCATTTCTAAATTATATATAACACACATTGCAAAATTTTAAACATCAATAATATGGGCCTTTCAGGACCTGCTGGCTTTGGTCACTGGACTATTAATGAAATTAATGGTGTGATCCCAGGAGGTCATCCTCCTAGGCAACATCTGCCCCCTTGATTTAAAGGGGCAGGGCTGGGTTTATTGCCCAGTGCCTGAGGCACCTCCCTCGAGGGATCATGCTGAAGGGATTCATGCATTTTTTTTTGTCTGCCATCCCATGTACTTCAGTTCATGGGTGGCCCCATATTAATTTGACCTTGTGTCTAACACACATAAGTGGGATGCATATTAAATAACGCATTAATAATATGGGATGTTTTGAGGCAAATCTATCTTGGCTAGACCTTTATAGAGACATTGTTAATAAATAAGATGCTAATTAAGATTAAATAATGACTATTTGAAACCATTGAGAATATAATGTAAGTAAAGTAAATTGATGTTGTCAGGGTGGCCTAAAATTGGTATCAGCCAGATAGCGAGGGAGTCTAAACTCTTTTCACTAGCGCTAGACTGGGGAGATTGTTTTGGTGTCTGAAGCGGAGTGCCACACCTACTATCAGCTCTTCACTTTACCACACATTTCCCAGTGCTACTTATACACTGAGTATGCGAGGGCTGATATCAAACCCAAAATCTTGCAGTTCCTAGTCAGACACTCTACTGACTGAGCTATTGTGATGTTGGTGGTGCCATAGTTTCAGTTACAAAACAGACTGACACATTAGTATTATCTGCATTATTCGGACTATTGTTCTGATCTTCATTGTTATCTGTACAACGTTTCAGCCGATGTGCCCTCCAGCCTTCTTCAGGTATTTCTTGTTGGACTCGGGAAACTTCTTGGACTCAGGAACCTTCTTGGATTATTGTTCTCATCTTCATTGTTATCTTTACATTTCAGCCGATGTGCCCTCCGGCCTTCTTCAGGTATTTCTTGTTGGACTCAGGAACCTTCTTGTTGTAATTGAGAACCTTCTTGTCGAAGGTCCCCGAGTCCAACAAGAAATACCTGAAGAAGGCCAGAGGGCACATCGGCCAAAACGTTGTACAGATAACAATAAAGATGAGAACAATATTCTGAATAACACTGATAATACTAATCATCAAGCCTCATCTCAAACATTCAGAGAAATAGACTGACACATATTCTCCATTATAATAAGATAACAATGCTGTAAATGTATTTCTTAGTATTGCAGACATAGCATTTACCATGACTTCATTTTAGCATTGGTTCACAAACCTGACCAACTTCAATTCCTAATTTCCATGACTTATCATGAAATTGTCTTATCTTATGCCAAAGGAAGGTGAACACAAATTTTCTATAGAACAAACATGTAAACTTTTCACATCAACTGAATGATTGTTTCTGATTAAGATCTATAGTCTGGCATCATGTTCTTGAAACTAATTTCAGACATTGGCACAACCATATTTGACAGTGCTGCTATCTTGGAGCAGAACATTGCCTGCAGGATACACAGCCTGTATTATATATGGAACTTGATCGGTCTGCAATGTTCTGGTAGTCTATAAAGTTTGCCCTGCCTTCCAGTGGAATCAGATATCTCATGTTGGTGCCAACAGAACTGGTCCAATCACCCCTCAGTCTTGTGTGCGCTGTAGGCAATACATAAAGTGAGTTCTAATTCCTCACAAGGCAGAAGACCAATGCTTCTTGTATCAAGGATTTGCCTGGATTTGCCAATAGTTTTTTTTTTCTTTCTTTCTCTTAGTGTTTTTTCTTAGATGTTTTTTTTTCTCTTTCTTTAACTTTTCTTTTTTTAATTTTTTTTCTTTGTTTTTTTCATTCTTTTCTCATTATTTTAACACCCAATTTTGTTGTTGACTTTCTTGCCTCAACCTAATTCTCGTGACTTCACTATTTCGGCAATTTCCTCTCTCAATTTTTTTTCTTTCTTCTTTTAATTTAATCTTTTCTTTATTTGACTCTTTATTTTCCAATATGAAAAGAGAGAGAAAAAAGGGGAGAGAGAGAGAATCAAGGTAATCCGTGCTATCAATAACTATTATTAGATAGGTCCAATTACTTGAAACTATATAGATTTTTATTTATTTACCCAGCCCCTCCACAAAGTCCTGATGTGACACAATGTCAATTTCTTAAGCAGAGTTTAACAGGTTTGAATTCAAAGTTTTCCTCCATCTAGACCAGTGGTTCTTAACCGGGGTCCATATGGACCCCCAGAGACCATATAACATTTTTTGGGACCCAGGCAAGTAAAATGTATTTAACTATAAAAATACAATGGGATTTTTAAACAACGAATGACTATGGTGGGTCCACCATAGTAAAATAGGATTTAAAGGGGGTCAATTGGTAAAAAAAGGTTTGAGAACCATTGATCTAGACTGAATACCATACTAAATTCAAAGAGCCCAGTCTGCCCTACTATTTACCCATAGAGGGAAATAGATTGATTCATATTTATTAGTAAACAGTATTACCACTGTCAAATTGAACCATTTTCTATCATGGTACCCATTACACTACAAGCACCTCAATATATAAGGTGTGTAGGCGTTATTTTCGGATTTGCCCGGGGAGTTGTCTGCTCATTTAGTTTCGCTGGTTCCTGCTAGGGGCCTTTGATATTTAAGCGGCTGATTTGAACGTCTCTCTCTCTCTTTTTGCCTGTCGACCTACAAGACACCACTATGGGTTAGACTCTGTCTACCCCCTTCTCGTTGGGGCTTCGGCCCTTAACACTGGCCACTCACTGCTAGTAAGTCTTGTATATGATATATGACTATCCTTTAGTCATGTATCCGTAACTACGTTTTTATGTACATTTAGGTATCTCTTTGATACCTAAATATCTTGTATTTTACCATTCATCAATGTGTCATTATCTCTACATGTATTTATATTACTTATGTATGTATGTTTATGTACACCTCTATGTATTATGTAACCTGTTAATTCTTGTGCTTGTAACGTAAGGTTTAAAGTTCAACATACTTTGGATACAAATAACTCCGACAAAGGTTAATAGATAAACATTTAATAACACAGCACATGGATAACAGTAGAATACAACGTTCATAATAAAGAGTACACATAAAAAGATAGACACATTCATGAATGATACAAATATACGATGGTGAGTACAGACATGAGACTAGCGATAGTCCATGCTGTAAAGAACTTACAGTAATGTAAGGGGGGTGGAGCCCCACGAGAGGGTTTAGATAGAATCTACCCCATGTGGCTCGTAGTTGGTGAAACCGGCAAAGAGGCCGAAAGGATTTGAAACCGGCGCTTAAATACTATATGGTGCCCTAGCGGGCACCCAGCAAACTAAAAGGGGCAGACAACTCCACCAGGCGAATACAAACAAATGCTACATGCTGTATACCTATTAAATGTTTTGTCTATCAACCTTTGTCGGAGTTTTATCTTCAAGTATTATCACTTTGAATCGTACAGGTGTGACAAAAAGTATCGAGATTTTTTGTACTTTTTGACACAGCTTGTATTCTGAAAAAAAAAAGCATTCCATTCATTCTTCATTTCCAACATTTTCATTAGAAATAAGAAATTTTTACTAATGTATTAATGTTTATTTGAATTGTCACCTGATTAAAACTCTTTCCTAAGTAATTTTCTCTTAAGTTGATACCAAGTAGTTTAATTTATCATAATATCTATTAGATAAAAGTGAATATGTATGATCATAATTCCTACAGCTTTATCTTCTAAAATCCAACAATCTAGTCTCACAGATCCAGTACTACCGAATAGCGAGTTCAGTTCTTGTTGGATGCCCCATACTTGTGAACTTTTGTCATATTGTACTTAGGGGGAATGGGTTGGGTAAATACCTATTATCTCTGTCCTATATAGATTTTATACACTAAATGTAACAATTTTTATGGAACAGAGGTAGTATTACCATAATTTATAATTACCCTTTTGGTAATCAACAAGTATAAAATGGTAACTATGAATATTTTTTCTCTGTACTACAGGTGATTTTTTCTAAGGAAATGATTTTACTTACTATTTTTCTTTTTATACACACACACTAATTTTTTCTCTTTCTCTTTATCAAAAATACATTCATACATTCTTTCTTTTCAAGTTTTAATGGTTTCTGGCTTTCTCTTAAAAATGGATACATTAAATATCCAATTGGACACTTTGTCTCCAATGGATGTTGGGTCCCATCTATGAGTTAAATAGAAAAACATGAGTTAATAAACAAAATTGTATTATGCATTAAGAATGAATTTATTTCACAACTTTGTCGGCATTAAATGACCCACTGAGGTTGATATGCCGTAAAATAAAACAAACCAAACCACATAAACAATTGAACAAAAACCTGATTCTCACTCATCCTTTTTGTGTACTTTCCCCTCTCAATTAAAAGAAACAAAAAACCCACATTCTTTCTTATTCCTAAAAAGCACACTTACAAGCATCATCACCAACCATCTTTTTCTCAGATAAAATATACACACTCTGTTGTATATAAACATTCAGGTACATAATTCTTTTTTATATGTATTTTTTAAACTTTGCACATCCACAACCTTTCTTAACAATGAAACCTCTCTTTTTGAACTATACTCATATACACATTACACATCACACACATACATACATATGCACAATACACTCATAGGCAAATTACACACATAAATAGACATTAATTTTATATCTTGTGAATACACCCATGGATTAATACATAGTCTCTCTCTCTCTCTCTCTCTCTCTTTTACAAATAGGCATGCACTAATATATATCTTAGATAAAAAGTGCCATATTTTTTGTCCCTCTTATCTCTTCCTCATTTCTCCTAATTAAAGACTTAAGTGTCTCTCTCTCTCTCTTACAAGCAAGATTTTCCTTAAAATATCTTGCAGTTATGGCTGCAGTACAGAAACTATCCAAACCATTTCATTAGTTTTTTTTTTTGTTTTTTTTTAGGGGGGGGTTCTTGGGTATATTTTTTTGCTTTTATTTTATTCTTTTTTTATTTTTTTACTTTCCTGAACACAAAAATATTATTTTTGAAAAAAAAAATGCTTGAACTTAAAAATCAGGAAACAGCAATAAAAACACAATGAAATGAATAAAAACAAAAATGAATATAAAGAAATAGAATGACATAAAAGAATCAAAAAGAGAGAGCAAGCCCTTCTCTGATTTTTAGAGCAGCTAATTTCTTGCCCAAACCACTTCTATCTAATGATAGTCTTGAGAAATAAGTAAAGTTTAGAAGTACTTCTTTTTAAACTGACTTTTCTTTATATTGATTATCTTCACTCTGTACATGTTCCTTGAAGATAATTTCTTCTTTAAATACCCTTTCCAAAGACAGAGAGAGAGAGAGAGAGAAGAGAGAGAGAGAAACTTGAAGTAAAAAAAAAAAAAAAATCACACAGATGGAGAGAGGGAAAGAGAGAGAGTGGAAAGGATAAAGTTTATAGTTAAAAAGAAAACAAAAAATTGAGAGAGGGAGAGAGAGAAAGAAAAAGATAAAGTTTAAAGTTTAAAAAAAAAAATTGAGACAAAGTGAGGGAGAAAGAGAAAAGGATAGATAGATAGAGAGAGAGAGAGAGTTTGAACTTAAAAAAAACAAAAAAAAAATCAGAGTGAGTGAGAGAGATAGATATATAGAGAGAGGGAGAGAAAAGGATAAAATTTCAAGTTAAAAAGAAAACAAAAAAATCGAGATAAGAAGAGAGAGAGATAGAGGG
>CM042148.1:103678873-103701373 GCA_023376005.1 Doryteuthis pealeii
ACTATAGCAATAAAAAAACAACATAAGATATATATATATATATTAAATAGTTAAACAATTAATACTTATCTCATTTTTTAAACATTTGTATCTATATGGAATATGTCACACCTTTTCAACATCTAGTGGACCAATCACAACTTGGTTTTTTGACTGCAGATGTTCCAATCACATTTTGATTTTCACTTTCGCATGTACCCATCACATCATTAGCGTTCAAATATGAATACAAATCAATGTACGATTATAAAGCTTTTCTACACATTTTCCAAACTCCCCGCATTCAAAACATCCAACGTCTTTTTAACTACATAAATCCTTTTTTCTCCTTGATTAGTTAATGGCCATGAAGATGGTTTCTTTATAAACCAAAATGTTTGAACATTGACACTACGACTAATAAATTTCCATCCATTATAACATACCATGTTTGTTCTACATTTCTTCATATATCTGTATTACTGAAATTATCATTGTGTGCATATGTATGTATGTTAAGAGAAAGGAAATGATTCTGACGGTATAAGTATAGATAAAAGGATATGAAAACACACAATATTAAAGTGATAACATTTTATATCATATTCATAGCTAATATTGAACAATATTTCGATTCATAAAAATCATCTTCAGAGCTTGTTCAGCTCCTTTCTTGATGAGTCCAGAGTAAAAACAAGCTCTGAAGATTATTTTTATAAATCGAAATATTGTTCAATATTAGCTATGAATATGATATAAAATGTTTTCACTTTAACAGCATATTGTGTGTTTTCATATCCTTTTATCTATATATATATGTATATATACATAATATTATAGTTTGCTATATTTATAAGTGAAGAGTGCTCCATATCATTGATAGTGCATATTTATCTAAGTTAGGGTAGAGAAGACTTAAAAAGATGGCAGAGCTGGTTAGAAAAAAAATCTATAAATGGACCCCAAGACTGAATTTCATAGTAATGCACTCTTTAGATAGGTAGATGTTAACTGTAGCAACAGTGAAGGTAGAAGTCTTTTCAAATGTGTTTGACTTCCTTTATGGAAGGCGCCATATTGACAACATCAAAAATAATTATAAACAGGCATGATTTTAAATATATAGATATAGGTGTATTTGAGCTGCATCTTTTCATTCAAATAAATTCCAAGTCGTTTGAAGTTTTTTTCTTTTTTTTTTTTTTAAAATTTTTCTTATAATTATTAGAAAGATTCAGAAGAAAAAGAAAAGATTTCAAAACAACTTGGTTTGTGTTATATTAAACAAAATTTGTTTAAATATTTAATATATATATATATATATATATATATATATATATATATATATACATACACATTAAAAATCATACGTACATATATATATATAAAAATCGTATATATATATATACACATTAAAATCGTATATATATATATATATATATATATATAATACACATTAAAAATCGTGTATATATATATATATATATATATATATATATATATATATATATATATACACATTAAAAATCGTGTATATATATATATATATATATATATACATTAAAAATCATACATATATGTGTGTATATATTAAATATATTCTAATATATATATATATAAACATACATACACTTATAATACTACTATCTTGCATGCAATAGACCAATAGACATTCTTATCATATCATGCTTGAAATATTATTCAAGAGACAGCTTACTGAATAAAGTACCCGTGTGTCAAAATTGATTTTAGATCAGTCAGTTTTTATTATTAATTACCAACCATTTTTAATATCAAAATCATTTAAGATCGACACCAAACATTACTTTATGCGAACTGGTTAATATTCGGCAACCTTTCTCAGCTTTATTCAGAACACAATAACTTACTTAATGGTCGATAAATCATAAACTATTGAATCTTATTATAATTCAGTGTTGGTCAACTATGAAACACCATCAGTCCTTATCAATTCAGTGAATCTATTATCTTTGAATTTGTGAATAATTATATATTTGATAGACATGAAATGAAGGGTCAGTTTTGTTACTATCTACTTACTAATATGACACTCTTATTAATTTCCTGTATGTATAGATGATATAATTTATTGGCACTGGTGGTCCTTATCTTTGTAACTTACATATTATTGGATCATAAAGTGAGGGATCAGTTTTATGAGGCAAACTCTTTCAGGGAGGATAAACAGATTATTTGTTTGGATTTTATGGCATGTCAACCCTTGTTGGGTTATTTTATTCCTTCTTGATGGTTGCCAAAAAAATTTTTAGAACTCAATTATTTTTTTAAACACAATTTTTTGTTAACTCATTTTCTTGAATTTAATCTATGGATGAGTCCCTAAAAGTTGGATCATAAAGTGAGGGATCAGTTTTATGAGGCAAACTCTTTCTAGGTGGATAAAACAGATTAGTTGGTTGGATTTTTATATTTTATTTTATTATTAAAATTTTTTAGAACTCAATTGTTTTTTAAACACATTTTTTGTTAACTCATTTTCTTGAATTTAATCTATAGATGAGTCTCTAAAAGGCACTACCACACTAAGTGAGAGTGGACATGGGAGTAATAGTGATGAAGGGGTACTTCTCACTCCCCAAACTCCAAAGCCCTCTTAGCTAGAGCCTTAGAATACACCGACTACCCTCTTTAGAAGGGTAAGACTTCCCCCAATGAGGCGCCTGTTGGCTGTGGGTAGTGACCCGTGATGCTTAAGGATGAAATCCTGGTGGCTAAGTAGTCCATGATATGAAACACTCAACTTTTGCCCTTACTTAGGCTGGAATGGCGGTCAGAGAGGCCCTTCTGATCAATTGGTTGGTTACTTCAAGCCATAGCACCTATATAATTGCCCCAACCCCATTACCTTTGACAAACCCCCAACACTTTTTATGATATGTGTGCTAGAAGGCGGTGGCTGATGGTCTTATTTTCCTGGGTATAATGTTAAACTGCATCTAATAGTGAAGTTTCAATTCTGGGGAGTGTGGAGTATCCCTTCATTACCAATACTCCCAGGTCCACTCTGTTAATACCTATTAGGATCCCATCTATGGGTTAAATAGAAAAAATGAGTTAAAAAAATGTGTTAAAAAGTTTAGTTTGTAAAACAAAATTTGAACACCATCAAGAATAAATAAAACAAAACATCTTTGGAATAAAATGACCTAACAAGGGTCGACATGCCATAAAATCCAACCAACCAATAAAAAAAAATACCACTGACTACTTCTATATATTCATATTCAAAGCCCTGAATGTTATTTGCTTTTCTATTTTCAGTCTATTTTTGATTGGTAACTCAGTCGTTTTGTAATCTATCATTTATGCCTTTGTGAAAGTAAATAATGAATCATCGTCATTGCAGTCTCAGAAGACTATATAGTTCTTGTGCCTTTGAAGTTCCAGTGTCTCCTGTGAATGTGAAGTCCAATGTTCAAAAAACTTTCCTGACCACTGATGTCACATGTGAAGGCTGTCCCTGAAGATGTTGATGGACTGTTGCTTTGTTGCCGCTGCTTTCTTCTGGACCTCTTGGTTTCATGGTATGGCACCAAGACATGAACAGTCCACTAAAGAGAGCCTACTGCCACAAGAAGTAGTCCTGAGCCAAATTTTCCCAGCTTGAAGGGGTAATGCCAAAACACCTGAGATCATTCTTGTAGACATCCTTAAAATGCAGCTGAGGGTGATTAATCTGTCTCTTACTAGACAAAAGCTCTGCATAGAGGATGTCCTTTGGGATAATAATTATTATTTCCAACGTAATGTATCAGAAGAGTATCAAAAGTTATTTGATGGTCAATGAACTTCCTTATTAGTTCCCAGTACTTCTGACCTTATCTTAAACTAATGGCAACTTATTTTTTCCTTGCTTTTTAAATATCAAATGACTGCAAATGAATAATTGTCGATTGTTGATATTGAGCACTGTTTACTTATGAATGTAGCACCCATATTATCTATCTAATACTATAGCAATAGCATAATCTTTACAGATCACTGCCATCCCTCACAATCCCATAACCTCACCACCAGAACTTATCCTCTCATGAGCCCTCAAATGCCCCTTCAAAACAAATGCAGATCCACAAAGTTTGATGCAAATATGACATAGGAAGGATGTTCTTCCCATTGTATCAGATGGATCAGATTTTATGCTTATGCACCACCATATGTCTCATAAGACCTGAAGCTGACTTACAGACTTTATACTATACATACATACATATATACATATATATATAATATTTTCTATTAGAATCAATTTTTGTTTTCTTTCCTTTCTTTCACTTTTGTTTTTCACTTTATTTCTTAATTTCTATATTAATAAATCAAGATTAGATAACTTAGACATTTTTTCTTTACCTTCCTTTAATTTGATAAGTTTTGTATTGTTTTATTTTTGCGTACATTTCTACTTTTTATTCTCTATTTAATTTTAACTCATTAATTTTTATACTCTTCAATTCTATTGTCAATTTTTTTTAAAATCTTTAATTTTATATATTTTACTTACACATCTTTAATTCAACATTTTTCTTTTCCAATGTTATCTTTGTTTTCCCAATATATATATATATATCTGTTTATATTTGTCTTCCAGAAACAATTTAAAGAAATGAGATTAGCATTCACTCCAGGGACTGCTTAATATATATTTACTATAAGTAATTTTTAATTTAGATGTTTTATTTTCATGTTTTTGTATTTAAAATCAATTTCAACAGGCATATCTGATATACTCTAAATAAGTCAAGTAAGTTCTTTCCTTCAAGCATTCATTTTTTATCTTGAATGAATAAATGCAAAAGACAGAAAAGCAATATTCCCAAAACAACAGCATTTGGGATTATTTATTTAATTCTCAATTGCATATTAATTATTTCTTTTTGCATCTGCTTCTCCATTCTTGTTGTTTAGATACCATTATGATAAATATTTTTTAATGAATTGTACTCAAGTATATTAAATAGAAAGTGCTCTTGATTTATATTATTTTTTACTAACAAATATATGAACCCTCCAGGTGTAAGTATTTAAGTTTTAACGTAATAAAATATTATATTAAATTAGAAAGGCTATAGAAACTAAATAACAATGCACATAAAAGGATTTAAAACAGAGGGAGTTATAATTGAAAAATAGAACAACTGAAACTTACTCTTCCATCACTCCCATCTTTCATTGCTAAATTTTTCTAATTTAACTATTTGATTAAAATAGGAAGTAAAGAATAACATTACAGTTATTTCTTCTTGTTAATGGATTTCTTTTAAGAGATTTTTGCTCATATTCATTAAGATAAAACTAAACAATTATAAAGCAATGATACTAAACACATATTTATTAAAGTCAAATTTTTATTATCAATATGCAAATTAGTCTTTCCATTCACACTGTAAACTGCTATTTTGTTGTATATATAAATACAATTGCATGTTATTTGTATGTAGATATGGTCAACAGTATTAGTAATGTAAAACAATGTTATTAATAATTGAGGTTTAAATAAAAATAAAATCATGGAGAATGTGATTTAAGTACCTAAGGGAATTGTGACTTGAGTAGTGATATAGTTTTGGTTACAGACAGAAAAACACTCAATCTCCATTATAATATCATTATCATCATTATTATCATTGAGTTTTTCACACCTGGAAGCTGAGTGACAGCAATTCTCATCAGGTTTCCAGGATTTATCTCAGTTTTTAGATGATCTCAACAGATTTTGTTGTGTAAACTATGGAATATGAAAATAGAGGTTGTACCAATTGTAATTGGTGCCTTTGGAATGTCCCTAAGGGTTTGGAAAGGAGTCTGGGTGAATTGAAATCAGAGGAAGAATAGAGACCATTTAATGTTAAAAGTGAAATAAATTTTCAATAAAACAAGCAAACAGTAAACATAACAGAAGATTTAGTTGCAACAAAATTGACTTGTATAATTATTTGCGTTAATGAGCAACAGGTTACAAAAGATGTGCTGCATGGTAAGATGTGTGAATTTTGTAGAATGAATATCATACTCACCTTCATAGGAAGGCTGTGACTAGCATCCAGTGACCAGACAAAAAAGACAGAGTAACCAAATACACTCTGTAGCAACTGAGAGGAGATGGTCAAGTGTTCAGTATATATGGATAAAAGATATACACACTAAAACACCACCCAATCAAAATCCTGGAAATAGACTTGACCATTCCACAAAGTAGAATACCCCAAGCTATTAACTTTGGTTCATCAATAAGTTAAATAGAAAATTTGTTAATAAAAAAAAAATTGACTTAAAAAATTTTTCTAAACTATCGCTACAAATCTTTCAAAATTTTGCTGGCATTAAATATCCATACTAAGGTTGATAAAAAGTAAACAAACAAAACAAACCAATTTCCCCCATGGCTTTACCAAATTTTCTTGAATTTTTTTTAGAACCACTGCTTTAAACAAACATGATTATATACTGTAGCAAAGTTTGAATGGGCTTTGTTCACCATGTTTTGTTGAATGATTTGAAATAAGGTCACAAATATGGGGCATCCAGCAACGATCAAATTCACTATTCAATAGTAATGGATCTGCAAGACCAGCTTGCTAATCATTACACCATGATGGACACTTGATACAGTAGGTATTTACCCAACCTGTTCTCCATAGGTAGGATGTGACACAAGGTTGCATGTGGAATCCAGTGAGGATCAAACTCACTATTCAATAGTAAAATGATCTGCAAGACTAGCTTGCTAACCATTATACTGCAATGTGACACAAGGTTGCAGTTCAAGCTCAAAATGAAATAAGCTTTATTGAAAATTATATCTCAAGTGTGCAATGGGATGTATTGTGAGTGATATTTTTTAGTTCATTGGGAGTTTTGTCATCAACCGCCTTTCTAAAATAACTCGGTCAAGATTGGCCATGTCCAGCCATCATCTAACATCAGTGTTTCTTCAACACTTCCTTCCTTACAACTGGCCTTAACTTACAACTGGCTTACTTTTAAATGGCTTCGGGATTTGTACTTTATTATGTGTTATTTAACCATAAACAGCGGTTTCCAGTCTGCTAAGACTCTAAATTCCTTGGTCACTAGTGTATCAGTTTCCATGTTTTGTGAAAAGATTTCACTTATTTCAATGTACTCAGTTTGTTAATATGACTGTTTGGAGATAATTTTTATGATAAATGTATCATTAAAGAAACAAGGAAAAACAGTACAAGTAATAACAAAGAAGTTTGAGTCGTAACAAAATTGTCCCTTATATGTGTATAATGATTTTATCAAATGAACACAAGTTACAAAGGTGTGATTTGGTTAATGAATTTTCCTTTTTACAAATTCTAATTAATGTTAAAGCTTACTTGTATTTTGTTCACCTGGTTCGAAGGAGGATTGGTATTCATGACTTGTCTGTTTGCTGGCCACTGCCTTTCTGCTTGTTTCTACTGCTATCTCCTTCTCTCTCCTACTTCTCCAAATGTCTGTTAGTTCGTGGGAGTTTTGAATTTTGGTGTCAGTCTGGCTTTGTCTATTTTTTTAATATGATCCTTTTTTTCTTTGTTCCATAACCCAGGTGTAACTAGAATCTACAATTATTAACTATTTACATGCCTGAAGCCACCATCTCAAATCCACAGACAAGCACAAACTCTGATCCACAGATAAATAATCCAATATTAAATTAGATAAACTAAACTAGTATAACTTATCTTTTAATCATGTATAAGTATAACTTATGTCTTTTAATCTATACATATATAAAGGGCAATTGGTATGTAGGTCCAGAGGAAACTGTGAAAATAAAATAATTAAGGACAAAGTAAGTGTATATACACATTAAATATCACTCGTTCTTGCTTTTTGTGAAAAATTAGGAATATTTGCTTTATATTCAAAGATATTTAAAAATCAAGACATACATAGAAATAGCATTAAAATTTTATTTAAAAATGTCCAGCATTTGTAAATCTCAAAAGTAAGCAAATCAATACACCAGGGATTTTCCCCCCTCTACCCAGGAGATGCTGGGTAGCCACTTCTAGTCTTGTATAAGTATAACTTTTATTTCTTAGTATATGGACATTTTCTGATAAATGACTTTATAAAAATGCATGAGTTTGAATGATATTTTCATATCAAATAATATATTGAAAAAAAAAACAGAACAAAAAACAGAACAAGAAAAACAAAGTTTTTAATTAAATGGCTATTGTTTTAAAACCAGATTTAGTATTTTTATCTGTTCTAATTCAGACACTTTCTTTTAATGGTAATTGTTTTCATGAAGTTTCTCTGGAAATATATTTCATATGCTAAATTGAAAATTTTCAGTTAATTATGGGCATCAATTTATATAATAACTGAGAAGTTAATTAGGTGTTGCCTTTTCTCAAAAGGTCAGGATCCTAACTCTAAATCTTAACATTAACCAAAAAGACTCAAATTTATAATTTTCTTGTTTTGCCTTAGGTCAATATATTTCTACTTTCCCTTTCGCAAAAAGGTTATTCTTACTCGCAAAGATTTTACATCTTGAATTTAGATGAATATAAACGATAAAGATGTGTAGGTTAAGATAACAGATTTAAATGTTTACACTTTTAGCTGTTACTATTTCCAGTTAGAGTGTTGTGGAGTAGGAAAAAATTAATTGAAAATGCTTATTTATATTATTAGAGGTCAAATAAACTCTTTTAATTAAACATTTTAAGGTTTTCAAATTAAACTGAGAATCTTGAATTTAGTTGAACAATTGAGAAAGAGAAATTTACTTCACATTATTAAGATAAACATGTTTTTCACTCTTTAAATCAATATGCTTGATATTTCAAACTGATTGCTATTTTACTATACATTATAAAACAGGGCCAGACTTTTACCTGCTGAAGCCCTAAGCTATATAAAATTTGAGGCCCTTCTCTAAAAAAAAATTGTTTTTCAAAGGACAGGATATCGGTTAAAATAAGTAAGTGGATCCAACAGTATATTGAAGAAATTTGAAAAAAAACACAGATGTTATTAATTAATGTTGTATTTATTGGCTAATATTGCAATATTTACTTTTGTTGACTTGTGCTCTGATTAGACTGAGCCAACATGAGAAAGTTAGTTAGAAAATCAGTTTTTGGCTGAGTGATGAGCCACAAATGGCAGTCTGTCCCATTCAAGGCCAATTTCTCCATGTGTGTTTGACTTAACTTGAGTTTATTAAAATAAAAAGCTCTAGAGAAAAACATCATCTTGTGTTCATTAATAAAAGTACCACAATCAATCAGCAATGACACAAGACAAGAAATCCAAAGAACAAATCACTCAAGATCAGCAGCCAAAGCCCAGATCCAAGATCAGAGTAACTGCTACCCAGTTAGACAATACATTCAACAGAATCGACAGATTTAGATAGCAGAGACAGCTTAGACCCAGCTAAAAATAAGAAAGGCCTATACAAGATAAGTGTACTCTACCATATACATCTAGATGCATCTATAGAAAAGTCTGTATGCAACACTGTTGAATAAATAGGCACATAGCTATTTGATGTGGTTTAGTCGACTCACAGTGTTAGTAAAAATGAGAACGCAAGACATATTTTAATGGAGGTACTGGACACACATGCTTACAAGCTGATTTACTTCACTGAACAGAATGATACAAGGAATGAATTACGTGCCAATTATTGGTGGCACCGACAAGTTGAAGAATAATTAAGGTTCCAATTACCGTCGAACTGGGAAGACAAGGCAACAAACGATTGTAACTCAAATACAAACACGAATGCTACAAAGTCCACTGCAAAATGACAAAGTATATATAAGACTCCACAATGTTATTCAAATCAAGCAGCCAATCAGAACTCAAGGAGTGGAATCACCCAAATCACCCAGATTCATGAATGGATCATTCTTGATTCCTATTTATACCAGTTGCCTTGGACACTGCTGGAGTTGGACTTAGTAGGCTGTTGTTATTAAAACCAACAGTAGACTAACTGACTTCAATAGGTCGCATAGTAATTTACCACATAGTTCTGGAAATGTGACATAGACAGTAGCTTCTTATGCTGAAGGAACTATTTTAGTTGGGAAAACTTAACAAACACTAGCATTGAACTTTGCTGAGTTGGGACTTGACTAAATATCCTCTCTAGCACCAACCAAACCAACAGGTTTATTAAAATAATTTTATTTTTAAAAGTTTCCCAGCATAAAATATAATTGCCTAACAAAAGTTTGGCATTTAGTCTGAAGGTTGTCAAAATCCTCTCAGTTGATGACTAATCTTGCCAGTTAGTTTCCCCATATAATCAGCAGACCATTTAACTTATTCTTTATTTATTTATTCCATCATTAAATGACTTTGATTGATTTTCTTATCTACTTAGTCACTTTGTAAAGATACAAATCAGATGACACTTAAAGCTTAGAAATGTCTGGCCGCACTGTTTTTCATTAATGCTCTAACAAGTCAGAAAAGTTTCAAACAAACTGAATGTTTATCTGCAAACTGATATCACTCAACCATCATTCTTTCTTTGTCTATCAACAAAACTTAAATTATTTTATAATTTGTTTATGTTCTCCTGAAAATTCTTCGTTCGTAGCATTAATTTCAAATGGTAAACTTGGCACAGACAGTATTTTCGTAATGACAATCATTCTGCTCATGACAATGCAAATCCCATATAATTTGTGAATTTCTACCAACCTGTTTTTATGGCTGCTTCACAGGGTGTAAAGATAAGTGATTTACACTAGCAGCTCATTTTATTGCAGCCATTTTTTTTATGGCAGCCTCACAGGGTGTAAAGTGATTTACACTAGCAGCTCATTAAAAGTGCCTTTGATTCTGACTGAGTGTCTTGTAATTCTAGCCTTGTAAATTATTAGAATTCTTTACTTTATATAATGATTAGTAAACTAAGCTGGAGAGTTTGATTATGAGTGGACCATATTTTTAGTCTTGTGCTAAACTGAGCTTAGCTTAGTAAATTATTAGAGTGCCTTGCTCTATATAATGATCTGTGGGCTAAACTAATCAGTTTCATTCTGAGTGACCAATTAAAAGTGCCTTTGATTCTTACTGAGTGTCTTGTAATTCTAAACCTTGTTCCATACTGAGCTAAGTTTTGTAAATTATTAGGATGCTTCACTTTATATAATGATTAGTAAGCTAGGCTGAAGAGTTTGATTCTGAGTAGACCATATCATTAGTCATGTGCGGAACTGAGCTTAGTAAATTATAAGGCAGCATCACTTTATATAATCTGGAGAGTTTGATTCTGAAAGGACCATAATCTTAGCCTTTGCCAAATACATTCTTTCCTTGTATTATATCATTTGAAAAAAATATTTGAATACATTTCTTTCCTTGTATTACACCGTAAGCACAAATCAACAACACTTACACTTATCTGTCCTGATGATGATCTGAATTTTGCATGACCGGTATTTTATTTGTTTTATTTTCTCTAAACAATAAGAAGATTGAAATACTCGTGTTTAAAACAATAAATTTCATTCTTATCACTATATATATTTTTCACTTTCAGTCATTTTCTTCAACATATTTATCAGATTCATTTCCATTTTTCTCACTTACATACATACACACACAAACCCCTCTTCATGAGCAGGATGTGACACATGGTCAGTTTCTTAAGTGGAGTTTAACAGGTTTGAATTCAGAGTTTTCCTGGTTACCTATAGCCTGAGGGAGAGTAGTTGGATGCATTATGGTTTATACTATATTCATTCTTCCATGTGCTGTCTTGAACAAATCATAGAAGCAGTACCTAAAAAAAACCAGCTATATGGCCACTTACCTCCTATCTCACAAACCATCCAAGTAAGAGGAACAAGATACACTGGAGAAGTAAAGACGAATTCATAAGTGATGTTTTCCATTGAACATCTATACACATCCTTAATTTTTGGGCTGAAAAGTTGGAAAAATAGTGAGTTTTAAACCTAAATAACTATTAAATAAGGATTTACTCTGGATATTGATGAATTTGTCTATTCTAATCTTTTAAAATCTAAACACACACACACACACACACACAGATAGGCAAGGCAAATAAGAAATTTAAAAAAAATAAAAATAAGTTATATTATGTTCAACATGAAATATTATACATCACCAAGGACACCAAACACAAATACGCACATACGCATGATCATAACGTCACAGTCCTCACATATTTTCATGCACACACGTACAAACAAAAAGGTGCATTCACGTAAACATGCAACAAGAGAATACAGTTTTTAAAAATACCATTTGTATCATTTTCAAAAACAATTTCGTTTACATGACGAATGCCATAACAAGACAGCAACTTCAGTTCCGAAGATCTTCTGTAGAAGATTTTTATCTATCTATTAAGAATAAATCACAGGTTAACAAACAACATCATTGTTACGTTATTTTTCTTTATACTTGCATTGTGATAGCCTTTAAAACCCACCACCAAAACAATATAAGCACAATACTTCAAGTAAATTATAAAACCCTTTTATAAACAACTGTTATATCACAAATACTCTGAATGAATGAAAAATGTCCAACTAAGTTGTAACATTATATTGTTCCTAAATGAACATTTGGTCTCACATTATCCTAGGTGTCCTGGGTATGACATTAAACAGCATCTTGTGGTTAAGTTGCAATTCTGGAACTCTGGGGAACATGGAGTACCCTTTTATCACCATTACTCCTAGGTCCACATTGATCTGAAATGGTATTACCTGTTAGGATCCCCTCTCAGAATAAAACAAAATGTCCTTGGCATAAAAATAACCAACTGTTTCCAGTGTATACAAGTATTGTGAGGATTTCCTTGGTTGTATCATCACTATACTCAGATATACAGGAAACACCTGAGGAAGTCCCGAGGAGGATACAGCGGCCGAAACATTGTGTTAATAACTATCTCAATAAAGATGAGAAAAATCAAAATAATTTATTAACTAATTCTATGAAATCCAAAAGATACAAATATATGCATTTATACAGTGGTCAGATACAAATATATGCATTATACAGTGGTCAGATACAAATATATGCATTATACAGTGGTCAGATACAAATATATGTATTATACAGTGGTCAGATATAAATATATGCATTATACAGTGGTCAGATACAAATATATGTATTATACAGCGCTCAGATACAAATATATGCATTATATAGCGGTCAGATGCAAATATATGCAGATATAAAATATGCATTATACAGTGGTCAGATGCAAATATATGCATTATACAGTGGTCAGATATAAAAATATGCATTATACAGTGGTCAGATGCAAATATATGCATTATACAATGGTCAGATGCCAATATATGTATTATAAAGTGGTCAGATACAAATATATGCATTATATAGCGGTCAGATGCAAATATATGCATTATACAGCAGCCATATAAATATATGCATTATACAGTGGTCAGATATAAATATATGCATTATACAGTGGTCAGATATAAATATATGCATTATACAGCAGTCAGATATAAATATATGCATTATACAGTGGTCAGATATAAATATATGCATTATACAGCGGTCAGCATTATACAGCAGCCAGATATAAATATGCATTATACAGTGGTCAGATATAAATATATGCATATACATTATACAGTGGTCAGATATAAATATATGCATTATACAGTGGTCAGATGCAAATATATGCATTATACAGCGGTCTTAGCAATAATACAAGTGTCACATTATATAAGGAGTATATGATCTTTTTCCACCTCTGAATATTCCTGTGCTTTCTTCAGTGCATCGAGCAAATTGGCAGTCTGATTGAAAGAAACTAATTCCTGGGGAGAAGAGGGGGGGCACAATCTGTCCAGGCAGGTTTTTAGTTATGAGTTGTGAAATCAAAGGGCCACTCAGTCCCACCCCTGCAGCTGGAGAAATTAAATGACTTACAGTCAGATTGTCGACTGTCTATTTTTGTGAGAATGGTCAAAGGAATTTGTCTTTATGAGATGGCAATCAAAGCAGAAGGTACAGAATAATTGAGTTACATCCAAAATGACCATTGCATCCTTTTGTTGTGGCCAATGGTGATCAGAAAGTTTAATCCTTTTGATGTCGATGAATGCAAATAATAATGGAAATTAAGCAGACTCATACATTCCCTCTCTCTATTAATATATATATATATATATATATATATATATATATATATATATATATATGGTGTTTATGCCTGTAGAAATATTTATGTATATATGCATATACATTGATTGTGATTATTGGAATATGGATAGATGTGCTAATCTGTATATAAAAACATAGGTATTATGGTTAGGAGGTTATGATTTAAGTTGGGAAATAATTCCCTTTGTAATTGGATATTTATAAATACTCAGGAGAATAATGCAAATGTTTATGTAAAAGTTTTATACCTTTGTCTATGAATATGTACTTATATATAACTTATATACTACTGTTAACAATATATATATATATATATATATATATATAAGGTGTGTCAAAAAAGTATTGAGATTTTTTGTACTTTTTGACACATCTTTTATTCTGAAAAAATGAATATTCCATTCATTGTTCATTTCTATCTTGGTAAATACAGCTTCAATCTTGATACTTTTATGACACCTTGTATATATATATATATATATATATATATATTATTAATGTGTATGGTTGGCACTAGTATACTAGAAAAAGTAATAGTAATCCAACGTACAGTGTTATTAGAAGAGTGCTCAATATCTGTGATAGAGCGTTGATAGTTGATTTTCAAAGGAACTTTTCGTCTTACCCGATGAATGCTTTCAGCAAGAAACCGCTGGTTGTAATACCGTTCCCGTAATTAAATAAATAAAAGCAAAAACTTTTATTTGTTTTGATTTCTCATTGAACTATATATATATATATATA
Source organism: Doryteuthis pealeii (assembly GCA_023376005.1). Lineage (NCBI taxonomy): Eukaryota > Metazoa > Mollusca > Cephalopoda > Myopsida > Loliginidae > Doryteuthis > Doryteuthis pealeii. The sequence goes on from CM042148.1 coordinate 103,693,799, forward strand.
TAAGATTTTGGATGTTTGTTTTTAGAAGCATTGTTGACTGAGGGAAATCATTAGTATACTTCGCTGATGAGACTTAATAAAGTTGAAACATTCTGTACAATGTTCTATGCGCCGCACGATCGCTTGCCAAAGTTCGCTTGTCATGATTATTTTCTATAATTATCGAATTTTATATGATATATGCATTGTAATTGCCTTCAAGCAAAATATAAATAATATATATAAATATATTTATATATATATATATATATGTTAAAGTAGCAAAGAAAAAGCAGAGTGAGAAAGAGTTTCAGTAACATCTTAGCGTAAATCATTTTTAACAAATGGACATGCCACTTCACCAGTACATTTTTCATCACTTCTCTTGCGGCATATCATGACTTTGAGAATTTTTAAAAAAGTTTCTAAAAACATTTTTTTCACAAAATATTTTTTCTCCTAAGTAAAATGCAAACAGCCTCATTCAAGATTTGAACTAAGGTCACTGTGTTCATTTCTTATAATCATAATTGTCACAAAACAAGTGGCTTCAAAGAATTTGAGACTTTATATTATTTGGACTATTATCCTCATCTTTATTGCTATATACATTTTAGCCGATGTGTCCTCCAGCCTTCTTCAGGTGTTTCTTGTTGAACTTGAAAACCTTCTTCAAACTCTGGAACATTCTTGTCAAACTTGGAAGGCTTTATTTTCTAATTGGGAGCCTTCACGGAACTTCGAACTGAACTCTTTATTCAATCTGTGGGGGTAGACTGTTCTCATTCTGTTAACCATTTGATGCAGTTTAACATCATATCCAGGACATTAAGACCCTCAGCCACTGCCTTCAAGCACATAAAGGCTTGCTATAAGGACAACAGGATCAGGACATTCATATAGGTGCTAGGGCTTGATGTGACAAGGCAACAGATTGGAGGGGACCTCTCCAACTGCTCTTCAAATCCAAGTAAGAGCCAAAGTGAAGTGTTGCAAGTCAGACCACTCAGCCGCCCTGTCGGCTGGGGTGTTAGAATGCACTGACTGCACCTCTGCAGAGGGGTAAGACTCGCCCAATGGGGCCACCTGTTTGCCGTGGGTGGCGACCCGTGATGCTTAAGGATAGAGCCAGGTGGATGAGCAGTTCATGACATGCAATACTCCACTTTGGCCCTATCTTGGGCTAGACGGGTGGTCGGAGAGGCCCCCTCCGATCAATCGGCTGGTCACGTCAAACCCTAGCACCTATATGATTTTCCCAACCCTGTTGCCCTTATGGCAAGCCCCAACCCCTTTTTATCATATGGGTGCTAGAAGGCGGTGGCTGCGGGTCTACATGTCCTGGGAATGACGTTAAACTCTATCTGATGGTGAGGTTCCAGTTTTGGAGGTTTGGGGAATGTGGAGCACCCCTTCATCACCATTGCTCCCTGGTCCACTCTGACCCGGAGTGGTAGTACCTGTTAGGGTCCCATTTATGGGTTAAATAGAAAAATGTATTTATAAAAAAATTGTATTATCCATTAAGAATTGATTTATTTCAAAACTTTATCAGCATTAAATGACCCACTGAGGTTGATATGCCGTAAAACAAAACAAACCAAACAAACAGACCACTCGGTCACCAGGATCTTGTCCTCATACATCATGGGTTAATAAATTAAATTTAAAAAAAGTTGAAATAGGTCCCTAAGTAGGCCTGAGCATATTCTAGTAGTGACCAACCGAAGCAGAGATTTAAGAGGTTTGAATTCAGAGTTTTCCTTCTCCTAGACTGCTTGCCTAACCAAGGTTAAAGAGCCAAGTCTGTCCTACTATTTACCCATAGCTGGAGGAGAATAGTTAGATTCATACATTTCCCAAGGGTATTAGCACTATGTGAACTGTGGCTTCGTCCAGGATTTTAACTCGGGTCAATGAGTCCATTTCCGATGACTCTAACCAGTACACCACCGTGCTCTCCTAATAGGTGGTCCCATTGGCAGGGGAGGGTCTTGCCCCTCTACAGAGGTGCAGTCAGTGTATTTGAGACTAACATATAGACCTGAATCAGATGAAGATGAAGATATGTGATCAATATCAGTAAGATCATTGAAGATAAAAATAAAGTTGAAATGTAATTTACAGAAGCAATTTATTTAGTCTATGTGGAACAGCACATAAGTTTCTCATTTCAGTGATCATTACCTTTTAAAGATTGTCACTTATCCATCATTTTCTTGTAATAAACTTTAATCACACTGCTACCAACACCACCACTCATTTCCTCTCCCCACCCAAAGTCTATTGGGTATAAACACAATCAGAAATGCAAATAATACCAAATCAACAGTTAATAACAGGAGAGAAATGAACGATAAAAGAAAATAAAAAAAATATAGAATAGAATTTGCAGTTGTAATTTTTAAGAAAAAAATTAAATTCATGAATTATTGGGAAATTAAAGAAATCACAGAAGACAGCGAAAAAAGAAAAAAATAACTGACTCAATATTCAGTAGAGCATCGGCCTAGGAATTGCAAGGTTCCAGGTTCAATATTGGTCCCCACCAACCCAGCGCATGAGTAGCACAGATTGGATAATCTAATCTGTGTGGTAAAATTGGGAACTGATGGTAGATGTGCCGCTCTACATCAACAAAGACAATCTCCCTGGTCTAGCATTATCGAAAAGGGGATAGACCCCACACTGTTTGGCTGATACTGACAATAGACCACTCTGCCAACTTTTACTTACATTTACTTTAAAAAATAGATACACAAAGGAAGAAATAAAGACTAGTTGAAAGGACTTAGGTGCCTGACCAGTGTCTTATAACATAAAATAATTGTTTTAACAGAATATAGACAATGCTGAGTGAAGAGGATTTATTGAATAAAATTGTTCCCACCGGATTTCTATCATTGGAGTTATTCATTCAATAATAATCTATCCTGTAATGGTTATCATTGTAGCAAATGGACTCAGTGATATGAGTTCAAATCCTGGACAAAGCAGTTTTAATTTCACATTGAGCTAATACTTTGTATAAATCTAATCTCCCTCCAGCTATGGGTAAATGGTAGGGCAGAATGGGCTCTTTGACCCTGGTTAGTCAAGCAGTCTAGGAGAAGGAAAATTCTAAATTTAAACCAGTTAAACTCTGCTTAAGAAATTGACCTTGTGTCACCTCCTGCTTGTCCAGACGGGTTGGCATATATATATATATATATCATAAAGTGATAAAACCCATAGATAGTGCTTATTATTGTAGTAAATGGACTCAGCAGCATGAGTTCAAATCCTTGATAAGGTTGTTAGTATTTCATATAGTGCTAATACCCTTAGGAAAGGTATATCCAATTATTCTCTCTCCAGCTATGGCTAGATAGTAGGGCAGACTGGTGTCTTTAACTTAACCAGTCTAAAAGTTAAACTCCACTTAAGAAATTGACTGTGTGTCACATCCTACTTGTGCAGAAGTTGGTATATATATATATATATATATATATATATACCAAGCTTCCCACATGGCTGTACCAAATTTTCTTGGTATTTTTTTTACCTGTATGATTATATATTCGAAAGTTCACTATCTGTTCACCTCAGAACATGTTCTATTCAAATAAAGCTCAGTTAGAATGAAATAACCATCAGCAGATTACAGTAGGATCCCCATAATGCGACAGCCACTGTGAGCGACTAAAAGTAGTCAAAGGTATATATATATATATATATATATATATATAAAGTAATGATAAAAGCAGAATTTTTTTTCATGTAATCAATGTTACTTAAGAAAATATTGAAGAAACAGCCCTGAAACAATCTACCCAAGGCTTAAGAACTATCTGCCCTACTATTTATCCATAGTTGAAGAAGAAGAGGTATAGTCATACCTTTCCCAAGGGTATTAGTCCAAATTGAAATGCAAACAAATTCGACCAGGATTTGAATTTGGATTACCGATTATGTTTCCTATGATGATAACCATTACACTTCATCTCCATCTCAGTTATAATAATGCTGATGTTGATTGTCTGCCCTTGGGATGGACTTGTGTCCAAAAGGGTTATCTTCCCTTGCCACCAGTGTTTCGCGACTAGGTGGCACTACTAGCTGGGTATTTAAACTCAGCTCGGGAAGCCCTCTGTCTCTTTCTCTTTTGGTCTAGCATCCACAAAAGATGGACTAGACACATGGTGTCTCTGTTCAGTACGGTGAGGCCTTGACCCCCCCCAACTATCAGTAAGTGACTCTCATATTCTTTATGAACTCTTTCTTACTTCCAAGGGACTTTTGTCCTATCTGTCTGTATCTCTGTCATGTATGTCATTCTCCACATGCTCAGGCAATAAAGTCTGTATTGTTGTTATGCTGTACTTCTTTTTTGATTCATTTATGCCTATATTCACCTACATTGGAATGTTACTCAGCTTTCTAATGTATTATAAGAACCACATATTCAATCGTTATAATAACATTAAGGCACATGGTGTAATGGTTTCAGTCATAGGAAATAGAATCGTCAAGCCGATTTCAAATCCTGGATATGGTTGTTTGCATTTCACATAGTGCTAATATCCTTGGGAAAGGTATGAATCCAACCACTCTCCCTCTAGTTATGGGTAAATAGTAGGGCATACTGGGCTCTTTAATCTTGGTTAGGTAATCTGTCTAAGAGAAGGAAAATTCAAACCTGGTAAAATCTGCTTAAAAAATTGACCTTGTGTCACATCCTGCTTGTATGGCGGGGTTGGTAAATATATATAGTAACATTAAGATTATTTAATCTTAATGTTATCATCATCAGCATTATTCTGATGATGCCCTGGGGTGGTGATTAATAGCACAGCTTTTAACTTAAGGCTCAGAAATGATACTTACGGACCTAATATGGTCAAATGGATGATGATGATGATGGTATTAGTGGTGAGGTAGTAGGAATGTGTGTCAGTAATAAAATGCCAGTCATTAAGTGACAGTATTTAATGATTATTAAAATAAGTGAATTAAATCGAGCATCTCATTAACGCATACTGCACCTTCTTTTGATTTTCTATCATTGTTTGTTTTGGATCTTCTTTTTTTTTTTTTTTTTTAACTTTTACTTTTAATTTAGATTAACTTAATACTTTTTACAAACCTTCAGCTACCAATCATGATTAATTCTAAATTAATTGGTGTATGGCAGGTGTTGTGCATGTTTATAAATAATGCCTATACACACTCATACATGCATAAACATCCAATCAAGGTGCATATATATATATATATATGTATAAAGAATAAATGAGGATATAAAAATTGTTATAGATTTATATGCATGTGTTTATTAGATTATATTTGAAGGTACATTTATCTATCTTGGTCTGTTTCAATCTATCTTTCTATCTATCATAGTCTGTTCCTATCTATCTTTCTATCTATCGTGGTTTCCTATCTTTCTATCTATCGTGGTTTGTTCCTATCTATCTTTTTATCTATCACAGTCTGTTCCTATCTATCTTCTATCTATCTGTTCCTATCTATCTATCTATCTATCTCTTTCTATCTATCTATCAGTCTGTTCCTATCTATCTATCTATCTTTCTATCTATCACAGTCTGTTCCTATCTATCTTTCTATCTATCCTCTGTTCCTATCTATCTTTCTATCTATCACAGTCTGTTCCTATCTATCTTTCTATCCTCATAGTCTGTCCTATCTATCTTTCTATCCATCATAGTCTGTTCCTATCTATCTTTCTATCTATCATAGTCTGTTCCTATCTATCTATCATTGTTTTTTTTCCAATCTATCTATCTATCCATCTCAGTCTGTTCCTAAGTATTGTATATGCTTATGTTAAGAGATGCTTGTGATGTAACAGTTATGTGTGTGTTAAAAGGTTTATAATATCCTTACATACTGATATGTACTACACACACATACAGACACTCCCCCATACACACTTACATACATATACCAACCCCTCTGCATGAGTATGAAATGACACAAGTTCAATTTCTTAATCAGAGTTTGATAGATTTGAATTCAGAGTTTTCCTTCTCCTAGACTGGTTACCTTGCCATTGTTGAAGAGCCCATTCTGCCCTATTTCATGATAGCTGGAGGGAGAGCTGTTTGATACATACATTTTGTAAGGGTATTAGCACAATGTGAAATGCAAACAGCCTCATCCAGGATTTTAACTAGTTGTTCAGTCAATTTCCTACAACAGTAACCATTACACAAACACCTTTATATGACAAACTATAGAGAATTATTGTCTTACCAATTTTTATTCATATATATATATAGTGAAGTACAAAAGGCAAGTTTTCGGGGTGGCCTAAAGTTGGTATCAGCCAGATAGCAAGGGTGTCTATCCCCTTTTCACTAGCGCTAAGCCAAGAGATTGTTATTGCATCTGAGGTGGAGCACTGCACCTACCACCAGCTCTTTACTTTACTGCACAGATCCCTGTGCTACTCATACGCTGAGTTGGTGAGGCTCAGTATCAAACCAGGAACCTTGTGTTTCCTATATATACTATACTAATCTGATTCTTGACTGATGATATACTATCTGATTCATTATGATTAATATTATAATATATATATATATATATATATATATATATATATATATATATATATATATATATATGTGTGTGTGTTAAAAGGTATATGAATATCCTTATATACTGATATGTACCACACCCACATAAAGACACTCATCCATACACATATATATATATATATACATACACTGCTAAATTCCGCTTAAGAAATTGACCTTGTGTCGCATCCTGCTCGTGCGGAGGGGTTGGTAATATATATATATATATATACATACATACATGTGAGTGTGTGAGTTGGAATGAGTTTGCACTTTACTTTAGTCTCCATCACAAACACCTATATATGACAAAATATAGATAATTATTTTCTCAACCATTTATACATATATCTATATATATATATGTGTGTGTGTTAAAAGGTTTATGAATATCGTTACATACTGATATATACCACATGCACACATAGACACTCACCTATACACACACACACATGCATATATATATATATATATATATATATACACATCTGTGTTGGAATGAGTTTGTACTTTAGTTTACATGTGCTTTATTTTGTAGCATCCCTAATTGTGGTAATATAAAATGAAACTACTTTGTGTCTTCTTTGCTTTTCTTTTTTTGTTTTGTTATTCCTCTCTCTCTATCTCTCTCTCCTTCTTCTTTTTTTCTTCTTTTTCTTCCTCTTAGCTGATAATTTGATTGGTGTATTTCACTTGTTCTTTTTCTTTCTTTTTCTTCTTCTTTCTTCTTCTTATCTGATAATTTGATTGGTATATTTTACTTGTTCTTGTTCTTCTTCTTCTTCTTCTTCTTCTTCCTCTTCTCTCTTTTTCTTCTTCTTCCTCTTCTTTCTTCTTCTTCTTATCTGATAATTTGATTAGTGTATTTTACTTTTAGACTTGATGAGTTGGTGATGCAAACAGATTGCAGTGCCTTGATTGACTAGTTTTCCTTCCCAGTTGAAAACTGTCAATTTAAGCTTCTTGAAAAAGCACAATAAGTTATGCACTCTCTGCACAAATTTCCACTCTCAAG
>CM042148.1:103706373-103837256 GCA_023376005.1 Doryteuthis pealeii
AGCTGACAGTAGATGTAGCACTCCACCCAGAAAAACAATTGCCCTGGTCTAGTGCTAGTGAAAAGGGGATAGACTCCCATGCTGGCCAACTAATGGTGAAAATAGGCCACTCCTCTTACTTATATATATATATATATATATATATATATATATATATATATAAGCTGCACACATGTTCATTTAGATTTAGAAATCTAAAATTCAAAAATGTAAAATACTGTAATCTCAATACTTTTTGATCTCATGTGCTTCATTTTGTATATTTCCTTCTTGTATAGATGTATGCCCATCAAATAATAAAATACTTATATGTACACAATTAATACATAGTTTCTACGCATATAGTTTTCATGTAAATTATTTTACGTAAGGATAAATATATATATATATGTCTGTGTCTACCTGTAAGTAAACATTTGTGTATCTTGTAAGTATATTGCCTTTGACAGGTAAAGGAATCTATTAATATGTTTCCCTTACCTCAGCATCAAAATAGTTGGGAGTGCGTGGGAGGAGACCCACAGAATGTATTTTAATGAATGTGGGTGTATTGCATCCATTCCTACCTCCTTTTAGATATAAGTTACCCTTAATGTAATATTCAGTTTCAATCATATTACATTATATCCATGCATATCTAATACTGATCTCCACATTAATGTATTAATTCAAACCATTATTATTTTTTCTTGCCTACATATGAGCCCTTCTTTCATCTAACATTGTAAAACAGAAATACTGAATGGAAAATATTAGATAAAAATACATCTGACACTTTACTATAATATCAATAATAATGACATCATCATCATGTTGCACTGATAGCACAGACCCCTATGACTCTCTTCTTGCCACAATTTCCTATTGGTCATTGCTCCTGGCAGGTCCTCCTCATGACATCCAGTATCCATACAGAGCTGATTAATGTTAGTCTTTGCTGGTCAGCCAACTGGTGTGTCCATGTGTAGGTGTCTACTGGAGAATGTCATCTATGAGTTTGTCCTTAATTCTCCAGTAGTATCCAATATGTCTAGTTTGTCTTACTTGGATGGTTTGTGTGATGGGAGGTAAGTGGCCATACAACTACTGTTTTGTGGGGTACTACACATCTTACGACTCTAACAGTGGCCAACATGTCATATCATCTGAGCTCTTCTTTCGTGTAATATTATAAAACACAGAGAAATATAAAACAGAAAATATCAGATAGAAATACATCTGATATTTGTCTATAAAAACAATATGAGGAGTCATATTCTGTTATGGTTATCATCATGGTAACCATTAGACACATGTTTCAAATTATAATATCCTTTGGTTATAGAAGAAATACTCATTAGTTAATCCTTGGAACATTGTTTTGGTCCATTTTAATACACTTTATTTTCTATAATTTTAAGGATTTCTGCCTAATAGCAATACATCTGTAATCATTTATTAAAACTTAGTCTGGTACAAGGATATATTGGTAGAGCACCTAGAAGAGTATAAAACTTTATTTTCATTAATTTTAAGGATCACTACTTTATAGCAATAAACCTGTAATCATTTATTAAAACTTAATTTAGTCTGGTACAAGGATATAGATATAGAGCACCTAGAATGGTATAAAAAAGAAAAACATTAATCACTTTATAATTAGTGCATCTTAAATTCGGATCATAGCTAGTTCCAATTATAATATCATTTGGTTATAGAAGAAATACTTTTTTATTAATTCATGGTACATTGTTTTAGATTGGTTCATTTTTATTACACTTTATTTTGATTAATTCTAAGGATTACTACCTAATAGCAATAAACCTGTAATTATTTATGAAAACTTAGTCTGGTACAAGGATATATTGGTAGAGCACCTAGAAGAGTATAAAACTTTATTTTCATTAATTTTAAAGATCACTACCTTTATAGCAATAAATCTGTAATCATTTATTAAAACTTAATTTAGTCTGGTACAAGGATATAGATTATAGAGCACCTAGAATGGTATAAAACTTTATTTTCATTAATTCTAAGGATTACTACCTCATAGCAATAAACCTGTAATCATTTATTAAAACTTAGTCTGGTATAAGGATATATTATTAGAGCACCTAGAAGAGTATAAAACTTTATTTTCATTAATTTTAAAGATCACTGCCTTATAGCAATAAATCTGTAATCATTTATTAAAACTTAGTCTGGTACAAGGATATAGATGTAGAGCACCTAGAATGGTATAAAAAAAGAAAAAAATGAATCACTTTACAATTAGTGCATCCAATATTCTGGTTATAGCTAACTTCAATTATGATATCCTTTGGTTATTTTTATTAATCCTTGAAACATTGTTTTAGATTGGTCCTATTTTAATACACTTTATTTTCTTTAATTTTAAGGATCACTGCCTTATAGCAATAAACTTGTAGTCCTTTATCATAACTTGATATAGTCTGGTCTAAGGCCATATATTTAGAGCATAGGGAATAAAATAAGACAAATTGATTACTGTGCATTCTGGCCATGATTGGCTCCAATCATTATTATGCGTCAGTCATATAACTATTTTATTTTATTTAGTCCTTAGGGAAAAATGAGGATAATTACTATGCATTTTGGGAACACTGTACAATTATTTTATATTCTAATCGAGGCTTACAAATGTGTTTTTAGATTAAGTTACTTGAACTCATCAAAATTTCCTTGAAAAATTTTAAATAATCAAGTTAAATTTTATGCTCTTCCTATTCATTAACTTTAATGTAGTCTTTAAAGCAGTTTGGTAATAAATGGAAAGGATCATAATTTTATATTGAAATTGATATACAAGAAAAGAAAATCACAAGATTTTTCTAAATTCATCTCCGGTTCAAGTAAGCAGCATCATTGTTGCTTGAGTTCCCCTTTTTAAAATGATAACAAGAGCATTATGGGAATGTATGATATTGTTAATAAGAAATAAGGATAACAAGTGTGATTATCACCTTTTATTCTCGGGTCCTTTTGTCTTGTTCCTTCCGTTTTAGAATGTTGCATTAAGCTGAAAGGAAAACTGGTAAAAATGGGCAAAAAGACATGGAAGAAATTTGAAGGAGAACAAAGTGTCTTTCTTCTTGTTTTATTTTAAAAGAAATTATCTGTAAAATTAGAGATTAAAATGGATGTTATTCCTTTCTTTTTTTTTTTCTTTCTTTTCTTTAACATTTTTCTTGAATAAGAATTTTATTTGTATTTCAAGCTATTGAATTCTTGGCTTCATTCAGAATACTTAAAGGAACAGAACAATTATTACTAGTCAAAAAAATAAACATTTAAAAAAGCTAATTTAAGGTTTTTTTATTATTTTGATTTTTTGGACTGTTATCCTCATCTTTATGGTACTATATAAAAACACTGTTTTGCTAGACCGGCGGTCAGGAGGCCCCTGTTGAATTTCTCATTTAGTAACCTTTGTTACTGTTGTGGGGTTTTAAGGGACAAAAAATAAGACAAACGACTGATGAAAATGGATACAAATGTATTGAACAAAAATGAGTAGAAATTACAGAAAAGAAAGTGGAGATTGCGCCCGACCATACAGTTGTGAATTGACTCACATTGCTTGTCAAACCACAATTGTCCCTGCTACTTATAGTAGTAGTCGGCGCATTCCATTTATGTACATAGTTATATCACCTATAACAGTTACAACAAAAGTGAAGACTATAAATATGATTAAAAACAATTCATGGAATAAAGCTTTTAAATATTATCAATTAAATTCATTAGATTTTGTAAAAGTTAAAATTCTTTCTCATTTATTCATACAGGTAGATTTTCTCTGCTTTCTGATAAATAAGAAATAAGGATTGATTCTTAGTGTTGTATTTTAATTCAAATTTTACCATGATCATGACTCTTCGTCAAGGTCCAAAAAGTAAGATGGTACCCGACCACTGCTTACTCAACCAATGGCAATAATGTGTATGAAAGTTAAGATATATTGTCTTGTTTGCTTGAAACCATACATTTTCCTACATTAACAGATAAACTTTCAGATTCATATGAAGAAGACTTAACAAACAATATGAAAGTACTAATATATATTAAAAAATACATGGGATGCAAACCTAATAAGTTGCAGCCAGATTTATCTGCTGAAGTCCACCTTGTTTCTGAGACTCGCTTGATAAAATGTCTTGATGTAGGGATGTTTAGTACTACAAGTGATTCTAAAAGGAGTCAAATTCGGTGTCAGTCTATGGTAGTGTATTGATTGGTCACTTGTTGCCAAGGGCAAATAATTAATCCCCTATTTTTCCAGATAGATATCATAAAAAGAAAAACATCAAATAAAACTTTGGAGTATTATTATTTTTCGAAGACTCATTATTTTCTTCTTTTTTTTTTTTTTAAAGTATTTTTGCACTTCGTTGATAAGTATTTTGGAGAAAAAAAAATGAAATCCCTTTCTGATTGGTTTATACAGGTACATTTTTTCTACTTTCTAATCAATAAGAAATAATAATTGATTCTTAGTATTATTTGGATTATTCAGTCTATTGTCCTCATCTTAATTGTTATTTGTACAACGTTTCGGCTGATGTGCCCTCAGGCCTTCTTCAGGTATTTCTTGTCAGACTTGGAAACTTTCTCGGCATAATCAGGAACCTTCTTGTCATAATCGGAAACCATCACGGAACTTTGAACCTAAACCTTTATTCAGTTCATGGGGGTATCTTGTTCTTATTCTGTTAACCATAGCTGGGGTACAGGTGTTAAGCTGTGTTAATTATTATTCTGTGTTACTGCTGCCCCTGACCAGGATTGAACCTGCTGTCTAGAGATAACTGTCACTTAGTACTGTCTTAACCTAACTCTTTTATCCACTAGGCTATGTATCCAATTGGACACATTCACCAAATAATCTAAATGATACTAATTATGAAGCTTTATCTAAAAAATTTTGAGAAATAATTCATTCTTCATAATAGTTATAATTGCTAATTAGCTAATTCTTGGATATCACTCAGAATTCCTTAACTAAAAGAAAGTTCTCATAATTCTAAGTTCACCTTGGTTCTGGAACTGACTTGATAAAACATCTTAATGCAGGGATGTTTAGCACTACAAATTCTAAAAGGAGTAAAATTGGATGCCAATTTATAGAGGTGCATTGATTGGCCACTTGGTGCCAAGGGCAAATAATTAATCCCCTATTTTTCCCAAAAGATATGATAAAGAATAAAGATCATTGAATAAAACTTTTTAATATTATCATTTTTCTGGGACCCATTCTTCTTTTTTTTTTTTTTCAAAGTATTTTTGAAGAAAAAAATGAAATCTCTTTCTGATTGGTTTATACAGGTACATTTTCTCTGCTTGCTGATCAATAAGAAATAATTATTGATTCCTTGTAATAGTTATAATTGCTAATTAGCAGATATCACTAACAAGCTCCTTGCTAAAAATAGTTATAATTTCTAATTAGCTAATTATTAGATATCAATAACAAATCTCTTTTTAAAAATGTTCTGAATATTTATAGGTTAGTGGTAATTTAGGTCATTACATTGAAGTTGCCTACTCGGCAGACCTGTTAATAGGGAAAGTCTTGTACAGAGGTTATTGGCATCCTTACATCAATAAGAGACAATGGAGTAGTGTCCAAATTTGTTTTTTTATCTACGTAGCATGAGCAATTGCCCAAGCAGCAAATCCTCCCTCTCCTCTTTTTGTTCTTGTCCAATACTAAGAAGCTTGTGCTATCTAACTGGCAAAACTCCTATGTTTGAACAAACTCATATTTACTGAGAGCCCAAACTTTTGACATCATAATGGATTATTATCACAAACATGATTTTATTTATTCTATATTTAGATCTTTTCACAACATTACCACAGTGACTCATTTACAAAATGACTTTGAATTTTGCTTATTGAGATAGGTGGATAGACCATTACTTGCAAATTTGATTCTCACTGGGTGCCTTGTGACAACTACACACACTCATATATATATATATATATATATATACATACGGTCATCCACAGACACGTGTTTCGACTTATCAAGTCTCTTCAGTGTGGCTAGACATTTTGTAAGCTACCTACAGCTGGAATTGAACTCCGGTCGGTTGGGTATCAGTCCGGCACCTTAACCATATATATATATATATATATATATATATATATATATATATGAGAAGTAAACAAACAGACAATGTGTTTGATATGGCTTTAGCCGACAATTTAAGCGACAATGGAGTAGTGTCCAAATTTATTTTTTTAAAACTATGTAGCATGTGCGGAATCCTCCCTCTCCACACTAGCACTGTGATCCAAAGGAAACGTAAGGAACCAATGCAGTTTGGCTGCACTAGTGTCGCAGGAGTTGCTGGGTAACACTGGATTTTAGCATGACACCACCTTAGGGACTCTGGCTCCTGATTTGTTTACTCTCCTCGCCTTTCCTTGGGATGGAGTAGAGTTGTTAGGTAGTTGAGGTTTTGTGTCAGACTTTTCCTTGACATAGAGGAGTTACCTTAGTTATATTTGACTTTTGTCTGCAGCAGTTTCTATATTTCAATTTTTTTTAAATATCAATTAATCTGTTGAAATAAACAATTGAATTCACTTTAACAAATCTTGATTACAGTGTATGATACTAAACTGCATCTGATGGTGCGGCTCTAGTTGTGGAGATCTGGGGAGTATAAAATACCACTTTTATGACGGAGAACGAGAAAGGAAAAAGAGCAAGACATTGTCTTGCCTGCCGGAATTGAACCCGCGTCCTCCCGCATGCAAAAACAAATGCAATTTAGGCACTGGACAGACGCGAGGTTCAACTGATGTGCCCAGATGTTTGGGTAATATGGCCATAAAATAACCTAAGTGAGTGGAGCATGGTGTGACAAGAAGAGAAGCATTCGGCCTACGTGAACGACAGTCAGAAAAGATTATTTCGACGACGACGGATTTCAGCTGCTGGTCGAAGACAAAGACTGTGTTAACCAAAAAGAAAGTTTGGCCTGTGAGAAGACAGTGAACTCATTCTTTTTGGTCCCCCCCCCCTCAGCAGGAACTTGTTGAAGCAAATATCTATTTTCCCCTCTATTTTTCCCCCCATCTATAATTGCCATTATTCCCTAGATACACTCTGACTAGGAATTGTAGAATCTATGAGGCTTTTATTCATGTTTAAAAAATCCTTTGTATTCTATAGGACCATGTGCCAACTAAACAAATCTAGAAACTGTTAAATAAAATGAAAATCTCTGTACTAGAAAGACAACACCAATATCTTTCTGGAATTATTTTTTGTAATTTTTTTAATTAAAATAAAAATCATTAAGAAACTTTTCATTTGTTCAATTACTAAGAATGCTCACCATTTTGAGAAGCAGATATCACCAAGTTTTATACAGATTATCTTGATTAACAAAAAAGATGACACACAAAAAAGGATACAACTATACAAAAAATATAGATAATAAACAAATTTCCCTGGTTTAGTGCTTTTGAAAAGGGGATAGATTCCCTCACTGTCTAGCTGATACCGACAATAAGCCACTCTGCTGATTTTTAATTTTATATATAATATATATAATAGGATATATATATATATATATATATTATTAAGTAAGCAAAAAGGTTTAAGGAATGTGAATAAAAAAGGAAATGAATAATAAAGACATGAAAAAGAAAAGAAAAAAAGATTGAAAAATGGTGAAAGAAAAAAAGAAAAACTACAACAAAAAGAAGGAAGGAAGAAAGATTTAAAAACTACAAAGAAAGAAAAAAGGAAGAAAAGGTAGAAATACAAAGAAAATGAAAAAAAAAAAATTATATAATACATACATACATATACATACATACATATATATATATATATATATATATATATAGGGGTGGCTTAGCTCAGTCGGTAGAGTTTGGCTTGGAATCATAAGGTTCTTTGTTCGATACCGGCCCTCGCCAACTCAGGGAATGAGTAGCACAGGGTTCTGTACGGTAAAGTGAGGAGTTGATGGTAGGTGTGGTGCTCTACTTCAGATGCTAAAATAATCTCCTTGGTCTAGCGCTAGTGAAAAGGGGATAGACTCCCTCGCTGTCTGGCCGATACCAATATTAGGCCACCCCGACAACTTTACTTACTTTTTTACTTATATATATATATATATATATATATATATATATAGCCCATTTATGAAACACTTTCTCATTCTCCAATGATACCTGCATTGGAAAAATAATGTCTGAAAAAATTTAACTTCGGGTTACCCTTACAACTCTTATCAACCTGAATATGTAATATATGTTTTTTTTATTTATTTTTTTTTTTTTATATAATGGTATAATTTGAACATACTTATATTCTTATTAGGCTTTAATTCCTGAGCCTAAAATGTTGATCTTTGAGTGTTTTGATGTCAGGGATATTTTTAGATTGAATTCCATTGAGATTAGAAATTGATTTCCAGGACAATTTCAAAAGAGGATAAATTCCAACATAATCTCCGATGGAAATCGTAATTTTCTCCTCATGAAAAAAGATACAAAAAGATAAGGGGATTCATTCTTTTCTTCTTTTTTTTTTCTATTTTATTTTTATTTTTTTTGTTTAATTCCTTCCTGATGAAATTAGCAATTGATGTGGAAAATTTGTGAAGAGAAACAAGTTTTACCTTGATCAATTAGTTAAATAATTGAATTGATGATATATGCATTATTTCAATGGAGACAAAAGCTTTCATGTCTTCTTTCTGGATTTTCGATGTAAGGCGGGAGGCGGGCGGTTGGAAGAGACGGCGAGCGAGAGATAAAAATGCACGATTGCATCTTCTTCAGTCTACTTTCGTTCAATCTTTGGTGTTTTTATTTGACTATATTAAAAAAAAAGAAAAAAACCCAAAAAACATCAAGAATGTTTAAAGTCCAGCTCATCAAAAACACATTTTGAATTTTCTGACTCATTAATTAAAAAAGATATCAATAAACTCAAATTATTTTGCCATGAAAAAATTAATTTCACATCAAGATTATGTGAAATACTGTTGTAAATCAAGTATCAAAGTTAACAGAAAAACAATAGAAAGAAACACAAGTATTAAGGATAGGGGAAAAGGTTTACTAAGTAAGGATACAAGGTGCACTGAGTCTTGAAATGTCTTAATTTCTCTCCTCTGAGGTTTTGTCCCACATTATTTATTGGCAAAACAGATGATTACATTCTCAAAGACACACACACACACACGCACACATATATATATATATAATAAATGGAATGACTTACTGGGAATAAAATATTGAGTTAATCGCAATATTGATGGTTGATACAAGTATTAAGCTGGATAAGTCACTGTTATAACAAATATAAAGTGCTCAATACGTTAGTAGATGGATTTAGTATATATATATATATACCAACCCCTCTGGATGAGTAGAATGACTCGAGGACAATTTTTTCAGTGGAGTTTAACAGGTTTGAATTAAGAGAATTCAGTGTTTTTTTTTTCTTCTAGGTTAGTTGCCTAACCAAGGTTAAAGAGCCCAGTTTGCCCTACTATTTACCCATGGCTAGAGAGATAACAGTCGGTTGCATACCTTTCCCAAGAGTATTTGCACTATATGAAATGCAAACAACCTCATCTAGGATTTG
Source organism: Doryteuthis pealeii (assembly GCA_023376005.1). Lineage (NCBI taxonomy): Eukaryota > Metazoa > Mollusca > Cephalopoda > Myopsida > Loliginidae > Doryteuthis > Doryteuthis pealeii. The sequence goes on from CM042148.1 coordinate 103,715,996, forward strand.
AAATAAAGTTGCCATCTCCATTTTTTATGACTATAACCATTACATGATGTGTTGAAGGCACATGGTGTAATGTTTATAGTCATAGGAAATGGACTTGTCGATCCGAGTTCAAATCCTGGACAAGGCTGTTTAGATTTCACATAGCGCTAATGCTCTTAAGAAAGCTATGCATTCAACTGATCTCCTTCCAGCTATGGGTAAATAGATGGGCAGACTGTGCTTTTTAACTTTAGCTATATAACCAGTCAAGGGTAAGGAAACTCTAAAAACTGCACTTAAGAAATTGACCTTTTGTCACATCCTGCTTGTGCAGAGGGGTTGGGAAATATATATATCTATTACATGACATGTGCTTTCTTTTCAAAACATCCACTATCTTTTTAACTACATAAACTTTTTTTTCTTTGACTAGTCACTAAATTGTCCTGAAAAAGGTTTGAACCGAAATGTTTGAACATCAACACTACGACTAATAAATTTCCATCCATTGTAACATATCATGTTTGTTCTACATTTCTCCACACACACACATATATATATATATATATATATATATATATATCTGTCAATGTTACGGAATGGAGAGCTGACAGTGGTCAAAGAAACGTGGGTCGACCATTGCTCAGGTTTAAGGACAAGTTGAAAAGTAACCTCTCAGCTGCAAATATAGATCACACTACTTTTGAGAGCACAGCACTCGATCGTAAAATGGAGGACTTTGTTTACAATGGTATCAAGAATTTTGCAGCATCGGAGGTCACCAAGCTGCGTCAAGTTAGAGAAAGGACTAGAGCATTGGCTAGTGTCCCAGCAATACATTCTAATAATCCACACTCTTGTTCCATCTGTGGACTTCTTTGCAAATCATTGGCAGGGCTGAAATATCACCTGCGATTAACACACAAGGTTAAATGAAAGAGGTTGTCAGAACCTTATACGTCAAAATCGACGGGAGAGTCCATCATATATATATATATATATATATATATATATATACACACACACACACGTTGTGAAATGCAAACAGCCTCACCTAGGATTTGAACTAAAGTTACCATATCCATTTCCTATGACTATAACCATTACATGATCCTTTTGATTGTCAGCACTAAACCCAGATTTCAAGAATGCGGTCACAAAATTTTGGCTTCTTTCCTGTAAAAAAAAAACAAGTAAGTTAAAGTATATTTAAAAAGAGATACAGAACCATCTTAAAGCTATCAGACATAACTCACTGAATCATGATTGTTTTGCAAATTATTTGGCTTCATTATTGCTACGAGCTCCTTTTTGCAATTAAAAGTTATTAAAAATCGTTGCACCCATTGGTCCATAACAACTCTTGTAAATTTGGCAATAGCCATAATTAAAGTGTCAAATTTTAACGTCGGAGCGAATGTAAATTCTTTGGTTTTAAGCTGGAGACACTTCTGTATACATCACTATTGTTGCTGCGGCTGCAGAAGATTCAAGTCTATTGTTATATGTGTTATGGATCAACAGGTCAGACACATTACTCAACTGACCATTGGTGCATTAAATTTCTCTATAAGTGACCAGCAAAGAGGATGGGTTTGATTGGGTGTTGCTTTCCAGTCTTGCTTCAGCAATATTGGACAGCCACTCGGATAGGTCTATCTCTCTCTCATGTGACTGCATCAACAACAGATAAGCAGTTTTGAGAAATTCCTTCCCTGCATAAATTTAACACTTGCCTAGTGCCGAAGTTAAGGACGGTCAAAGAAGTTCATTGATTAGCCATGCCAAAGAAATTGGTCTCTGGCATCAAAACATTTAAATCATCGTCTTCTCCATCTGATTGATATTCTGCCTGACACGTTGCTTTTATTGTATTCTTGCTCATCTTTGCATCTCTAATAATGGACACAATACACTAGAAAGAAGTTTTGATATTATCATAACATTAAAAATATATATATAAAAAACGTATTCAAAAAAGACCAAAACCAAAACACAAGATAAAATCTACAAGCCAAAAAAAAAAAAGAAAATAGACAAAGACAAATAAATTCTGTCCACTCTGGGACAAAGTAATCAAGCTAGATTAAGTTGAATTCTTAATAATTGCCTAGAGTAATGGGTTTAGAGTTGATTATGATATCTACTTGGGATATTTATGTGCCCTCTGAGATGTCCAATACGTGGGTCATTGATTCTGTGTCCAAGATAATGGACAAAGAAATTTTCTCTTATCCTGATCAACCATGTATATCAGAATTGTTGCAATGAAGTAGCAATACCTGTCATGGGAAAAGAGATCTTAAAAGAAAATGGTCTGGGCTGCTTAGTTCTAATAAGAATAGTTCACCCTAAATAGTTTTAGGGGGAGTCCCCGTGGAGTCCCAACTGCTAAAGTACTGTAATGTAAGATCTTAGTAAGTGAGTTCAAACTCCAGTCGTGCTATTATGTCCACTTTTTAACTAATAACTTTTATGGTAACACTATTTAAAATGTTATACAAATAAAATTAACATTTTTTGTTAAAGAGTTGCCACCTTTGTTCATATTTTCTAACTCTTAGTATTATTTCCTTATACATATTCACCAACCCCTCTGCACAAGCAGGATGTGGCACACGGTCAATTTCTTAAACAGAGTTTAACAGGTTTAAATTCAGAGTTTTTCTTCTCCTAGACTGGTTACCTAGCCATGGCTAGAGCCCAGTCTGCCCTGCTATTTACCCATATCTGGAGGGAGAATTGGATTCATACCTTTCCCAAGGTATTAGTGCCATGTAAAATGCAAACAGCTTTGTCGAGGAATTGAACTCAGGCCAATGAGTCCATTTCCTACAACTCTAACCATTACACCACAGGCCCTTCTAATTATTTTCTTACTGGTCACTAAGTCTCCATGATGTAGTGGCTAATGATCTGGACTGTGACACTGTAGTAAATGAGTCATTTGTTATGTTTACTTTTGGATTAATATCCTTGGAAAGGTATAAACCTTTTCATTCCCTTAGTTATGGATTGGATAGTATAATTATTGTTTTACAAGGATGACTTTGGCATTGAATTACCCACAATGGTTTGACATGCTATTAAATTAAGAAACCAAAACTTAAATAGTTTTAAAATAGCTACTTTTTCTTAAAATCTCAATGTGCAAGGAGGCAATCTTTATTTCTTACTCAATTTATAAAAAATTTTCATTACACAAATGTGTTCACTAATATGTATGAAAATTGCTTTTCATCTATTTCTAGTGATATTTTTGATAAGATCTTGTAAAGTTATTCGGGGAGCTAATGTGCTGTACTAGACAATTAATGTAGTAATTGAGTTTGAACTCCAATTGCGTGATTATGTTAACTTTCCGACTAAGACCTTTGGGAAAGCTATGAACCCCCTCATTTTCTAAGCTATGGGTTGGAACAATCAGAGGTGCAAGGGCTTGATGTGACCAGCTGATTGCCTGGATGTGGCCTCTCTGACCGTCTGTCTAGACTAAGTGGAGTGTTGCATGTCATGGGCTGCTCAGCCATCAGTATTCCATCCTTAAGCATCATGAGTCACTATCATCAACAGGTGACCCCATTGGGTTTTTTTTACCTCTCTGCAGAGGTGCATTCTACAGCCATTGTGTTGCAGTTTTTTGTATATAAGGCATGCTGTAATCCACCACTTAAACTTATAGACTAAGCAAGGTCATGTGGTTTAAACCACAGCTAATCAACAGCCCAAATATGGTTAGTTAACAATTTAATCATTGATATTGACAGCCATTCATTTGCATATTATTTGACATTGATGAATGGACCTCAAACTGAACACCCATATCCAAATTAAGGAACAACCAAAGGATCATACCCAACATTAAGGGACACCAAGGAGCAACCAAATGTTTCTTCACTAAGGATCATGCTCTGCTTAACACAAGGGATCCCCTGTGCTCTTGCTTGAAGCTAAAGGATGGCTACAAAAATTGTAACACCAGCTGATTGATTGGAGGTGTCTAGTCTATGTAAGGGTCAAAGTGGAGTGTTGCATGTCATGGACTGCTCAGCTATCACTATTCCATATCTAAGCATCATGAGTCACCACCCACTGCCAACAGGTGGCCCCATTGGGGTATTTTACATTTCTGCAGAGGTGCAGTCGGTGTATTTTACAGCCCTGGCTAAGAGAGCAGGCTGATATGAGGATACTAGTCTGAGTATATCAGTGAATGATAGATTTCGTAAAATATGACATATTGTCAAAGTATAATTTCTCAGTGGACCAAATTATTCTGACAAAAAAATAATTGTCTAAAAATGAAAAAAAAAAGGAGAAGATAAGTCAATATTTTTGGATAGAAAATAATTTTAGTCATTGACTTTTTAAGGTCATAACAATTTAAAAGACCCAATCACAGGCCATCAGGTGAGCTGGATGTAATTTGTAATCTTGTCACAGCAATAGCCTGTGTACACTTACAAGACATTGAAAACAAGCTATAATTTATTGATCCAATCAAAAGATGCTACAAAAATACATTATTTAAATTAACCTTGTGCAGGCACCTAAAAAAGAACCAATGTTTCAGAATTGGAAATAATTTATGGATAGGGTGAAGCAGATCAGCAGGGCAAGTTGGGTCTCTTGATTCAAATTAGATGAGCACTCATGGTTTACAGCAGAGTCTTTTTTTTAAATCTTTTGTTATCAAAAGGAGAGAAGAAAAATGTTTAAGCTTTTTAAAAAAATTATGTTATATAGATTATAGAACAAAAATGAGAATATTAGATTGTATCAAATGTATTTTTATTTAAAGACTAGAAATTTTTAATCTCTTTTTAGAAAATTAGGTTATATAAATTATAAAACAAAAATGAAAATATTACGATATATCAAATGTATTTGGATCTAAAAACCAAAAATCATCAAAGCTTTTTTTTTTTTTTTTTAATTTAAAGTTATGTTGATCATACATCAAAGTGAAACCTAAATAGTTTTAAAATAGCTACCAACAAGGTTTGACATGCTGTAAAATCCTACCAACCCCTCATCAGCTATCTTCCCACCCTGTTGATGAGGCTTAGAATATGCTGACAGTATCCTTTGCAGAGATGTAAAACCTCTCCAAAAAGGGGTGTTGGTTGTTTTATTTTATGGCATATCAACCCTTTAATACCAAATGTCCTGCATGAGTAGACACAAACTCAATTTCTTAAGCGAAATTTAACAGATTTGAATTAAGAGTTTTCCTTCACCTAATTGGTTGCCTCACCAAGGTTATAGAGCAAGTTTGCTCTATTATTTTCCCCATAGCTGGAGGGAGAATAGTGCATTACCATGATGTGAAATTCAAATGTTATAGAGATTATAGAACAAAAATGAAAATATGGTGTATCAAATATATTCATTTTTTTATAGACTTATTTTAAAACTTATTTCTTATAGACCTTTTAGGATTCCAACCATGGATTGAATTGGTCAAAAATGAGATTTAAAAAAATGAGTTAAAAAAAAATTAAATTCCCAACAGGAATGAATAAAACAAAATATCTTTGACACAAAATAACCCAAGGGTTGACATGCTGTAAAATCTAACCAACCAACCAACAAAAATCTAAAGACTAAGACACTACTGTATTATTCTTATTTACAGTCTATGATACCAACATTTTTGAAGCTTTTTAAAACATTTAATGATAAATATATTTATAAACAAAAATGAAAATATTAGGGCATGTCAAATATGTTTTCCCTTTTTTTATAAACTTTTACTTAAAAACTTAGTCTAGATCTCTATAGGAAATATGTCACAATTGTATTAATAATATTATTACTGTTAACAGTTAATGACACTAGAATTATAAAAGCTTTTTTTAAGATTTAATATTATATAGATTATATAAATTTACCAACACCTCCACACAAGTAGGATGTGACACACAAGTGGATTTTAACTGTTATGAATTCAAGTTTTTTCTTTCTCCTTGACTACTTACCTAACCAAGGTTAAAGAGCCAGTTACCCCTACTATTTTCCCATAGTAGGAGGAAGATTAGTTGGATGCATACCTTTTCCAAGGGTATTAGTTGTACATGAAATTCAAATGTGTTATAGATTATAGAACAAAAATGAAAATATTAAGGTGTATCAAATATATTTTCATTTTTTGAATGTTTTTATAGATATTTTACTTGAAATCTTATTTCCTATAGACTATGAAATAGCTGTATTATTAATATTATTACTATTTACAGTCTACTACACCAAAATTTTAAAAGCTTTTTAAAAATTTAATATTACATAGATTATACAGGGCAACAAATTTTTGAAAGTCTCAGTTGTATGAGATTTTTTTACTGTTTTTTTTTTTTTTTTTTTTTACTATTTTTGATCAGTTGATTTCAAATATGGAAACAATTTTATTCTGTGTGCTCAAATTGAGGTATTATATTTTATCCTTTGGTGGTTAAATAAACTACTTACATTTTTATGGTATCAATAGGGATATCTAATATAATATATATATATTGTGTTATGAAATAATAGATAATAATTAGATAGTAGTGGACAACCGGTATAGAAGGAAAAATCTGAATTCCCAATGATTAAGTAGATAAAAGGGAAATCATTTCACTGTTTTAGGCATGAAATGTACAGTTTACCATAAAAAGGAAACTGTGGAGAGCCATGATCATCCACAATAAAATCTAATTTCTGATGAAGCTATCCTTACAACATATGTCAATTCAATTTTCTGTATTGTCTCCTTTTTCTCATTCCATCAGTTTATATTTAAAACTTTACCATATATATATATATATATATATATATATATATATATATATATATAAAATATAAGGAATGAAAGAACAAAACTCAGACAAAAATGTGTAGTATATTTCCTAGCAAAATATACTACATATTTTTGTCTGAGTTTTGTTCTTACATTCCTTATATTTTACCTCATTCTGTCGGATTCATTCCAACCCCTTTTCTGCATATATATATATATATATATATATATATATATATATATGATGTACTTCAGATCTATACTATACACCATTGACTGTATGTCTATCCTAAATTAGATACATATACTCTATTGTTGACATAAACACTTTATTCATAAATACAGCAAACTATATTATCAATATGCTTTATATATATATATATATATATATATAATTTGAATGAAGTGGTAGATGTTTGCATGTGTATATGAAAGTACCTGCAAATGTATTTCATATCTATACAAATACAAAATAAGTCACCAAGTACCATTGACTCTATAACAATGGTATCCCAACTTAGATTTTTATGCTCTATGTATTATATATGTATACAAACACAAATGATTATAACATTTCTCTATTATTATTATTATCATTATTCCTTCAGATGTTGTTTGTACTCTTTCTGCATTTACCAATTGTAGGAAAAACAGAAAATGATTTATCTTTATTTCTGCTTGTCACTCTTTCTGTCTGATTTTATTCTGCGTCTGTTTTCCATGTCAAATGTCAATTTCTCAACTAATATTTTATTTCTTCTTTTTTCTTTTTCTAAAGGTTTACAATATTTTCTGAAGTCAATCTATACAATATGATAAAATGTCAACATTAAAAAAAAAAAAATTATTTACCAATTTCCTCACTAGAAGTCACTATGTAATGCTTTGATATGTTAGTTGTAACAGGTTGGCAAAAGTGGATCAATAAATCCATAGCTTGCCATGGAGTTACTAACTGGGTTTTTGATATGGAATTGCCATTATTATATGCCTGAATTCTTGAGATGAGGCTTGATAATTTGTATTATTTAGATTTTTTGGACTGTTGTCCTTATCTTTATTATTTTATACACAATTTTTTGGCTGATATTTTCTCTGGTCTTCTTTAGGCATTTCTTGTTGAAACAAAGCAAACCACTCATAAAACTGAAAGGCATTTTTATCTTATTTGAATTTCCATTATTATATGCCTGAATTTTTTTAGATGAGGCTTGATAATTTGTATTATTTAGATTTTTTGGACTGTTGTCCTTATCTTATGAAAAATTTCAACATGTTTTTTTTCCCTGCACTAAAAGTTTCCCTGATCAACGCCAGGTGGTCAGAGTAAGCAAAGGGTTACAATATGACAACTGAATGGTAAGGATATAACAGAGATATTTCAAAGGAACAATAAAGCAGAGATCTAAAGTAAGACATGGTAAGATACTTAGTAATCCTGGATTTTACAAAGTCTAAGGCTGTAGTTGGAAATAGGATCATCCATCAAGGAATTTGATTCACAGTGGAGATCTTCAAGGAAAGAAATTTTTGGAATTGATAATTTGGTTCTTTGTTCACAGGCATATCACAACCTTGGATAGCCATCTAATGCCAAAGCTATCCTTGTGGAAGAATAGTAGTGATACTATTTAAGCCATAGCTGGGGGATGAGTGAGTTTTATACACAATATATATTGGCTGATATTCTCTCTAGCCTTCTTTAAGTGTTTCTTGTTGAAACAAAGCAAACCAGCCATAAAACTGAAAGGCATTTTTATTTAATTGAATTTCCATTATTATATGCCTGAATTTTTTAGATGAGGCTTTATAATTTATGTTATTTAGATTTTTTGGACTGTTGTCCTCATCTTTATTGTTATATATATGTTTCTGCTGATATGCCCCCCAAACATTCTTGAGGTATTTTTTTATGCAAAGCAAACCAATCATAAAACTGAAAGGCATTTCCACTTAATCTTTAAAAGATAAACCAACCAATCAATATATCTTGTTTTTTAACATCAGAATTATAAATCAAATGATTTATTGGTCTTAGAAGACACCTTAACTTTTCAGGTACTTACAACAATGCCATCATTATCAAGAATTGCTAGAATCTGAATTATCTCCAATATATTCTATTATCTCCAAGAGTTTAAATTATCATAAAGATCATTTTAGAAAAAGAAATGATTATTTAAAAACAAATAGCTAATAATATAATATATAGACTAATACCCTTATTAAAGGTAGGAACTCCCTCATCCCCCAGCTATGGCTTAAATAGTATCACTACTATTCTTCCACAAGGATAGATTTGGCATTAGATGGCTACCCAAGGTTGTGATATGCCTGTGAACAAAGAACCAAACCAAATTATCAATTCCAAAAGTTTCTCCACTGTGAATAAAATTCCTTGATGGATGATCCTATTTCCAACTACAACCTTGGACTTTGTAAAATCCAGGATTACTAAGTATCTTACCATGTCATACTTTAGATCTCTGCTTTGTTGTTCCTTTGAAATATCTCTGTTATATCCTTACACCATTCAGTTGTCATATTGTAACCCTTTGCTTACTCTGGCCAACTGGCCTTGATCAGGGAAACTTTTAGTGTAGGAAAAAAAACATGTCGAAACCTTTCATAAGGTATTATTTATATACAATTACACAGAAAATTTAGACAATTTTACAAAAACATTGTGAACAGGTGGAGATTAAGTTTTTGTTTCATTAAAGTGTTATTGAGATGTTAGCCAATTCATTAGGAATTCTTATTGTTTTTCTTAAATCATTATATTTTCTTGTACATACAACACTTCTCATAAGTATTTGAACAAATAGACAATTTCCTTCTATTTGTCTGAATTTTTAAAATGTGGCTTGATAATTTCTATTTGGATTTTTCAATCAATTGTCCTCATTTTTATTATCATATATATGCTTTGGCGATGTGCCCTTCGGCCTTCTTCAGGTGTTTCTTGTTAAACTTGGGAACCTTCTTGTTGAACTCACAAATGATTTTTCACTTAGAACTGTATTAACTCAACCCTTATATCCACCATTCTGCCATGTGGACAGGTTTAATCTAGGAGTACTAAGTATATTATCCTGTCTTACTTTAGATCTCTGCTTTCTTGTTCCTTTTTAATATGCTTTGATATCCTTACTGTTCAGTTGTCATATTGTAACTCTTTAAAGTTAAGGCTTGATTACAAACAGGTCTTCGAAATAAACAATTACCCCAAACATAATTCCAAAGTTGTTGCTAAAATTGCTAAATGATAACAAATTCAAAGTATTGGAATGGCCATCAAAATGTCCTGATCTTAATCTAATAGAAAATATATTGGCAGAAATGGAAAATCTTATTTCAGTCAAACCTAATTAAGTAAAATGGAAATTTTATTTCAGTACAAACCTAATTCAGATACAACAGTTTTTTCTTCATTTATCTGTGCTGTAAGGATTTTCCACATCATAGGTAGACACATTATTGGTCTATAGTTGCTGAGTAGCTTACTTTTTGGGAAAATATATTGGCAGAAATTAAAAGTTTTATTTCAGTAAATAGGCCTACAAACCTAATTCAGTTACACCAATTCTGTCTGAAGAAATGGACTACAATTCCAGTAAATTAACACGAGAAGACTGTAGAAGGCAACGCAAAATGTTTGACACTGGTTAGATAATGTAACGATCTTGCTATCAAATATGTATGTGTATGCCTCTGAGCAAAGATTCAATCAGAAGCAAAATATGCATGGCTTACCTTGTAAAGATTATTCAGTACGAAAGTTAAAATATCTTTATTCATTAAATTTAACTTATTATTTATTTCAATTGTATGATTCAGTCTACAAACTTAATTCAGTTACAACAAATTTGTCCTGAAAAATGGGGAAAGTCTCCATGGCATAGTGACTAACATGCTCAACTGCCACATCGTAGTAAGTGGGTTTGGATTCCAATCGCACTATTATGGTCACTTTCAGAATAATACCCAAAGCTTCTTTCCTTGAACATCTCCACTGTGGATCAAATTCCCTCATGGATGATCCTATTTCTGGCTACAACCTTGGACTTTGTAAAATCCAGGATTACTAAGTATCTTACCATATCTTTAGATCACTGCTTTTTTGTTCCTTTGTAATACTATATTATTTACCGTTCAGTTGTCATATTATAACCTTTGCTTATCACAGCCAGGTGGCCTTGATCAGGGAAACTTTTAGTGTAAGAAAAAAAAAATATGTTGAAATTTTTCATGAGATAATATTCATATACAATTACACAGAAGATTTAGACAATTATACAAAAACATTGTGAACAGGTGGAGATGAAGCTTTTTGTTGCATTAAAGTATTATTGAGATGTTAGCCAATTCATTAGGAATTCTTATTGTTTTTTCTTAAATCATTATATTTTCTTGTACATACAACACTTCTCATAAGTATTTGAACAAATAGACAATTTCCTTCTATTTAGTATTATCTGCATCATTCGGACTATTATCCCCATCTTTATTGTTATTTGTATAATGTTTTGGCCGATATGCCCTCTGGCCTTCTTCAGGTATTTCTTGTCAGACTCGGGAACCTTCTTGTCATAATCGGGAGCCAAATAACAATAAAGATGCGGACAATAGTCCGAATAACGCAGATAATACTATTCCTTCTATTTATCTGAATTTTTTAGATGAGGCTTGATAATTTGGATTATTTGGATTTTTCAGACAATTGTCCTCATTTTAATTGTTATTTACATGTTTTGTGCTTTTCAGCCTTTTTAATGAACTCAAGAAACTTCTTGTCAAACCTACAGATGATTGTCACTTAGAACTGTATTAACAACCCTTATATCCATTGTGATATGTGGACAGGTTCAATCCTGACCATAGGCGATAATAACATAAAATACTTAACATACCTTAACACTTGTACCTGGTCATTGTTAGTGGAATGAGAACAGTCTACTCCAGTGGATTAGATAAAAGGCTTGGTTATAAGTTCTGTGAAGGCTCCTAAGTTCAACAAGAAACACCTGAAGAAGGCTGAAGAGCACATCAACTGAAACATTGTGTATATGACAATAAAGATTAGGACAACAGTCTAAAAAATCCAGATAATACAAATTTTTCATAAGGAATTACTTAAAGCATTTTTTGTCTGCCATCATATGTTATCTTTACTAGTAAATATATGCATCCTCTGGGTACAAGTATTTAAGTTTTAATGTAATAGAATGTTATATTGAATTAAACAGGGTAATAAAACTAAATAAAAATGCAGATAAAAAGATTTGAAAAAGAGTGGGCTATAATCGAAAAATAGAATAACTGAAACTTACTCTTCCATCACTCCCGTCTTTCATTGCTAAATTTTACTAATTTAACAATTCAGTTAAATTAGGTAGTAAAAAATAAAATAATAGTTATTTCTTCTTATTAATGGTTTCTTTTAAGATTTATCCCCAGATTTTTGCTCATATTCATTAAGATAAAACCAAACAATTAGAAATCAATAATACCAAGCACATATTTATTAAAATCAAATTTTTAATATCAATATAATTAGCCTTTCAGTTCACACTGTAAACTGCTATTTTGTTGCATAAATAAATACAATTTTATGTTATCAGTATGTAGATAAGGCCAACAGTATTAATAATGTAAAACAATTTTAATAATAATTGAGGTTTAAATAAAAATAAAATCCTGTAGAATGTGATGTAAATAACTAAAGGAATTGTGACTTGAGTAGTGATATAGTTTCGGTTACAGACAGATACATACACAATCTCCATTATAATAAGATATTCATCATGATACCCAGATGTATACATCCACATTGATATCTTACTCTATTCTTGTGATAATGATTATCTAGAAATGTCATCTGTATATCACAGGTCTAAAGACATTGGCTCTCTGTGGGATTCTTAAGCTTTTAAATATATATACAGTTTCACAAAGAATATTATATCTGTGTTTTGCTATTTACTTCTGCCTGAAGCAGTTTTTGTCTCAATCGACCTATTGTCTATAAAATTTACTCCTGTGGAAACTTGTATCTTACTTGACACATACAATGTACTTTTCTATGTATTCAATAAATAGTCATCATCATCATCATCATGTCACACTGACAGCACAGATTCTGAAGAATCTCTCTCTCACCACCCATCCCTATTGGTCATCGCTCCTGGCAAACTATCAGATAATAATTGGACATTTAGTTCAGTCATTATTAACTTTGTTCTACTGGCATCATAGTGAGTTCAAACTCTAGTCATGCTATTATGTTTACTTTCGAGCTAAGGGTTAAATAGTACTACTACTGTCTTCTTCAAGGATGCCTTTGGTATTAAATAACCTACAAATGTTGATATACCATTAAACAAAGAAATCAAAGAAGTTTATCAAATTTTAACTATGTATAGATTTTAAAATACATATGAACTGCAATTGTAGAGGGTGGTCTGAAAGTCTTTTTACCCCAACATATTTTTTTAGAGTTAATATAATTACATAATACCACCCAAAATACTTGAAAATATTGATTTTTTATGATAAAATAATTGCATAATTTAAATATTATATTATTTAAGCAAAAATAAGTTAAGAGACTATGAATTGCTGACAAGTTTTTGGACTACCCTGCATTATATAAAATGTGGTTGTTGCTGCTACAATACTGATAATTTACAAGCAAATAAAATTCTGAATTAGATAAGCAAAATTACACAAATGTATTTGGCTGGGAACCTCAAGGTTCCTGGTTTGATACAGGGCCTTGCCAACTCAGCGTATGAGTAGCACAGAGGTCTGTGCAGTAAAGTGAGGAGCTGATGGTAGGTGTAGCACTCTGCCTCAGACACTAAAAAATAATCTCCTTCATCTAGCGCTAGTGAAAAGGGGGTAGATTGTATGGCTGATATCAACTTTAAGCCATCCTGACGACTTTACTTACTTTACTATAAGGACAGGCAATTATGTTTTATTTTTAGTCTGGGGCCATTAAAAAAACTTGTTCTAGTTCTCCAATATCCCATTTATTTTATGTGCCCAAGCTTGCTGACATGCACTGACCCCAGATGTTATAATGGTTGCTGGTTGAAAACCTATGCTCTAATTTAATGCTCTGATAAATTGATCGAAATATTCTATAAAATATTAGTCTAGGTGTGGATATCCTTGGTCAATCCTTTTTTTCCCCAAGAATTTGCAATAACACATAGTACAATGAAGTTACATAGGTCAAGTATTTATTTCCAGTGAGCCTTTTGCTCAAATAGTCTGAGGAAGAATAATATATCAAAGCTGCTTTTTATACTTTCTGGGAGGGGGGGGTCTTTTTTTTTCTTCTATTTTTCTTCTATTTTTCTATTTTATTATTTGATCTATCCACTCTTGAATCAAGACTGAGTTGTAAATTGTATCATATACAGACACTTTCAAACTGATCTTGTTTTTCCCTCCTCCTTTTGTTTTCTCTCATGTTTCTTCTACTTTTATTTTCAGTTTTCTTCTAGTTTCACTTTCATTTTCTCTCATTTATCAACTATCTGAACTTGTACTTTTATTTCTCATCTAATTCTCACTTGAACTCTTCATGACCTTTTTTTTTTCTTGTACTCTTAACCATTTTTTTGTTCAGAACTTTTCTTTTTTATGCCTTGATTGATATTCTCCAGGTACTTTCACTTTCACCCACATTTACTGAATCTTTCTCTTTATTTTCTTTTCTTGTTTTTTTTCTTTGCTTCTTTTCTAATCCTTTTTTTTTCTGCTTCACCAAATTGTGCAGAGTAAGGTTTTCTGCTTAAATGTAGACTCCTCATGTCTGAGTTGACCAGGCATATTGATTTGATCTTTTGTCTCTTCTTAAGTATTCAAGATTTTGTCTTGAAGTATTTTTCTTTTCTTTTTATATTTAAAAAATAATTCCCTATATTCTATTTCCCCTACTTATGTATACTCTTCTGAAAAACATATCGTCCTGAAAAAAAAAAAGAAAAGAAAAGTGATATAAGAAGATTCTCTTTTTAATGCAACTTGAATACAGAAGTGTTAGAGCAAAAATGCGCCAAAGGTGCAAATAGATAATCATTGTTCTTCGCCTACTTAAGTTTATAGATGAACTCTAAAAATTTAGGCTATGAAAAAACAAATAGATAAATATATAGATAAACAGGTTAAAGATATACTCTAATTAAACAATGATGATGATGATGATTACTGTATTCTGTTGTGAAAAATACATACATATATAGTCTACACATTTTCCAAACTCAATACATTCAAAACATCCATTATTTTTCTAACTACGTAAATCCTTTTTTGTTTCTCTTTGACTAGTTTCATTGTCCTGAAAAAGGTTTCTTTATAAACCAAAATGTTTGAACATCAACACTACAACTAGTAAATTTCCATCCATTGTAACATCCCATGTTTGTTCTACATTTTCTCCATACATATATAAGTGAAGTAAGTCGTTGGGATGGCTCAATGTTGGTATGAGCCATACAGCGAGGGAATCTATCCCCTTTTCACTAGCACTAGACCAAGGAGATTGTTTCTGCATCTGAGGTGGAGTGCCACACTTACCATGAGCTCCTTACTTTACCGCACAGATCCCCGTGTTACTCATACGCTGAGTTGGCGAGTGCCGGTATCAAACTAGGAACCTTGTGGTTTCTAGCCGAACGCTTTACCGAGATAAACAGAATGTGGCAGATATAGTCTAATTTAAATGATGATAATGATGATTTACTGTATTCTGCTGCTATAATAGTTTGGAACATCCTGCAGCAGCATTCAGTCCATCCTCATTTGAAACCACTCTGTCCTTTTATTTGTGAGGGTCCTTAGCTCTTCAGTTGCTTGCCAGATCTTAGAGCCCTCAGTCCAGGATTTTAGAGTTTATAAATGAACCCTAAAAATGTAAGTAATGAAAAAATAGTGTTGTGTCCTTAAAAGGGATACAATCAGACAAGGTTATAATCAAGTGGAAGGACCAGTCAACACGTTCGTAGATTTAAGAGAGAGGGTCTTATTGCAGAGAGATACAATAAGACAGACAAGGAATAGTAAGAAACGCTACTAATCCTCAAAGCCAGACCAGTATAATACCATGCTCACTATATATATATATATATATATAGTCAGACCACATGGGTGAGAGATTCCATTACACCAAATAAAAACTGAATTTGGAAGATATTCAGTGGAACTTTGATTTATATGTGCCCCAACTTAGGAGTTTTCTGTCACTTGCTTAATTTGAGAGATAAAATTTAAGATACAAGTGAGCTTCAGATATGCTTATGTTAATAAGTTCTTCAAAAACATTAAAACATATTACAGCACATAATTCCTTACGTTTTAATTTATTATGTTTTTATACAACACAGTGCTATTTTTCTAATTTAAAAAATGTAACAAAAAAATTACGGTGTTTTTAAGGTACTAGCACTCCAGATCAGGGTGGACCTGGGAATAATAGCAATGAAGGGGTACTCCATAATCCCCAGAACTCCAAAATTGAAACTTCACCTGTAGAAGTTATCCCCCAGATATAGAAACACAACAATACTCACCATCGCAGTGGGATTCTAACTACCGTCAAGTTAGCAGACAAGAACAACATGCAAGCTGTAACTTAAATACAGTCCTTGCATGCTGCTGGCACAGTGCAGACTGAGGGCTGAAGAGTGGGTAATTATCCATATCATTACTCACCCTGAATACCATCAGCCAATCAAAACCCAGGAAGTGAACTTGCCAGAGTTCATAATGGAATAACCCAAAGCTCTATATAAACCACCTGCCAACACTCTAGAGGTTTTTTAGAGTTCAACTTGTAACAGAGCTGAATACTTGATAAAATCCAGCATCACCATTAGATGTGGTTTAACGTCATACCCAGGACATCTGTTCATCTTACCTACTGTTGGCTGGTACTTCAGCTAGTTCTATAATCTTTACTAATAAATGGACCAACACTTTGTGAGTTTTTCTACGTCACTTTCATACTTAAACAACATGGCCTGTTGATGTCATTTTGGGTATGAAGATTCATCAGACCTCCATAGACTATGTTAAATTGACCTGAGAGGTCATTCAAGATCATCAGAGGTCAAACAACAGAAATTTCTCATTCTAAATACTGGAGACAAATAATTTTTACATCAGAATTTATTTTTTCATTCTTCTCACAAATAGCACAATGATTTATTGCAATAAAATTCATTTTTATAGTTTGTTTTTTTTTCATTTTCGGCAAGTTTTTTTCATCATATATCACTTATTTTATGTTGATGTTTTTAGCTAGTTTTTAAAAAAAATGTCTGGCTTTTTTCTTAAAAAAAAAAGAAGATCTACAGAATTGTTTAAAGAATAATAATAATTTAAATTGCTAAGAATAGAATATGATTGAGAAATATTATAGAAATTTTAAAGATAATTGAAATTAAATCAAGTCAAACATATCACCACACACACAATACATGGTGTCTCAAAAAAGTACCAAGTTTAAAGCTGTATTTACCAAGATATAAATGAAGAATGCATGTATTTAAGTCAGTTAGTCTACTGTTGGTTTGAATAACAGCAACTAGCTAAGCCCAACTGAAGCAGTGTCCAAGACAGTTGGTATTTATAGAAATCAAGAATGATCCATTCATAAATTTGGGTGATTCAATTCCCTGAGTTCTGATTGGCTGCTTGGTTTCTATGATATTGTGGAGTTTTATAAATACCTTAATTGGAACGGTAATTGGAACTTAGCTTGATTATTCTTTAGAATGAAACTTTTTTTTTTTCAGAATACAAGGTGTGTCAAAAAGTACAAAAAATCTTGATACTTTTTTGACATATTTTGTACATCCAAATATTCTTCTGGCTATGGGCAAATAGTAGGGCAGACTGGGCTCTTTAACAGTTAGGCATCCAATGTAGGAGAAGAAATACCTGTTAAACTTTGGTTGGTAAATTCATACTCCAATTAAAAAGACTTTGGGCTGGTGAATCCACAGGTTTATTTTATGCCCCCTTTCCATTCCCTATCATGTGAGAACCTTGTAACCTCACCACCATTTTAGGTTTTCCTTTAAAAAAAATTGTGCATTAGTATTAAAATCCTCAAAATATGTGTAAATGAATTTTTGAAGATCGGTGGAAGATTGTTTGCCTTGTGTGGCTATTTGCTGTAGTAGACAGTGGAAACAAAAAGATGTTTGTAGTTAAAATGAAAGTTTTTGCAAGGCTCAAATTTGGTGTAGGAATTTGGCCTTAAGCAGGTTGATTTGAAACTAAGTAAAAGAGGATCTTTTCATAGCAAGATGGCTGTGTGGTCGGTTGCAAATTTTGACACCCAGTAAAGGAACACTAGAATTTTGGGCAATCAATTGCCATTGCATTCTTAGTAAAGACACTAAGAAATAGTTACTCTCAATCCAACCCAGTAAAATGCTAACAAGTTTTTCATTGCGGCTGAAAATAAACTGTAATGAAAACACTATCCACAGTTTGTAGTCCTTATTACACATAAATTATCCAAGCAAATAAAACCTAATGCATGTGTAATCTTGGATCAGCATTCAGAGTGTGGAGTAACCGTTCATTGCCATTACTCCCAGGTCCACTCTGACATGGAGTTGTAGATCAAAAAATGAGTTTAAAAAAAATAAGTTTAAAACATTTGAATAATCAACAAGAATGAATAAAAATAAATTGTCTTCAGCATGAAATAACCCAAGGGTTGACATGCCATAAAATCCAACCAGGCTGGTATTATCTATTCAACAGAGAAAACAGAATTCCATGTTAAAATCAGTTCCTCATTTGATTGAGAGCATTCTCTTTATGTTGGCCTACTTTTCCCAAGGGTATTAGCATTATGTTAAATGTAAACAGCCTTGTCCAAGATTTGAACTCGAGTTGATGAATTCATTTCCTGTAATGACCATTACACCATGAGTGCCTCCTAATAAATAACTCTCAAGGTGAGTCCATTTAACCTTCATAGGGGTGCCCAACAAAACCTATACATTTTTCCTTTGTCAGTATGTGAACAGCGTGCAACCAGATTTAAGTTTTTTTGATTGTACAGTAATCCCTTTTAAGAGTTTTGTTTCCCTATTTTTAAAAATGCTTTGCTGCCTGTGTTGAATAAAATTTTAGAATGGTGGAAGAAAAGTGATATAACCAAATGGCTCCTAGGTGTTTATTAATGCAAGCAAAAATGAGTTTTTAAAAATGTGTTTAAAAAAGAATAAATTTGAAAAATTTGAATATTCAACAAGAAAGAATTAAACTGTTGTAATGGAATATTCCACACTCTCTCTCACTCATGTCGGTCTGACTATATATATAATGAGCACAGCATTATACTGGGCTAGCTTCAAGGATTAGTAGTGTACCTCAATATCCCTTGTCTGTCTTATTGTATCTCTCTGGAATAAAACCCTCTATTTTAAATCTACAAACATGCTGACTGGTTCTTCCACTTGACTACAAATTTGTCTGATTGTATCCCTTTAAGGACACAGCACTTTCATTACCTTTATTTTTAGAGTTCAATTATAAACTCTAAAATGCTGAACATAGGGCTCTGAGACCAGGCAAGCTACTAAGAGCTAAGGACCTTCACAAAGAAAAGGACAGAGTGGTTTCAAATGAGGATGGACTGAATATATATATATATAGTGAGCATGGCATTATACTGGGCTGGCTTTGAGGATTAGTAGTGTGCCTTACTATTCCTTGTCTGTCTTATTGTATCTCTCTGCAATAAGACCCTCTCTCTTAAATCTACGAACGTGTTGACTGGTCCTTCCACTTGACTATAACACTATTTTTTCATTACCTACATTTTTAGGGTTCATTTATAAACTCTAAAATCCTGGACTGAGGGCTCTAAGATCTGGCAAGAAACTTAGGAGCTAAGGACCCTCACAAATAAAAGGACAGAGTTGCTTCAAATGAGGACAGACTGAATGCTACTGTAGGATGTTCCAAACTATTATAGCAGCAGAATACAGTAAATCATCATCATCATCATTGTTTAAATTAGAGTATATCTCTTTCGCCTGACTACTGTTTCTTCCACTACAACTTTTCTGATTGTATCCCTTTTAAAGACAACAAAAACAAAACCTTCTTCAGCCTAGAATAATTGACATGCCATAAAATCCAACCAACCAACCTGGTAGTATCTATTTCTGCTTAAAGAGAGAAACTTCAACAGGGGAAACAGAATTCCATGCTAAAATCAGTTCCTCATTTGATTGAGAAAATTCTCTTCGGGGCGAAAGAAAATAATAAAATGATAATTAGGATAAAACTAGTTTCGATACAGCTTTAGAGAATTACAGTTTTGTTCAGTTTGGAAAGCGTCCCAAAGAAATTATTACATCGAAAAATAATTCGTTGCTCACTTGCAGGCATCATTCACTTCTTTTTGTTTCTGCTTCTCTATCTTTCCCCTCATTTGGCCGACTCGTGGCAACACTCAGCCAAGTGGAAAAGAATAGATAAAGATGAGTGACAGTTATCACCCAACAGCCAAAGGTGATGGGAAATTCTATGTTCAAATTGATATAAATGACTGGGATATTTACCAGATGTCCATTACAACCCAGGCAAAATTTGGCAACACCAATGTGTTGCTATGCAGACCCCGAAAACCCCTGCGTTTATTGGGCAAGGTAATGGATAAACCAGTAGATTATTGTTTACATATATTTATGTTCCCACCAAACAACACTCATTTTACCTTATTGTCATTTTCCTTCCTCTTTTTTTTTTTTTTCCTTTTGATTTGTGCGACTTGAGATTTGAGAAAGTTTTTGACATATTGTAAATCTTCATAAGGTTCATATAGTGGAAAATGGTGGATCCGACTTTTAACGAAACTTAGTGCCTGCCTGCTCGTGAAAACTCCACAAAGGAAAGGAACAAAATAAAGGATGGCAATCATCCAAAGAAATACCAGAGGATTGCGAGTCATTATTTCTCGCTCCCATTTTCTCTATTAAATCCACCAAATTTGTGTGTGTGTATATATATATATATATATATATATATATATATATTTCGCTCATTTTGAGGGGTTAACTCTTTTCGGTTTTCACCAATTTCTTTCTTCTTTCCTTCTTTTTTCTTACCCCAAACAATAACAATGAAAACATATTTCATTCAAACATCAACAAGTTTTAAGATTATTAATAACTTTTCAATCTTTGCAATACAAATTATACCCTTCCACCAAAACTTTCAAAAAATTTTAACTGTCTCTAACGGCCTCTGCGTTCCTAACGATTTAAAAAATATTCTTTTTTCGAACATTTGAAATTCTATTCTTGTCTCCCAACTCAAAAAAAATTAAAAAAACACTCTGATGAAGGTCGTCAAAATCTCTCTATGTACGGAACATTTTATACATTTTTCCTATTATTATTATCATCATCATTTCAACTCCATCTGATTATTTTAATAATAATAACGTAAATCCATATACATTTTGATAAACAGACCGAAACACATGTGTAAGTGATATCGATTAAATTCATTTTTATCCATCTACATTTCTTTTCTTTACTCATTTTTTCCTCATATTGTCGGATTCATTTCCCATTCTCACACACATATATATATATATATATATATATATATATATATATATATATATATATGAGGAAAAATGAGTCTAGAAAAGAAATGTAGATGGATAAAAATGAATTTTATCGATTTCACTTTTAATCGATATCACTTACACATGTGTTTCGGTCCGTTTATCAAAATGCATACGGATTTACGCTATTATTATTATTAAAATAATCAGATGAATTTTTGTCTCTACTCAAAAAATGAAAAAATTCACTCTGATGAAGGTCGTAAAAAATCTCTCTGTGTACCGAATATTTTTACATTTTTCCTATTATTATTATTATCATCATTTCAACTTCATCTGATTATTTTAATAATAATAATAGCGTAAATCTGTATACATTTTGATAAACGGACCGAACACATGTTTAAGTGATATCGATTAAAAGTGATATCGATAAAATTCATTTTTATCCATCTACATTTTTTTCTTTACTCATTTTTTCCTCATATTGTCGGATTCAATTCCCTTTCCATTCTTACATATCATATATATATATATATATATATAGGCTCCCAGAACCTGGTAGAGCTCTCTAGAGGCGACTTTAACAAACTTTCACCGGTTTAGTGTAATGCATTACTCGACTGTTGTTTAGACTCAAGTTCTCTAGGTGATCATAACATAGATAAACCAATGTATGTATTTATCAGTTAAAATGTTGCTTCTTACTGACAGCTATGAATAGCCGAGAGGGAAGATGTCGGACTGCTGATAAGTCAGTCAGGTTTCACTCTTGTCAAGACATAGTTGTTAAGTCTAGCCACACTGATGAGCTGTAAACAGTGAAACACTGTGTCTGTGGGTGACTTTATATATATATATATATATATATATATATAAAGAAAAGATAAAAGGAAAAACAATTGTACAGATTGTGCTGACATGCGCATGTTTCAACATTATAATGTTAATACACTGCAAGCTAAATGAAAATATTTTAAAAGATAAAATAAAACAATAGTAGAAGGCATTGTATAAACCGTTTGTCATTTTCAGAGCATAATTATATGAGTGATGAAAGGAAAAATCCACCAAATTTGTGTGTAGTTGTCTGTAAATATATATATATATATATATAGGTTTCCTGTCATGCACAATATATGAAGGACCAAGTATTTCTACTAAAGATGTCTTGACTGCTTACTTAGGAGGTTTGGTTTAAAGGGGTGGCAAGAGGTTTAATATTTCAGGTTTATAAGGTACCTGGTTATTCTTGGTGCATGTTCCTAGGGTTTTGCTTTTAACCTCATCTTATTGGTGGTTGCACTGAAAAGGAGGGAATTCAAGGAACAAAATAGGAAGAGACAAAGACAAAAGGTGGTTTTATGATTTAGGATTTATTCACCGGTCACAGTCACCATGTGGCAAGGAAATATCTCCCTGGCCAGTAGTAGTGACTAGACACAGTTATGGCCGAGAGATTATCTTGGGGGTCGGAAATGGGTCCTTTTTTCAACATGCTTGGAGGGTTCTTCCAGTGAAGGCTCATGGTAGAAATTTATATTATAATTTTATTTTAATCTCCACAGTTTATAGTAATGGGATAGACTGGACTCGTTAACCATGGCTAGGTAACCAGTCTAGGAGAAGGAAAATTCTGAATTCAAACCCGTTAAACTCCACTTAAGAAATTGACCTTGTGTCGCATCCTGCTCATGTAGAGGGGTTGGTAAATATATATATATATATAGTAATGAAGGTTTGTGAAGAACCCACTACACTTTTTGAATGAGCTGATAACAAGAATGTGCCACACATTCTCCAAGAAACACTTCTTTGGTTTAAATTCAGTTTTTCCTTTTCCTAGATCAGTTGCCTTACTAAGGTTAAAGAACCCAGTCTGCTGTTTACCCATAGCTGAAGGGAGAAGAGAAAGATCCATGCATTTCTCAAGATTTGATGCCCGCTTGTCAAGTCCATTTCCCATTCTTCTGCTTTGTTATTTTAGACAGAGTACTCAGTATCTAAACTAAATAGTGTTTTCTTCTTCTTCTCTCTTCTTCTTCTTCTTCTTCTTCTTCTGCTCTTCTTCTTCTTCTTCTTCTTCTTCTTCTCATTATTATTCCTTGAGAGTTTTACCCATCTGTATCAGCTGGTGATCTTTCACTGGAGTTCAAGTGACAGCCGGTCTCCAGTACTCTTCAAAGTATTCTAATTCTCTGGCTTAGTCCAAATATTTGTCTTTTCGTTTTCATCTTATTATTATTATCATTATCATTTATGATAATAATCAGTTATAATCCATTTTCTTTATGTAATAATCTGTATATAATACAATTATTTAAATAAATTATCTGAATAATTGTATTGAATATGAAACAGCTGGCATAGACTATTTAGTAAAAAAAAAAGAATCAAGATTTTTTGTACTTTTTGACACACATTGTATTAAAAAAAAATGTTCCATTCATTCTTCATTTCTATCTTGGTAAATACAGCTTTACATTTGGCACTTTTATGACACACCTTGTATTCTGAAAAAAAAATTAACATTCCATTCATTGTTCATTTCTTTCTTGGTAAATACACCTTCAATCTCAATACTTTTATGACACACTTTGTATATATATGTTTGTGTGTGTGTCTGTGTGCAATAAAAATAAATGTGAAAAGCAAGTGATTAAAATCAGAGTGTTTGGCTGCCCATGAGCAAAACAATAACCTATACTACAGGACAGTAAAATTTAATCTTGAGTTTGTCATTGAAAATTTTACTGTTCTATCTGATGATTGTCATATTATTTCTTTTTGCTATATGAAAGTAACTGTAATAGCATTTAAGTCATCATTTTATATATATATATATATATATATATATCAATAAAGGAAGAACTCAATACAGTAATCCCATAATAAATTAATTTCGACAAAAATTGGGGCCCATATAAATCTAAGTTGATTTAAACCGGCTCCCCAAATTTTCGCTTCATCAGATGGGTCTCAATTCACTTATCTTTTTTTTTTTTTTTTTTTCCCATAATAAATTTATTTGGACAAAAAAGTTAAGTGAATTGAGACCCATCTGATGAGGCGAAAATTTGGGGAGCCGGTTTAAATCAACTTAGATTTATATGGGCTCCAATTTTTGTCGAAATAAATTTATTATGGGATTACTGTATTGAGTTCTTCCTTTATTGATAAATATTGCTCTGTATATAATCTAAAAGGTTATTTTACATTGAGCTCTCTTTAGTGATTTAATGATTCACTGTATTTATACATACTGGATCATCAATATTAGTACAGTGGATCTTGAAATCACATATAGAATCATCCCTTACTACCATGTTTTGGATAAATCTTATATATATATATATATGGAGAGAGAGAGAGAGAGAGAGATAATATAATATAGTTTGCTATATCTATAAGTAAAGAGTTCCTAAAGCAAAATAGACTATAAGTAAAATAGTACGACATAGTGGGTAGGCAACCAGTCTAGTAGAAGGACAACTCTGGATTCAAAACCAGACACTGGATTTTTTTAAGGCTATAGATAAAATAGAGCATGTGTGTAAATGTACATCTATCTATCTATCTATCTCTCTCTCTCTCTCTCTCTCTCTCTCTCTCTCTATATATATATATATATATATATATATATATATATATATATATATATAACAGTACTGTTTCAATTGATATAACATATATTTTCATTTTTAAAAAGAAATAAACATTGTTTTTTTTTATCTAAACATTTTAAATTTGTCACCTAAAAATCTCCATCTGTGTTCATATTATTGAATATATCTAAAGAAAATTTTATTAAAATGTCAGCTGTCGATTTGTATATCTGCATACACACACACACAGACATGTGTGTGTGTGTGTGTGTGTGTGAATTTTCACCAATTTTGAATAAAAGATTGGCAAAACTGGCAGGTGCAACATTGTGCAATATCAAGTGTTTTTGCTTGCATTAATAAACACCTAGGAGTCATTTGGTTATATTACTTTTCTTCCACCATTTTCAAATGTTATTCAACACAGGCAGCAAAGCATTTTTTTAAAATGGGGAAACAAAACTCTTAAAAGGGATTACTGTACAATCAAAAAAACTTAAATCTGGTTGCATGCTGTTCACATACTGACAAAGGAAAAATGTATAGGTTTTGTTGGGCACCCCTATGAAGGTTAAATGAACTCACCTTAAGAGTAATTTATTAGGAGGCATTCATGGTGTAATGGTCATTACAGGAAATGAACATCAACTTGAGTTCAAATCTTGGACAAGGCTATTTACATCTAACATAATGCTAATACCCTTGGGAAAAGTAGGCCTACAACTATTCTACAATTATACTGCACTGGGTCCATTAACCTTGGTTGGGCAACTAGTTGAGTAGAAGGAAAATTCTAAATTCGAACCTGTTGAACTCCGCTTAAGAAATTGACTTTGCGTCACTTCCTACTCATGTGGAGGGGTTGGTAAATATATTATAGGGGTTGGTTACACTACTATTTCCTTTGTTGTAATAAAGGTTTGGTTTGGTTTCTATGTTTCATGGCATATCAACTTTCATAGGTTATCTAAGCCATCCTTGTAGAAGAACAGTAGTAGTACTATTTAACTCTTAACATCTTATACCACCTCATTCCACCCGGACAGAAGTCACATTTTCTAATCTGCCCCAAACTATAGCCTTTGTTTAAATGTAATATTGAACATATTTAAAAGTCTTTGATTTAAGGGAAATATCTCAGGTAACTTTAAATGAAAGGGACATTTTTAGCCAATTTTTGATAAATCCTTATATGAATGGGGCTCTGGACTTGGAAAATTCTGAAAAGGATGTTAAGAGTTAACCCAGAGCTGAGGGGATGAGGGTGACCCTACCTTTCCCAGTTTGAAAGTGAAAATAATAGCACAAATGGAGGTCAGACTCACTTACTACAATGTCGTGGTTCAGCATGTTAGCTATTATGCCATGAAAACTCCCCCAATAACTTCACAAGATCTTATCAAAAATATCACTAGAAATAGATGAAAAGCAATTTTCATACATATTAGTGAACACATTTGTGTAATGAAAATTTTATAAGCATTTAAATGTAGATATTCTATTGAGTAAGAAATAAAGATTTTCTCATAGCACTTTGAGACTTGAAGAAAAAGTAGCTATCTTAAAACTATTTATGTTTTGGTTTCTTTGTTTAATGGCATATAAACCTTCATGCCAAAGCTATCCTTGTTGAAGAACAGTTGTAGTACTCCTTAACACATAGCTGGGGGATGATGGTGTTCATATCTTTCCCAAGGGTATTTGTCTGAAAGTGAATGTAATAATATGACTAGGTTTGAACTCACTTATATTGTCACAGTTGAGCATGTTAGACATTATGCCATGTTGTGTTATCCATTGTAGCGATTCTAAAAGGGTTGTCTTCCCTTACTGTGAGGGTTTCGCCACTAGGTGACACTACTAGCTGAGTATTTAAATAGTAGGAATTTCTCTCTCTCTCTCTCTCTCTCTCTCTCTCTCTTTCTCTTGATCTAGCATCTACAAAAGAAGGACTAAACACGTGGTGTCTCTGTCCATTAAGTTGGGGGCTTTTCCCCCCAACTATCAGTAAGCGACTCTCATATTCTTTATGAACTCTTTCGTACTTCCAAAGGACTTTAGTCCTATCTGTTTGTAATTTGTCATGTATGTCATGTTCCACATGCTCAGACTGTATTGTTATGTTGTATTTCTTTGTTTAGATTTAAATTCATGCACATATTCACCTATGTTAAAAGGTTACTCTGAGCTTTTTAACGTATTATAAGAACCACACATTTAATTCTTATACTATCGTTTTGATTACATTTTTCTTGTTTTTCTTTCTTTGTAGGTAAGTCCCATTGTATAATTTCCAGTTTTTCACCAGAACCAGCCGACTTGTTACCTATACCTTCAGGTAGGGAGAATGACTATAAAAATGCTAATATACATAATAACAATATATAACATATACACACACAATAAGACCTTGTATATAATATTGTTCACAGGCCTGGGCTGCCAGTGTCTAGACATGGAAATTGGAGTATGATATTGAAATTGAAGGGCATACAAAGAAGAGTGACAAAACTAATAAAAAATGTAAAAGATTACAGTTACAGGGAAAGATTGGAGAAATAAGAATTAACTACTTTACTAGAAAAAAGAATGAGAAAGCTTTCAAAACTCACCTTGTTGAAATCAATAATATAACAAATTCATTTATTTTACTTGAAGTTGGAGATGTTAAAGCACCAATTAAAAAGTAAAAGAAATGCAATTTCAGTGTGAGTGTTTTTAGAACTATGGGTGACCAAAAAAGAAACAATTACTATATGTTCAATTTTTATAGTTTAAAAAAAAAAAAGTATTATTCAATCATTTTTAAAATCATTTTCTCATCAGATTTTTTCTAAAATAAAATGTAATTTTGCTTTTAAAATATTTTTTACTCATACGGGAAAAATAATGAGAGATATGTAATTTAATTAAAATCAGATAAATTTTATATTTTTACTTTTTTGGAAATAAATTTTTTATAAATTTTTTTTATGGAGAAATAGTCGTAACAATTTGCTAGGGGGGGGGGTGATGTTTTGTAAAAAGTGTATTTTGGGGGTACCAATGTGGTAAGTTTGAAATTGGCACAGCGAATTTCAGACGTCCTGTGATAGGTCGGTTTGAGTGTCCCTGTATAATACAAACTGAAAAATGTAGTAACAATTATTCTTACAGTCAATATAATTAAGAAAAATAAAAAATAAAAATCAAACATTTTTTTTTCAGAACCAAACATATTATTTTATTCTAATAAATTCATTCTACTTCAATTCTTTTTTAATTTCTCATGTACCTAATTCAATTTCTATGTTGAGAAATCTTGAAGATCCCCCTATCCAGATGTTCCCCAGGCCCCTAAATTCTAAATCCAGTTTCATATATATATATATATATATAGGATGGCTTAAGGCCAAAACTGGTCAGGACTAATAGAAAAATAAACTAATTTATCAATGTTTATGTGTTCATTTTTTCATACACACACACACACACACACACATATATATATATATATATATATATATAAGTGTAGGTATTCACAGGAGAACCTTACTTCTCCAGCATTTCTTGTTCATCTAACTTGGATAGTTTGAATGATAGTAGGTAAGTGGCCATACAGCTACATTTTGTGGGTGTCAAATATTTGTCATAACAGCATGCAGCATCCGCATGTAATTTCCATCTATTTTTTTTCCAATCATTTTGCTAAAGTCCAAGAGGTGCAGCCATACAGTTGCACTAATATGTCTACAGCTTGGAAGAATTCTTACTCTATTTTATCAAAGAGATCAGATTTCCATATGATCGATAATCTGTCTATAATAGTCTATACTTCATTTTTGACAGAATATATAACATATGATTATCTCAAACATTTCAGTTTATATGCAGTGATCTGAAAAGAATCATTTTGATAGGAAGATAAAAATAATGGATGGCCAAACACAACAATGATTTATTCAAAGAAATCGAATAGAAAGATAACTTTAAGTTCAGTCAAATAACACATTAAGTAAAAGTACGTAAAGTCGTCGGGGTGGCCTAATGTCGATATAAGCAAGACAGTGATGGAGTCTATCCCCTTTTTGCTAGCACTAGACCAAGGAGATTATTTTGGCACAGATCCCCTACTCTGCTACTCATGCTGGTATCTAACCAGGAACCTTGTGGTTCCAAGTCGGACGCTCTACCAATTGAGCTAAACCAGCCCTATAAATGGAATAGAACTTTAAGTTCGGCCAAATAACACATTCGAAAAGCAATATTATTTGCTAATATAATTTCCATTTTCTCTAATGATTCCAAGCATCCATAAAATTAGTTAAATTCAGTATTTCTTCAGGGCTGAGTGATTTTCATATTTTAAAATAATTCGGGATCTCAATTAATCATTTTAGTAATTTGTAATTTATAATTTTGAGGTTTACATGTCAGGGCCGGTTTAGCTCAGTCAGTAGAGCGTCCGACTTGGAAATACAAAGTTCTGAGTTCGATACCAGCCCTCGCCAACTCTGCGTATGATTAACACAGGGATCTGTGCGGTAAAGTGAGTAGCTGATGGTAGGTGTGGCGCTCTACCTCATACACTGAAAAACAATGACCTTGGTCTAGCACTAGTGAAAAGGGGATAGACTCACATGCTGTCTGGCTGATACAGACTTTAGGCCACTCCGACGACTTTACTTACATGCTATGTAAGTCAGGAATCAGCTGATATTTTAAGTTCTATGTTGATGTGGAACAAGACAATTATGGAAATTATTAATTAGTTAAAAATCGTTAATATATTCAAAAACTGCATTCTAAGAGAAGAAAGAAAGAAGGGCATTCGGCGGACAAGAAAAGACAGAAAGTGCACAATGAGCTGGTGATGAGCGATGAGTGTTAGTCATCTGCTCTCTCTGTCTTACTCTCTCTCTCCCTCAGTGACTACTACTAGAGACAGTAACTGGTGAAAATAAATTTGATACTGACAGATGGGTAACATAGTTGGTGTTCAATTCCTTTAATGTAGGTTACCACAGGAAATGAGAAAGGACATACAAAGGGATAATGCTACAAGCCCTAAGGGTGCCATAATACAAAAATACTGCTTCAAAAAGTTTGATTTTTGGATAAAACTTGCTTGTTTCCCCATGTAAAAGCACCTTTTAACAATGCTCCAGGGTTTGGAGCTGGAAAACATGCTAGACACACCATCAGTGAATCAATTTGGGGGAAAAAAAAAAGAAAAAAGTTACAACATATCTGCAGAGTTTAGAATATGCTGGTTGTATCTCTTGCAGTGGAGTAAGACACTGTCCCCCAGAAAAAATAGGTCCTTGGTATGTATTCCCCCCCACACACACACACACTTGAGCAGGATGTGACACAATATTAAGCAGGTTTTCCTTCTCTAGACCAGTTGTTATATCAAGATTAAAGTCCTACTATTTATCCATAGCTGGAGGGAGAATAGTTGGATTCATACTTTTCCCAAGGGTATTAGTACTATACAGCTTACCTCCTCGAGGATTGAACTTATGTCACCATGTCTATTTCCAACAATATAACAATTACACCGCAAGCACCTCCTCAGGGTATTCCTGGATGTGACACTAAAATGTGTCTGATGGTGAGGCTACAGTTCTGACAATCTGGGGAGTATGAGTACTCCTTCATTGCCATTACTTTCAGGTCCACACTGACCTGAAATACCTCCAGAGTCTCAGCTATGTGTCAAATGAGTTTGTTTAAAAATTATTTGTATTTGATAAGACTGTGTGCAAAAAAATCCCTTCAGTAATAACTACACAAAAAATATGAATATGAATGTACAATATCATTTGTCTGAATTTTTTAAACAAGGCTTGATAATTTATATTATTTGAATTTTTTGTACTTTTTTCCTCATCTTTATTGTTTATTGAATGTACAATGAACTCAATTCCCTAACCTTTATACCTAAAATAACTCTATACAGATTGACAAGCCATTAAAATCCATTAATCAATTCAATTTAGTTAAGTATTCAATTGCTGCAATAGCAACCAGAGTCAGAACATTATCAGGTATAAATACCTCTTTTTCTTTTAAATCTATGCCTACTTTAAACCACTCACAGTAGCACTCCTACCACATCTGAGCAAAGTAGAAAAAACTGTCAGTTTATTATAATTGAGCAGGAGGACTCAGATTACAAGAATAATAGGAATATATTTGAATAGAATGAATTCTCAGGTGAATAGATAGTGAACTTTGAAATATCTCATCATACAGGTAAAAAAAAATACCAAGAAAATTTGATAGAGCCATAGGTGAAATATGATAGTCAAAGAGTTAATACTGCTGTCTTCTTGAGTCAAATATAAAAGTTGATCTTTAGGAATTTGATTTAAGCAAAAGAGTTCATTTTGATGGTGTCAGTAATTCTCCAGGGGCCAATAAACTCCTTTCCAAATTATTCCTATTCAAAATATAAATCATCTTTGTTCTTACTGATGTGTTGCCTGTAAAAAATTAGTTTTTTTCTTCAGACATCTTTTTTTTTTTGCTGTTGTGATCTTCTAGCATTGTTTTACTTTTCAACTAAAGTAATAGGTTCAATTTTATTAGAAAAACTATTTATAAAGGAAATTTTCAGGTAGTCTTTTGTGTGAATTATGAGCTTGTGGTCAATGATTTTATCTTATTTGAAATAATAAACTAAAAGATTAAATCAAAAACGTTTTTATAACATGCTATGTAAGACTTTCTGATAGCAACTTCAAATTCTGTTTTAACTGGTCATTTTAAAAAAAAGATGAAAACGGTAGGTTGTTTAAAAACAACGTTTATTAAATAAATGCATCAATGTATATATTTTTCTTTGATTAAGCCATGTTCATTAGTATTAGCAATAATTTTAAAAAGAATTATCCTTCATTTTCATGATTCTAGTTGAATTTTATCACTCGTGTTGTCACTTCTACAACAGCGAGGAGCTCCGCACATCAGTAACAAAATAAAGAATAAGCTTCCAGTGAGACTCGAACTCCAGCAAACAAAGCATTTAGTATATGTTCTTAAGTGTCTTAGAAATTAATGATTATTAGTGTCTATCATTTTTTCAAATGTGGTATAAACATATATATTGAACAAATTTCAACAAAGAGTTATAACAAATAGACTTTATTGTCTAAGTAAAGTCTAACAGAAACAATAGATGAATATCCTATGGAGAGGAGTCTTTGTAGATTGTCTGAGACTGTTAAATAAAGAATAAATATTGTCACTTATGTGTCTCGGAAAAAGACACAACTGGTGTTTAGAGCCTCTATAAAACTATAGAGTATAGAAGGGTCTGTGTAACTGGTACACAGAATACCTGTAGCCAAGCCCCCCTCCCCAGTTCAAATGAACAAAGACACAACTTGTGCGTTATTTTTGATGGTGAGAGAGTCCAAGAGAAAGAGTTTGATTTTGGTGGCACTGCCTTTATATATTCTGGTTGCAATGCCACCTCACGGCAAACCATAGCAAGTAAGGGAAGATAATCCCAACAAGTGCATCAAGATATGGCATCATAGAATAAAATGGGAATTTTTCCAAGCTATAGCTGTTTCAGTACTACTGTATGTTCGCACCATTTGAACTCTAATAAAACATTTGGAGAAAAAGCTTGATGGGAACTACACAAGGATGTTGTGTGCAGTTTTGACCAAATCTTGGAAGCAGCATCCTACAAAACAGTAGTTATATGGCCATTTACTTCCCATCTCTCAAACCATTCTAGAAATGTGAACATAGTATGCTGGGCGCTTCTGCAGAAATAAGGACCATCTTCCAATCAGTATTCTCTAAACATGAACATACCAATGTTAGCCAATTCTCTAATGGACTCCTAAACATGAAGATACCAACCAGCAAAAACATTGTATGGACACTGCATGGCACTTAGAGAACCTACCAAGTGAGATGGGCAATAGGGATGGATGGTGAGAGAAAGGCAAAGGAATCTATGCTGTAGGCATGCCTTGATGAGGAAGATGAATGGTGCTTTTATACTTTTATTTTTTTAATGATAAATCTAATCTTATAATTATTAGAGGTTTTATAAAGGAAGTCTGGTAGGGGACCTGAGGCACAATTGCCTCATTTGCCTCATTACAAATCCGGCCCTGTGTGTGTGTGTGTGTGTATATATATATATATATATATATATATATTATGATAATGGTACATAATAAATTTGCTCTACCAACGTATTGAGCACTTTATATTTGTTATATCGCTGACTTATCATTGTGAATCTTGCATCAACTAACCAGTGTGACCATTTTCACGGGTAAGTCACCTTTTCCATAAATACCATATATATATATATATATATATATATATATATATATATATAATAAAGGACAGTTGGTGTGTATGTACGTGTGTATGGGTTGATGTATTATGTATATATATATATATATATATATATATATATAATTACAATAAACACACCATAAAGTCACATATATTAAGACAGAAAACTCGTAAATTCAACAAGTAATATTTGTATTAAAACAAAAGATTACAATAATTAAGAATACTGATCAAAGTCCTGCAGAATATGCTTTTTCAAATGTTCATGTAATAAGAGGATGAAAGAGTGGAGTTCTATATATCAGCAGTGAAGTAACTTGTAGAGAGGGAAAGATATAGCTTGTAATACTTTTAGCGGTAGTCAAATATTTCTTAAGATGAGACACGTAGACTATCTAGGCATATTTGATCTTTCTGAACTGTTCTTCAAAAACCTTTGTTTTTATTTACCTAGCCTCCAAATAGGTCTTTTTTGAAAAACTTCCTTTTAGGCACAAACGCATATGATTGGTTGAAAATTATCATTTTTAATATTTCTATTTTTCTTTCTTTCTAGCTGCACCAATTCCATGCGCAAAGCATTTATTTTCGTCATTTTATTTCTGCTTTCAAAGCGTTAACTTCCGGCTCACCAGATGTATGACTGGGGGAAACTATGAAAAGACAAAGTAAATATATATATATATATATATATATATATATATATATATACATTAGATATCACCAGTTCTTGCTTTTTATGCAAAAATTATCAAGATTTAATTTATATTGGAAGATACACAAAAATAGCATTAAAATTCTACTTAAAAATGTCCAGCATTTTTAAATCTCAAAAGTAAACAATTGAATATGTCAGGGATTTTTTTGACCCACTGCACTCTATGTAAACGATGCTGGGTAACCGTTTCTAGTATATATGCAGTGATGCTGATAGCTTTTTGATTTAGTGCATCCTGGGATGCACATATTTGCTTTGAATGAGTCGCCGAGAAAATGTATGGGTCCCAACTAAAGTTTCTTAATAAATTGTAGGGTTTTTTTTATGATCTAGTGCAACAACCAAAGCCACTTAACTCCTACCTTGTAACCTATTGTTATCTACCCCTTTTTTGGTATATAAACAATTAGTTTTTTCATAGAGAGGGGAAAGAGATAGACAGGTATCAGAGAGATGAGATGCATAATTGCATTACTTACCTCTCTCTTCTCTGGCCATTCGTATTTATCCAGTCGCCATGTTGAATTCTATCTCCTCTTCTTGATTCATTTTCTTTCTTTCTTCTTCTTCTTCTTACTAATGTATGCATCAACCCACAATGCCATACTGTTCTTTTAAAACCTTTTATTTACTTAACTAAGTTTCTTTACTATCTAACACCACACACACAGTTCATGAGTTCAGCTAAGCAAGAAACGCCTTTCTTGCTCAACATCTTTGGCTGGTACTGACAAGCTAACTAGCTCTCATGTGACTTCACGTAATTTGCGGGTTTTTTGCCTCTGGGATCAAAGGTCCCCAACCGACTGTAACTTTCCATTTTAACTGCACAGTGTTGTCAATAATCTATGCTACCATAGATTATGCAACACTATCCTGTGTCATTTGTTTCTAAGAAACTATTGAAATGTATTTACAGTTAGTTTGAAATGGTGAGGGAAGAAAAAAGAAAAACACTGGAACACATGGATATGATTTTACTGCATCATTTTAGATTCATGTGCATCAGGGATGCAGGATGCCTACCTATCAGCATCTGTGTGTGTGTGTGTGTATGTATATATATATATAAGTTATATCCAGACTGTAGTTAAAATTGTTTTTTTTTAAACTTGCTTCCAAAAAATGTCTAAAACAAATTGGTTATGATAATTATTGTTATTAGTGTTATTGGCAATTTTACAAATATCTTATCAATCATCTGTGATGGGAAAAGTTTGGAATGACCAATTGGTTTTTAGATAGTTTTTAGAAATGTTTAAAAAAAAACTTTAACCATGGGCTGGATATAACTTTACTCATTAGTGGATCTATCTCAGATAATGAAAAAATTCCCCCCCCCCCAAATGTAAGTTTTTTTTATTTATTCCTCTCCCCCCCTCTCTCTCTCTCATATATATATATATATATATATATATATATATATACACACACACAAGGTGTATCAAAAATATCAAGATTGAAGCTGTATTTACCAAGATAGGAATGAAAAATAAATGTAACATGAATTTTTTCAGAATACAAGGTGTGTCAAAAAGTACAGATTTTAAAACTGTATTTACCAAGATAGAAATGAAGAATGAATGGAAATTTTTATTTATTTCAGAATTCAAGGTGTGTCAAAAAGTACAAAAAGTCTCGATACTCTTTTAACACACCTTGTGTGTACATTATATATATATATAAATTCATATTCTGAAGTATATTTTCATTTTCAAAAATAAAGAAGAATTTTTATGGAAATTTCAAAAATATGTGTAAGGTGCTAAATTTTGTGTTGTTGAAAGTTTGTCATAATTATTATTCATTCAATATGCATTCCTATTATATGCAGATGATGAAGTTTTCTGCAAGTACAACTGATTTTCTTGTGATGGAGTGTGATGCATGTATTTCTTAATTAAACATGATTTGGTTCAAGTTCAAAATAGACATGAAATAAATCAAGATATTAACCAATTAGTAAAAATCTGCACATAAATATTTACATAGAGCCAAATAGATATTGGCAATTAAAGAGAAGTATACAAATAAAACATTTTTAATGGTGTGAAAACTGCACACTCTACTTCTGATTAGATGCAAAAGGAAATATCTGATGTAAATAGAATTTCTTATATATTCTAGCAAGAATAGCACCCTCCAGGCACTTTTTTTCTTTTTTGTTATATTTTTTCTTTCTAGCTTGTCCTTTTTCTTCCATTTCTTTCTTTATAAAAAAAAACCAGAAAATTTCATTATTGTTGTACCGGCCATTCCTACAGTGGAGAACATGCACCGGTTCTCACTATAAATAGTGAGACACCGAGTGGAAAGGTAGCACTGTTCCCGTTAACGACAAGCTAGTCGTACATGTACCATTGATTGTAAATACACTTTTTTTTACCCTATCTCGACTTGACTTCTTTTTACTGTTGGACTAACATCACAACAATTATTTAGCTAAGGTGACGACACTCATAAAAAAAAGAATTCTGTGGATAAGCAACACAAGATAATCAGGATTTACATTTTAGCATTTCCTCTTGTGCAATTTGGACAGTCTCATTTTTAACCAGAGGGTGTTGCAAGATGATAATGGTCATACAATTAAGGAACACAAGCATTAATAATTAGATCAATCATTGTCTCTAATTTATTAACATTCCAATATTTAAAAAAAATTTTAAGGATTCAATCTCTTCTTTATGTCTTTCATATTATCAACACAATGTTTTAGCTGATCCAATTCCACAAACTTCTTTGTCTTCACTGTCCCTCTAGAGCAGGGGTCACCAAACTGTGGGCCATAGTTCGACAATTTATCAGGCCCACCGATCGCATTTGAATGCTGCGTTTCTTTGATAATGTTTTGAAAATATATGCGTTGATTAAATTTGTTTTTGTGCATCTTATGCCACTCATCCATGAATATAAAATGGAAAGATAAATTTTGTTTTACATCTTTTTCTCAGAGCTTTCGTTCTGGCTAGCAAGTATCAAACACAATAATAATGTGGCCCACGCTTGTTATTTTTTTCAATTATCCGGCCCACCGTGAAAAAAGTTTGGTGATCCCTGCTCTAGAGAGAAACGGTTTCAGTTATGAGTTCAACTTGTTCCAATCTTTTACGTGAAGATGTTCTTAAGTCTTTCCTTTGTTCAATTCCCTAACACATTCTTTGTTGAGCAAAGAAAAACCACATGGCGTTGAAAAATCTTCTAGCTTGCTTCACACAAAGACTGATCTTAGTCAAAGCTTCTGTCACTCTTTTCATACTGCAGCCCCCCCCCCCCACCAAAAAAAAGAATTCCTTGCTAAAAATACAATCAATAGTACAAGAAGTAACTTCATCTTTGTTATGCTTACAACAGATCTTTTTATCAATTGAAGATTTTTGTATATAAATGTGTGTGTATGAACTTTGACAGTTCAGTGTATCAACCAACAAAAAGATGGTTACCCCCGGGGAATATGTCATCTAAACATAATCGTCAAAGAGAATCGAAGAGATTTAATAATGGGTTCACTTCCCTAGGATCAAATGGAAATGTTTTGGGTTTTTTTTTCCTGGCAGCAATCACATAATAAATACTGTCCATTTACTTGAAATGATATTTTATAATTATCTGACCTCTCAGATTTCAAAGGGCTGATTAAATAAAAAAAACTTTTGGGAAATTGTCTCCATGTGAGAGATTATGTAAACAATATACAAACATTAATTAAAAAACCCACTTCTTTTTCTCCCTCTCTTTTACTGAGTATATGTACATGTGAATGCATAGTTAGTATAGGGGAGTCCCCATGGCATAGTTGGTAATGTGCTGGACTGTGACTTTGTAGTTAGTTGGAGGTGTGTGGTGTAATGGTTAGAGTTGTAGGAAATGGACTCGTTGACCCAAGTTCAAATCCTGGACAAAGCTACTGTTCACATAACGCTAATAACCTTGGGAAAGGTATGAATCCAACTCTCCCTCCAGCAATGGGTAAATAGTAGAGCAGACTGGGATTTTTAACCTTGGTTAGGCAACCAGTCTAGGAGAAAGAAAACTCTGAATTCAAACCTCTTAAATCTGCTTGGGGGTGGTTACTACTAGAATAGGCTCTGTCCTAATTAGTGATCTATTTCTCTACTAAAAATAATTAAACTTCATTTGTACTCTAACATTCACTTTTTGACTAATCACACCTATGAAAGGTGTGAACTCTCTTATCTCCCTAGCAATAGGCTAAATAGTACCAGGATGGCTTTGACATTAAATCACCCACAAATGTTGATATGCCATTAAACAAAGAAACCAAACCAAACTAAATCAATTAGTGTCAGACTTCTTACCCCTCCCCCAATTTAAAAAAAAATGTTATTTTCCTCAAAAAAAAAATGAAAATGACACACACACTCTCACTTTCTCTCACATGCAATCACTCTCTCCCACACAAACTCTCTCTCTTTCTTGCATACACACACACACACACACACACATATA
Source organism: Doryteuthis pealeii (assembly GCA_023376005.1). Classification (NCBI taxonomy): domain Eukaryota; kingdom Metazoa; phylum Mollusca; class Cephalopoda; order Myopsida; family Loliginidae; genus Doryteuthis; species Doryteuthis pealeii. Next base: position 103,754,479 of record CM042148.1, read on the forward strand.
TATAAATAAATATACATATATATATATATATACACATACACACACACACATGTGTGTGTGTGTGTGTCTACTAAGATAAAGTGTCCCAAAGAATTCTTAGCTGACCGAAACCCTGGTAAACTCATAATTTTCATGATTATCATTATATATACAAGACCATCGGATGTTACAACGACAAGTTCATAGTGTATATAAACTAATTATCTCTTTTATATTTTATAAATAAACTATATTGATTATAAATTAGGTTCTCATCAATAAATCCTTTAGATTATTGTGGAATCTGTGACGTAAGCCATGACGTAGTTTCGGCTTCAGACAGAAATGCAATCTATCTCCATTATATATAGATATATATATATGTATATATAAGTCCTTGAGCTGCCTAAAGTGGGTATCAGCTAGACAGTGAGGGAGTTGGTTCTTGTATTAATGTGGAGGATGATCACTAATTAGGACTGAGCCTTTTCTAGTTGTGACCACCTCAGTTGATGTTTTTTGTCATAGTTTGAAAGTTGATTATAGTGATAGTGTTATATTCAAAGATGAAGTTGAAATAAGGCTTACCAGAATCAAGTTGAGACTTGGACTTGTAGGAGAAAGAGGATTTCTAGGTGTATATAAACAAATAACAGTGTAATTAACTCAACTATATCTTTATTAGTAATAATTTTTTCTTTTGTTCCCTCTTCCAGGCTGGAAGTGTTCCCTACCAAAACTCCACGGGAGTTAACTGTACATTAGTGTAGTGTATGAATACTCATACAACAGTTGATGTGAAAAGATAGAAAAATGGGTAGATGCCAAAACATGCACAACAAACAAATCATCATCATCAGGTTATGCAATTAGCATGGATATCCATGACAATCTCTTGCTAACCTTCACTAACACTCATTGTCCCCAGGAGGTCCTCTGCGCAGCATCCAGTATCCACACAGAGCTGATCCTTGCTTTTCAAGCAGTGTCCAGCATCTCTTGTTTGTCTCACTTGGATGGTTTGTGAGATAAGATGAAAGTAGCTGCACAGTTGTTTCCTTGTCGGGTATTGTTTCCATGACTTGTTTTTGAACAAACAAATAAACTCCTTACAAAATGAAACTTGGGAACCACAAATTAGAATGTGCAGCAGTTCAAAAATAAGTACACTCCTGTGAAAGAAGTTTATTTCAAATCAATATTTGCTGTGGTCACATTTATTTCTATCTTTTTTTTACATTTGCTTGTAGTCTTGATAACATTGTAGAAACAGTCACTGGAATGTTTTTTTTTTTTTTTCCTTCTGACAATATCTGACAGTCTTTCAATTCTGTCTTGTTATTTGATGCTTGTCATTTTATATCTTTTATTTCAAAGAAAATAACTTTTTATAGAAAAAACAGAAATTGGTTGGGAATATTCTTATTTATCGTTGATACTGTACATGGGTTTAAAATATAAGAAAAAAAATGTCGGTCAAGTGGATCACCAGCTCACTTGATGATTAAAGATGTGAAATATGGAATCATGAGTTATTTGCTTATTTTTATAATTAATATAATTTGATATATATCACCCCCTTTCCTCATATGGTAGAGACGTCTCAGTATCATTGACAGGTTAATTTCGCAGGAATTTCTCCATGCTGTATCGTGGCTGAAACAGTATAGTTTCTGACTATCCTGCTGAAGTCCCGGTTTTGATTTCTGTCGGAGGGAAATCGTTAGTATATATCGCTGATGAGACTTAATAAAGTTGAAACAGTCTGTACGATATTCTACACACCGAGTAATTCTTTGCGAAATCCACTTGTCATTATTATCTTCTATAATTATCGAATTTTATGCGATATGCGCATTGTAATTGTCTTCAAGCAAAAATATAAATATTAAAAAATAATATATATATATATTTGTGTGTGTGATGAAAGATAGTTATCAAAATATCTTGCCCTGAAGAAGACTGTTTTTTTTTTTTGTATACTTAAATTTTATGTTTCTATTATTATTCTATTTTATTTTGTATTTAAAATAATAGTGAATAGAATACAATGTATACAAGGAAAAACTCTTGGTCAAAACATGTCAGCATTCCAATAAATAATTTTTATCCATTCAACATTTTCTTTTCATTTATCTTTCAACATAATTGGGGTACAGGTGTTAAGCTGTGTTAATGATTATTCTATGTTACTGTCGTTCTTGACCGGGATTGAACCTGTAGCCTATAGATAACTCTAACTTAGAACTGTCTTTGCTCAATATCTTTATCCACTACGCTGTGTGTCCAATTGGAGTTATTTGTTTATCAAAATGACTTGATTCGGCATTGAATGATCCAAAAAAGGTTGATATTCCATAAAGGCTGACTTCTGATTTAGGTTGGTAAATTAAAACGGAAAGTTTTTTGGTGGTACCCAATGACAGTTTAACTGCAGTCTATGAATTAACATTTTGCGAATTGGGGATTTTAGGGGATTATGGTTGTTTTTAATTATGTATTGCTTAAAAAAATAAACAACAAAAATTACAAATTACTATACATTTAATGTTGAAAAATATTATTTTAAACTAAGTTTAATTGAAATTATACATTGCAATACTAACACAAACAACTGTCTCAATAATAGATTCAATAATTAATCTCAATGGTTAATTAAATGTATAGTAATTTTTTTTTTTTTGTAGTTTATTTTTTTTAAGCAATACGTAATTAAAAATAACCTTAATCCACTAAAACCGTAACCCAATTCGCAAAATGTTAATTCATAGACTGTAGTTAAACTGTCATTGGGTACCACAAAAAAACTTTCCGTTTTAATTTTCCGACCTAAATCAGAAGTCAGCCTCCATAAAACCAACCAACCTAACAATGAGAGTATCTTAGTCAGCCTATGAACTTTTCAGCTGATGCTCATATGCAAGAAAATATGATATGCGTGTCTAAGATGAAAATAATAACTTACTGAATTTATGCATTGAATTTAGAGCATTGAGTTACAAATCAACAATGAATTGGAAATCTTTTACTTTTTATATTTAACCTATACAATTTTAGTTAGGGTAGGTAGTACCTACCTTGCCTACCCAGACAGAACATCTCCAATTCATGCCAACTCATTTGTACTTATATTGACTTTAGCCTGTTCTTATCTCTTCTGCTCAGTTTATTCAAATCTATCTATATTTTGCTCGATAATACATATTATTCCAAATAATAATACTAATAATAATGATGATAGTAATAATAATAATAATATAAAGAAAAAGTACGTAAAGAATTGGAAAAAAGAAAAGTATGTTTGCTGACAGTAAAAAAAGAAAAGAAGATAAATCATCCCTAAACAGCAATCAATACACTCATGAAATCTCTACACGTCTCCGTTGAACTCAGAAACCAACCCCTCCCCCCCTAGAAATCTCTGCCCCCACCCAGTACTAACCCCCTCCCCGCCCCGCCACAGTTGATCTCACTCCACCCCAAAATAGTAGAGAAAAGTGTCTTGGTGAATTGTGATGGTCTGCAGTTATGTATGGTGGCAAATCTAATAAACCACTGGGCCAAGCGGTAGTTGTCTCTCATTGCACGTATGGCAAAATAGATCAGTTCTTTAGTGATTATAGGTGAGAGGTGCTATTATTCATGTGTTACATGGTTCTATATGATATGCAAACATGATATTGCATTTGGTGCAAGACTCGAGTCTGCACAACACAATTTGTTGGCATTAGATTTAGTGCAAGTGAATGATGACCTTTCAAATATTATGGATGGCCAAACATGTATTGGTTCTTAGTCTAAAGCAGTATGAAAGATGAAAAGTGTAATAATCATTTCAAAATGCTTTGTAATAGGCCAATGACCTTTATGATGACTGAACTGAAACATAAGCATTTCATATAAATACTTTGCAGCCATTGAGGATTTTACAAGTATGGTAGTACCTTGATTTATAAGTTTAATACATTCTGCTTCTTACTCAATTTCCTTGTATATCAAATCAATTTTCCCTGTTGAGATAAACTGAATTCCATTAATCCAATCCAGACCCTCGTCTCTGCACAAAACACTGTAATTTTTATCTATACTTTCTTAAATAAGTAAAACAATACAGTATTGTACATCATCATATTCTAAAACAGAACACTATAAGTTTATCATATTCTTTCATTTCATTTTTCATTTGATAATAAGTTTCTGCATGAAGACATAAAAAGGCATTTCTCCTTAGCTAATAAAAAAAAATAGGTATGACACAACCTTTTTATGAATTTTGAATTTTGAATCCTGATTCCATTTGAGGTCTCCTCTTTCACTGAGATCTGAGTGACATCAAGTCTCCTGAAATCTCCAGAACTTTTCTAGATAGATGGACTTCATTCTTGCTCTGATCTTTAGTGCACCCAGTCTTTTTCCAGGTACAAAGGCTCAAATTATCATCATCTTTATTATTATTATTATTCTTGCTTTTATTTTCTTCCATCTTTAATGTTTATATCTGAGTTAAATCAATAATGATATTGTGCTGTGCTGTCTAAGAATCAAAAACTACTTCTTAATCTTTTAAACATGAATGTGAGACTTTGTTATGCAAAGTGGGTTAAAGATAAAATATTGCCAGACTCAAAAGATGTTGAGATTTGAATTGTTTATATCATTAATAATACTACAGCAATGACTTAGAATCTCTTTGACAATAATATATTGGTAAGATGAAGAAATCTTTATTTCATTTTGTAACGTTTTATTTTTATTTTCTTTATCATAATTCTCTTGGGTCATCATTTTATGACAGCATTGAAAAAAAAAAGATAAACTTTTGGTGATACTCAAACTAATGTACCCTTTTACCTTAGAGAAGCCTGGTTTAATACACTAGCTATTCAACCATCTGAGTTACAAAAACATACCTTAAATATCTATATAATAGGGAAGCACATGGTGTAATAGTTAAAGTGGTAGGAAATGGACTTGTAAACCCGAGTTCAAATCCTAGACAAAGCCAGAGTTCACATAGCACTAACACCCTTGAGAAAGGTATGAATCCAACTATTCTCCTTCCAGCTATGGGTAAATTGTAGGGCAGACTGGGCTCTTTAACCTTGGTTAAGCAACCAGTCTAGCAGAAGGAAAACTCTGAATTCAAACCTCTAAAATCTCTGCATGAGGTGGTCACTACTAGAATAGGTTCAGACCTACTTAGTGATCTATTTCAATTTTTTTTTTAATTTTTTTAATTATTTTCAAATTTATATAATAATACTGGTGTTCCTACAAAATATAACCATTATCATCTTGCAACACCCTCTGATTAAAAATGAGACCATCCAAATAACCTCACCTCTGCTAAATAATGGACCATTCTGTTTTTATTATTAAGAACAAAAGAGGAGAAAATGACATGCTACACAGAAAAAATATAAGAAAGAAAGAAAGAGAGTGAGTGCACGGAAGTGATAATGCTAATCTATTTCAATCAAACATCATGAAAAGATGGAAAAGAGAAAAAAGAGTGAGAGAGAGAATTAAATCAAGATTATAATGCTTTTTTCATATTGAATTATTTTACAATAGCTCTTAAGTAAACTTATCAATCATTGTAATAATTAAATTATCATACTGTGGTATATCCACAGGTTATTAAATCTCAATAATTACTTTAGTAAGTCAATTGTTTCATTTTTTTAAAGTATGCATATTTAAATTAACATTATTAAATGTTATGTAGAATTAGTTACATCGTGCAGCAGCATAGCTTCCTCCTGATTATAATTTGTTGTAATAAATCTCACTATATGAGAGTCCCTCAATATCTTTATTATGTTAGAATCTTCCTCTTGGTTCAATAGTCATGCATACAAAACTGATTTTAGTGTACAGGAACCTAAATTACACATGTAACTAAAACTTTATTTTGTCCCACAATATTTTTTTTATGTTAAAATCTTCCTCTGGGTCCAATAATCATGCATAAGAAATTCATGATTGTTTGCAGAAATTTAAATCAAGCTTATAACTCATCCTTTATTTTGTCTCTTGACATCTTTATGAACAGTTTAGAAAATGTGATTTTATCAGAATACGAGCACATTTTGATACAGGCAGAAAAAAAAAAAAAGAAGTCCATCTGCAGTCAAACAAAAATGAGTCAGTAACAAATAGTAAGAAAAAAAAAGGCCAAAAAAAGAAAATAATTCTGTTAACACACCATTGACCTCAAATCTGAGAGGAGTCTGAGAATCTTTCGTCTTTTTAACAGACTAAATATTGCCTTACATACAGGTCCTCGAGGTATAGGCTATTATTAAGAATTGTGATGTCCTTTCTTTATCGCCAAACAAAATATATTGGGTTGAAAATTCTGAATAAAACACTATTTCCTTATTTATCACCCACTTGACAGTTTTTTGTTCAAAGTAGAAGACAAAAAAAGGTGGGAAAAAGAAATAAAGGGGGGAAAATTGATGCCTCAAGTGAAAACCATAAATGTCTCAGATTCATGTTTAAAAGATTAAGAATTGTTTTTTGATTCTTAGGCAACACAGAACTGTATCATTATTGATTTAACTTGGATATGAATGGATCATTTGAAATGAACTTGAAGTGTAAGGGACTTGCATGAAACCTACATGACTACTGATTGACTAAAAATTTATCTAACCATAATTATCACATCTATTTTTTGTCCTCAAAGAAAAATAACACCCATTTTAAACTGAAGATGTATGTTTAAATTCAAGATCTAAGAAGTCTGTTGAAAAAGTATAAAGACTAAAGCTGTATTTACCAAAAACAGAAATGAACAATGAATGAAACATCTTTTGTGAAAAAAAAGTCCCCATGACATAGAGAATGAAAAAGTCCTTTTAATCTGTAGATATAGGTTTAATTTCAAAAGATATTTTTATATACTCACGACGACATCAAACATTGAACATCAGGTATATAAATGGTGAGTGAGAGAGTTCTCAGGTGAGAGAGAGATTAGAGACTTACTTTAGAGATGATGTTGGTGATCTTCATTTCCCAGGTTGTCTTGATTCTTCTAACTACTTCTTTTTAATTCTTCTAACTAAAGGCTTGTCTTCTTTTTGTGCTGATTTTGGTCATTGTAATTAAATGAACTAACAAGACTTTTTTTTCTTGATCAACTTTGTTATTTAGCCCATAATCTGCGGATGAGAGATTGACCTCAGCAGTGATACATCTGCTTTGCTCCAGCGGTCAGGAAAAATCTAATCTCTAAACTAAATCACATGTTTCTCATGACGCTTGAGATTCATGCCTCTAGGGATTATTGACAGTCAGTGGTAAATTTGCACTGGCTCCCTGACAGACCCAAATTTAATTCTATTTACTCACAATTTATGACTATAAATTATTTAACAATATGAAGTCTGTTCAAAAAGTATTAAGACTTAGTGGCTAACACGCAGCTTTGAAACAATGGTAACAATAGCACCTTACATGTATTGTACCCTATAACAAATAAATATATATATATATAATATATATATATATATATATATATATGTGTGTGTGTGTGTGTGTTTAATTTTTAGCCTCTGTTGTCAGTGAAATGTTTTAACTTAATTTTCCTCTTGATTTGAATTTTACATAACATTATTATTTGATATTTTCTATAATAATAAAAAGTTTAAAAATTTAAATCAAATATTGTAAAAATTAATTTTTACTAAGTCATGAAGTTTACCTAGTAGAATAGAAATCAAAATGAAAGATTTACTAATTATTTTTTCTTATTAAATTTCGGGAAAATAATGATAAGCATGTTTTAATTAGAAGTCATTGTTTGAATGAGTTTAGAATTTAGTGGACATGACATTTTTTTTTCATCATCAAAACCAACAGCTTTTACTTTGTCTCATAGTCAAATTGCTTACTTTATCCGAAGCAGACAGTCATATCAAATGATCATATTGTGTTAGCATTTAATTCTAAGACTAACAGCAACAACTAAATGAATTAAAACTTATTTTAATTCTAACAATTTATTAAAGACAAATAAAACAATGAGTAACAAGATAAAGTTGAGTTTAAGGGACATACTGGTGTGCTGGAGAAGATATCTGGGTGATTTTAGAATTTATAATCAGTCTCATTGGATCTGGTCCGGGGTCTCACCAGTGAATTTTGGTATTTTGCGCCAAAACTTCTGGGCCCATCACGTGATTGGTATATCCAATCACAGAAAGCCTCTCCCTCACTCAACCCCACACACAGGAATTACCATTTTACTGACCTAACACTTGTAAGTGCACATTTTGGTCTTTTTATTTTGCTAGTGTAAAATTGTGTGAATATATATCTGCATACGAGGAGCTTCGTTTTTGGAACTGGTTGATGAAAAGAGCTTCTGGCCAGCCACACATGCAGACCACGTCTATTCATCCATCTCCCAGGAAAATGGTTAGTCAGCCATTCATGAATAACTATAACAAAATGTGGAGGAGCACCTATAACAACATAGAATTAATTGCCATATATTAAGGAACATAGATTAAAGAATTGGGAAAATATAACGGTATATAAAAAAACATAGTTTAAAATAGGGAGTTACTTTTCAATTACCCTGTAAATACAAACATACATATTCATATACATATATATACACACACACACATGGAGATATATATATATATATATATATATATACACACACAATCACACACATATACGCATATAGTATATATACATACATGGATATATATATATATATATATATATATATACGCACACAATCACACACATATACGCATATAGTATATATACAAATATATATATATACATATATACACACATACATATGCATATATATATATATGTATATATAATTATGATCCTTTGTACTATCTGATATAATAAAATAATGTCTACTCACAATGGAAATAATAAAACCAACGAGTGTGAGGAATTTATTTATTGTGTCAGGAATCCTGAATACAAAGCCAGGGTGGAAAAAACTATTTAGCTTATATATGGATGAATGAAAAAAAATAGTAATGGAAGAAGAAGAGAAAACAAAAGAATTTTTTTTTTTTAAACCCACAGAAAATCAGGAAGAATTTTGAAGATGAAACTCTGAATGATATAAAGAGAAAAACATTTTACATTGACAGAAAAAGAAATAAAAAGAAAATAGAGATAAATAATCCCAAATATATGATGAAAAATTAATACGAGAATGAAAGTGAAAGAAAAAAGGAGGAGGCTGTAAAATGTCTTGAAAGAAAAAAAACATAAATAGAAAAAATCAAACAAGTGATCAAGAAAAATGAAAAAGAAAGAAAAGGAAAAAGGAATTACTTACAAAATGTAATGAGATAGATATTTGCAGTATCTGCTATAAATATGCACACCCCTAACAATTTTTATTAAAAGTTAATTTTCTCAGTGATTCTTAAGATTTTTTTTTTTTTTACTTATGTTCATTTACCTAATATTACCAGTCCATACTTTACCTATGCCTATGTTGACATAATAACCAAATGGTTGAATCCATTATTGCAACTCTGGGTGGTTCCTGGTGGGACCACTCCATTAACATTGCAGTTGAGCCATATATCTGGCCAGCTCTAAACTATACCAGGGAGGGGCCTTTGGGTGTCCCATGATGGTGTAAAGTTGAGCAAGCTAGTCTTGCTGGTCCATTATTAATGAATAATGAGTAAGATCCTCACTGGTTGCCCTATACTTGCAACCTTATGTCATATACTACAAGTGGCAATAGGTTGGTTATTATGACGTCCCATCATGGTGTAATGTAGTGGTTTTCAACCTTTTTTTTTTTTACCTATTTTACCTTTGATTCCAATTTTACTCTGGTGGGACTCCCCCCACCCCACCCAGCTATTCAATGTTTAAAAAATCCTACTGGATTTTTGTAACTAAATATTAAAAGAAATTGTATCCAGGAGGTAGCACAACCCAATCAAACAGTCAGGAAACCCCCTCAGTGAGAGAGACTAATGTGAGGTGACAAGAGGTTTAATGTGTTAGGTTTTTTAAAAAAGTAGCTGGTTATTCTTGGTGCCTGTTTTGCTTTTAACCCCTCATCTTATTTGGTGGTCACAATGAAAAGGAAGACATTCAAGGGAAGAAAAGGAAGAGACAGAAGGTGGTTTTATGATTTAGACTTTATTCACAGGTCATAGCCACCATGTGGCAAGGAAATTCCTTCCTGGCCAGTAGTCGTGTCTAGTCACAGTTAAGGCCTAAGCTCAAATGGCCAAGAGATTATCTTGGGAGTTAGAAGTGGGTCCTTTTTTTCTGTGCATGCTTGGGGGGGGGGTCTTCTGGTGTGAAGGCTGATGGGAGTTTAATTCAGTTTTATTTTAATCCCCACACTAATAACTATAATTACAGCCTTGTACTTTGTTATAATGTTGTTTTTGGTTACATGTAATAAATATGGTTGTGTATGTGCTTTCCCACATAATTTTATTTTTGTACCTTGTTAATTCTGTTATGGGGGTTGGTATTAAGTAATGATCTGTTGTACATCAACACAAACCCAACAACTGGGGATGGCTGCACTGAGGGGGTTCCTGAATGTTAAATGGGTTGTGCTCCCTCACTGAGGGGGGTTTGCTTCACAGTCCCTTAATAGCTTGCAGAAGAAACTGAGAGCTAGGATGTCTTTTCTGTCTAGTCATCCAGTTTGGAATGAACAAATTTCTTCCAGCCAGTTGAGTGGGTTAATTCTTAACTTCCTGCATTCCCTGACACAGGAGAGTTCCTATGTAGATCCCTACAAAATCATACTTGATTTTTATAATCAGATATTAAGAGGAATTGTATCAAAAGAATGAAAAATATTCTGTGTATTGTTGAAGTTTAACTAATTTATTGCACAAAAACTTTAACAACTAAATTCTATGGAAAATGAATAATCACTAGTAAAATAAGTTATGAATATGTAGATCACTAAAATACTATTGTGGACCAATAACTTGTTATTTTGTTTGTGTGGACCAAAAAAATCTTATATGGGCCCATATATATATATATAAAGATTGTAGGCACATCGCATGGTGTAATGGTTAGTAAGCTAGACTCGCAAACTATGGTTAGTGAGTTTGATTCTCACTGGGACCCATTCTTTTGGCCTTGTGCTACATCTAAGCTAAAGCTTAGTAAATAACTATATGAACCCCAGTTGTGTAAACTCTTCCAATTCAAATCCACTCTGGGAGACTGGAGACCAACTTTAAGGAAGTCTAGAAAGGAACAAGTGATTGTGTTCTGATTGCACATTGGTCACACAAAACTGACACACTCCTATATACTAAAACAAGAACAACAACCACAATGAGAAACATATCAAACAACTCTGTTAAACACTTATTCATGAATGCAGGGTTTTTGCTCATATCAGAAACCGTTATTTTAATGCAAGAAAGATCTATTTAAAAATGTTAGCATAGAAGACATTCTGTCATTTTTGAAGGAAATAAAATTATACTATTGAATATAGACATGAACCTAATCAATACCATAGAACATGACCCCAATGATGCTAACACATTATTAAAACCAATTACTACAAAAGTGTAAATATAGATACATAATATATATTACTTTCTAATTGCAAGGCATGACATAACCTCAGACAGGTTGATATGCGATTAAAATCATCCAACCAACTGTTTAAAACCACAATTTTATTATTTCAAGTGGAACATTAGAAAATCAAAATAGATATTATTAAGAATTATTTATTACCAAATTGTTCAGAATTGGAACTCTGTAACCAAAAATATGAATATATAACAGTCCAAATTCTGTACAGTAAATATATTTTCAAACTAAACTATGGAGTTTCATTGCTATAGAGTTTAGCAATTAATAATAATTTTGATTGTTTTATATTTCACTAGAAATAATAAAATCCTGGTATCTTTGGTTAAGAAGTAAAATCCTTTTTTATAAAAATTGGTAGGAGTGTACTTATTTATTGGCAATACTGTAGATAATTATGAATAGATAGATTTAAGACATGATGGATTTGACAAAGGAAATAAAAGAGAAATTCAATGTGAAAAAGAGAATGAATGAATGAATAGAAAGAAAACTTTTTTTTAATGAAGAATTTGACAAAGGAAAATAAAAAGAAATTCAATGTGAAAAGAAAGAATGAATGAATGAATAGAAAAACACAAAGAAAATAAAAAAAATTCAATGTGAAAAAGAATGAATGAATGAATGAAAAAAAAAATGAAGAAACAACAGTGAAATTTTTTTTTAAAGAGAATTTGACAAAGGAAAATAAAAAAGTGAAAAAGAAAGAATGAATGAATGAATAAAAAAGAATTTGACAAAGGAAAATAAAAAAAAAATGTGAAAAGAAAGAATGACTTTTAAAAGAAGAATTTGACAAAGGAAAATGAAGCATGAGTTGAAAGATAAATTTAAAAGATGAAAAATTTGACGAAGAAAATAAAGATAAAATTCAACTTTAGAAAAAATAAGCAAATAGATAAATTTAAAAAATGAAGAAATGGACAAAGGAAAATGAAAAATTCAACTTGAGAATGAAAAATAAATAGATAGTTTAAAAAATAAAAAATGTGACGAAGGAAATTAAAAAAGAAATTCAACATAAGAAAGAATGAATAGATAAATTTGAAAAATGAAAATTTTGTCAAAAGAAAAGAAAAAATATATTCAACTTAAGAAAGAAAGAATGAATTGATATTTTTTTTAAAGTGAAGAAATTTGACTAAGTAAATTCAACAAAAGAAAAAAAAAACGAACAAAACCCAAATTAATGAGAATGACTGAAAAGGAGATTAAGAGAGAGAGAGAGAGAGAGAGAGAGAGAGAGAGAGAGAGAGAGAGAGAGAGAGAGAGAGAGAGAGAGATACTATATTCTTGCTTAGAAATAAAAAAAATATAAGATAAAAATTATGCTCAGTTAGCTTGGGAAAAAATTATTTAAAATAATTTTTCTATTCATTGTCAAATTTCAAGAGAAAAGAGAGAGCACTTTCCACCAGACATGATAATAAACAAAATGAAACTCAAGGCAAAAAAAAAAATAAATTAGGAAAAAAAAACAAACAATCAAATTATTGAAATGTAAGAAATGTTTCCTTGCAGCAGCCATTCACTTCACCCCATTTTGTTTCAAAACACAATCACCTCATTTAATAAGCAGACTCATAAAGATGGAAAAAAAGAGACAAAAAAAAAAACAAGATGGCTGCATAGTTATAAAAATCCTCTCCAGATGAGATGAACAATATAAAGCAAGTGGCTGACAAAGAAAATGCTGAGTTTTAGAGACAGTGGTGTATACGGTATAGAATAAATATGTACCTGTAAAACTGCCTTTCTCCTTTGCCCACTTCTTCTGCTTAGATGATAAGATGCTAAATTGCACACAGAAGATCCAATTGAACTTTGGTAACTTGCATGCATTCACACTATTCTACATCAGCAGTTTTTAAGATACACATACAGCAAAAAGAAAGAAGTATTTGGATCCTTGTAAGATATCTTACTCTGAACTGTACATTGTATTTTTGTTAGTATTTGTAGATATTAGGTAAATAAAAGTGTGATGAGTACAGCATGATTGTATTAAGATACTTATTCATTCTGATATCAGCAGTTTTTAAGATACACATACAGCGAAAAGAAATAAGTATTTGGAACCTTGTAAGATATCTAAACTCTGAACTGTACATTGTATTTTTGTTAGTAAAATTAAATATTAAGTAAATAAAAGCATTATGAGTACAGCATGATTGTATTAAGATTCTTATAATTCTAATATCTATTAATAATACACCCTCTGGTTAAAAATGAGACAGTCCAAATTGTCCAAGATGAAATGCAAAAATGTAATATCAGGTGTTGCTTATCTGCAGAATTATTATTTTGATTAGCTTAGCTAAATAATGGGCCATTCCATTTTTATTAAAAAGAAAGGGTAGAAAAGGACATGCTTCCCAGAAAAAATATAAGAAAGAAAGTAAGATAAATATTAAATAAACTCGCAAAAATATGCACGCCTGGGCACAAGTATTTAAGTTTCAATGTAATAAAGTATTATATTAAATTAGAAAAAATAATGAAACTAAATAAGAACAAATATGAAAAAATTACACTTATTTTAATGTTAGTTTCTATATAAATGTAATTTCTATATTGAGTTATATACAGGATTGCTTTTAATTCATTTGGGAATATCATGAAAGTATTAGAAATCAGTAAGAGCAAATAATTATTTATTAAACCTGGTTTTCTTAAAATCATTATGCAAATTATTCCTACCATAAACTATTTAATCTTTATTTCTTAGATACATAACACATATTTCAGGGCAGTTTTGTCACAAATCTAACTCAACTAGACTTTAACAGAATTCTCATTGATAAATAAGTGGCCTGTTTAATTATTAATTAGGTAATCACTTAAGCAATAGCAGGTACTGTAAGCAACTTGAGTCCTTTCTTTATCAAAATGATTTGATTTGGCATTAAATGACCCCAAAAGTCTTGATATGTCATGAAACCAAAGTTAAGCAATAATGAACCAGTTCAATATTTAATTGGGTGACCACTTAAGCAACATCAGGTAATGTAAACAATCTGAATCCTTTATTTATCAAAATGATTTGATTTAGCAATAAAGTAAGTAAGTAAAGTCGTCGGGGTGGCCTAAAGTCGGTATCAGCCAATCAGCGAGGGAGTCTATCCCCTTTTCACTTGTGCTAGACCAAGGAGATTATTTTAACGTCTGAGGTGGAGCGTCACACCTACTGTCAGCTCCTTTATCTCACAGATCCCTGTGCTACTCATACGCTGAGTTGGCAAGGACCGGTATCAAACTAGGAACCTTGTGTTTTTTAGCCGAACGCTCTACCGACTGAGCTAACCCGGCCCTTAAATTGATTTAGCAATAAATGGCCCAAAAAGTTTTTATATGTCATAAAACCAAAGTTAAGCAGCAATTGATCTGTTCAATACTTAATTGGACAACCACTTAAGCAACACAAATTCTTGGTTTATCAAAATGACTTGATTCGGCATTAAATGACCCCAAAAGTCTTGATATGCCATAAAACTGAAGTAAAGCAGCAATGAATCTGTTCAATACTTAATAGGATTACCAGTTAAGCAACAGCAGGTACTTTAAGCAACCTGAGTCGTTTGTTTATCAAAATGACTTCAGCATTAAAAGACCCTAAAACGGTTGATATACTGTAAAATAAAATAACCAGCAACTAATTTATTTGAAACATTAATTACTCTTCTGAATCTGACCATTTAGGTTTAGTTATTTTTATCCTTTCACAGTTTTTTTGAAAGATGAATGTTGTAGTTGTCTTGCTGTAGAATAAAACCATTTCCCATGCCCTCTTATGTAAACAGTAGTTTATTTTTGTTCTTAAGTTATTTGTAGTTTAGGCACTTCTAACATCCTTACAAACACTCAAATCACAAGTTTCTATTGTAAAGGACCCTATTCCCTATTCTTCCTCCTTGCATTTTTTATCTTGCAGAGAATAAGAGGTTTTGTCTCTTCTCAACCACATACACCATCGATTGAGTCCGTCAATCTTGAAACATTTCTCTTTTTTTGTTAGCCATCTTTTAGCACTCTCTTGGATTGCCTCTTTGTTTCTCTTCATTAATGGGATTTTCTCTTAAGTTTTGGCATACTTGAATTCTATTTAATGTTGAATTCTGCCCTGTCGGCTGGGGCATTAAAATACACCGACTGCACCTCTGCAGAGGGGTAAGACTCCCAATTAGGGCCACCTGTTGTCCGTGGGTGGCAACCAGTGATGCTTAAGGATGAAACCAAGGTGGCTGAGCAGTCCATGAGATGCAATACTCCACTTAGACCCTTACTTAGGCTAGACGGACGGAGAGGCCCCCTCCAATCAATTGTCAAAATGTCCCCCATCCCCACTAATATATATCTGATGTGCTACTTTTTACCTCATTAAATTAGCTGTTTCAGGGATAACATTTTAAAAGATTGAAATCAATTTCCTCAGATAAATAAGTTTTGAAGAAAAATATTTTGTGGGGTAATTCTTAATGTTAATTTGCATTTATCACTGAAAATGAAATAACCTCACTGACACATATTCAATATTCTAACAAAAGCAACACTCCACTTTAGCGCTTACTTGGGCTAGATGGGCGTCAGAGAGGGCCCCTTCGATCAATCAGCTGGTCACATCAAGCCCAAGCATCTGTATGATAGCACTCACCCTATTGCCCTTATGGCAAGCCCAATGCTTTTTATCATATATGTGCTAAATGGTGGTGGCTGAGATCTTCATGTCCTGGAAATGATATTAAACTCTATCTGATGGTGAGGTTCCAGTTCTGGAAGTTTGAGGAATGTGGAGCACCCCTTCATCACCATTGCTCACTGGTCCACACGGACCAGAGTGGTAGTACCTGTCAGGGTTCATCTATGGGCTAAATAGAAAAATGTTTATGAAAAAAAATTGAGTATCCATTTAGAATGAATTTATTTCAAAACTTTGTCAGCATTAAATGACCCACCAAGGTTGATATGCCGTAAAACAAACCAAACCAAAACTATCATGTTGAATTCTTTAGACGATTTGCACATGTCAAGTTCTCTCTTCTCTTCACTTTCACTTTCACTTTGTGGTTACTGCTTCTCCTGATTTCAAAAGCCTCATAGCAATTTGGGGGGGGGGGTGTCTTATTCCCTCCCAAAATAAGAACCCCACCAATTTGCTAGATTTAAACCATTGTTTCTTGGAAAGTTTTTCAATAATATCCATGATTTTGCTCATACCTGAAGATGCCGCAGTAAACGGTTCAAATAAATTATTGTAATGAAGCAAATTTAAAGGTTTTTCCTTTATTTATTGAATATTTTGCTCTGTCCGTCCACTCACTGGCACTAGGCACATTGAGCTCTCACTGCAGTTTACCTGTATTACTATGGTTAAACCACACATGGAAAGATCTTAACTACCAGAATATATATATATATATATATATAATACTTAATAGTGAGCACTATTTACAAACACTTGGCTTTTGTAGATTTCTCAACAAGGATCTTTCTCTCTTCCTTTTATTTTTCTCTCTCTCTTTTTCTCCTCTCACCTCTCCTCCTCTCCTCTCTTCTCTCTTCCTCTCCTCTCCCTTTCCCCTTTCTCATTCCCCTTTATTTCTCTTAAAATTCCTTTATTGTGTTCAAGTATTCACTAAATGTTACAAGGTAATTTCTTCTATGAACATTTCCAAAGAAACAGTTTATTCAAAATGTTGTCAATATCTAAAATACTCAGGAAACACTTTGTCTCTTATTGCCTGTGGCATCCACACAGATTCCAACAGTACCAACCATTATTTGGTGCTTACTTTGGACTTGAAGACAATTTTAAATTCTATTCACATTGATTGCAATAACAAAAGAACTAACACACAATAATACAATTTTCTGACTCAAAAGTAGCCAGTAGGTCAACAAATATATATTAAATAGTCATATCTGATATATTAGAAAAAAACATTTTTGAGGAGAAAAAAATATCTGACAGAAATGAAATCTTAATTTTAAAATAATAATGTTAAAGGGAGTAAATCTCCAAAATTACTTTAGATGGGGGATTATCTGCTTCCACCTTGATAATCCAAGTTTGGAAGTTCCCATAGAAATTCAATGTTTTATAGATTTTCTTTTTCTTATTTTGATATATAAATTTACAAAGAAAACTTTATTATGTACTAGAAGCGACTACCTAGCATCAACTGGGTAGAATGGGAGAGAAACCTTGTATATTGATTTGTTTACTTTAAAGATTTACAAATGCTGGATATCTAAAAGTAGAATTTCAATGCTATTTTTATTTATATTATAATTTTCAAATATCTTTGAATATAAATCAAATCTTCATGACTTTTGCATAAAAAGCAGAACCAAAGCTACAACATCAGTTAAAATTTTACAAATCAGAAATATTAAAATGCAAAATTTTAACAAATTTTTGCAAAATGTTGTAGCTTTGGTTCTGAGCAAAAACCAAACTATATTTTTGTCATAGATGCATGCCGCATCAGAATATCTTGCTATGAAAAATAAAAGAAATGATCAATAACATAAAATTGGTTAATTTTAAGACTTTTTTAATGGCATTTTGGATTTCTTCAGAAAAAATGCTTTTATAAACTCATTTTTAGGAGTAGGGAAGCTCTAGAACTCCTTTTACAGACAAAAATAGATTATAAAAAGTCACCATTTTTTGCGACCACCCCAAATTTGGAGAGCTAAAAATCAACATAACTCAGTCAATTTTTGGAATTGGAAGATCAAATTTTGGAGATTGTCTAAATTTAACATAATCCATACTTGGACAAAGTTTTAGAAAAATTGAAGTGGGTAAGTGACATGGCCTGGATGATTTGACATGGAATTACACTAAAGTAGTATTCATAGAAAATATATGAAACCTTTCCTTCCAGGGCCTCCAAAGCAGGCTTGGGTCCCTCTGGTCAGTGGGTAGTACATTCAGACACTGTATATATATATATATATATATATATATATACACACACAATTTTGAAAGAAAAATAATGGCTAAACAATGCCAAATCCTTTCACATCAATTTTTTTCTCACATTTGTTTGATTTAACTTTCCACACACAACCTTGATAAAGGGTGAATGTCACCCGAAATATCAGAATAAATCAAACCAGGGATAGAACAACAGCTGGATATTGAAACTCTATTTTTTTTTTCTTTCAATTATTCATTTCCATGCTTCATAATATCAAAAAACAACATTCACAAGAACAAAGTTTATATGCAATCAACTTATATATATATAGCATTTTGTTTCAACAAGATTTATGCTGAAATGTTTTATAGTTACACAGATATACTTATTAGATATATGGATAAATTCTCAATCCTGTATACACATTCAAGTAAATAAGTTGATGAAATGTAATACAATTTTGTCGATAACCTCCTAAAAATGGCTTATATCCTTCGCAGTGCAGTATAAACATTAAAATTTTTCCTACTTGTAATAATAAGTCTCTTCATGCACTTACCAGCAATATTTGTGTTCCCTGAAGGGTTTCATACAAAAAGATGGGACACATAAATATACATTCCCTTATTAACATCTAACAATGTATACAAATAATAATAAAAAATGATTTTCATATCTAAACAAGATGTATAAATTGTGAGCAAGAACTATGATTTGAAAATTTGAAATCAATTTTTTCTTTCCTAGAGGCATCAACTCTATGTTCAAACCAATATATTCTGGGGAGTACTTATTGGCAGAAGTTCGAGGAGGAGAAAATAGACCTACCTACCTATCTATCTATCTATCTATGGATAGATAGATAGATAGACTGATAGATATGAACATACTGAAATTTTTCTTTAATCTCTTGATATTTTTTTATTTATTTTATTAAATCTCTGAAATCATCTTTGTGTGTGTGTGTGTGTGTGTGAATGTACATATACACAAACACACCTCACTGAAATACCACATTAGTATGTGTACACATACATGCACATACACATGTGTGTGTGAATGTACATATACACAAACACACCTCACTGAAATGTGTACCACATTAGCCATGTGGAAATATATGTGTACACATACATGCCATTGTGTGTGTGAATGTACATATACACAAACACACCTCACTGAAATGTGTACCACATTAGCCATGTGGAAATATATGTGTACACATACATGCACATACACATCTTGTGTGTGTGAATGTACATATACACAAACACACCTCACTGAAATTGTACCATTAGCCATGTGGAAATATATGTGTACACATACATGCACATACACATTTGTGTGTGTGTGTGTACATATACACAAACATGCACTCACTGAAATGTATACCACACTAGCCATGCAGATGTATACACATACATGCAGATACACCTCTTGGTGTGTATGTATGTACATATACACAAATACGCACACGTCAGTGAAATGTGTACCATGCTAGCCATGTGGAAATATATGTATGCACATACACATCTTGTGTGTATGTTTGTGTGAACATACATATACACAAACACTCAACCTCACTGAAATGTATACCACACTAGCCATGCAGAAATATATGTGTACACATACATATCTTGTGTGTTTAGATATGTTTGCCAATGTACAAAACTCGCACCTCACTGATACCACACTAGCCATACGGAAATATATGTACACATACATGCACATACACATCTTGTGTGTGTGTGTACATATACAAAAACATGCACGTCTCACTGAAATGTATACCACACTAGCCATGCGGAAATATATGTGTACACATACATATCTTGTGTGTGTGTAGATATGTTTGTGTGAATGTACAAACACTCGCACCTCACTGAAATTTGTGACACACTAGCCATGCAGAAATATATCTACACTTATATGTAGACTTCTCGTTTGTGTGTGTGTGTGTGTGTTTGTTTACTCATACACACACATGCGCATAGATAATATACATATATTTACCAATCCCTCCGTACAAGCAGGATGCAACACAAAGTCAATTTCTTAAGTGGGTTTTAACAGGTTTTAATTCGGAATTTTCCTTCTCATAGACTGGTTACTTAGCCATGGTTAAAGAGACCAGTCTAACCTACTTTTTACCCACAGCTGGAAGGAGTATAGTTGGATGTATACCTTTCCCAAGTATTAGTGCTATGCGAAATGCAAACAGCTTCATCCAGGATTTGAACTCAGGTCAACGAGTACATATGTGTGTGTGTCTGTATGTTTAGATGACTTTTGCATATATTTATATATTGGTATATCCTTTAAATGGTCGGGTTAGCTCAGCCGGTAGAGCGTTCGGCTAGAAACCACAACGTTCCTAGTTCGATACCGGTCCTCGCCAACTCAGCATATGAGTAGCACAGGGATCTGTGTGGTAAAGTAAGGAGCTGATGGTAGGTGTGGCGCTCCACCTCAGATGCTAAAAACAATCTCCTTGGTCTAGCGCTATTGAAAAGGAGATAGACTCCCTCGCTGACTGGCTGATACCGACTTTAGGCCTCCCCGACGACTTACTTTACTTTTTTATATCCTACTATTTACCCACAGCTGGAAGGAGTGTAGTTGGATGCATACCTTTCCCAAGAGTATTAGTGCTATGTGAAATGCAAACAGCTTCATCCAGGATTTGAACTCAGGTCAACGAGTACATATGTGTGTGTATCTGTAAGTTTAGATGACTTTTGCATATATTTATATATTGGTATATCCTTTAAGGTCATGCTATTTTTCTTTTGCAAATAGAATGACCAATTGTATTATATTTCCAGATGTGTTCTGTTAATACAATGGTTCTTGCACTCTACACTGATTGAACCATATGTAGAGATATTCTTATCATGTTTATTCTTCTTGTTGTTACGCTAAGGTACATGTACTTTTTGATTGCTCTCTTTATGTCAATAGAGTCACTCACTTGGGCATTGCACTTGCTTCCTATTAATCCTCTTCTGAATTAGATATGAATAGATTGATATATATCAATAGAGATAGATCTGAAAAGAAAAAAAAATCATTTGTTGTAAACAAAGATATGAACAGATCAAGATAGATGTAAACAGACTAAGATAGATAGATAGAAATAGACAAAGATATATATATATTTACCAACCCCTCCACACAAGCAGCCTGTCGGTGGGGCATTAGAATGCACCAACTGTACCTCTGTAGAGGGGTAAGACTCCCCAATGGGGCCACCTGTTGGCTGTGGGTGGTAACCCGTGATGCTTAAGGATAGAATCCAGGTGACTGATCAGTCCATGAGTTGCAATGTTCCACTTTAGGTCTTTCTTGGGCTAGACGGGTGGTTGGAGAGGCCCCCTCCGATCAATCACATCAAGCCTAGCACCTATATGATTGCCCCAACCCTATTGCCCTTATGGCAACCCCCAATCCTTTTTATCATATGGGTACTAGAAGGCGGTGCCTGAGGGTCTACATGTCCTGGGAATGACGTTAAACTCTATCTGATGCTGAGGTTCCAGTTCTGGAGGTTTGGGGAATGTGGAGCACCTCTTCATCACCATTGCTGCCTGGTCCACTCTGATTCGGAGTGGTAGTACCTGTTAGGGTCCCATCTATGGGTTGAATAGAAAAACATGAGTTTATAAACAAAATTGATTATCCATTAAGAATGAATTTATTTCACAACTTTGTCGGCATGAAATGACCCACCGAGGTTGATATGCCGTAAAACAAAACAAACCAAACCAATCCACATGAGCAGGATGTGACACAGGGTCAATTTCTTAAGCAGATTTTAAGAGGTTTGATTCAGAGTTTTCCTTCTCCTAGACTGGTTACCTAGCCATGGTTAAAGAGCACAGTCTGCCCTTCTATTTGCCCATAGCTGGAGGCTTAGTAGTTGGTCGCATATATTTCTGAAGGGTTTTAGCACTATGTAAAATGCAAACAGCCTCATATAGGATTTGAAGTTGAGTCGACGAGTTCATTTCCTATGACTAACCAAAGATATATAGATATTAACAGACCAAGATAGATAGATAGAAAAAGATCTACATAGATATTAATTAATCTAGATTGATAGAATTTAACACATAGATAAAAACTGACCAAGATAGGAGCAGGCTACGATATGATTTCTTTATCTCTTGAATATTTTCCTTTTTTTTTCCACTTTCAACCTTTTCCTGTTTTCTTTCTTTAGATTTTTCTCCAACTGTCTGTTTTTCTACTATCACCTTTCTGTTGATTTTTTTTATTTTCTAATTTATTTTTGATACTTCTCAATTTCATACAGATTTTACTTTTTAATCTTGTTTTTTTTTTCTGTTTTTTTTTCTGATCTATCTATTTATCTATTGAACTATATATATAAATGTAAGGTAATCCAAATGGCAGGTAAATAAGGGATGATTTTATTTGGGATCTTCAGAATCTAACTGTACAACTATACAATATGCTCTTGTAGGTTCAAACATATATTCATACAAGGATTTTATAAATCCCTAAAAACAGCTCAATGTATAATAATCAAAAAATTTATTATATACAGAGCAATATTTAACTTCAAAGAAAGAAAAACTTAACTGTCATCCTGTTATAATATTCATTTCGACTAGAAACTCAAAAAATGAGACAGGTTTTAGTATTTGTAAATCCTGTCTGATAAGGCTAAACTCATTTTTAGATAAATATTATGACTGTTAAGTTTTTCTTTCTTTGAAAATTATATATATATATATACATATGAAAAATAGATGGAAATTAATCCGATAGTCTGAAATTTAACATTATGAAAAAACAGCTGAAAAATATATACTATACTATTTTGATACCCACTTTACATTTTTATATAAACTTTTACAACAAACTCTTTTGAGTTTTTCTATAAACTATAATGCTTCTGATTTTTTAAAAATTAAAAATAAAATTTATTTTATTTTTAAAACAGAACATGCATTTTTCAAAAATTTCAGCGGTTGAACTCAGCGTTTGTTTCTGTAAACAGTCTTTTTTAACGGATATCTTCTCTTCCCATCTATGTCGCTCTTTGATGAAGACCAACTTATCGATTTGGTCGAAACAGTACTGTCAGCAATTACATAACAAACATCATATGTTTTTTCATAATGTTAAATTTCATATATACATATATATATATAGACATGGTGATTAGTAACTGTTTCTCATATATAGGTATGCATCCAACTACTCTGTCTAGTTATAGGTAAATATTAGGGCAGACTGGGCTCTTTAACTGTGGCAAGGTAACCAGTCTAGGAGAAGGAAAAGTCTAAATTCAAACCTGGTAAACTCCACTTAAGAAATTAACCACCTGCTCGTGCATAAGGGTTAGTAAATATATATATATATATATGTATATAAAACTGTTCTATCACTGATATTGAGCACTCCAATAATGACACCTAAAAAAACTTGGTCAACCACTAACACACTAAGTGAGCTTGTTATAACCATATATTATTACAGTATATATATATATACATATAATATATATATATATAGTGTGTGTAATTTGTTTTCTTGCCTAGTTGTTTAAAATATCTTTCTCTATCTCTCTCTCTGATTCCATCATGAATTCTTTTGTATAGAATCCTGATTTGATCTGCTTCACATCAACATACCAACAACGCCAACACCCTTTACCCACCATTTATCCCTTTCTCTATCCATTGTTCACCAAGCCACACACACACATCCACACACCACACAACAAGGATCTGTCTCTCCGCCCACCTCTCACCCACTCCTGAAGCCAAGTTGTCCTTCTGCCCACTGGCATTTCTGATTGCCAAGAAAGCTGCATGTGCCTACGGCTGCAGTCTTAGCATTAGCAGATCTAAAGAAGATAGATGTGCGCATTTCACTGCTTCTTCTCTACATCTGCTTGTTTGTATGTGTGCATTCTCTTGGCTTATCTGTCTTTCATTTGGCACATTTCAATTCACGTCTCTCCGTTGAGGTAAAATCAAGGCCAATGTCACTGTTAGTTTCTTTTTCGGTATGGATTTGAGTATTAAAGCTTTGATCCAATTCTTAGGGAAGAAGAAGAAGAAGAAGAAGAAGAAGAAGAAGAGAGTTAAACAAAGAGATAGACCAAATCTGAATGGCTAATGATAGATAAAAGATGAAAGGAGAAAGAATAAAGAAAGAAACACAAAGATAAAAAAAAAAACAAGAATGAAAAAAGAAAAAGAGTAGAAATCAGACCTCTTTTATTCTCTTAACTTTTTTTTGTAGTTCTTTTCACTCAAATATTTCTCTCTCTTTCTCTCACTCACTCTCTTATAAACATGAAAGGAGAGATAAGAAAAAAGAACAAATATTTTTTTTTGCTCTCATTTATTCTTTCTTTCTTTTATTCTTTCTTTCTTTTTTTTTTTTTGTAGTTATATTCACTCAGATTCTCTCTCTCTCTCTCTCTCTCTCTCTCTCTCTCTCTCTCTCTCTCTCAAACATATAATGATAAATAAGAAAAAAGACCAAAAAGAAAAGAAAGTGGAAATAAGCCCTCTTTTTCCACTCATTTATTCTTTTTCCTTCTCTTAATTTTTTTGTAGATCTGTTCATATGCATCTTTTTAGTTCCCTTTCTCTCTCTGTCTCTTACTCTTTATCTCTGTCTCTCATAAATGATAAATAAAAAATGGAAGGAGAAAGAATAAGAAAGAATGCAAAACAAAAACAAAAAAAGAAATAGAAAGTAGAAAGAAGATCTTTCTTTCAATTTACTATTTTATATTTTTTTTCACTCAAATATTTCTCTCTCTCAAACCTATAATGATGAATAAGAGATGAAAGATGAAAGAAAAAAAAAATTGGGAATAAAGCCCCCTTTTTTTTCTCTTTCTTTCTCTTAGTTTTTTTGTAGTTCTTTTCGCATGCATCTTTTCACTTATCTCTCTCTCTCTCTTTCAAACATTCCTTTTATCTATACCTGCCTTTATTTTATCTTATTTTTATAATCAAAGTAACTTATTTGTTCTTTTTTATTAAATTTTTCTTATCCACTTTGTTCTTTTCCTTTTTTTTCAACAGTTCTTCCTTCTGTTTATTCCCTTCTACATATCCAACATCTCTCTCTCTCTCTGTCTCTCTCTGTCTGTCTGTCTGTCTGTCTGTCTCTCTCTCTCTCTCTCTCTCTCACATGCAGTAACACTATTAAAAGAGAAAGTACGAATAAGACCTTTTTTTTCTGTTATTTATTCTTTCATTTTTATCTTAACTTTATTGAAGTTCTTTCCACTCAAATCTTATATATGTATATATATTTGAGTTAAGGTAGCATGGACATGGATTCAATTCCTAGTTGCTGACAGTTTCCCGCTTATGTTATCTTCAAACCAATGAAAAACCAAAAAACAGGTTTGTTTGAAGATCACATAGGTGTGAAACTGTCAGTAACCAGGTGTTGACGCCATGTCCACACTACCTTATTAATTCAAATATAAACACTATCAATGATTTTGAGTACTATCTGCTTAGAAATACAGTACCCATATTATTTACAAAATATTAATATATACAATGTATGTCTAAAAAGTATCAAGATTTTTTTGTAATTTTTGACACATCTTGCATTCTGAAAAAATAACTTTCCATTCATTCTTCATTTCTATCTTGGTAAATACTGCTATAAACTTGGTACTTTTTTGACACACCTAGTATTCTGAAAAAAATTAATGATGGAACGTTTTCAGAATACAAGGTGTGCCAAAAGTAAAAAAATATTGATACTTTTTTGACACACCTTGAGTATATATATATATATATATATATATATATATATATATACACACACACACACACACGGACACATCATAAACCTGTATTTATTTTATTTTATTCTTTTAATCTAATCCTTTAGGTATTTTCATATTCTCTTTATTCTTTTTCGTTTTTTTTAACAGTTTAATCCCAATTCTCTCCTCTCAGCACTTTTATCATACATTCTCTATCTCTCCCCTTCTCCCCCCTTCACTCTATTTCCAACATCTCCTCTTCTCTTTCCTTCATCCCCCTCTCTCTATCTCCAACATCTCCCTTCTCTCTCCTTCATCCCCCTCTCTCTATCTCCAACATCTCCCCTTCTCTCTTCTTCATCCCCCTCTCTCTATCACTCATTGACTCTTAGACACAGTAACACCATCATCTTCAGTATCTCCTTTCTTACACTATCATTGTATTGTTTTGATTGTTGCATACTTGAACTTACTGATGCAGAGAGCACTTTATTCCAACCTCTACACATGTGGACAGACAAAGAATGCTGGCAAGAAGAAAAAGAAGAAGAAGAAGAAGCAAGCACAGAATGTGTAGGAATAAAAGAAAAGTGGAAAGATTCAAGGCCTCTGAGTGGCTGATGTAGCCACTTCATCATAGCATGCCATTGTTTGATAGTATTTGCTGAGTGTCTCTTCACAATCAGAGATTTCACTCTGAATTGACGAAGACATTCTGTCAATCAAATCTTGGAAATCACTGATTGTTCGCCAAGTGTTTAGCTTTTTGCAACAAAACACATTTCTTTTCTTCTACTTTTTAAAATTCATTTCCTTCTGTCTGTCTATCTGGTTGGTTGGTTATTTTATTTAATGGCATATCAACACTTGTGGGTTATTTAAGGCAATGTCTTGTATTTTTTGGTTTTTATATATCTCAGTTTGTAGAGCATCTGCCTAGGGACCAGATGGTTCAATACCGGTCCTCACCAATTCAGCGTATGAGTAGCATAGGGATCTGTGTGGTAAAGTGAGGAGCAGATGATAGGTGTGGCATTCCACCTCAGATGCTGAAAATAATCTCCTTGGTCTAGTGCTAGTGAAAAGGGAATAGAGTCCCTTGCTGTCTGGCTGATACCGACTTTAGGCCACCTCAAGGACTTTACTTATATATATATTTGCAGTTATTTATCATTGGAGAATTGAAAATAAAGTGTTTGATTATGGGTGTAAGCTGTATTTGTTTTTTATAGAGTACAATATATTTAAGGCACGATGTTACTATTGGTTTCAAAGCAGTTTATTAGCTACTTATCATCAAGGCAACGCACCAGTGAAAACTTTTTACAGGTGTGTTGTCTTGATGATAAGTGGCTAATACCTGCTTTGAAACCAATGGTAACAATTGCACCTTAAATGTAGTTTACTCTATAACAAATAAATACATATATACATACACACACACACCAACCCTCTACACGAGTAGGATATGAGACAAGGTTAATTTCTTAAGTGGAGTTTAATAGGTTTGAATTTGGAGTTTTCCTTCTAAACTGGTTGCATAACCAAGATTAAAGAGCCCAGTCTGCCCTACTATTTACCCATAGCTGGATGGAGAATAGTCGGATTCATATCTTTCCCAAGAGTATTAGCACTATGTGAAATGCAAACATATTTTTTTTTATATATGATTTGTAAGTGATTAGTTTATGAGTAAATATTTCCGTTTGGTTTTATAAACTGGTCGAAATAATTTTCATTAACTTCATGTGTATTAATAAACTGGTTGCTTTGCTTAATGGCATGTCAACACTTGTGTTTTATTTAATGCCGGGTTTGGTGTTTTTTTCTATATATGTGATTTGTTAATGAATACTTGGTTGGTAAATATTTTTGTTTTGTCTGGTTTTATAAACTGTTAGAGATAAATTTTCTTAGTTTCTTCTGCGTTAATAAAATTCTTAAGTGAGATGTTTTATTAATTTCTTTTAATTCAGATGATTTGCAATTCTCATAAAGAAAAATTGGTACTTTTTAAGGCACTGTGTGATGACAAATGATAACACAGACTTTGGAAATTCTACTTAGAATAATTGGTACACTCATTAAGAGTTTATATAGTCTAGTATTCCCTAGAAAGTTTGATCCTTTAGAAGTAGAAAGATGTATCTGTTTTAATCCTTGTCTGCTGATGCATGCAAGAGAGTTATATAAGCCTCATCTGTTGGTCTGTGCATTCAGCGAGCAATTGTAGAACAATTTATCAACGCCTTTAAATAGTAAATCAAATATATGTTTGGGCGTTTTTGATTGGCCGATTCAGTCATCACTGTTTTGGAACAGTTTATAAATACAAGTTGGGATTTTCGGCACACCGTATACATCCAAAATACGCGAACAGTGTGAGACTTTTTCTTTTATGGGATCTAATGGTAGTACGTAAAAGTTCTGTAATTCATCAAATTGACTGCTTTCTTTGGTATTGTGGCATTACTTTCGTATTTGCCTGGAGAGTTGTCTGCCCGTTTAGTTTGAGGGTTCCCGCTAGGGGCCGTTTATATTTAAGCGGCTGGTTTGAACGTCTCTTTCTCTTTTCCGGTTGCTCGACCCACGAGACACCACCATGGGTTAGACTCTGGTCTACCCCCCTCTTGTTGGGGCCTTGGCCCCCCTTACATTACTGTAAGTGATTCACACAGCATGGACTATTCCTAGTCTCATGTCCGTGGCTTTTATGTTTATCTTTTTACCATTCATGAATGTGTCTTTATCTCTACTTATGTATGTATGTTTATGTACACCTTTATCTAATTTATGTACTCTGTTTATCCATGTGCTGTACCATATTAAATGTTTTGTCTATCAACCCTTGTCGGAGTTTTATCCTCAAGTATATATCACTTTTAATCTTACAACTGGTGATACCCCAACGTGATGGAAACGTTTTGTGAAGGCTTTGTATTGCATTTGGAACTTTAATCCTTACAGTATCATGTTTTGGAACAGTCTATAAATACAAGTTGGGATTTTCAGCACACTGTATACATCCAAAATATGCCAACAGTGTGAGACTTTTTCTTTTATGGGATCTAATGTAGTACGTAAAAGTTCTGTAATTCATCAAATTGACTGCTTTCTTTGGTATCATTATAATCTATACATGAAAATCTACCAGAAAAAACAATAAAATAGATACCTAGAATTTCCACAAAAATAGGTAGATTTTAAGGCACTGTTAGGGGTTTTTAAAGCCTCATATTTCTGTAATTCATCAAATTGACTGCTTTCGTTGGTATCATTATAATCTATACATCAAAATCTAACAGAAAAGACAATAAAATCGACACCTAAAATTTGCACATGTATATCCTTCCTCTTACACTTTCGCTCTATATAGATATCCTTTTTGCATTCTATATTTCCCTCTCCTTGCATTCCCCTTCTCTCTCTCTGATGTTATTTGTTCATTTTCCCTCACTTTTTCTAATATCTATTTCTGGCTTCTTAAATTTATTAATATTCATTTGCGATTTTCTTTCACGTATGCAATTTTCGCTCATATCTTTTTTTTCCTATTCATTTATCTTTTTCATCTTTACATAGCTCTCATTATCTGGGAAAAAGTAATTTCCATCTCCATCTCTCTCTCTCTCTCTCTCTCTCTCTCTTCACTCAGCATGAATTTTTCACTCAGCTTCTTTCATCTCTCTTTTTCCCCTCCTTTTGTTCTTTTTGCTTTTCTTTTTTTCCCTCCTGTTTTATTGCCATGTTTGAACCTGCTATCTGTTATAACAGGTGTTTTCTAATATGAATAGACACCTAATAATGACAAATTTAGCTTTATATATGTTTGCATATTTACACACACACACATACATGTGCCCACACACACAGGTAAAAATAGATTAGTCCCTACATATCAAATCACTTAAATGTGTATAAAATCTCTCTCATTCATTGAGAGATATTTTCTACTTTTGTATAGCAACAGGGTTTAGCTCAGTCGGTAGAGCATCAACCTAGGAACCACAAGGTTCCTGGTTTGATACAAGCCCTCGTCAACTCAGCAAATGAGTAGCACAGGGATCTGTGTGGTAGAGTGATGAGCTGATGGTAGGTGTGGTGCTCTACCTTAGATGCATACACAATCTCCTTGGTCTAGTGCTAGTGACAAGAGATAGACTCCCTTGCTGTCTGGCTCATACATACTTTAGACCACCCCAACGACTTACTTACTTATATATTTTCCAAAGGCATAGATTTGAAGAAACCTATTTTATGTGGTAATTCTTTATGTTAACTAGCAAATATATGCACCTTCTGGGTGCAAGTATTTAAGTTTTAATATAATAAAATATCATATTAAATTAGAAAGGCTTATGAAAGTGAATAAGAATGCAAATAAAAAGATTTGGAACAGAGGGGGTATGATTGAAAAAGAACAACTTTGAAACTAACTCTTCCATCATTTTCAATTACTCCTGTCTTTCATTGGTAAATTTTCCTAATTTAACTATTTAGTTTAAATAGGAAGTAAAGAATAATATTACAGTTATTTCATCTTGTTAATGGATTTCTTTTAAGATTTATTGAAGAGATTTTTGGTCATATTCATCAAGATAAAACCAAACAATTAGAAATTAATAATACTAAGCATATATTTATTAAAATCAAATTTTTAAGATCAATATGCAAATTAGCCTTCCCATTCACACTGTAAACTGCTATTTTGTTGTATATATAAATACAACTGCATGATATTAGCATGTAGATATGGTCAACAGTCTTAATGATGTAAAACAATTTTGTTAATAATTGAGGTTTGAATAAAAATAAAATCATAGAGAATGTGATGTAAATAACAAAGGGAATTGTGACTTGTATAGTAATATAGTTTCGATTACAGACAGACAAACCCACAATCTCCATTATAATAAGATTTGCAACTTTTGTCACAGGGGAGACAATACAGTTCCAAAAATCGACATACCCTAGATTTTTAGAGAAACACCTGAAGTTCATTACTGGAACTTACTGCCAATTCATCATTGAAAATGAAATAACCTCACTGACACGTATTTCTTAGTTTATAACAATTCTTTATTTAGAAATGATACACAGTCTGCCTTACATCTCCTGGTGTTCTGATTATTTCTACAGCCGGTTTCTGCTCCATTCTGAAAATGCTAAAGTTATCCCATTCCTCCCCAATTAAACGGAATCACAAAAGAAAACGGACAAAGGACCAAAATGTTCATGTTCAAAATATCTATTAGATTCAGGGTGCATTTACATTGATCCCACATACATACCTGACTCATCGTGCCCTCTCTTCTGTAGCTTTGGCCCCTGGATTTATAAGATAAATAATAAATCAGCATGAATCCCAAGGTGCCATACCCCCAGGTAAGACCTGCCCCCTCATCTAAAAAAGCAGATCCAGTTTTATTGACCAGTGCTTGAAGCATCCTAAAAGTTGAATGCCAAAGAGATTCACACATTTTTTTCACTTGCCACCATTTGGTAGGTAAAGAGTTAAATACAAACTATTCTTTTAGTAAGACAAGTAGTTAATTTATTTCCCTTTTAAACTTTATAGATTTCAATTCTGCATGATTTCCTGATGACCACTGTTTATTGTTAGAGATTAATTAATTTGAATATCATGTCAATCCATCTAGAGTTATTCTATGTCTAGAGTTAAGGAATCGCATTTGGGTAATTCCATGTCAAATCATCCAGGCCATGTCACGCACCCCCTTGAGCAAAATCAAACTATCTTTTTGGTACAGATAATGTTCAATATAAGTGAAATGATAATAGAAAAACTTTTGCCATAGATGCAGTGCCACATCAATAACTTAAAATTAGTTGGCTTTAAGACTTTTTCATAGCATTTTCAGATTCCTTGGGCAAAAATGCCAATTTTTAGGGATAGGGAAGCTTTGGAACTCATTTTACAGACAAAAATAGGTTACAAAAAATCGCCATTTATCGCACACCCTCTCAATTTTAGAGAGCTAAAATTGACATAACTCTACCAATTTTCCGAATTGGAATCTCAAACTTTGGGGATTTTCTAACTTTATTATAATCCACACTTGGACAAACTTTCAGAAAAAATTGAATGTGGTGAGTGACAATTTTACTTTTTTCTGGATGATTTAAAATGGAATTATCCATTTATTATGCATTTATATTTACATTTTTTCTAATTGTTTCTTAAAAGTTTTATCAGATTTTAAACAGATCTATTTGACCCATACATAAGATACTAACTTGTACTCTTACTCTGGATCAGAATGTGTCAACCCATCTTGGGTTAGTTTATGCCTAGAAGTTAAGGAATTGCATTGCTTGTATGTGTATATGTACATTTTTTGTGTTGGTGTAGTGAAGTGGCCTATTGTTTGTTGTTATCAACCAGACAGCAGGGAGACTATCCTCATTTCACTAACGCTAGACCAGGGAGTGTTTTTGCACCTGAGGTGCTGCACCACACCTAATATCAGCTCTGCACTTTACTACACAGACCCAAGCTGTGGTACTCCTGTGCTGAGTTGGTGAGGGCCAGTATCAAACCAGGAACCTTGTAGTTTCTAGTTGGATGCTCTATTGACAGAGCTAAACTAATTTGGACATGATCCTATCAAGTACAAATGATTTTTTAACAGATCAATTTGATCCATACATGAGACACTAAGGGTCAGAGAGTGTCAAACCATCTAAGGTTATTTTATGCGCCTAGACGTTAAGAATTCCTATTCTTTGTATGTGCATTTTTGTATGATTGTTTCTTAAGAGTTTTTTTGCACATGATAATATCAAAGAGTAATAATTTTAAACATGTCTATTTGACCAATACATGGGATACTGAAAGGAAGTATCGCTCTTGGTCAGAGTGTGTCAACTCATCTTGGGTTATTTTATGCCTAGAGTTAGGGACCGCCCTGTTGGCTGGGGCATTAGAATGCATCGACTGCACCTCTACAGAGGGGTAAGACTCCCCCCCAATAAGGCCATCTGTTGACCGTGGGTGGTAACCCATGATGCTTAAGGATGGATTCTTGGTGGATGAGCAGTCCATGACCTGCAACACTCCACTTAGACCCTTTCTTGGCTAGACAGGTGGCTGGAGAGGCCCCTCCGATCAATTGGCTGGTCACGTCAAGCCCTAACACCTATATGATTTTCCCAACCCTATTGCCCTTATGGTAAGCCCCAACCCTTTTTGTCATATGGGTGCTAGAAGGCGGTGACTGGGGGTCTACATGTCCTGGGAATAATGTTAAACTCTATCTGATGGTGAGGTTCCAGTTCTGGAGGTTTGGATAATGGGGACACCCTTTCATCACCATTGCCCTCAGGTCCATTCTGACCCAGAGTGGTAGTACCTGTTAGGGTCCCATCTATGGGTTGAATAGAAAAACATGAGTTTATAAACAAAATTGTATTATGCATTAAGAATTAATTTATTTCACAACTTTGTCAGCATTAAATAACCCACCGAGGTTGATATGCCGTAAAAAAACCAAAAAAACTAAGTTCTGGAGGTTTGGATAATGTGGACACCCTTTCATCCCCATTGCCTCAGGTCCATTGTGACCCAGAGTGGTAGTCCCTGTTAGGGTCCTATCTATGGGTTAAATAGAAAAATGTATTTATAAAAAAAAATTGAGTATCCATTAAGAATGAATTTATTTCAAAACTTTATCAGCATTAAATGACCCATTGAGGTTGATATGCTGTAAAAAAAAAAAAAAGAAACAAATAGAGTTAGGGAAGCACATTTATTGCACATTTATATTCACATTTTTTGTGCAATTGTTTCTTAAGATTTTTTTGTACATGGTCCTTTAAAATAGGAATAATTTTAAACAGATCAATTTGACTTGGGACCCTAACAGGTAATAGTACTCCGAATCAGAGAGGACCTGGTAATTATGGTCTCCAATACAATTTGGCTAATTTTGAGGGCCATTGTCTCTTGATATTAGAGATCATTTTTTGCAATTTAGAAAACTCTGTGTCAGTAATTTAAAGAGACAAATGTGTCCATTATGTTAGAAGAGTTGAACAAATTGTAGAGTCAAGATGAGATAAACATGAAGATGATTACAATTCGTTCTTTGCATTCTAATAAGAAGACAAATCTCAACAAAGATCACTTCTTCTTCATAACTGACTAATGCTGTTGAATGTTGATCAATTCAAAGATAATCTAGTCTTAAAGATGTCAACAGAGCTCAATACAAATTTCCACTCTCATATTGAATACAAAATTTGTTATTATGAAAACTTTAGCATGGAATCTTTTTAACCTGAAGGACAGTGAGCTTAAGCTGCCTACATCGAAAACGGGAAGCGTACTGTCCAGAAGTCTTTTACTACCCCATATAGGTTATACTGAAATATACAACTGAAGGCAATTTTTATCTGGCTGTCCTGAATACTAATGTCAGAATCTATATCTGTCCAATTTGAAAGAGTACAAGAATTGTATATCTGTTGCTTATATATATATATATATATATATATACACATATATATATATATATATATGTGTGTGTGTGTGTGTGTGTGTGTGTGTGTACACACAGAGGGTATTATGGATAAATTGTCTAGATTATACAAAAATGAAATTGTGCATATATATATATATATATATATATATAGATATAATGTGTGTGTTCCATCTTAATACTCTGTACATGAACAAAAAGTGATAAGACAAACAGGAATATTTCTTTTATGTTATTTATTTTTTAATTGATCTTAACTAGTTTTGACCTAAGGTCATTGTCAATAGAAAATTTCTTGTGAAAGAAATTGTTTTTAGAAAGTTTACATAAGTTTTCTAAGTGTTTGATAGGCCACAAAAATTTAGGCAAAAAATGTATTAGAAGTGGCAAGTCCATTTGTCTACACACACACACACAGATGTATAAATCAATATATATATAATATATATATATATATATATAGAGAGAGAGAGAGAGAGAGAGAGAGCATACAGAGAGAGGATTAAAGTGAAACATATATACAAATGTTAAACAGATCTATTTGGCCCATAGATGAAACTCTGACAGGTACTAGCACTCTGAATCAGTGGATCTGGGAGTATTGGCAATGAAGAGGCACTCTACACTCCCCAGATCTCCAAAACTGGAACCTCATCATTCCATGCAGTTTAGTATCATACACAGAACACCCCTTTTTTTTGTGGGGAAGGCTATCTCACCTCTCTGCAGGTGATGCAGTCAGTATTTTTTAATGGAGAAACAGGTAGACCTGACAACAAAAAAAAAAACAATTGTAAAGGTGTGTTTAGTAGAATGCACACCTTTGCAATTAGTGTCACTTCTGTGCAAGAGTTATGTCCTCTTGCCCAACTTAATGTTTGGAGTCTGCCACCATAGGTGCAGCTGAAAAAAATCTGTATGGCTGTCGTCGGACTGATTTGCATAGGAATGGTACTGGTCAGGTATTGGCCAATGGCTATCATGTATTTCTGGCAAGGGAACCATAAAACAACAGGACTTTGTCAGTCAACAGCAGACGGATTGAAGACGAGGTGGTTAGCAATTCCTGGAAGTAGTACATCTTTTTTTAAACACATTTTCTAAGCCCCACTGACATGGTGGGTGCCATTTTTGTTGTCTTTGTTGGTAATTTATGAACCTAATTCCACACGAAAATAGGACATACCTCTTTATCTATTAAGAGGGATAAGGTTATCTGCCCTTGGCTTCTTGGTGATTGTCTCTGTAAATAAAAAGTACAAAAAATAAAAAAAAAAAAAAAAAAAAAGCATGTGTTGGGGGGAGAGTTATCTACCCGAAATCCCTACTTAGAGAAAACCACCTTAGCAGCTTAACTAGTTGTGCCACACTTGGGAATATTGGACAAAAAGAGAAGTGTCATTTTCTTAAGCATGAACAATTTTGCATATTGTTCACAAAGTGTAAGTGAAAGTATTTTTTGATTTAATTTTGTACTTAAAATTTGATACTAAACAGAAATAAATGTTTTATAACAACAAATAGTATTTTCAAATAATATGCTATGCAAATAATAGCACTACATTGTCTAAATATTTATGAGAATTAAAATACAGAAGTGGAATTTTAAACATCCATGAAGATCGCATATCAAGGTGCCAAAAGTACTTTGGACATACACTTTTGTAGACTAATCCCCAGATTCTATCCAAATATAAGAATTTGGCCAGAAAGCTTGAAAAGATTGTGAATAAACTCATTAAACAGGAAACATCTGTTTTGTTAATTCTATTTGTATATATATTTTTTTTCCACTTTAATCCTCTTTCTGTATGCACTATATATATATATATATATATATATATATATATATATATATATATATATATAAGAGAGTTTTATAATTTGCTTGAAGCATTGTGTATATATTGGTTAGGAGGTTGATTTAGAAGGCTATCACAATGTAGGTGTAAAGAAAAATAATAATACGGTAACAATGATGTTGTTGAATTTTCGAGATAATATCTCTTTTTCAAAAGATCACTGAAACTGAAGCAGTCTAGTTATGACATTTCTTTTTAAATGAATTTTTTTTTTTTTTTTGATAATGATGGTATTTTTATATAACTGTATTCTCATGTTGTATGTTTACATGAATGCGGGGGGGGGGGGGAGGGGTTGTACTTGCGTGTACATATATATATATATATATTTTATATACACACAGATGTACATATATGTGTGTGTGTGGACAAATGGACTTGCCACTTCTAATACATTTTTTGCCCAAATTTTTGTGGCTTGTCAAACACTTAGAAAACTTATGTAAACTTTCTAAAAACAATTTCTTTCACAAGAAATTTTCTATTGACAATGACCTTAGGTCGAAACTAGTTAGGAACAATTAAAAAAGAAATGGCATAAAAGAAATATTCCTGTTTGTCTTATCACTTTTTGTTCATGTACAGAGTATTAAGATGGAACACACACACATTAAAGCAGCTTTACTGGTTGTCCAACACTTGAGGATATTGGTCAAAACAGGCTGCAGATGTTGACCTCTTTTAATCATGACTTTCGTATACATCAAATAAATTCAGCTATAAATCATCTGCTACTGCATCATCAACCCATATTGGGAAGAACACCTGCAACATTCATCATTTGACATACACCTTGATCAATCAAGTAAATGTGAAAAGATGATAAGCGAATCATTAATAAAGATTCTCTTTTTTTTTTAAAAAGTAATAAGATACAAAAAACACAAAAATGTATTCATAATGAAAGTATGATCAAAAGATTGTTGCTACAGTTTTCTTTCCTTTTTTTTTTTTAAGAATTAATTCAGAAACTGAGATGTTAATGTATGAGGAAGAGTCAAAAGTTTTGCAATATTTTGCTAAATTGTTGTATCGCGAGGTGGGAAGATATACAGATGAATGGTGTGCTTAACAAATTTATTAAGCACCAGCATCCAGTGTGGAATGGATACATACAAACACAGAACAAAAAAGTACAAACAATTAACAAGACAAACTCACACTAAAGAGGGGAGTCAGTTTGGACTCGTCTCACCATGACCATTTCCTAGGACAGTAACCAGTACATCATTCTCCTCCATATATATATATATATATATATATATATATAAGAAATGGATACAACAGAAACCTACTCAAGTTTCATCGCTAGAATCATCAGGGTTAAATTTGTTCTACTTTGTATTGAGCACTTTGTATTTGTTTTATCACGGACTTAACCCCTGGATCCTGTGCACCTCCAACGATCGTGCCCATATTCACCAGTAAGCCACCCTTTATATATAAATATATATATATATATATATATATATATATATATTTGTGTGTGTGTGACTAAAAGAGTTCAAGCTGTTTGGGGAATGTGGACCACCTTTTCATCACCATTGCTCCCAGGTCCACTCTGACCCGGAGTGGTAGTACCTGTTAGGGTCCCCTCTATGGGTTAAATAGAAAAATGTGTTAATAAAATAATTAAGTATCCAATCAATTTATTTAAAAAACTTTGTTAGCATTAAATGACTAACTGAGGTTGATATGCCATAAAACAAATCGAACCAAACTCATTGTTGTTAGTTCTATCATGATAGTTGGTGCACTGACATATAGTACTAGATGCACAGATAAATGTGCAAACTAATATAATTTGGCAACTTATGCTTAATGAGTTCATAAGTAAGTAAAGTCATTGGGGCGGCCTAATGACGTTATCAGCCAATCAGCGAGGGAGTCTATCCCCTTTTCACTTGCACTAGACCAAGGAGATTATTTAAGTATCTGAGGTGGAGCGCCACACCTACCATCAGCTCTTACTTTACCACACAGATCCCTGTGCTACTCATACGCTGAGTTGGCGAGGACCGGTATCGAACTAGGAACCTTGTGGTTTCTAGCCGAATGCTCTACTGACTGAGCTAACCCGGCCCCTTCCATAATACTGCAGAAGCAACTGAAAACATTTGTTGTGCTAAAAGTGAAAATGCAGTTAATCCCAGTATAGAAATTTCTCGTGTTACAAAAAACCTCATCAAGCAGGTAAAGTCAGGTAGGCCTAAAGGTATGGGTTCTAAGGTCATGCTCCAATCCATAAAGGCAATTCAGCAAGTGGCACTCAAGCTCACAGTCCAGTGTGATTTGTCTCCTTCACAAATTCATACTGACACCACACTTGAGTCCTGAGGCTTTGGCAATGGACTGGTGAAGTAATTAATGATATAGATCCCAGGGAGCTATACCCCCATGCAATACCTGCCCCCTTGATTTAAAGGACAGGGCTGGGTTTATTGCTCAGTGTCTGAAGCAACCCCCTTGAGATGGAATGCCAACAGGACCAATGCATTTTTAGCACCTACCATCCCATGTGTTAACTCATGGCTGATCCCACATTAAAAAGACCTTGTGTCACACCTACATACATGGGATGCGAGGTAAATACCTTCACACATTCAGCAAAGCATTCAGAGCAGGCAAATTGTACCTCACATGAGCAAAATATTGTAAAACTTTTGATGCAAGGTAAATACCTTCACAAATTCAGCAAAAGCATCCAGAGCTGGAAAATTGTACCTCACATGACCAAAATATTGCAAAACTTTTGACTCACCTAGTATTACTCGTGTTTGATAACTGACTGGTAAAAATATATTTCAAGATGTCTGCCTTTATTCTTGAAGAATTCTCAATAGCAATACAGTGACCCAAGGATCAAGAAGCCATTAAACTCCATTGTATTTTTGGAGATGTCTTCACTTGACCAAGTCATAGAAAATTTTCTAGACATAATAATAACCATACATAGGTTATTAGTGGTGCTTTTGCTTGAAAGACTATAATTTCACAACTCCAAAGAGATAACAGGGCTCTAAGGAGATACTATACAACTAGAACTGTAAAAAAAAAAATGAATTCACTGATTATACAACAAGGTTAGAGTCTGATGGCCTGTAGACTGAAGTAAAAGTCTATTCTTGGTAATAACTAGCACTCTCTTCTGATTTACCTTTTTCTTGGAGTTATATATATATTTTTTCTTACTTCTTTTTTTCTTCACTACAAGAAAAGGTGTAAGAGGGTGTATCACATCATGTGGAGCTGATATTTCAGAAAATAACGAATGGTTGAAGGAAAAATTCAATAAAAAAAACACATAGATGCTTACACACCTACACGGACACACTCATACACAGATGTGTAAAAGTATTGGACACATGGGATTTTAAAAGTTCTTTTTATGAAAATGATAATAATTTCTACCATTGCTACTGACTTGACATTTTACCTGAATATAGTAAATACTTAAGAAATACAATGTATAGAAAAAAAATATAAAGAAAAAAATTGCCTGCACCTACAGAAAAAATATTTTAAAAAAAAGAAAATATGTGCCTGTACCTAGATTTATTGAATTCAAAATATAAGTATCCCTGCGCAAGTTTTGGACACATTCTAAAAATATGAAATGTAAAATTCAAGTCGATGGAATGGCCTATTATCATTATCAGCTAAACAGTGAGAGAGTCTATCCCATTTTCACTAGCACTAGATGAAGTTGGTTGGTTGGTTGGTTGATTGAATTTTACAGTATGTCAACCCTTGTGTTGTTTTATGCTGAAGCTATTTTCGTTTTTTTATTCGTTCTTGCAGGATATTCAAAATTTGTTTTTATGCTCAATTTTTAAAAAACACTTTTTAAAACTCATTTTTTAAAAATCTATTTGACTCATAGATGGGGTCCTAACCACTTCATATCAGAGTGAACCTGGTAATATTGGTAATAAAGTTGTACTCCACATGCCCTAGGGTTTCAAAATTGGAACCTCGTCACAAGATGTAACATCATACCCAGAACACTATTAGGACAAAGGGCTGCTGCTAAACCAGTAGCTGAG
Organism: Doryteuthis pealeii; assembly: GCA_023376005.1. Lineage (NCBI taxonomy): Eukaryota > Metazoa > Mollusca > Cephalopoda > Myopsida > Loliginidae > Doryteuthis > Doryteuthis pealeii. Next base: position 103,795,174 of record CM042148.1, read on the forward strand.
GGTCTTCCTTTTCTGGGAATGACGTTAAACTCTATCTGATGGTGAGGTTCCAGTTTTGGAGGTCTGGGGAATGTGGAGCTCCCCTTCATCACCATTGCTCTTAGGTCCACTCTGACCTGGAAAGATAGTACCACACACAAAAACTGACTATTTAATACATTGCCTACATTTGCTAAAATGGTAGTTTCTCCTCACTGACGTTGCCACATTTCCTTTATTGCATCAGCTTTAAAACTATTGCTGGTACACTTAGTGGGCCTATGAAATATCATGACTCTGTGATATAATACCAACACGGGTATGGCAATGATAAATTGACTGTGTCATGTGTTTGTACACATTGGTGCTCTTATTCATCTATGATTTATTTACCATCTGTATCTATATCATACAATATATGATAGGAATATATTACATAAGAAATGATTTGTTACAGGTTATAAATTATATAAATAAATGAATAAATATATATAGAGAGGGTACAACTCACCTATGTATTTAAAAATGGTGGCAGATAAAAAAAATACCCCCGAAGATTTGCGCTAATACGAGAAACTTAAGTCGGTATACTTTGAACGATTCGTATTTTAAACCATTTGATTTTAATCATCTATTTAGCTCTTTATATTGAGCATTTTTTACTCGATTTTAGTGAAAAAAAATCCCGAAGTGATTAAGGTTTTATAATTATTTACTTAGTGGATTTTTATGGTCACTGCGGTATATATATATATATATATATATATATATATATATATATATATATATAAATAAAGATAAAAGGTGGCTTACCGGTGAATATGGGCACGATTGCTGGAGGTGCACAAAATCCAGGGGTTAAGTCGGCGATATAACAAATACAAAGTGCTCAATGCAAAGTAGAGAAAATTTATTAGAACACATGTGTAATCGGTTGCAATTAATCGGTACCTCGATTAATTCAGTGGATTTAACCCTGAAGATCCTTATGGTGAAACTCGAGTAGGTTTCTATTGTAACCATTTTTTTAATATATATATATATATATATATGTGTGAAAGTACGCAAACAGTTTGTTTGATATGGCCATGCCGACAATTTTTGGGAGAATATGTGCTTAATTGAAGTCATACCTAATTTGAAAATTAATTAGTTGAGAATTAATGAATTAGGCAAATATATCTATTCAAATGTAAAGCGTAAACAAATCAAGAAAAAGTCATTCTCTGTAGGTACATTTCGGCCTATTATGCCGCATCAGCAGAGTTATAGACTGGAAGCCGCTTTGTGTGTAATTCGAACTCCCAATACCAGGCTAACAGGCGGGGATTCTAACCATTACATATATATATATATATATATATATATATATATATGGAGGCACGTGGGCTAGTGGTGGAAAATGGACTCGTCAATTCGAGTTCAATTCCTAGATGAACCTGTTGGCATTTCATATAGCGCTAATACCCTTGGGAAAGGTATGAATCCATATATTCTCCCTCTAGCTATGGGTTAAATAGTAGGGCAGACTGGGCCTTTCAACCTTGGGTAGGTAACCAGTCTAGGAGAGGGGTAACTCTGAATTCAAAATTCCTGAGGTCGGTCGTTGTGGGTTTGTGGCAACCCTTGATGCACCAATTCTTTCCGATCGACTGTGCCAAAAAGTGTGAATGGTCCAACACAAGCCTTTGTGTGTGTGAACTCTCATGCGTCGAAAATCGACGAAAGAGTCCATAATATATATATATATAATATATATATATATATATATATATATTTATTTATTGATTTGGCTGTGATTGGATTACTATTTTTGTTTTGTTTTCATATAACTGTTTTAAATGAAAGTTCCAGTAATAACATAATTTTTCCTCGTTTCCACCTTCTTTAAGTAGTATAAGTAAATATTATTATGAAAGTATACATTATAAATATTGTTTTAAAAAAGAAGGTGAAATATTTGAAATGGTATATATATGTACCACAACATACATCAGTAATATACATAGTGGTACATATGTGTACCAGTGCGTAGTTAACATGTTAAAAGGTTTGTGCGTACTTTGAATAAGCAATAAACTTCTGGTTGGCATGTGTAAAGAATTTCATGATAGTGAAAGCAAAGCATCTCCCTTAAGAAATTCGTAGAGTGATAACTGACCATCATAAATAAGGAATGGAATATCCAAGGATCTCCAATGAACTCAATATCCCCATCAGTATGATAAGAGCTATCAATTGGAAATGGAAGCAACATGTCTGACTACGGATCTGCCTCGAATGGGATGTCCTCATAAAATTAAGTGAACAAGCGGCTACATCCATTTGTCAGGATTTAATTCAGGAATTAATTTGAAACTCATTCACTACCCAGGGAGAACTGCAGAAGGGACAGAAGTTAGCAAAGATACAATTTGTTGCATTCTTCGGCTCTTAGGAAATCCCCACTTTTGAAGCCCAGACTCATCTAATCTTTGCTCATAATCATCTGGCTGGAGTGGAAGAACACACCAACTGCACCTCTGTAAAATTCCTCTAATGGGGTCACCTGTTGGCTGTGCATGGCAACCCAGGATGCTTAAGTAAAGGACTCTGGTGCCTGAACAGTCTATGACATGTAACACTCCAGTATGGCCCTTACTGAGTCTAAGTGAGCAGTTGGAGAGGCCCCCTCTCATCTTTCAAAAAAAAAGTATATATATATATATATATATGTGCTTAATTGAAGTCATACCTAATTTTGAAAACTTATTAGTTGAGAATTAATGAATTAGGCAAGCATATCTATTCAAATGCAAAGCGTAAACAAATCAAGAAAAAATCAATCTCTGTATGTACATTTCAGCATATTATGTCTCATCAGCAGAGACAGGAGACTGCTCTGTGTGTGATTCGAACCATGAACTGCCAGGCTGAATCACACACAGAGCGGTTTCCTGTCTATAACTGCTGATTTTAAGTGGCTTTTAAGTCATTTGAATTCAGAGTTTTCCTTCTCTTCACTAGTTGTCACAGCCCAGGGTGTTCTACTATTTACATAGTTGGAGAGAAAATAATTGGACTCTACCCTTCCAAGGACATTATTTTATATATATATATATATATATATATATATATATATATTTTCATTCACAGACACTGTGTTTCGACATATCTTGTCTCCTCAGTGTGGCTAGACTTTGCAAGCTACCTCCAGCTGGGACAGAAACGCGACTGATTTTCCATCAGTCTGGCATCTTAACCACTTGGCCATCAGCCACCTGCAGGGAAGGGGTACATTTTAACTGTTAAATACATACATAGGCACATATGTTACAGCTGTTAGAGAGCTCACATCCAGTTTATAGAAAAGCTTTGCCATTTAAGCTTAATTTTCGACCAACAGTCAAATTTTTACCCCAGAGAGCTCAACCAACAAGGATTTAGGAGCATATATTTTTATATCATGTCTCCTCAGTGGAGCTAGAAATTGCCAGCAACCCTGGCCAGGATAGAAACACGATAATTCCATTAAATGGGGAAATGAGGACAACTGTTTCCTTACAAATTACGCCCCAAAGAAGGCTGTAGAATGGATTAGCTGAAGTATTGTGGTAGCAATATAAGCAACACAATGAATTGGTTTAGGTGTCCAAACAAATCTCAGAATGATAATGATACCTTTCAAAATTACAAACGACAACTCCAGAAATATATCATTTTTCTTTTTGTTCCTTTAGATGTTTTTTTGTTTTTTTTTTCACTTTCTTTTTTTTTTTATCTTTCTACTTATTTTTTTTAATGATCTTATTTTGTCTTTTATTTTATATATGATTTCTTTTTTCTTTTTCTTGCTTTTCCCTTTTTATTTTCATAGATCTTTTTTTTGTTTTGTTTTGGTTTTTTGTTCTGCTTGTTTTCTCCCAATATCTAATAAACACTGTTGGGATTCAAATGACCTAGATGTTAAGGGTCTGGTGCACTGTTCCGCGTAGACTTTTCTACAGTAAGCTTCTATTCTTACCGAACGACCATTTATTAAAAGGAAAGCAAATTTGTCCGTAAGTAATCATAATGGTTTTAAGAAAGCACTTTTCCATAGAAATTTGCATAGGTAGCTTTCACAAGTCACACCAGCTCAACCTTAGGTTTCATTAAATGACTCATTCATCATCAGTGTATTAAAGAAGAAAGGAAATAACTGTCTGCATTTTTTATTATGTGGACAATATTTCGTAATGCTTGAGAACTTTCAATACTTCTCCCCTAAAGATAATACGTAATAAAGCCTGTGGTTTGGCCAAAGACAAATTGTTTTCTCAACAACTTTAGCTCTCTAAATGGAAAAATCATATCAGAACCAGACATCTTCTCTTCAAAGTGACCTTCTGTAAAAATATTAGAGACATTTCAGACCCGCAGGTGAGTGTCATGGCTCATTGGGTAATGGTAGTTTTATTTTATTTATTTATTTATTTATTGTTAATGGCTATGCTGACAGAAATTTGGTTCATTTTATTGGAGTGAAGAGATATTGTTGATAAAGGCAGAACAAGTTGAAGTTGGTCTAAGATAGGTGACATTAAATAACCAATTTAGATAGATAAATTGTATAATTTCCTTATAAATTAAATGAAAGTGGTTTTTATTTTATTTTTTTTCTTAGACAGAAATGTGGAATAGTTTCTTTTCAACAAAAAAAAAAAAACTCCAAAAGAAACAATTCCTGTAGCAGAGATGCTGATAGGTACACGTTCTGCGTCCCTGATGCAGAAAAATCTAAAAGGACACAGTAAAATCATATCCATCCATCCCAGTATTATTCTTTTTCTTCCCTCTCCATTCCAAGCTAACTATAGATATATTTCAATAGTTTCTTAGAAATGAATCACAAAGGATAGGTTACAAGGTAGGAGTTAGATGGCTTTAGTTGTTTCCCCAGATCATAAATAAAAACTCTCAAAGCAAATGTGTGTTTTTCAGGACACACTAAATTAAAAAGTTATCAGCATCATTGCTATAGTGTAGTGGCTAATGTGTTGGACTGTGGCCTCATACTAAGTGATTTCAAACTCTAGTCACGCTATTGCGTTCACTTTTTGACTAATACCCTTGAAAAAAGTAGGAACCTCTTCATCTCTCCAGCTATGGGTTAAATAGTACTGTTCTAAAAGGATGGCTTTTGCATCAAATAACCCATAAAGGTTGATATGCCATTAAACAAAGAGACTAAACCAAGCCTTTAATGTAGTTCACAGTCATTTTAAACATTATAACAAACAGATCTATTTGGGCTAACAGGTACTAACACTCTGGGTAGCTATGGGTAAATAGTAATGTTGACTGGCCTCTTTAACCTTGGTTAGGCAACCAGTCTAGGAGAAGGAAAACTGAATTACAAACAGGGTTTGAGTAAATTGAAACTCTTGCACTTTCTGGTATTCTGTCTGAGATAAAGTGATCCTTCTTAATCTCAAAATCCTAGAGAATTTTATGTTTCATTCTCTAGAACTGATTCTGTTTTATGCATATACCATTTTCTTGTATGGTCAAAATTTAGTTTTTTGTTCAATTCACTGTGGATCAGCTTTCCAATACAGTCATGCCTAACCTTCTATTCTTGTTGTGCTAGTTTGCTACATTTGCTTAATACAGAGTTTATTATCTCATTATTATTATTATTATTATTATTCATGAGCAGAGAATTAATTTGCATATCAGTAAAAGAAAGTTCCTTTTTTCTTATATTGCTTTAAAAGCAAAAGAAAAAAATAAGATATTTTATTCATCATATTCCAAAAATATTTTTTAAAAGATGCTCTCTATTTTCCTTCTACATTTCAACTGGAATATTTTTGGGGAAATACATAAGATACAAGTCTCTGTCAGAAAAAAAGACTCCTGTTAATTCAATAGTCGAGTTTCTATTCAACATACATTTTCCCCCACTCAGTAAAATATAATGTATATTGAATGAGTGAGAAATAAGGGAGCTCTTACTGTGATTGTATAACACCTTTTATTTTTTATATCCTACAAGGTATGATCAAAAGTATTGAGATTGAAGCTATACATTTTTTTAAGGTCTTTTGTCTGAACAATAGAAATAATGCTGTTACATTTCTCTGAATGTTCGAGATGGGGCTTGAAGATTAGTATTATCTGCGTTATTCGGACTATTGTCCCCATCTTCATTGTTATTTGTACAACGTTTCGGCCGATATACCCTCCGGCCTTCTTCAGGTATTTCTTGTCGGACTCGAAAAGAAGGTTCTCGAGTCCGACAAGAAATACCTGAAGAAGGCCGGAGGGTATATCGGCCGAAACGTTGTACAAATAACAATGAAGATGGGGACAATAGTCCGAATAACGCAGATAATACTAATGCTGTTATAGTTATTACAAAACTGAATCCAATCTATTCAATTCACTTTCATCTGTAAGGAATAAGAAAAGTTCCTCAATTTGTGTTGGATTAAGGTGATCCTTAAAGGAGAACTGGCAACCATGCAGCATTGGTCCATGACTGAGTGTGATCATGTGGATGCCTAAATCACTACTAAATTACAATTACAGAGACGTTTTAGTAAGTTCCAGTAATTAGTTAATTAGCAACTATCTTTCTTATTATAATGGAGATTGTGTGTTTTTCTGTCCGTAACCAAAACTATATAACTACTGCAAGTAATTGCATTTCACTTAGCGCTAATACCCTTGGGAAAGGTATGAATACTACTCTCCCTCCAGCTATGGATAAATAGTAGGGCAGACTGGGCTCTTTAACCTTGGTTAGGCAACCGGTCTAGGAGAAGGAAAACTCGGAATTCAAACCTGTTAAACTCTGCTTAATAAATTGGACTTGTGTCACATCCTGCATGTGCAGAGGGGTTGGTAAATGTATATATATATAACTACTGCAAGTGTGAGTTTGACAGATGCCCCCTACTTGCAACTTTGTGGCACATCTTACCGTGGTGAATGTGTTGGGTTCCCAAGTGTATTAGTCTAAAAGTGAGCATGATATATATTTACCAACCACTGCACATGATTCAGAGATTTTTTTTCTCCTAGTCTGGTTGTCTAACTAAGGTCAAAAGGCCCGAGTCTGCCCTACTATTTACTCATAGTTGGAGTGAGAATAATTAGATGCATACCTTTCCTAAGGGTATAAGCATTATGTGAAATACAAACAGGTTTGTCTAGGATTTGAACTTGCTGTGTTCATTTTCTCTGACAGAAGCCATTACATCATGTGACTGGAGTCTGAACTCACTGTGATGTTGCAGTTGAACTCATTAGCCGCTACACCATGGGGGGCTCTCCCCATCAGCCTAAACTGGTTGCCTAGCTACGATTAAAGAGCCCAGTCTGCTTTACTATTTACCTATATCTAGAGGGAGAATAGTTGGATTTATATCTTTCCTAAGGCAAACCATTACACCATGATGGGATACTCTTGGGAAACATTCAGCACATTAGCCACTACACCACTGGGGCTTCCCCTATCTTAACTATTGAGCACCAGTTAACAAGGATTATGACAATCAATGAAATTTTAACTAAAGTGTTGAAAATTTTAAACTGGAATGATGAGTGTTTAATGATTACTAATGTTTTCATCATTAAAAGAATAAAAATAAAAATAATTTAAAAAAAGCAACAAGATTTCCTAATTGAAGTCTCTGTGTTTATTTGTAAAATTGCTTTAATTCAATAAAATTTTATAATGAAATTTATGAGTGGCCAGAACTCTACTTTAGAATATTTGATCAAAGATTTTCCTGAAAGATAAAGTTCCTGCTTTTAATGTGGTTAGGTCAATTCAGGAGATGAGTAGAAGCCAATGTAAACAAATTCATTGGAATTAGTCACCATCATATCTACTGATATATCTATGTTATGTCTCTCATCAAATTTCATAAATGTCTCTTAGCAAATGTCTTTATCTTTTCATCCTTGCACCTCTTCTTTTTCTTCTTTTTCTCATCTTTTCATTTCTTCTTGCACCTCTTCTTCTTCTTCTCATTTCGTCTTCTTCTTCTTCTTCTTCTTCTCTTTTCTTTCTTCTTCTTCTTCTTCTTCTTCTTCTTCTTCTTCTTCTTCTTCTTCTTCTTCTTCTTTCTCTTTCTTCTTCTTCTTCTCCTTCTCATTTCTTCTTCTTCTTCTTCTTCTCATTTCATTCTTCTTCTTTTCATTTTCACTTCTTTTTCTTCTCTTTTCACTTCATTCTTCTTTTTTCTTTCATTTCTTCTTCTTTTTCTTCTCTTTTCACTTCTTCTTCTTCTTCTTCTTCTTCTTCTTCTTCTTCTTCTTCTTCTTCTTCTTCTTACATTCTCCTTCTCCAAATCTTGCATCAGCTTCATATCTTGTCCATCGTCTCTATACAGCTTTTATATTAGCCTGTCTCTTTCGAGAGTTGATGCGATATCTCTTTTATATTAATGAGAATTTCTGTGAATTTTTTTCTTTTATTGCCAACATATTTTTCCCTTTATATTTGCTTGTTTGGGTTTTATGGCATCAGACTTAAAATTTTAAGATTAAAACTGTAACTCATCTGCTGGAAATGTTTTTTTTATAGAAATAGTTTGGCAATAAGGCATATGAGGTATGTCTTGAAAGTAACAAGACTGATTGTGTTGAAAAAAAAGAAAAATTTAATTAAACATCAACCTTATCTGAATCATCATAATCATTAATTTTAGCTAGTTCTATCCTACATCATCTTAATTTTTGTTGCTTTTATAATTGCAACTCACTCAGGTTGTCATGTCTGCAATGTTCTTGTTGTATCGTGGCAAAAGTGCTGGACTGCGGCATTGTAGTGAGTTTGAATTCTATATATGTAATTGTATTCAGTGCATCCTATTAAATGTAAATAACAACTGCCCCACCCTGTCGGTGAGGTGTTAGAATGCACCGACTGTACCTCTGCAGAGGGATAAGACTCCCCCAAATGGGGCCACCTGTTAGCCGTGGGTGGCGACCCGTAATGCTTAAGGAAAGAACCCAGGTGGATGAGCAGTTCATGACTTGCAATACTCCACTTTGGCCCTATCTTGGGCATAGATGGGTGGTCGGAGAGGCCCCTCTGATCAATCAGCTGGTCATGTCAAGCCCTAGCACCTATATGATTTTCCCAACCCTATTGCCCCAACCTCTTTTTATCATATGGGTGCTACAAGGCGGTGACTGAGGGTGTACATGTCCTGGGAATGACGTTAAACTCTATCTGATGGTGCGGTTCCAGTTTTGGAGGTTTGGGGAATGTGGACCACACCTTCATCACCATTGCTCCCTGGTCCACTCTAATCCAGAGTGGTAGTACCTGTTAGGGTCCCATCTATGGGTTAAATAGAAAAATGTATTATCCATTAAGAATTGATTTATTTCAAAACTTTATCGGCATTAAATGACCCATCAAGATTTATATGCCGTAAAACAAACAAACCAAACCAAACCAAACCAACTGCCATTTAATGAAACCCATTGCAAAATAAAACTATTACTTTCTACTCAGGTCACAGAGAAAATACCAACTTACTAGTGGACATTGGAAATATAACTTCAAATATGACAACCCAGTTAAAATATGTATTTTATTTTGCCTACTATAACTTGCCCACAGACTCTCTCATACCATACACAAGAAAAGTACAAAAACTAATGGTTTATTATAAGTGAGCAGAAGGACTCTATGATAATAATAGGACTCTATTTAAATATAATGAGTTCTGAGGTGAATAGATAGTGAACTTTGAAATATTCTATCATGCAGGTACAAAATACCAACAAAATTTGATACAGCCATGGGGTAAATTTGGTAAACAAATAGTTAATATATTTGGCGTATTCAAAAAGTATACTGACTGAAGCTGTAGGGAGTGAGTCCCTGTGGTGTAGTGGCTAATGTGCTGGGCTGCGACATTGATTGGTTTCTATAATATTATGAGGCTTCATAAATACTCTGGCATTCTATAGTGGGATTGCAACAAGGTTAGATCTGTATTAAGTTACAGATCCTTGTTGCCTTGTCTTACCAATTCAACGGTTATTGGAACTTAGTATGATTATTCTACAGTAGTGAGTTTGAATTCCAGTTGAATTATGTTCCCTTTCAGACTAATACCCTTGGGAAAGGTATGAACCTCCTCATCCCCCAGCTACTGATTAAATAGTACTAGTACTGCTCTTCTACAAAGATGATGTTTAACCTTGGTATGGCAACCAGTCTAAGAGAAAGAAACCTCTGAATTCAAACCTGTTAAAATCAGTTTAAAAAATCACCCTGTGTTGCATCCTTGTGCAAAGGTGTTGGTAAATACATATAGGTCTTAGTTGGACATGTATGATACCATTTTTCTCATAGCGTAGATGGTAAAACAGCTGGCATGGTACTAGGCTTGATTTTAATCTTACCAAGAGTTTAGTTTTGTTTCTGATTTGTGGTGTTTCTCACTTTTGTAGGTTGGTTGGTTTTGCTTCTTTGATTAATGGCATATCAACCTTTGTGGATTATTTAATACCAAAGCCATCCAAGTAGAATAATTGGGGTATTATTTAACCCCTTACAGTCCAGCACATTAGCCACTATGCTACTTGTCCTAGGTATAACATTAAACTACATCTAATGGTGAAGTTATATTTCTGGAGCTCTGGGGAGTGTGGAGTATCCCTTCATCACCATTACTCCCAGCTCCACTCTAAACCTGGAGTGGTAGTACCTGTTAGGGTCCCATCTATGGGTTAAATACAAAAAATGACTTTAAAAAATGTGTTTGAAAAAAGAATCTGAATATCATCGAGAATGAATAAAACAAAACATCTTTGGCATAAAATAACCCAACAAGGTTTGACATGCCACAAAATCCAACCAACCCTCTGTGGGTATTTTGAAAAAATGTGTTCTAATGAATAACAGGTATAAACATATTCACTTTATTTTTTAAAATGGTGCCTATATCTTACAATTATAGCATCTAACAACAGCTTCCAAGGGGTTCAGTGAGTAGCCTATTTGTGAGAGGTAGGCCCCATTGAAACATAAAATATAAAAATTGCAAATAATGTCCAAATTTTTCTGTGGACCACTTGAAAATATTAGAGATCATCAGCTTTTAGAAAATGGTTTAGAAATGAAAAAAAGAGAAATGAATTAAATAAATACATTTCTATTGAGTAGTAAAGGATCTGTGATACTATTCTACTGAATAGAAATGTATTTATTTAATTCATTTCTCTTTTTTTAAATTCTAAACCATTTTCTAAGAGCTGGTGATCTCTAACATTTTTCAACTGGTCTGGCCTTTGATCACTGGGCGGTTTGGGATGCTCTGGTAGATAAAGGGTTAAAGGAATCAAAAAGGGTTGATATATTATTCAAAATGCTTAAAAAAATTTGCCCTTAAATTCTCATACAATTTTTATTGAAATTTTAATTGCTGAGGAAAAGCAATTTGAGATGAAAAATTGTCAAAGTCTATATTTAAAGCTGTACAAAGGGCAGGTTACCCATTCAACAATATATCATGTTCCATTTTGAATTCTATTCATTAGATCATATCTGCACATGCAATCAACATCTTTTCCTAATTTTTGTAAAATCATTTTATTATTAGTATTTTATGATATAAGATTTTTATAAATATAATGGAATAATAAAATTTCATAAAAATACATAATATATGAAAATTATAATATCATATATAAAAATTTGGATATAATAATATAATATATAAAAATATGGATATAATAATATAATATATAAAAAATTATGATATAACATATAAGAATTATAAAATAATATATATAAAAATAAATGATATAATAATGATAAAATTTTATAAAATAAATAATGTAATATATAAAAGTTATAATAATATGATATATAAAAATTAGGATATAAAAATAACATATAGAAAAAATAATACAATAATAAAATTTTATGAAAAAAAAATAGATAAAAATGATGATGAAAGATATCAATATGCAAAATTAATAATAAAATATACAATATATATATTTCTCTCTCTCTCTCTCTCTCTCTCTCTATATATATATATATATATATATATATATATAGAGAGAGAGAGAGAGAGAGAGAGAGAGGGGGTAGACAGGGAGACACATGCAGATATTTGTATAATTTATTATTAATTTTGTATAGTGTTTTTTTTTGGGGGGGGGGGCTTTTTTCATATTCGTTTTTATTCATTTCTTTATTTTTATTGCAACCTTCTTAAGCCCTCAATCCCTAATAATAAGGAAACAGCATGAATTAGGAATAATGAACGACAAAATCTCAATGGGGTTCAAGCTCTTATCCCCTTTATCTTGTATCCCAGAAAGATCACCCCATGCATTTAACCAATCTTCCCTAAGGCAAAGGGAACATGAATTCAAACCTTGCTGAGACTTTATACTTTATTTACAAGGTGTGATCAAAAAATACCAAAACAGAAGCTTCTTCTTTTTTAAATTTTAGAATTTAAAATTCAAAATCAAAATGAAGATATGTACATAGCTGAGTAATTTATTTAAAGTGATGGTGTCTAGAAAAAGTATAAACGTAAATGATATAGTAATCATAAAATTTTATAAAAATAAATGATGTAACATATAAATATATGTGCAAAAAATATTGTTATTGGTGAAACACCAGACTGTGCAAGTGCAGCATTATCCTCATCATAATCATAATTATTTTTGTAGATATTTGTGTAGATTAATCAGTATTCAACTGTGTTGTAAGTTGAATCTGCTTCTGAGGATCCAGACTTGGTAAATGGTTTAAATAGCAGGTTGGGCTATTCTACTATGTGGCATGGTCAATTCTTTTTGCAGGATTTTGATTGGGTAGTGGTTTTAGTGTGGATGTTTTATCCATATATACTGAACAGTTGAATATATTCTGTCTGTTCATTTCAGTCTTAGTAAATGTTTTTGAATACAATACAATTCTTTTAATGCATTAAGAATTAAGATGACAAAAATACTAGGCAAAAATTAATAATAATCTATTAATAATGGGGATTCACTTCCGGTTTTTGTCTGTAACAAAAATTACGCCACTGCTTACGTCACATTACCCAAAATCGTCATAACATAGGAAATTACACTCAAAATTTGAGCATGCAACATTAGATAGTACTCATTGTTTTTTAAAACAAGTTTTAATAGATACATCCCCAGTATCATATATTTATATATAGTTTGTTTTATTTTAATAGATATTCAAAGTTAATAGAACTTAGTTTCGATTTCAAATTGTTTTATTTTTTTTTTTACTCTTTAATAAATTTGTTGATTTCATGATTTATGGTTCAAACTCTCCGACATTTAATTTTTAACTTTCACCTCCTCAAGCAATATCTTTCAAAAATTTATTTTTACATCACCCAGAGGACGTTTTTTTTATTTTGCTAGTAATAATAATAATAATAATAATTGATCTTGCCAGAGAGCTGAAAAGGCTGTAGAACATAAAAATGAGGGATACCAATTGTAGTGGACACCCTTAGACAGTCCCAAAGAGCTGGAAAAGAAACTGTGAGAACAGGAGATCAGAAGAAGAATCAATACCACAAGTCCACAGATTAGAATAATTAGAAGGGTCCTGGAGATTTGAGAAAACTTGCTGTAAATCAGACAGAAAGCCACCAATCAAAATGGTGTGAAAAATTACAAAGACTATAATAATAATACAAATATATTTGTCATCTAATCCCAGAAGACCAGACCTATTGTTAATTAGTAAGAAAAATGGACCTTTGGTGGATTTTGCCATCGAGCAGACCACAGAGTGAAAATGAAAGAAAGCAAAAAGATAGATGAATACTTAGACCTTTCTGGAGAACTAAAAAAGCTGAGGAACATGAGAGTGACAGACGTATCAATTGTAGTTGAGCAAAGCTTTGGGAAAAAGACTGGAGGAATTAGAAATCAGAGGAAGAATTAAGACCATCCAAACAACAGCATTGTTAAGATCAGCTAAAATACACGGAAGAGAGTTCTGGAGACCTGAGGAGACTTGTTGCCACTCATACTCCAGTGAAAGACCATAAGTTAACAGAGTGATATAATAATAACAATGATATTTCATCTACAAATAAGAAAATAATTTTCATCGACCACAGTTCAAACCCAGGACGAAACGACAGTTCACATAGCACTAATACTCTTGGGAAAGGTATGAATCTAACTATTCTCCCTCCAGCTATGGGTAAATAGTAGGACAGACTGGCTCTTTAATCTTGGTTAGGCAACCAGTCTAGGAGAACGAAAACTCTGAATTCAAACCTCTCAAATCTCTGCTGGGGCGGTCCCTACTAGAATAGGATCAATACTACTTAGTGATCTATTTCAATCTTAAAAAAAAATCTTTTCATCGGTTAGCTCAGTTGATAGAGTGTTCGGCTAGAAACCACATGGTTTCTAGTATGATACCGGCCTTCCCCAAATCAGTGTATGAGTAGCGCAGGGATCTGTGCAGTGAAGTAAGGAGCTGAGCTTTTTTTACTTTACCTAAATGTTCTTTTTTTTTTTTTCTTTTTTTTTTCAAAGTTTAAAATTTTGAAAAGTAAGGAGTTGATGGTAGGTGTGGCGCTCCACCTCAGATGCTAAAATAATCTCTTTGGTCTAGCGCTAGTGAAAAGGAAATAGACTCCTTCACTGATTGGCTGATACTGACTTTAGGCCACCCACAATGACTTTACTTTTTTACTTTACCTAAATGTTCTTTTTTTTTTTTTTTTTTTTTTTTTCAAAGTTTAAAATTTTGAAAAGTAAGGAGTTGATGGTAGGTGTGGCGCTCCACCTCAGATGCTAAAATAATCTCTTTGGTCTAGCGTTAGTGAAAAGGGAATAGACTCCTTCACTGATTGGCTGATACTGACTTTAGACCACCCACAATGACTTTATTTTTTTTACTTTACTTAAATGTTCTTTTTTTTTTTTTTTTTTTTTTTCAAAGCTTAAAATTTTGACTTTGAGTCTGAGAATCTAATGCTTTAAATCCTGAAAATCTTTTTTGGTTTATGTTCAATAAGATCTTCCTAAAATTCTATCAATGTCTTATAATCAATTCTATTCTTAGATTTGTTTAATGAAAAAAGAAAGGGGAGATAATCATAAGATTACATCAAGGTGCAGAGAGCAATTTTCTTTTATATCTTCTAAAAACACAAAACATACTGCAATGAATAAAATAAAGACCTGTGCCAAGTTAAAAGTAATACGTCTTTCTTCTTCAGATTTTATTACTTAACATTTATATATTAAAAAAAAAAATCATGACAAAATCCATTGAAAATTATGTCAGGCTAAAAATGTACATGACTGTTTTTAACTTTCTTGAATGATTGATGTAGAAATTTAATCTGGGAAAAAAAATTGCTATCAACAAATTTCCTTTCAATCCATATTAACAGTAAATAAAATAAAAAAAATATAGACATTAGGGTATATATTCTCAGCTACACCTTTTGTTTATTTTATTTTATTTGCTATTATCTGGTTTACACATTCTTATAAGTTTGTGGAAATAATACTGAGAAAATAGAAGAAAGAATTTTGATTTTCATGAGGATTAAAGATTGTTCCTTTTGCAATAAAAAAAAAGATAGAAAGAAAAAAAAGAAAACATTGAATCCAAGACAGCGCCGATTCCATGAGAGATCAAGGTCAGGATTTGATTATAGAAATGACTGATTTTTCTCTCTTTCTCTCTCTCCTCTTCTTTTTTTTTTTCTTTTTTTTTTTTTTTTTTTTTTTTTTTTACAACAAAAATTTTCATCATGAGAATAAGGTTTGGATTTCAAGTGATCATCTCCTGACAATTCCAGTTCTGTTTTCCAAATTCAATTTGTTTTATCCAAATCTAATCAGCAGGAAATAAGATTATCAACAAGTGAACAAATCCAAGAATTTATCATTTCATTTTGACAATCATTACAAATCTTGATTGAATTTTCATTTTTCCATCCAGATCTCCTTCCCTCGTTCACTCGTTCAACATAGATACAAGGGGATCTCTGAAAGTAATTTTTCTTATTTATTTTCATGAAAACTACAATCGCCCTATCACCACAGTTTAGAATATGTTGAATATATCCCCTACAGAGGGGTAAGACCCTCCAAAATGTGGTGCCCTGGGTAGATCACTAAACCACATCTGATAATAATGCTCCTGTTCAGTACTATTTATTACCATTACTCCCTGGAGAAGGGGTAAGACCCTCCAGAAAGTGTTCCAACTGTATTGCCCTTATGGCAAGGCCCAATTCTTTTTATCATATATTGCTTGAAGGTGGTGGCTGAGGGTCTTGATATCCTGGGTATGGCACCCATCTCTATCTGATGGGAACTTCCTTTTTTGAAGTTCTGGGGAATACAGAGTGCCCCTTTATTCCCATTACTCCCAGGTCCACTTACAGAGTGGTAGTATCTGTTAGGGTCCCATCTATGGGTTAAATAGAAAAAAAGAGTTTAAAAATGTATTTTAAAAAATTGTGAGTTTGAAGAAAAAAAATTGAATACCCAACAAGATTGTTTAAAATCCATTATGTAACACTACAATACTTGCAAAAAATGATAGGCTATGCCAATCCATTATGAAACACTCCACCCTTACAAAAGAAGTAATTTCAATTCAATTTTTTGTGTAGCCACCTTTGTTTCTTATTACAAATACTTGTAGTCTTGATGATATTGACTTTACTAGATTTGCACAAACAATCACTGGAATGTTTTTTTTTTTTTTCTTACACTGTGACAATACCTGACAATTCTTCAATTCTATCTTGTTGCATAGTTATTGTTTTTTATCTTCTCCCTTGAAAGAAAATTAACTTTTTATAAAAAAAAGATTGGTAGTGTTATACTTTTTATTCATGATACTGTAATCTGTTAGGGGAGACTTCCTGGTACAAAATAAATTATGTATAAAATTATCCACAAGGGAGAAGACGACAGAAATGATAAAAAAAAACAAGGAAATTTTTTCAGGGGCAAATGAAATTTTGTGATAAAAAAACACAAGGGTGAAAAACAGTGAAATAGTTCAAGAACCCTGCACTGAGAAAACTAATCAGCTTAGCAAACTAATCTATTCTTAATGTTTTAGATATCAAAATATACTGATCTGTGTATTACATGCAAACATACATATATATCTATATTCCTATATACTGGAGGCACATGGTGTAATGGTTAGAGTCGTTGGAAATGGACTTGGCGAGCTGATTTCAAATCCTGGCCAAGGCTGTTTACATTTCACATAGCACTAACACCCTTGGAAGGCATGCATCCAACAGCTATGGTATTAGCGCTATGTGAAATGCAAACAGCCTCATTCAGGATTTGAACCTGTCTCACTGTATCCATTTCCTATAATAGTAAACATTACACCACACGCCTCTAACAGCTATATATATTGCCTCCACATCTATATATATATATATATATATAAATATGGACTTGTCATCCCTGTACTAGATTGTTTGGATTTCACATAGTGTTAATAATATTGGGAAAGGAATGCATCTAACAGCTCTCCCTCCAGCTATGTGTAAATACAGCTTTCAAAAATTCATCATATATAGAAAAAAAACAATCCAAGCAAATTTAACCAGAAGATGGTTTTCACTGAACAAATGGATTTGTCACTGTACCAGTACATTTTTCTGCTCTATCTGTTGAATCATGTCAAACATTTTGAAAAATTTTTTTTAATTTTCTAAGAACAATTTCTTTCACAAGAAATTTTTTCTGGCAATGCCTTAAGGTCAAAACTAATTGAGAACAATTAAAAATGAAATAACATAAAAGAAATATTCCTATTTGTCTTATACATTTTTTCATCTTATATATATATATATATATATAAAATAAGTAAAGCCGTGGCCTAAAGTTGGTATTAGCCAGACAGCAAGGGATTCTATCCCCTTTTCACTAGTGCGAGACCAAGGAGATTGTTTTTGGTATCTGAGGTATAGTGCCAAACCTACCATCAGCTCCTTACTTTACCACACAGATCCCTGTGCTACTCATATACTAAGTTGGCTCTACCAACTACCATTAAAATTATCAAATGAAAACCAAAATAAAACATCATGGAAGAACTATTATTCCCTGTATTGGCAAAGGATAGATTTTGATATCAATTCCTTAATATCTGTATCATCACAGGCTCTGATTTAGATTTACAGGGGATTTGGTTGTTGCTTTTGTATCATATCATCTCTGAAGTTAATACCTGCACATATTGATAACATCCACAAATCCTCAAAGTTATTGAAATCAAAAGGTCTATAGTCATCCTGGGAAGGTCACACAATTTTCTATAACCTTTTCATTCGAAGACTATGATTAGATTTAAGCTTAAGATTTTCCAGTTTGGCTTTTGCTAAGTAATCTTACAGTTTATCATTTCCATGAGTTATATATTCATATACATTATACAACTATTCTGTACTTGAAATTGTTATATATCTAGATTCTACTCTCTGAGGCTGGTTCAAGATCAAGTATGGATAACCTTTTGCAAGCAATTTTGTTATAACTTTTAAATATATATCAAAATTCCCCTCTTCCTCATGACTATGTGCATATGGGTTAGGCGTAGGTTTTTCACAGAGAGACTGGTAAGTTTTGCTGTTTGTAGTGTGAATTGGTTTTGTGGTTAATGAAAAATTGTAGTTTGAAAAGGGTCACAAATGAGAATAGTTAAGTTAAAATTCAGGATAGAGATGACCAACCTTCCTTCCTCCCCAATTTTAGTGTATTTCTATACGTAATAAATACCTATATACCAAAATAATCCCTGCCCTGTCGGCTGTGGTGTTAGAAGGCACCGACTACACCTCTGCAGAGGGGTAAGACTCCCCTAATGGGGCCACCTGTTGGCTGTGGGTGGCTACCTGTGATGCTTAAGGATAGAACCCAGGTTGTTGAGCAGTCTATGACTTGCAATACTCCACTTGGGCCCTTTCTTTAGCTAGACAGGCAGTCAGAGAGACCCTCTCCAATCAATTGGCTCATCACGTCAAGTCCTAGCACCTATATGATTGCCCCAACCTTATTGCCCTTATGGCAAACTCCAACCCTTTTTATCATATTGGTGCTAGAAGGCGGTGACTGAGGGTCTTCATGTCCTGGGAATGACATTAAACTCTATCTGATGGTGAGGTTCCAGTTTTGGAGGTTTGGGGAATGTGGAGCACCCCTTCATCACCATTGCTCCCTGGTCCACTCTGACTCGGAGTGGTAGTACCTGTCAGGGTCCCATCTATGGGTTGAATAGAAAAATGTATTTATTTAAAAAAATTGTGTATCCGTTAAGAATGAATTTATTTCAAAACTTTATCAGCATCAAATGACCCACTGAGGTTGATATGCCCTAAAACAAACCAAACCTAAAATTCAGGACATACTAAACACATTGTGTTGAATAGTCTTTTATTATTTTTATTTCATGGGATCATTACCTTGCTGGAAAGTAAATTGCCAATCTAGATCAAGATTATGAATTGATAGTTGTAGATTTCCATCCAGAATTTTGATTTTGATTGAGATTTCATTGTTCCTCTTATTGCAATTAATTGTCCAGTCCCACTTGAGCTAAAGCAACCATGAAACATCATCAAACCACCTCCATGTTTTATTGTTGGTGTTGAAGTGAGTTAGCATACTGTTGGTTTGAGCAACAAGCTAAGCACAACTGAACCAGTGTCAAGACAACTGGTACTTATGGGAATCCAGAATAGTCCACTCATGCATTTGGGTGATTCCATTCCTTGAATCCTGATTGGCTGCTTGGTTTCTATGATATTCTGAGGCTTCATAAATAACCTACCATTTTGCTGTAGTCTTCGCAGCAAAACAGTTTCATATTAAGTTACGACTGCTTGCTGCCTTGTCTTACCAATTCGACGGTAATTGGAACTAGTATGATTATTCTACAGTTGGCACTGGGTTCTTTAGGAGTAAAACCTCACCTTTCTTTTGCCAAATCTTCTCTACATCATTATTTCCAAAAAGCTCAGTTTTTATTTCATCACTCTATAGCAGAGTTTTTCAAACGGTGTAATGTGGCACACTAGTGTACCGTGAAGCATCCATGGGTGTGCAGTGAGTGTTGAGGACAGTTGATCATCCTCTTATATTTTTATTCTGTTACTTTAATATTTTTCGTTTTAATTGATTAAAAATATACCTTTAGAAATAAAATTATATTTTCTTTTACACTTGTAGCACATTTTCACTATTCCTTTTCTTTTAAAATTTAAATGATAAAATAATTATATGTTTATATACTGATGGTGTATTTCAATCAATTTATTGTCCAGCCCACTGTGCCATGAGATGAAAAACTCTGCTCTATAGTAGTTTCTCCCAAAAAGCACTTTTCTCTGACCAAGAATGTTTTGGCAATATTAAACTCAGCAAAAATGTGACATGGTTTGAGAAGTGGGGTTCATTGAGGTTGGTTTCCATACAACCCATTGCCATACAACACAATATGTATAACAATACTTAGATTGAGTAATCATGTTTTAGAAAAGGAGCTTACCTGACTAATAATATCATTTTGTTTTGAGTGATTTCCTATTGTAATCAATTGTTATTGAAGACTCATGTAAATTCTTTTAATAAAAATGCTAAAGAAAAAGCAAAGATAGTGAGGCAAGAAAAAAAAAGACAAGCTCTTCTTCTTCTTTTCTTCTTCATCCTTCCTTTCTTTTTTCTTCTTCATCATCGTTCCTTTCTTTTTTCTTCTTCATCATCGTTCCTTGTTTTCTTCTTCATCATCGTTCCTTGTTTTCTTCTTCATCATCGTTCCTTGTTTTCTTCTTCTTCTTCATCCTTCCTTGTTTTTTTCTTCTTCTTCATACTTCCTTGTTTTTTTCTTCTTCTTCATCCTTTCTTTTTTCTTCTTCTTCATCTTTTCTTTGTTCTTCTTCTTCATCTTTTCTTTTTTCTTCTTTATTCTTCGCTTTTTCCTTCTTTTCCTTTCTTTTTTCTTCTTCCTCCCTTTCTTTTTCTTCTTCTCATCCTTCCTTTCTTTTTTCTTCTTCTCATCTTTTTCTTCTTCCTATTCCTCATCCATTCCTTTTTCTTATTCCTCATCCTTTCTTTTTTCTTCTTTCTCATCCTTTCTTGTTTTCTTCTTTTTCTTCCTTCTTTCCTTTTCTTCTTCTTCATTGCCAACTCCTGTTTGTCTTGTTAGTTATTGATTTGACATATTATATTGCAAACAATACAACAGTAAATAAATATTCGATTTCCTAATGCTTTTCCTATTCTTTCCTGCCTAATAATTCTCAGGATCTTTGAATATTGAATAAAAAAAATAAACAAAATGCCAAGCCAAAACCTAAGAGCATGGCAGTTTGATTAATCCATGATCCCAATGATATAATTGACATATCTTATAAAGGATGTTCATATAAAATCTTGGGAGACCCTCAATATCCAAAAAGGAATTGGATTTGTTTGTGCTTGTTATGTTACACAGTCAACAGAAATAAATAACAAGACCAGGTCAAGAGTCAGATATTCTACAATAGATTATTTTGACATTTTTTTTCAGAAACCGTTTAAAATGATCCTTATAAACTAAATGAACAAGGCAAAATCATACAATGTGTGTCAGAAAAGTTCCAGACGGATGTCATTCTTCAATGTGAAGGCCATCGTCTACTGTGAGTTCTTGCCTCAAGGCCAGATGATCAGCCAGCATGTCTACAAAGAGATACTGCAGTATTTGCTATGTTCAGTATGCGAGAAGAGGTGAGAGATATGGCAGGACAAGTCATGGGTGCTTCATCATGACAACACACCAGCCCTGCATATCAAATAGTTCCTGGGTCAGAAGAACATTACTGTGCTGGAGCAACCTCCCTATTTTTTTTCTTCTTTCCCAATCTCAAGGGTGTCATCAAAGGAACCCGTTTTGAGGATGTGCACGATAGAGCTACGGAGAATCTCAGAAGAATCCTTCCAGGATTCCATTAGACTCCAGGGGGATTACTTTCAAGGGGATAACGTTTGGATCTGAAATAAATTTTTTGTGACACCAGTCCTGGAACTTTTCTGACATACCTCATATATCAGGATTTCTGTACAGAAACACTGAAGTATTATAAAGATACAGAAGAGAATATGGAGAATCTAATTTTCAGCTATGAAGGATGCAGTAATAAAACTAAAGTGTTCCTATGATATTAAATATCACTCTGTTGTGAGGCTTAGATTAACTTACTGTATCCCTGCAGAGTGGTATGAACCTCCAAAAAGGGTGTCCTTGTAGATCATATCTGAAAAACAATTGGAGTGTTTATGCTAGTTATTTACACAGCCTACAGAAGGGACACAATGTTAGAATTTTAAAATTATTTTCATTAGCTAGTTAGTGGGGGGGGGGTTTAATCATGGTTCTTTCAGACAGTTGACTGGACAAAAGAATTTTCTGTTAACCACTAGTTCTTCCCGCCTCTCCCACGTAAAATGTATTTTCATCCCATAACTTTGACTTTGTTCTTTCCTGGATGTCACACATCTCATTGGATCACTCCCAGCCTGTATTTTTCATGTCTGCCCAATTTCTGTTATGGGATATTTTGTTTACCCTACAACTCCTCTGTAATTGTTATTGATGACATACAAAGTTAGATAAAGATTTTTTAAAACAGATGGAAATGATTATTGCAAAGTCATTTTCATGCAAACATAAATTAATTTTCATTATGTTATCAATTATATAGTAATTATTATTTATTAGCAGATATTAGGTATTATTTATCACCAAACTCTACAGTATTAAAACACTGTAATCAGGTATACATTGTCTGCCTGAGCATTTTAACCTTACAAAGTTTGTTCTTTTTTTACCTAAAAATTAGACTTTCAAAATCCAAACTCTAAATGAATATTATAATCCTTTGCATTGTGTTATAAATACAATATCATTATTCTTTGCCTCTAACATAATTTTATGTATAAAAGGCTAGATTAATTTGTCACTTAAAAATATGTAACTTCATCTTGTTTTAAGTCATTTGATGACAAGCCCAAACAAAATTGGCTAAATTATTAAATAAAAAATTCCTTGTAGCCTTTATAAAAAGAAAAGTTGGTGAACTGGTCTATTGTCAGTATCAGCTGAACAGTGAGGGAGTCTATCCTCTTTTTGCTAGTGCTTGACCAAGGAGATTGTTTTTGTGTCTGATGTGGAGTGCCACACCTACCATCTGCAAACAATGTTCAAACCCTGAATGATATAATTGACATATCTTATAAAAGAGACCACCACCATTACCCTGCCCTGTCACCTGGGGCAGAAAAATACACTGACTACACTTCTGCAGAGGTGTAAAATCCCATCCCAATAGAGCCGCCTATTGGCTTTGGGAAGTGACCTGTGATTCTTAAGGATGGAACTTTGGTGGCTGAGCACTCAATGACATACAACACTCCACTTAGGCCCTTACTTAAGCCAGATGGGTGGTCCCTGCTTCTTTGGGACATCTTCTTCTTCTTCAATGTTCTTCCCCATCTATTATCTTAATTTTATCCCAGAAGGTTTGAATCATTGCTATACTCAGGCAGACAAGGTATACCTGATTACAGTGTTTCAATACTGTAGAGTTTGGTGATAAATAATACCTAATATCTGCAAATAAATAATAATTACTATATAATTGCTAACATAATGAAAATATTATAATCTATGTAATTACAAAAATATAATAATATATATAATTAATATTTATGGGTTTCTATTGGGTTAGCTCAGTCGGTAGAGCTTTTGGCTAGAAATCACAGGATTCCTAGTTCGATACCAGCTCTCGCCAACTCAGCTTATGAGTAGCACTGGGATCTGTACGCTAAAGTAATGAGATGATGGTAGGTGTGGTGCTCCACCTCAGATGCAAAAACAGTCTCCTTCATCTAATGCTGACTGACTGATACCAACTTTAGGCCAACCCAATGACTTTTTTATATATCACGATAAAGATGAGGACAACAGTCTGAAAAATCAAAAATAAGAAGCCTCATCTTAAGAATTCAATATTGACTCCATAAATCAGGAAGTTTACCTATATTGTCATGTCAGATAAGTTTCAAGAAGAAATTGGTAATACAACTCTTAGTGTTATGATTTCATATCAGGAACTTGTCAGACGCAATATGCTAGACTCATTTGTTTTATATTCTACTGGTCAGCATCTGGCTTGACTCTTTCTTCCTTTGACCATCTCCCTAAAACAGTCAGCTTGTTTTGCATGTTACCGAAATTGTTTTTCTTTCTCGTATTGTCCAAAGTCATCTTCTATTAACATCTTTGCAAGTTATCAGCGCTGGAAGCATAACAATCTCTGCTTTGCATGCTTCTTCGCCTGACCCCCTTTTCTCTTTTGCTGACCCCAACAATCTCTGTGTCCAGTCTTCTATCAGCCAGCCCTGTCATTCCGTATTAGTCAGAGATACCAAGTAACAGTATTAAGAGCAAGAGGTAAGAGATTGTATCAATCCTGTTGACCAACTCGTTGCATGACGGACATACTAATGGCCAATGACCAATTCAAATTGCTGTTTACTTTGGAAAATTCTCGGTTCAAGCATATTTATGTTGCTTAATCAGGCGGCAGGGCTGGGTGGGGGGTTATTGTAAGGTTGACAAGGGACAAGCTATCAAGCGAAAAGATAGAACTGGATTATTAAGGCTGACAGATACAAGTGTGATCATCTGACAGTATTAATAAATATCAATTAACACTGAAATTGAATAATTCAATAATATAATAAGTAATAATTGTTTAGATACAATATATATATATTGAATTAATTCCTCAGTGAAATAATGATATTCTACTAGCAAATAAATGAACCCTCTAGGTGCAATTATTTAAGTTTTAATGTAATAGAATATTATATTAATTTAGAAAGACTAGTAAAACTAAATAAGAATGCAAATAAAAAGATTTAACAAGTGGTGGGTATAATAAAAAAAATTGAACCACTTAAACTTACTCTTTCATCATTCCTATCTTTCATTGCTAAATTTTCCCAATTATAACAGTTTAGTTAAAATAGGAAGTAAATAATAAAATTACAGTTATTTCTTCTTGTTAATGGATCTCTTTTAAAATTCATCCCTGAGATTTTTGCTCATATTCATTAAGATAAAACCAAACAATTAAAAATCAATAATAGCACATATCTATTAAAATCAATTTTTAACATCAATATGCAAATTAGCCTTTATTTAGTATTATCTGCATTATTCGGACTATTGTCCTCATCTTAATTGTTATCTGTACAACATTTCAGCTGATGTGCCCTCCAGCCTTCTTCAGATATTTCTTGTCAGACTCTGGAACCTTCTTTTTGACCTTTATTCAGTCAACCAGGGTATTCTGTTCTCATTCCACTAACCATAGCTGGGGTAGAGATAACTGTCACTTAGAGTTGTCTTAACCTAACTCCTTTATCCACTAGGCCATGTGTTCAATTGGACAATCCAGTGTGAATTTTGGGAACTTATAAATCTAATGTCTTGTTTTGGCTAGAATATCTACCTATTCACTTATGGATGATGTTTTACCTACATAGATGCGACAGTTGTTTGGTTTAATAATGTTTTTATTTTCGGAACTCGGTTGTATTTATTTGAAAATTTAAAACATTTATTTTGAATTAAAATAAAATGAAAATGCTGAAAAAAAAAAGATATTTTAAAAGGCGGGGGATATTTAAATTTACTTGTAGATAAAAAAAAAACCTGGGTGGTGGCTTACTTTTAATGCCTTCAAACCACAAAAAAAAGTAATTAGTGGTTAAAAATGCCTTGAAACTGCTAAAAAATATTCTAAATAGGTGGGGTGGGGGGTTAAAATATTTATGGTTACTTGTCAAGAAAAAATTGGGGGGAAAAATGCCTTAAGCGCAGGTTGTTTTTTGAGCAAGCACCGCTTAGCGTTTGTTAGGGCAAGGGGCCAGGACGCATTTATGCCAAGAGCCCCAAATTGTCTAAACAATTTCTAGTGTGTTAATGACACTTATCAGACTTAGAGACAGTAAATTGCAATACTTTTTAACTGATACTTTCTTTTCTTTTTTTCTTTCACTAAGTATAGATAATAATGACATTACCTTTTCAACAGATTATACAACCTATTTTCATTTTCAAGACTTTTCAAATCTTGATAAGCCCGAACCAAAACAAATACTTCAGAATCTCTTAAAAATATTAGTGACAATAAAAAAAAGAAAGAAAGAAAGCATATAAGTATTCTGATATTCAGTTAAATATTTATGTGTGACACAATGATATTCATAGGCCTATTAATCTTATCTCTTTTTTTGATGCGGGAAGTTGAAAATCTTTGATAAAAACCCGGATAATAGGCCATAAACTTTATCTCATGAATACAGAATCACAAATATATACGCAAGATTTAGCTGGCACTTTTGAATAAAAGAATATTAATCACATTCTATATTAGGGTCTGTCATGGGTTCAACGTAGATATGAATTGAAAACTATTTGTCTTCTATCAGTTCCAACATATGGACAAGTATAATTTTATATTAGGATTTACCGTGAAGGTGTCTTTGTTTAACCAGAATGAAGGATGCTGGACACACAATTAAAATATCCAGTTATAAGTTGTCTGTTTTTAGTCCCTCAAGGCTCTTATGACAAGCTGACTTTCCTTCTTCCAGAGATAAACTTTCTAGAATAAATTTAGATAGAAAATGCTAAAATCTATCAAAGACATTTCTGTCAATGACGTAAAATAGAAATTATTGAATATATGAATAGATGAAGAGGAAGAAGACAATGGTTTATTTTTACACATTACACAAATATATAAACAACGTCACAAAAAACAAAATACATAATGTTGGTTGTTGTAGTAATGTGTGGAGGATGATCACCAATTAGGATTGAGCTTATTCTTGTAGTGACCACCTCAGGGGTTGTTTTTTGTTGTTGTTTTTTTTATTTTTTTTACATAGTTTGAAAGTTGATTATAATTTTTCATTATATGTATTAAAAATTTCTATTTTGATAAATAATTTGAGTTGGTGAGCAGACATATTGGTGAATCATTTTGTACAACTGGTTAAAAGTCAGATACAATAGATTGATTTTAATGGCATATCAACCCATTTGGGGTTAATTTATGCCTAGAGGTTAAGGAATTGTGTACATATTTCAATTTTGTGTGTAGTTGTTTTGTAATAGTTCATAAACTGTAGATTTTTGTTAGATCAGGTTTGGAGGAAAAAAGGATCACATTCTAAAAATAGAAAAAGCCAGACTGACTGACACCAAAATTCAAAACTCCTGCCAACTAATGGACATTCTGAGAGTGGGGGAAGGGAAGATTAATAGTAGTAGAAAGCAGAAAGGCAGCGGCTAGCAAACAGACAAGTTCACGAATACCAATCCTCCTCAAACCAGGTGAATAAAATACAAGTAAGCTTTAACACTAATAAGAATTTGTCAAAAGGAAAATTCATAAACCAAACCACACTTTTGTAACTTGTTGTTCATTTGATACAATTTATAATATACATTTAAAGGACAATTTTATTACAACTTAAACTTCTTTGCGATTATTTGTAGTTTTGCTTATTTCTTTAATGTTACATTTCACATGAAATTTACCTCCAACCAACACACAACAGTTTCTTTAGTGTTTTTTTTTTTGGGGGGGTTGCATGTCATTACTTATGACACAATACCTCATTTAAATTACACTTCAATTCATTTATAATAAAGAAAAGAACAAAATTTAGTTTTTGGTTTTTACTGATTAAATGATATAATGCCATAATTGATATTGCAGGAACTGTGGATATACCACAGATTAATAATTTAATCATTATAATATCTAATATGTTTACTTAAAAGCTATTGAAAAATAGTTCAGTATAATAATGTTGATTTAACTCTCTTATGTCCAATTGATAGAGGAGGTGTCCCAAGCACTTTCTATCATGTCCATTGCTCATCTTCAGAGGGATTGTTTTATTTTTATTTTTATTTTTTTGTAGTTATTTTTAGTTTTAGTTTATTACACCAAAGAAAATATCATTTATAAAAAAAATTAACATTAAAACATAGTACTGCACATAATTCATTACATTCTATTTTATGTTTTTATACAGTGCAATTTTTCTTATCTAAAAAATGTTTAAAAAAAATTATGGTGTTTTGGGGTTAGGGCTGGAATGGATAAATTGCAATTCAATTTATATCTATGGGAGGAAATTGAGGTACAAGCAGAACAAATTAAACTTGTAAATCATAATAACATGTCGAAGGTAACAAGATGTTCATATCAAAGACAAAACTCTAACATAAGTAATATATATATATATATATATACTAGCAAAAGTACCCAGTCCATGACCGGACTATATATAAAGAGTGGACCATAGATAGGCGAGAGATTCTGAGCTGAACGGCTTGGACTGACATTTTGTTCACTAAAATCAAACAAAACTGCTGGTATAGCTATAACAGAAAGCAGACAGTGAACAATGTTTTATTATCAGCAGCAGCTGGTATATGGACATTTCTGCAAATCGGTTGATTTTGGTTTAATTAATTAATTATATCCCTTAATCAGTAAAAATCAATAACCAAATTTTGCGCGTTTCTTAGTTAGAACGATATAAAGGTGTATGCAAGATTTCGAATCTGAGTGACCTCCCATTTTGGAGTTATACATCGACATGTACATACCAAACTTTCTTTTATATATTATATATATATATATATATATATATATATATATATAATATATGAGTAGTGTGGACATGAAGTCTGCAGCACTTAGTAACTGACAGTTTCTCACCTATGCAATTCTCAAACCAAAACCTAATGCTATCCATATATATATATTTACCAACCCCTCCACATGAGCAGGATACAACACAATCTCAATTTCTTAAGCAGTGTTTAACAGGTTTGAATTCAGAGTTTTCTTTCTCCTAGACTGGTTACCTATCCAAGGTTAAAGAGCCTAGTTTGCCCTACTATTTACCCATAGCTGGAGGGAGAATATATGGATTCATACCTTTCCCAAGGGTATTAGTGCCAGGTGAAATGCAAACAGCCACGTCCAGGATTTGAACTCGGGTCGACAAGTCCATTTTCTACGACTCTAACCAATACAACACACACCTCCATATAAATTTAGATATACCTGCTCTCTCAATAATATTGAGCACTCTTTACTTATAAATATAGGAAACTATATTATCAATATCTATTTATTTTTATATATATATATATATATATATATTTAAAAAAAAAACTATTTCGTTTACCTGATGAATGATTTTAGCAGGAAACCATTGGTAGTAATATCGTTTCCAAATAAATTAATAAAATCTAAAACTTTTATTTGTCACTTCATTCAACTATATATATATATATATAAATGAAAATATTTTATATCATATTCATAGCTAATATGTTCATTTTAACAGCATTGTGTGTTTTCATATCCTTTTATCTATACTTATACCATTGGATTCATTTCCTTACTCATATATATATGAGGTTAAGTAAACAAACAAATGTGTTTATTTTTATATGGCTTTAAGCCGACAATTTTTGGAGGATATGTGCTTAATTGAAGTCATACCTAATTTTGAAAATTAATTAGTTAATAATTAATGAATTTAGGCGGGCATATATGTTCAAATGTAAGGCTAAACAAATCGAGAAAATGTCAATCCCTGAATGTACATTTTAACCTATTAGGTCTCATCAGCAATATGAATTATATCAATTATATATATATAATTTATGTTTACTTTTGTTATCTCCTTGTGTTTACTATTTAGCAAGTTGTTTTTTGTATTAACATAATTGTATGAAAAAACTGGTACCAAGTGACCCCTTAAAAGTAATATATTCTTTAAGAATTTCTTAAATGTGAAACATTTAAAGAATTGGTTGGGGGATATCAAAAGTAAATAAAGAATAAAGTGTATGTCTGTATTGTCATATCTGCTCTTCAAATCTTTCTCTAAGTTCACACATCATTTGTTTTTCTGCACTATACATCAAACACGCACCACACATTTCAGTTTCTAACTGGAGCAGTGCTTCTGTCTACTTTGCCAATTCCCAAGGTCTTTGTTTGCAAAAGTTCACACATTATTTCTTGACTTGTTTATTTATTTGTTGTTTTTACATTAGACTTAAAATATACAATAACATGTAATAAGTAAACTTTTCATCTATTAAAAAAAAATCCATATTGGTGTTCTGTTCAATTTTCAACCTGTTTAGCTCAGTCGATAGAGCATCTTCCAAAGAACCATGTGGATCCGGGATCGATACCATCCCTCACCAATTCAGTACATAAGTAGCACAGCTTGGATCTGGGCTGTAAAGTGGGCATATTTTATTATAATTGTCCCACATTGAGCTCGTGGTAGATAATTGAGATTAGGGAATAGTGAGTTTGAAAAGCGAATAAAATAAAATAAATAAATAAATACGATCGGAGAATTAAAAGAAAAAACATTAAAATCATTTTGTAAGATTTCTAAGAAAAGGAATGTGTGACCAAATTTATATTTATTAAGAACCAAAATGTTGGCCCGGCTGGCTGTTTATGAAACGGAACATACAATATATAACTCTTCAATATCTCTCTCCACATGCTCACTGAGAAACTAACATTTGTTACAAACCATCCAAGTGAGACGGACAAGACATGCTGGGGGGAGAAAGGACGAACTCATAAGTGACGTCCTCCTGTGGAAGCCAGCACGTGGACATGCTAATGTGGGCCGCCCAGCAAGGACCTACATTAACCAACTCTGCGTGGATACTGGATGCTGCACAGAGGACCTCCCTGAGGAAATGAATGATAGAGAAGGTTGGCGGGAGATTGTCATGGATATCCATCTTAATTGTACAATATGTTGATGTTGATTAGTAGTAGTAATAATATTAGTAGTAATCGATAATCTTTTATTCTATTATTCTTTTTTCTTATTTCAGATTCTATTATTCTATTATTCTATTCAGTGTTTTCTTCTTTGTTTTTTTTTTCTTTCTATTTTTATTATTTTATTCCTATTCTCTCATTCTCTTAAACTTTGTTCTTATTCTTTTATTCCTATTTTCTCATTCTCTCAAATGATGCTCTATTTACCAAGACCCAACATTCTGTAAATTGGGAAGCTGATGGTAGATGTGGTGCTCCACCTCAGATGCCAAAACAATCTCTCTGGTTTAGCACTAGTTAAATGGGAGTAGACTCCCTCACTGTCTGGCTGATACCAGCAATAGGCCACTCTGCCTATTTTTTTCTATATTAGACTTAAAATATACAATGATATGAAATAAGTAAACTTTTCATCTATTCAAAAAATCCATATTGGTGTGTTGTTAATTTTTCAACTAGTTTAGTAGATGTTATAGGTGATATAACCTATGTACAGAAATGGAATGCACCAACAACTACTATAAGTAGCAGGGACAATTGTGGCTTGGGACAAAGCAACGCGAGTCAGCTCACAACTGTATGGTCGGATGCAATCTCCACATTCTTTTCTGTAATTTCTACTCCTTTTTGTTCAATACATTTGTATCCATTTTTACCAGTCGTTTGTCTTATTTTTGACCCTTAAAAAACCCACAACAGTAGAGTCTGTATATTATCTACCAAGGAATCACAACATTCCAGATTTGATACCAGCTCTAACCAACTAGGCACCTGAGTAGCGCAGTTTAGATCTGTGCTGTAAAGTGGAGAGCTGATAATATATACGATACACCATCTACCAAGACCCAACATTCCATCCATGCAGAGAACTAAGAGGCCGCTGTATTCATGTCTAGCTCAGTGGAGTTGTTAAACCCAACTACACTATACTTTTCTCATAGATTTCAGTCATGTGACATTAAAAACCAATCAGAATATAATGTCCAGGTCAGTCAGGGGTCAAAAGCTACCTGTCAAATCTATGATTATTTTCCATGACTCTTCAGAATTACATGTTTATTTTTTGAATTCTAATATGTTTACACTACATTACAAAATGAATAGGCTACCCTGTTTGTTATGTAACATAATTTATGTATCTTTTTTTCTTTTTCAGGTAAGTACCTGCTTCAATGTTGTAAATGATGGATAAGAATATTACATGGAAAATTTATTTTCAGACTTACCATGTGAGTTCCATCCAGTTTTTATATTTTTCTATCTTGATATTTAATGATGAAATTGTACATTCCTCTTCTTCTAGGGTTTGTTTTAGACTGCTGTTTCTTGTCTCTGGTCCTTTTGGGATTAACAGTAGCTCTTGTCTAACCCTGTCTTATATGTTGTGTTCTATGCTACCTGTCTCCTCCTTCTTTTTGTTGATTCCATGGCTGGGTTGTAAGTGGCAGGAATGGGAGTCATCTGTGGGTTGGTAAATACAAATTTTATTTAATTTTATTTAAATACAAAATTTTAAAAAAACAAATAAATATTGAAATAGATTTTTCTTTTTTTTCTTTTGTTGTTGTTTTTTTTTGTTCTTCTTTTGTCCAGTCAATTTTTAAAACTATATTCCGAGTTTTTTGCAATGTATTATTAGCAACAAATGTATTGATCGTGTCATTTTAATTGTAACATTAAAAGTCAATAACCTGTGACAAAGTTGAATTTAGAGAAACAAAAATACAACTACAATATATAAAATTGCCAGTCTAATGATATCTCAATATGTTAAATAATATATATGTGTGTGTTTTTTTTCCACGTCAACAATCACGTTCAGCATTTAACAACATCAGTGTTTTATATTTCACGTTAACAATCACGTTCAGCACTCGTCAACATGATATTTGAGATTTGACTTTTGAATGACATAATCAATTACATAGCATTCAACTTCACTGCGAAACTGTTTTCAATGGTCATAATTGGATTATAACACTTCCGCAATTACCTGTAATTAACCAATATCTTGATTAATCCATTATAATTAACCCTGAAGATCCTTTTCGATGAAACTTGAGTAGGTTATTTCTATATACATCTTAATACTATATATATATATATATATATATATATAAGTAAGTAAGTAAAGTCGTCGGGGTGGCCTAATGTTGGTATCAGCCAATCAGCGAGGGAGTCTATTCCCTTTTCACTAGCACTAGACCAAGGAAATTGTTTTATCGTCTGAGGTGGAACGCCACACCTACTATCAGCTCCTTATTTTACCGCACAGATCACTGTACTCATATGCTGAGTTGGTGAGGACCGGAATCGAACTAGGAACCTTGCGGTTTCTAGCCGAACGCTCTACCGACTGAGCTAACCCGGCCCTATATATATATATATATATATATATATATATGTGTGTGTGTGTGTGTGTATTTACATTGAATGATAAATTAGCTGTATCTATTATTTTTAGAGCGGTGTAAAATTTGAAAAAGTGAATTAGAAATTGTTCTCTGAGACATTAGATCAAATTGTGTGAGTGACCTCTTGATCATTTTGAATAATTTCAGCCATGTGGTCTAAAAATTCTAGAAACTACCATTCTGGGTCAGAGGAGACCTGGTAATAATGGCAATGAAGGGGTTCTCCACACTCCCCAGAGCTCCAAAACTGGGCCTCACCAATAAATGTGGTTTCATGTCACACCCAGGACATCACATTCCTTATGCCGACGGTATGGACAGCATATTCTAAGCCTCACCAACAGGATGATTTCACTCTTTAAAAAACTTCTCTTTGCAATTTATCCTTACTCTCTCTCTCTCTTGCACTCTCTCTGTCTGTCATACTCTCTCTCTTCCTCTCTGTCATTCACTCTCTCTCACTCACTCAATCTCCTTCTCTCTTGCTCTATCTCCCGCTTGCTCGCTCTCTCTCTCTCTCTCTCGCTAGCTAGCTCTGTTTCTCTCTTGCTCACTCTCTTTCTCTATCACACTCTTTCTGTCGCTCTCTCTCCCCACTCACTCTCTCTGTTGCTCACTCTCTCTCTCTCCCTCTAACTCTCTCTCTCTCTCTACTCTATTCTTTTTTCTTTCATGACCCAAGTCCCTACAGTATTTAGTCCCTACATTCACAAAGAAAATATAATACTGACAAACATGACATTCACTTCTTGACCATATCTCTTAAGTCTTTTTGAAACTCTTTCAGCTTTTTTGATTCCAGGTCTTTACATTAAAGACATAAATATCCTCTCCTCAGTTTTCTAACAGGCAACACATCTCACCAAGTCCTTTTGCTGCCTTCATCTTTATGCTTGGCGTAATGCCGCCCATTATCCACAAATTAATTCTGCTTCTGCAATTAAGTGCCATCAAAAGCTATCAATCTGCATCTCGGTGTCCAGCACACTGACCATTAACCCGTTGCATCTATCTAGAGTGTGTCAGTGTTCGGTTTTATCTGCATTCTCATATATACGCATGCATAAGGAAATCACTGGCACGCATCAACAATGCAATGGCTGTTTGCTTTTATTTTTTTTTTTTTGTGGTAGGTAATAATTATGTAAATACATGAAAGCGGCAAAGATGAAGTCGGATAGAGCATCTTATTATTCATTGAGAATTTGTACCTAAGCCGTATAATAAAGGCGCACAAAAGCATAGATAAATGAAAGGTTGTAGGAACTCGTGCCTTTAATACAGGAAATAATGAATATTAACACTCAGAGAAGAAACAGAGACTCAGCCACGCTAGTCTTTGAGGCTACAGCTTAAGAATCCCCCCTTTTTTTGTTGTCATAAAAGAAAATTAAAAACATCACTGCAATTTGTCTCACTTTCTTTCTTATCTTTTACTTTCCATGCTATCTAGTGCCAGAAAGTTGCTCAACAAACTTTTCCTTGTATTATTGGATTTTTAAGACTATTGTCCTCCCTTTATTGCTAAATACACAACATCCACAATAAACTCTTCCTAATCAAACCCACTTTGGGAGGCTGGAGACCAACTTTAAGGAAGTCTAGAAAGGAACAAGTAATTGTGTACCGATTACGCATTGGTCATACAAGACTAACGCCACTCCTATATACTCAAACAAGAACAACAACCACAATGTGGAAACATGTCAACACCTTTGATTGTTAAACACTTATTCATGGAATGCTGGTTTTTGCTCACATCAGAAACCGTATTTTAAAGCAAACAATATGAATATCTGTTTGAAAATGTCAACCATGGAGGATATTCTCTCTTTTTTGAGGAAATAAAATTATACCATAGAATATAGACATGAAACATCAATACCATACAACATAATCCCCAATATTCTAACACATTATTAAAACCAATTACTAAAATGTATAAATATAAATACATGATATGTATCACTTCCTAACCGTTAGGCATCACATAACCCCAGACGGGTTGATATGCCATTAAAATCAATAAACAAACAAACAAACAAACAATGTGTATCATCACTAGGCAGTTTGTCCCTATTTTATGGCTATATTTATGGAAGACTAGCAGGACCAGTGGATATACCACAGTATGATAGTTTAATTATTATAACTAGCAAATATATGCACTATATATAGTGCACAATATAGGTGCAAGTATTTAAGTTTGAATGTAATAAGATATTATATAAAATTAGAAAGGCTAATGAAACTAAATAAGAATGCAGATCAAAAGATTTGAAACATAGAACAACTGAAACTTACTCTTCCATCACCCTCGTCTTTCATTGCTATTTTTCTACTTTAAGTATTTAGTTAAAATAGGAAGTAAGAATAAACTTACAGTTATTTTTTCTTGTTAATGGATTTCATTTAAGATTTTATTGAAGAGATTTTGCTTATATTCATTAAAATAAACCAAACAGTTAGAAATCAATAACACTGAGCACATATTATTAAATTCGATTTTTTGAATATCAATATGCAAAATCAGCCTCCCCCTTTACACTGAGACTAAACTATTTTTGTTGTATATATAAATATAATCGTATATGATATGTTGTTAACAGTAATAACGTAAAACAATTTATTAATTATTAAAAAGGTTAAAATAAAATCATGGAGAATTGTATGTCAATAACTAAGGAATTGTGACTTGAGTAGTAATATAGTGTTCGGTTACAGACAAAACAATACACAATCCCATTATAATAAGATGTTTGATATGTTTACTTTAGAGCTATTGTAATTGTTCAATATGTAAGCAAGTATAAGTTATATACCTGTTCAACATATTGGTATATAATGGTGAGAGAGATAACAGGTGAGGATATGATGATGAGGGGATGAGAGATTTTTCTTACTTGTTTGATTGTCTATTTGTTTCTGACATCTTCCTTTGGGATTGTTTTTTTTCGGACCGATTCTACTTCTCTGTGGGCTCTGCTGGTGTTTTCTTCTCTGTTTAGGTGGGTGTTGTGCATTCTTGTTTGTTAATTGATAAAGCAAGACTTTGTTGTTTTTTCTATTTAGTTTTTATAAAAAACTATGCATATTGAGCACAAACATCTCAATAGAATATTTCTCTCTCAATGAACAACTGGTTGCAACTAACTAAAAACTAATTTTGTCTTCATGCTTCTACTGCGTTTTCAGGGGTTCAAGCAGAAGTCACCCATGTCAATCATGCCAATGATAATTTTCCACTTAACTCCCTCCTATTTGAATTTTCTAACGATCTCTCATTCAAATTTATCAATACTACAGTACTTACATAATTCATAGGATATCCATGAATTATGTAACATAATGATCTGAATTTTTTTTCTTTCTTTCCTTCTTTTCATTATGTTCAATTGAAACAGAATAGGATTATCAACCCCTATCTCAATCTTTCTCATACTCTTTTTTCTTATTATATTTTTTCTGTGTAGCATGCCGTTTTATCTTCCTTTCTTTCTTTATAGTTAAAACAGAATGGTCCATTCTTTAGCTGAGGTGACAACACTCATAAATTAGAATTCAGTGGATAAGCAACATGAGATAGTCAGATTTACATTTTTGCATTACATCTTGAATGATTGGGCAGTTTTATTTTCAACCAAAGTGTGTTGCAAGATGATATCGCCCGTATTAAGACGAGTATCAATAATAGATGTTTGAATGGACTACATTCATTTATTCCATCTATTCAAGAGTTCAATATGATTTTTTTGCTGTCTCTAGCAAGCAGCATCTATTCTTTATCAATCTTCCTGTTTCATTTCCATGGCTTCCTTCCTAGATCATCTGCAAACTCCCTCTTGATTTCTTCCCAGCTCTTGGACTTTTTAAGTCCAGGGTTAATAAGTCTCACCACTGGAAGTAGTTGTTTCTTACCCAGAACACCTTTTGGGGGAGGTCTTCCCACTTAGATACAGTCAGCATTTCAAAACCTTGCTGACAAGCTGTGTCACCCAGTGAGAATCGAACTCAAAAGGGTCTACTAGCCTTTCTTGTGAGCCATTATATCACATAAAAAATAAGCATAACTGATATTTAGAAGAATGTATTTACCAAACCCCCTCCAGAAAGCAGGATGAACACACAGCCAAGTTAGAAAGTTTCAATTCAGAGTTCATTTTTCCTAGACTGGTTTTCATACCCAAGGTTAAAGATCCCAAACTGAACTGCTACTTACCCATAGCTAGAGTAGAATAGTCAGATGCATACTTCTCACTAGGGTATTAGCCCTATATGAAATGCAAATAGCCTCATCAGGACTAAACTCTAGTCGCCCTGTGTCCATTTCTTACGACGGTATCCATTACACCAAAACACCTTGAATAGATTAACAGTAAGCCAAAAATATTGGCGCCTCCTGTGGCTGGGATGTTAGAATACACCAACTGC
The DNA here is from genome assembly GCA_023376005.1 of Doryteuthis pealeii. NCBI lineage: Eukaryota > Metazoa > Mollusca > Cephalopoda > Myopsida > Loliginidae > Doryteuthis > Doryteuthis pealeii. Next base: position 103,832,966 of record CM042148.1, read on the forward strand.
ACCTCTGCAGTGTCTATTAAGTGTCTTAGTTTCAATTATTTCTTTATTCTCCTTTTGTAATGATTCCTTTTTGTTACAGCCTTATGTTCTATTTATTTTGTAGCATTTGTGTAATGTGCCGGTAACTTTGCTTCAGCGTGACTTTCAGTAAGAAAAACAAAACAAAAGGTTGATGAAGTGAAAATTTTCCTTCATCATAATTGTAATAAAAAATTACCCATTAGGCATTTTAGAAAAGAAATACTTAAGTCTGAAATGAAGCAAAGAGATCTTAGATTTGATTCTGAATAAAACGGAATGACTTAAAGAGATTTGCACAAAAAAGAATCTCTTTACAGTTTGATGAACTTCTTTTGTGGAAAAAACAAGATAACTGGTAAGCCAAGTTGTAAGAAACCAATAGAAAACTTATCTCAAGATTACAGGTAATAAAAGTTAAATATGTCTCCCAACATCAATAAATCAGATATGTATACCTCAAGGAAACTTAGGCACTATTCCATCACATGTAAGTTCATCTCATAAACTAATTCGCTGGTATACAATCCACAGCAAACTACTTTAGGAACATTTTTCCAGGTGGTTGGTTGGATTTTCACTTGCTGTCAACTCGTTAGGGTATTTTATGCTGAAACATTTTTTATTCAAATCTTGTTGGGTGTATTCAATATTTTTTTAACTCTTTTTTTTCTTTAAACACATTTTTAAAACTAAATTTTTGATCTATCTAATCCATAGATGGGATCCTAAAATGTACAACCAACTCTGGTCAGGTGGACTGCTGAGTAATGCAAAGAATGGTACTCCACATTCCAGAGCTACAGAATTGGAACTTCACCAGTGGTATAAGTACATAGAGTGATCTGCCCCGTGTATAAATACAACCATGGAAGCAGCTATTTGCAATTGACTCTTGATGTCTGTAACCACATCTTTTCGTCACTTTATAACCACTAGAGGAAGTTTAAAGTTTTACAATCTTCTTTTTTTTTTTTCTTTTTTTTTTTTTTTTACTTCGATTCTAATTTTTTTGTTCATATTTCCATTTTTTTGATTTTTCCTCACAAAACATACAATTTTTAAAAACAGATCTTTACTTTATTGAACTCAATAGGATCTGAACTGGTCAGAGTGAACCTGGACGATAGTAATGGCAATAAAGGAGTATCCACACTACCTCAGATCTCCAAAACTGGCCTCCTATAGCTACATCAGTCAAATCTTAGTGTCGTACTCAGGACACCCTCATTGAGTTGTGTTGGCTGTATGCACCTCTGCAGCATCAGTTTCTAACCTATAAATATCCTTTCTTTTATTTCATTGTTTGTTGATTCTTTATCCATTTTCTTTTTTTCATTCTTCTTCGTCAATTTTATCTATTGTTTTTATTCTGTCTTTTCTTCACTATTCACTGGACTGATATTCTTATATTGATTGATTATTTATATGTAAACTAGTAGGAAAATAAAAACGCCATCTCTGAAAAAATTTCTTCGAAACAATTGCATGAGCGTGATAGGGAGTTAACAAATTCAATGTCAATGTGGAGTTTTTTACCCTAAGTAAGTAAAAATCATCAAATTCATTAAAGGATTAAAAATAAAACAATTTGAAAATTCAAACTTAATATGTATTGAAATTAAAACAAAACTATATATAGTAATATATACCAGTCATGTATTTTATCAAAAACTTGTTTGTTTAAAAAACAATCAGGATCTGTCTACATGTTGTCACTCCCACCATGGTCAAATTGAGTCTGTATATACTGTTATTTGACAATTGCGGTAATGATGTAAAGCAGTGACGCTGATTTTTTCCTTCACGAGACAATAAGCCCGGTTAAGGAATCTCTGATTATAATAATTTAACACATTTCCTCTTGCATGCAACACAGGTTATATTTTATGGAGTTATAAATAGTGTTTACCATGAAGTCCCTTTCTTTTTCAGTTAAGCCAAAGTTTTAAAGTTCAATTCTGCCCCTACTATTCTACCTAGCTGCGAGGGAGAATAATTAGTAATGTATACCTTTCCCAAGCGAGTATTTAACACAATGTATAAAATGCAAAACAGCTCTCATCAGGACTCTGTTTGCTGTATCCATTTTCCATATATAATAAGTTACTTATAGCATCAATAGATCTTAGCTGATGATGATTCTTCTCATCTCTCTCCGAATCTCAATTGGTAAACCATTCACTTATACTGGCTCCTGAACTAATGCCAACAATGTTTTGAAACAGTAGTGACTATGATAAAACGCAAGAGGAGCCGACACTAGTCCCAAAATAGCATTGAATCAATATACAATAATTTCCCATCTCAGAGACTTTTTCTTTATAACTTTGAATTTTATGTTAACCCTACTTTTTTTCTTTATCTTTGTTCTTTTCTTATTCATTTTTACTTTATTTCTTTCATTCAGTCTGACCATTCCATGGTCAGAGATAGACAGATCAACAATCTGGTATTCTGCAATACATTACCTGAGTTGTTATTGAGTAACAATAAAGATTGCATAGGACCACCTCCTGACCCAGGTAATTAAGCTACCCCCCTCGCAACCATCTATTTGTGAAAAGTCAAGACGTGAATCCTTCCTCTCTTCTTAGAAGTTTTACACTTTTTTGCCTGCAGTCCCTCAGCACGGCTAATGCACTTTAGTAAATAAGCCAAACATACTAAACTCAACAGTTAAAGAAACTTTCACTATAATAATATATATGGTGTCTGGCGTCCAATTAAAATGGTATTCGGGGGACTATAAGTCCAAAATTAGGTTATCTTCACCTTGCTGCCAGTGTTCGCAATAGTGCGTGAGTATTTAGCAGCAACCCGCGGAATTCTCGATTCCCATTCTTTCTTTTCTCTCAGCTGGCGATTCACATCGCCTTTTAATCCGGATCTCTCTGCTTGCCTACCTACTAGTAAGTGGACATTCCATTACGATACAATTCCCTACACCTATTTCCTCATATAAATGTATGTATCGTTTTTATTTCGCTGACGCTCACCCCGGAAATAAATACTTTTTATTTATATCTAGCGTTTGTTGGGCAAAAGGGGATGTGAACTTCCCACAATTGTACCCATTGCTGAAGGTTACTCCATCCCCAAGCCTTGTAATCTCCAACCCTTTAATTATACACCTATAACCTTTTTAACCCTACTCCCCTGCTGTCCTCGCCGCCGTACCGCACTCCAGGACTCACACTGGTACGCACTACCGCCCATCCCCTCATCGCAGTTCTCTGCGTAAGCACCGGGCGCCGACTCCCACCACGCGCGACACTGGCGGGCGTAGCGCGGTTGCGCACGCAACGAAGCGCGAGCACATGAATACGACTGACGCCACGGCCGCCTAGGCACACAGCTCGCACCACATGTGCACTCACGCCTACGACCAGAGCGGCATGGGAGCGCGCAATCCAGACTCTGGCCTACACACCTCGCGCACGGCGACCCCCATCTAGCTTTATCTACAACATGTTTCCACTGCGCGTCGTCCGCGCGGTCGCTGTCACACCGCCATTCTTTATATATAATGTATCCATCCAACTTCTCTAACCACACTGCCTATCTTCTCCCAACTGAAGTTTCCATCTTACACACCTACATTCTATGTGCGCGGATCTTGGTGTACTGGATTTCACATTCAGCTTTAGGACCAATATACAACTATGTAAACAGGTCAATAAAAATTGGTACATCTATAAGGCTTTAAGGACACCTTTTGGTCATACCTCGTCTTTGCTACTATATCAGAGGAAGAACCAGAATCTCATATGCTATCTCCTCAACTCTAATTTTCCCTACACTTGTGTCAGATTATTTTTTTTTTTTTTTTAGCGAGGGGAGGGGGTTCATATTTTTCGTTTCACCCTCCTTTATGAAATGAATACTAAAAATTCTCTTTAAACTGTTCCCTATTAACCATCTCCTCTGTCATTACCTTTATCCAGCTTTCTTTTTCTTCAAGCTTCTATTATCTCCTTTGATTTCTATTCCTTCTCTCGATTTTAACTCTCCCAAATTTTTCCTCCACCCCCTCCTGTTTTAATCTCTTTTCTCATACATTAATCGGTTTCATTTTCCCTTCACATTCGTTGTAGCATCCTTGAATCATGTCCAGCAATTCCATCCACTTTTCTCTAAACAAGAATCATTGGTATCTATCCGTTCTCATTCATTAGCCACCCCTCCAACTCGACCTTTCAAGCACAAACAAAAGGAAAAATTTCTCAGCTTCAAGCTCTGTTGACCTGATGAACACATACTATATGCACTG